>CM030365.1:159398314-160620808 GCA_017893485.1 Hemerocallis citrina
TGCCTGCAGTCGCCATCGAACCCATCGACTTCGCCTTCAAGTTTCGTCACCATTCGCCATTGCCGACTTCTGCCATCGCGCCATCATCCTCCTCCCACTCGAACCACCCTCGAGCTCGTCGCCATTGCTTCCTGTCGCTCGAGCCCTGGGCACCTCGACGCTCCCTCCTCGCCACTACGAGCACCTCTCGCTTGAGCCACCTGAGTCCCTGCTCCATCCTCTCCCCACTTTGGCCTGCATCTCCTCGAACCTACTACCTCCTGCTACCATGAGCCCCTGCGACTACACCCCGAGCCCCACCGCTCGCCGTCCAATTGCCTCCTCACCTGAGCCTCGCTGCTTTCATCCGCCAGTGCACACCCAAGCTCCTCTGTTTGCACCATTGACCATCAACCAATTCAATCCCAGTCGTCCGATCATCACGATCAAGATCATCATGTACCCTTGATTTTGATCTTGGACGTCTGATCTGCTTTCATCACCATCATCATCATCATCAAGATCTTGATCTCGACCGTCGGATCTACATCTTGATCATCGTGATCATGATCATCATCTTGATCTTCGATCTCAACCGTCCGATCATCCGATCTTGATCCCCATCAAGATCCGTGCCCTATCGTGATCATCATGATCGTTTGCTTGTCGCCGTGTCGTCGGGATTCTGATCCCATTATTCTTTGCACATTCAGATCTAATCGTCATCTAAAGGCAAGTCCACTTGAACTCGTTTAATTTTTCTAGTTCAAGATTATTGATCTCCGCAAGTAGTTCCCTTTTGATTATCTTAATACTGCTTTGTGTACCTTCCGTTGGGGATATCGAGGCTTTACACGAGCTAACCCGAAGTATCCTTAACTTCGTGCCAATATCTATTGATTCAAACCCAAGCTTGCATGCACACACGACATGAATAAATTGATTAGAAACTTGTATATAGAAAACTATAGTGATTGAATGCATGTTGATCGATTGTGTTATTGAGACTTGAATCGTGACATGATAACTTGGCTTTGTACACTGTAAAATTTCATCTTAACTTGTTTTATATAATATTAATGCATTTCATGATCCAAGAATAAGTAGATTGTTCGTTTTGATGAATGTACATGATGACTTTTTATTATTTCTTGCTGCCTGCCCTGTTTTACATGAGATTTCGATCCTGTTACAATAAGAATAAAAAAAACTATATAAAAAGAAATTGTAGCCTAATGAATCTAGTTTCCAGAAAATCTTACAGATCTAGATTCCGATCTGTGAGCTGTTAGATATTGCAAATTTAGTCACTGTTGGTCTCTATTTCCAGAATTGCAAATTGGTGAAACACCGACACAACTTTCAATTGAAACACCATGATAATAGTAGTGTAATAAAATGAAACTCTCCAGAAACTTATTAGACATGCTTAGGATCCATTCCAAATTTTTGTAGATTTTTATATTGATTTTACACCTTATTTTCACCCATAGAATTTTGACTATAAGCTGCTGCCAGAACCCTTAAGCTGTAAAAATTAGAGTAATCGACCTAGTTATAGTCAAAATCAATTGGAACTTACTGAATATGAATTGTAGCCCCATATGTCTAGTTTATAGCCCTTTTGATGTAATCAAATTCTGAATTATAGTTTGTGAATTATTGCTGTTTTAGTATTGCTGTGTCTGCTCTTTTTAGATTCATAATTACATGTATATTATCATGCATCGCATCATTTTGTTGCATCTTTATCATCTCCTTAACACTCTTATACACATTGCATGATCATGAATGATTTAATAAAATATAAAAAAGTCAGGGTAATAAGAGTTGACTTAGCAGTAGATAATCTCAGAAAATGTACTCAGTAAGGCCTTATCGTTATATTGTATTATCATGGAAGGAGGAGTATCGATCGTGAATTATTGATTGTTAATTGTTGATTGCAAATTATTGTTATTGATGCCGAGTACACTCTCTGTAGATCCCACCGCGATGTCTAAAATGAACACTGTTTTGTATGCACCGAACCTGTGGTATGAGACGCAGTATTACGTGCATTAGTTAGGATAAATACTAATAGACTAGATTGACACTTGCGTCCTTGAATCATGACTATTGACATTGATATTGTTTATCGATTTTTGTTATTGAAAATTGCATTGTTAAATCTAGACTTTTCACCAGTCCCTGTTATTGCTTTTGGATTTTGTTCTTGCTTCATATTCCTTGATGTACCATGTTCCTTTACTCTTTGCTTTTCACTACTTACTGTCTATACTTGCTCTAACGGATATTTTTTCCACTCTAGTTGATCAAATTGCAGGTGCACAAGGAGAATTGCCAGAAGGCATCGGTGAGAAGTTCTTCTAGGATTGGAGCAGGAGCTACTTTGAAATAAATTGTTTCTTCCATATTATTTTTATATTGCATTGTCACCTTTGTTGAACTTTGTATCCTGGGCTTTGTTGACCCGTAATTGTTGCATATTTCCAGTTGTTGGTTATTATGTTGGACTACTGCATGTTTTATCTCAGTAATTGTTTATGTGATTATGTTTTTCTGCGGGGTTGTGATTATTTCTTTTTCATTTTGTTGAGTTAAGACTGGTACAACTTATGGATGATGTTAAAATCATTCCCTGAGTCTTCGTCATGGGCTAGTATTCCCGTATTTTGGGAAACAGGGCGTGATAGTCATCCTGACCCAGTAAGACAGACCCGATTTTGGGTTAGTGGGCTTGGAAAAGACCCATTCCAATTTTCAAACCCGTTTATAGGTGAAATTACTGTTTTACCCCTGAGAGATTTAGGATGAGTACCCAATTCGAACGTTCCCAATTTAGTTCTATTTTTACCCATAGCACAAGCCCACCACTTTTGAAGACTGAGTTTCATAGCCTTTGAGGAGTAGTTCGCCCGTTTCTAGTGATTCATAGAATTTATCGATGTTGTCGGGGGCGTTTGGAGCATGGTAGGAGTATGACGATACTTTTCTGGACTTGCAAAATACTTAGAATTATTTTTGGAGACTCCTAGATTTTTTGTGATTTTTTCAATTTTTAATTATTTTTTTGAATTTTTTATTCACTTTTCGTATTTTAATAATTAATTTTTGAAATCTTTAATTAATTATTCTAATTTAACAATTATTTTTCATAAAATTTAAAATAATTTTCCGAGTTAATAATTATTTTTAGAATTTTTTAATTAATTTTGTCGAATTTTTAATCAATTTTTCAAAAATTCTTAATTAAAAAATTCAATTTAATAATAAAATACAGAATTTATTAAATCACTTGATGACGTGGCAAAATCTGAGCCGTTGATCAAGATCGACGCGAAGATCTGGGAAACCGAACGGTCAGAAAGGTGATTTATCAGATCACCTGATGACGTGGCAAAATCTGAGCCATTGATCATGATCGGCGCGAAGATCTGGAAAATCGAACGGTCGGAAAGGTGATGGTGACACGTGTCCATTGATCATTGACCATTTTTGTGCAATTCCGCGTTCGGAGACACGTTTGCTCGGAACACGATACCGAAGAGCTATGGTGGCTCGGCAACGTGACACGTGTCCATCAACCGTTGACCATTGACTACTGACCATTTTTGCACAATTCCGCATTTGGGGACGCGTTTGCTCGGAACACGACACTGAAAGCTATGGTGGCTCGACAGCATGACACATTTCCTTTGGCTATTGGTCGGTGAATGTTGGTCGTTGACCATTTTTGTGCAATTTTGCGTTCGAGGACGCGTTTACTCAGAACACGCCATAGAAGAGATAGGTGGCTCAACAGCGTGACACATGTCCATTGACCGTTCACCGTTGACCAGTGAATGATTTTTGGCATGATTTCACGTTCGGAGACGTGTTTGCTTGGAGTACGCCACCGAAGAGCTATGGTGGCTCGGCAGAGTGAAATGTGCCCTCTTTGACTGCTGACCGTTGAATGTTGACTGTTGACCAGTCAACAGTTTTTGGCATGATTTCACGTTCGGAGACATGTTGCTCGAAGTACGCCACCAAATAGCTATATGGTGGCTCGGGAAAGTGACACGTGTCCCCTTTGACCGTTGACCATTGACCAGTCAACATTTTTTTGCATGATTTCATGTTTGAGGACGTGTTTGCTTGGAGTACGCCACCGAAGAGCTATGGTGGCTCGGCAGAGTGACACATGAACGGTTTTTGGCGTGATTTCACGTTCGGGGATGTGTTTGCTCAGCGTACGCCACCAAAGAGCTATGGTGGCTCGGCAGAGTGACACGTGTCCCCTTTGACCATTGATCATTGACTAGTCAACAGTTTTTGGCGTGATTTCACGTTAGGGGATGTGTTTGCTCGGAGTACGCCACCGAAGAGCTATGGTGGCTCGGTAGAGTGACACATGTCTCATTTGACCGTGGAACGTTGACCAGTCAATGATTTTGGCGTGATTTCATGTTCGGGGACGTGTTTGCTCGGAGTACGCCACCGAAGAGCTAAGATGGCTCGGCAGAGTGACACATGTCCCATTTGACCGTTGAACGTTGACCAGTCAACGGTTTTTGGTGTGATTTCACGTTCGGGGACGTGTTTGCTCGTAGTACACCACCGAATAGCTATGGTGGCTCGGCAGAGTGACACGTGTCCCGTTTGACCGTTGACCATTGACCAGTTAATAGTTTTTAGCGTGTTTTCACATTCGGGGACGTGTTTGCTTAGAGTACACCACTAAAGAGCTATGGTGGCTCGAAAGATTAACATGTGTCCCCTTTGACCGTTGACCATTGACCAGTCAATGATTTTTGGCGCTGCTTGAGATTGTCGCCTTTTTGCCGCTTGGCATTCAAGACTCTTTTAGGCTTTTCAACTAGTTTTTGGGGCCCAAAGGTCTTAGAAGCCCAAACGACGCCCCTCATTCTCGATAAGTCTCCACCCCCTTCATTTCCTCATTCCCTTCTCTGATTCTTGAAAAATTTTCTTTCGCTCCTGGGTGGTTTTGCTAGTGGTCACGGCTAGGCATTTGATTTTCCAGCGAACTATTTCTGACCATAGTATTCACATCAAGGTAAATATATATTTTCGTTTATATATTTTACGAGATGTCTAGGGTTTCTTCGGGGAATGAGACCTCCACCTCAGACCACGAAGGGGATCGGTAGTTGATGGTTCCCTCGACAGTGGATAAGGGGAAGAGGGTGGTAGGGTCGGTGGTTATCGAGACAGTAGTGGAGAAGGTGAGGGAAGCGGGGGAGTTGGGTAGGCTTTCGTGCCCCTTGACGAGCCTCGGTGGAATTTGAGACTGCTCCGACGATCTTCTGGCCAAGGTTGTGTACGGCATGTCAACCTCGTACGAGGAGAATAGGCCACGGGAGCACTCCGAAGTCGACGACATCCCCTCCATGCTTTCGGAGAGGGACTTAGTACGTATTTGCAAGAGCTTCATGATACTGAGGGAGTCTGGTCTTCTTCTTCCAGGTCCGGGTGTTCGAGCCTGTTCGTCGACCTCTCCTAACACATGTTTTTTCCCCTTCGATGCATTTCACGTCGGTCTTTGTCTGCCCCTCTTGCCATTTGTGGCCGAGGTTCTGAAGTGGTACTGCTTGAGTCTGATGCAGTACATGCCGAACATGTGGAGGCATGTCAACGGTTTTATTCTTCAGTGCCAGGCAGCGAGGGTCGTGCTTCAGCTCAGTGTTCTCCGAAGGCTCTATAGAATCCATCGAAAGAGCAAGACGGAGCACCGCTATTATTTATCACCGCGTTGGGGGGTGAAGCTGATCGACAACCCCGACTCCATCAAGTTTTGGAAAGAGAAATATTTTTTTCATTCGGAGTAGTGCATCGTGGGAGAGCCCTAAGAGATGGAGGGAGGAGGTGCCGAGGTGGGCGAAGGCCGAACCGGTGTTGAGTCCGAAGGAGGATGAGTTCATGTTAAAACTTCTTGACCGTCCTCCCCTATGTTGGAAGGATATAACCGAGGAGGTTTTCTTTGGTGGGGGTCTCATTCTGATCGACCCTAGTATGCATCGTATATTTCTCCTTATTTTTCTAATGTAAACTTATATATCTTCATATGCTAATCTCTTCGTTCCTCACTTTGCAGAAGAAGCGGATATGGACTTCAGATCGATACTGGCTGACCAAGGGGGTCTAGGTAGTAAAGCACCTGATGGAAAAAAGAGGAAGAGGATGACCGTGGGGCCATTGTCCACCAAAGCTGCACGGGGTTCGGCGCCGACGACTCCGCTGGTCAATTTGGAGTCTCCCCCCTCTGTTTCTCCTGCCTCGTCTGCCGGAGTGTTCACCCTCGGTGCCGCACTGGCACTAGAAGCACCACCTCTTACCGCCGCGATGGAGGTGATTCTCACTGAGGAGCATAAGAAGCTTTTCGTCCCTGACTGGTGTGTAATGAAGCATGACGGTTTCTTCGGGAATTCCGCCATGTGCATACAACCGGTGCAGCACTTGGTGACCCCGAAGGATCGAGCTACGATGAAGGCAGGGTCGGTCGGTGACGATGCCCTCGAGATAGCCAGGGCAAATATGTCGATAAGTTGCGTCTTGAACTCCATGACTTAGAATATTTTCTTGTGACTTTCACACTTAGAAATTTTTCTTGTGTTTTTCATACTTAGAAATTTTTTCTTGTGTTTTCGTAGATCACTTGCAACTTTAGCCATATACTGGAGCAGTTCGCCGAGCAAGAGAAAGAGCTGAAGGCGAAGAGCGACAAGGATTCAGTTGGAGCGAGCAAAAATCGTGAAGGTGTATGAGGTGGAGAAGTGCTTGTCGGAGTCTCAGGCAGCTCAGATTACCCTCCTCGAGTCTGCACTGGCGAAGGCAAACGAATAGATCACCTTGGAGAAGGAGAGGGCGGACAAGAAGAAAGAGCTCGCTGCAAAGGCCATAGAAGCTGCAATGAAGGAGAAGGAGGCGGCGGTGGAAGCGACTCTGGAGGCGGGTGTGGAGGCAACGAGGGCCGAAGTGAAGGCACACCTATGTTCGAACATGGATCAGTCGTACACAAGGGTGCTTAAGAACGTGGAAGCGTGCGTCCCCGGCTTCGATGGCTCGGTGTACAACCTGTACGACCTCCTCAAAGGCGAAGGCGATAAGGTGGTCGAGGAGGTGGGGAAGAAGATGAGGAGGAGGCTGTAGTGGACCTTCATTTGGCTATAGTGGTAGTGCCAGAGGCAATTGAGGGGAGCGGTCACGAGCCCACACCTTCCATAGAGCAGTCTACTGAGGTGGTTCCTTAACTTATTTTGTATCTACTCCGCATTTATTAGTTGTTTTTGTTTTCTTCTTGAATGCTTTTATATCGATGCCTTATAGCAGACTGGCCACCGCTTTGTATCTTTACTTTAGCAATGAAAAACTCTTTTTGGGCACCCTTATTATGTATAGCAGTGAGACTTAAAGATATCTTACAGCTTTTAATACTTGAACTTCTATCTTGTAGCTTTATTCGAACTTGGAACTATCTTGTAGTTGTCACACTTGAACTTAGAACTATCTTGTAGCTCTACTTAAACTTGGAACTATCTTGTAGTTCTAATTGAACTTAGAACTATGTTGTAGCTCTATTTGGACTTAGAGCTATCTTGTAGCTGTCACACTTGAACTTAGAACTATCTTGTAGCTCTACTCCAACTTTAGAACTATCTTGTAGTTTTCACACTTGAACTTAGAACTATCTTGTAGCTTTACTCAAACTTTAGAACTATCTTGTAGCTCTACTCAAACTTGGACTTAGAGCTATCTTGTAGCTCTACTTGAGCTTAGAACTATCTTGTAGCTCAACTCAAACATTAGAACTATCTTGTAGTTGTCACACTTGAACTTAGATCCATCTTGTAGCTCTACTCAAACTTTAGAACTATCTTGTAGCTCTATTCAAACTTGGACTTAGAGCTATCTTGTAGCTCTACTCAAACTTTAGAACTATCTTGTGGCTCTACTCAAACTTGGACTTAGAGCTATGACGTGAAGGCTACAAGATAGTTCTAAGCTCAAGTAGAGCTAATAGCTCTACTTGATCTTAGAACTATCTTGTAGCTTTCATACTTTAAGTTAGAGTGATTCATGCTTCTTTCTTTGATTGGCAGGTCATTGCACTCCCCATACATGTTTCTCAGGACGGTGAGGCATCTCTGCTTCGTACCAAGCTCCATATTACTGAGTTGGGACTCGCTCAATCTCGGGAAAGACTTTCAAAACCTGAAGTGGAGCTCCGCTACTTGAGAAGAGTGTTATCTCGTCGAGAGATAGCAGCGTGGCATGGCAACGAGGCTTCGGGGGGAAGTACCCCCTGTTGGGGTAGAAGATAATCCTTCGGGGGAGGCAACTACTCGAGAACCTTCATGGGTTAAACTCCTTCGCCACTCCCTACTTCGGCTACCACTGAACGAGACTGGTTGAAAAACATGGTGCTCAAGATAAGTATGGAGGTAGCCCATCTTAAGAGGGCAATTCTCGAGTTATCCGTGGGGGGGCGTGCCCTGTTTGAAGCTTAAGGTGAAGGACGATTCTCTCAAAGAGAGAATAGTTGAGTTAGATATGGAGGTTCACCAACTAAAGAGGTTTCTTGATGGAGGTAACGTCAGAAGCACATCGTGCTCGCGAGAGGAGCGTGCCCGGGGGAGGTCGTTTCATGAGTTGTCTCTCTGTTTGCCAGAAGTTTTGCGAGTCCCAGGGGATGCTCAGTGGGGAGTAGTTGGTTTGTCCAGTGGGGCATCGGTCGGTAGGGCCGCTAGAACCATAGGGCCAGCTGGCACGACACGACTTATGGACCTAGAGATCTTTTCACAGGGGTCGAGAGAACGACACGGCGTTTCTCGGCCGCATGTATCCATCAACAGGAGCGTCCCTCTTCCCATGAAGAGTTGGGGTGATTCTTTGGAGCTTTGTAGGAGTTTTGGTACCAATAAGACTTGTCACCCCAATTTTTGTTGTGAAATAAGATATTCTTAGCACTTAAGCAATGTTTGTATTGGTTGTGCCTTTCTAATCTTGTAATCAGTTTCATTTTGGAATAAAAACCCACCAAGTATTTAAGTGTTATTTTCTATTTGTTGGAAAATGGGAATGTTGTGAGTTTTGTTTAGGAGTTTTCAACAGTTGTGGGAGCAATTCCGAATGGCGAGCTACTTCGCACTTTCTCGTTTGCAAGTGGTTAAAGTGGCATTGAACCAAGTGTTGGACTCTGAATTTGTCGTTTAAGAGTTTCAACAGTTGTGGGAGCAATTCCAAATGACGAGCTACTTCGCACCTGCTCGTTTGCTATTGGCTAAAGTGGCATCGAGCCATGTTTTGGACTCCCAACTTGTCGTTTAAGAGTTTCAACAGTTGTCGGAGCAATTTCAAATGGTGAGCTACTTCGCACTTGCTCGTTTGCAAGTGGCTAAAGTGGCATCGAACCAAGTGTTCGATACCGAACTTGTCATTTAAGAGTTTTAACAGTTGTGGGAGCAATTCCGAATGGCGAGCTACTTCACACCTGCTAGTTTGCAAGTGGCTAAAGTGGCATCAAGCCAAGTATTAGACTCCGAACTTGTTGTTTAAGAGTTTCAACAATTGTGGGAATGGAAAGCTACTTCGCACTTCCTTGTTTGCAAGTGGCTAAAGTGACATCGAACCAAGTGTTGGACTCCGAACTTGTTGTTTAAGAGTTTCAATAATTAAAGGAGCAATTCCGAATGGCGAGCTACTTCGCACTTGCTTGTTTGCAAGTGGTTAAAGTGGCATCGAACCATGTGATGGACTCCGAACTTGTTGTTTAAGAGTTTCAACAGGCGTGGGAGCAGTTCCGAATGGCGAGCTACTTCGCACTTGCTCGTTTGCAAGTGGCTAAAGTGGCATCGAACCAAGTGTTGGACTCCAAACTTGTCGTTTTAAAGGGTAGTCACACTCAAAGTAAACAATCTATTTTTTGCAACAACTCTTTGGAAAATAAACTTAATTTATATAAGAGAAAACTAAGTGGCCGCTTCTAAGTTGCAAGCCATTATTACATGGCGATGAATACGAAACAAAAAAAGTAAGGAAAAAACTGAGGAAACTAGCTCTCTTGGAATTTCATTAAATGCCCCGCATTCCAAGTTCTAGGCACTCTCTTCCCCCCTGGGTCTTCAAGGTGATACGCACCAAGGCGGACAACTTTGGAGAATCTGTACGGCCCCTCCTAATTTGGAGATAGTTTTCCTTTCTTGCTTGGGAAAGAAATTGATAACTTTCTCAGGACCATGTCTTCTTCCTTGAGATTTGTGGGGCGGATTCTTTTGTTGTAGGACTGCTCGACCCTACGCTGATAGATCTGTTGTCGAATGGAGGATCTTTCTAGAATCTCATCGATGAGGTCAAGGTTTCCACGGATTTGGTTGGAATTTTGATCTTCACTGAAGGCCAGTAAGCGGGGAGAGGGTAGGCTCACTTCGAGGGGGATGACGACTTCTGAGCCGTATGTCAAATTGAACGGAGATTCTCCTGTCGGGGTCCATTTAGTTGTGCAGTAGCTCCAAAGCACATTGGAAAGTTGTTCAACCCACAACCCCTTTGCAGATTTGCCGAGTCTTCTTTAGGCCTGAGAGAATTTGCCAGTTGGCATTCTCTGCCAGACTGTTGGATTGCGGGTGGAAAATTGAAGAGAATTGCTGCTGGATACCGAGATCCGTATAGAAGTTGTGAAAGGCCATCCCTGTGAATTGGGCCCCGTTGTCAGTCACTAAGATCCGAGGGACACCAAATTGGCAGACAATGTTCTTCCAGAAGAACTGCTAGACCCTGTTCTCGGTTATTGTTGCTAAAGGTTCGGCTTCAATCCATTTCGAGAAGTAATCGATCGCCACAACAAGGAACTTCTTCTGACCAGGTGCCGGAGGGAAATGCCCGAGCAAGTCCATTCCCCACATGGAAAAGGGGATTGGACTGCATAAGGAGGATAGCTCAGCTTGAGGTAAACACCAAATGGATGAGAACTTCTGACAGGGAGCGCAATGGCGGACATGCTGTTCGGTGTCGCTAAGGAGCGTGGGCCCAAAGTAGCCACGATTCAGGATCTTGCGGGCAATGGACCTTGCTCTTATATGGGCACTGCCAACTCCTTCATGGACCTCTTTGAGAGCAAACTGGGCTTCCTAGGGGAGAGACACCACAAGTAGCGTATGCCGTCCACTTGGGTGTAGGAGCGCTTGTACATGACTCCCTCAATGAGCATATATTGCTCGGCTTTAGTTCTGGCTGTCCTAGCCTCTTTAGGGTCTATGGGGAGGACTCCTTTTTCGAGGAATTTGAGAAGGGGCTTCATCGATTCTCCTCGTGTGCCATGGGGGGTATTTCCATCAGTTCGAAGCTTCCTTCCTCAATGTTGGGTCATAAAAGAACTTCGATCAACACAATGCGTTCAAGCCCTTAGAGAGAGAAGGAAGCCAACTTGGATAGGGCATCAGCCTGCCCATCCTCTTCTCGGGGGATCGGTAGGACTTCCGCTTCTTGGAAGGTGGCTAACAACTCTTTGACCTTAGACAGATACTTGGTCATACGGTCATCTCTAGCCTCGTACTCCCCCGAGACTTGGTTCACTACCAGCTGAGAATCACTGAACACCTTGACGCGTTGGGTGCCAACCTTGCATGCCAGGAATACACCGGTAATAAGAGCTTCATACTCCGCCTCATTGTTCGACGCTTGGAAGTTGATGCGGTGCGAGTACTGGAGAACAAAGTCATTTGGGCCAGTTAGGATGACTCCTGCTCCACTTCCCTCAGCGCATGAGGACCCATCGACTTAAATGCTCTAGAATGGGGGTTCCTCGCCTTTCTTACAGGGGTCGGGGATAGTGCTTTCCATTATAGATTCCTCTAGGGCTTGAGATTTGATAGTGATCCTTGGCTGATAGCTGATACCGTGTTGGCTCAGATCTATGGATCATTTCATGAGGCACCCCGAACTCTCAGGCTTGTGCAACACCTACTTGAGAGGTTGGTCGGTAAGAACGACCACCAAATGGGCTTGGAATATGGGCGGAGCATTCGAGCAGCCATGACCAGTGCAAAGGTCATCTTTTCAATCTTGGAATAGCAGAGTTTGGCATCCCGGAGGACCTTACTCATGTAATAGACCGGCCTCTGAGCTTTGTCTTCATCCCTCATTAGGACGGCATTGAAGGTTTGTTCCGATGTGGCGAGGTAAAGGTAGAGAATTTCCCCAGGCTTAGGCTTACTCAAGAGCTGGAGGTTGGCCAGATATGCTTTGAGTTGGTCGAATGATTCCTGTTGCGATTTCCCCTAGTCAAAACCTTTCGTTCCTCTTAAGGCCTTGAAAAATAGGAGGCACTTCTCCCCTGACTTGGAGAGGAAATGCCCGATGGCGGCGAGGCACCCTGTGAGCCTTTGCACTTCCTTGATGTTGGACGGGGGAGCCATATCCAATATAGTTTGGATCTTCTCAGGGTTGGCTTCTATCCCCCTCTGACTAACCATGAAACCTAGGAATTTGCCGGAAGATACTCCGAAGGCACATTTAAACAGGATGAGCCTCAAGTTGCGACTTCGTAAGACAACGAAGGCTTCCTAGAGGTCGACCACATGGTCTTGCTTCCGGAGGATTTTCACAAACATGCCATCCACATAAACCACCATGTTCCCCCCAATTTGTTCCTTAAAGACTTTGTTAACGAGGCGCTGATACGTTGCTCTGGCGTTCTTTAGACATGACACGGTAACAATATAGGCCTTGGTCTGTTATGAAAGAAGTCTTCGGAATGTTGGGTGGGGGGGAGCGACCCGAATTTCCAATATAATATCTCAGAAATACGTGGCACAATTCCAGAATCAACTTCAATTTGATCATAAACATAGCAACCAAATACAGGAAAATTTAAAACTTTTTATTACATCAATTGTTTACAAAGCACAACAGAAAATAAAACACATTGAATTACAATTTCTTTCTTTTACAACACATTCTTTTACAATTTACATAAGCTATATTATCATTCTACCACATGCATCCAAATCCCAAGCTATAGGTACCTACCTGTAAAACATGAGGCTAGAGATAACCCTAAACCCCAAAACTACAGGGGTCAGCCATAACGGTGTGAGTGACATAAAAATAAATGCAACATAAATATATAAGACATAGAATCATAAACAACATATATTAATAGCAATAATAAATGAGATAAGAGATAACAACAAATAAACATGAAAACATCAAGGAATATGAGATAGTGAGTAGTAGCGCATGAAAACATTAAGTGAAACTAGACTAAGTGTCAAGTGTAGAAAAACATGAAACAGCATGCATAAAACCAAGTCAAGAAAAGATCAATGCTATATGCTGACTCTCTAATGCATACTTGTTAGATTCTATGCATCCCACTCTACATAGGTCCGGTGCAAGCCCTTATCGTTCTCCACTTTATAGGGTTAAATCCCTCATTATGCAACTAATCCTACTACGGTAGTGGAAATAAGATCCAGAATACTCTGCGAATAGGCATCACAGCCCTCGACGCGCAAGCATCATGTAAGAATAGCTCAAAAATCGGAGAATCATCTCCCTGCCGTGTACCCCACGAATAGGCTTGCGAGGCCCTCGACATGCAGATACACCAGGTACATCCCATGAATAGGCTTGCCGACCTTCGACATGCAAATGCACCATGCATGCTCCGTGAATAGGCCTGCAGACCCTCGACACGAGAACATACAAATGTCCTCTCGAGACAGAACAACAAACAGTCCTGGAACGCATCCGTTGGACTAACAAAACCAAGACATATACTTACGTTTCCCAAGTTCCATCACATCTCCACTAGTGCTTGTCCTTAATTTGGTTATTATTAAAACAGAAAAATCCTCATCTCTAGAGTTAGTGTATCCTGCTGGACTTAATTTCACAACAACAACTCCAAGACCCAACTGGTCTAAATCAACAAAATCTCATCTACCGGTTCACAGGACTCCCACTCAACTCCTAGAGATTCACAACTCAACCATTAATATCAAATAAATCTTTCATTTTAATCATTTCATTGTTAATTTACTCACAGTGAGAATTCAAAATTCCTAACTTTGCACGTGAGTTGCACGTGTAAAATTGCAATTTCAAGAAAATAGTCAAAATAGTCAACTTTACCAATTTAACATTATTTAGTAATGCAAAATAAATTATTTTATTTTGCGGGGTGTTACATCACTCCCCCCTTAGAATAGTTCTGTCCTCAGAACTACTCTAAGCAAAAGAAAACAAAATACAAAACTTACTAGACCGTTTCGAAAATTTACTCTATCATTATTTTATAGTTGGATTTAATTACTAAGTAAAACAAAAATAACATATAATTATAGCTCGAAAAGTAAAAGGTGAAAACTGACATGGCAAAAGTATAAGAAATCCAAGCGAATACACCATTAATCCCCGAACGTAAGAAAATAGCAAGACTATTCTCATAGAATAAGAAGTCAAAAGTGAAGAGATAAAACCCAAATATAAAAAGGTTGTTGACCACACAAACAACGAAGGAACACAAACTTAAAGGTTATATATAAAAAAAATAGTTTTGGGAAAAAATAACCAGTCAAGATACATAAAAATACGAACAAATTTTGCTAAGTAAAGAAGATATTAATAACAATTAATGAATGTACAAGACAAGGAATAATGAGTATAGTAGTGAATGTTGACATTATAATCAATACTCTAAAAACACATTATAAAGGTAACGAGAAAAATAGACCAAATATATATATATATATATATATATATATATATATATATATATATATATATATATATATATATATATATATATATATATATGCAAGAAGACTTAAAAGAATTTCATTAAATATTACAAAAGTAAGCGTCAAATCATTAATTAGGACGTGGAAACAAAAGTATGTGAGAAATCTAAAATGTTACAGAATTGGAAAACGGTAACAATAAATAGTAATCACAAAAGAACGAAAACTTAGACCATAATTGAGGTATTCAATATTGAAAATTTCGTAAATACAAAATAGAGTAAAATCAACTATACTAGTTCAAATTGTATGGAAATATAAAGTGTAATTGTATAAACAAAATGTCATAAAAATATTTCTTTACCATTAGTTTCATTATATAAGTAAAAAGTCTTGAAATATCAATTAGCAAATAGGTAGAAAATCTTGCCTCCTTAACATCAAGTTGCATGTTTGTCTTCGACATTAGGTTGCAGGTTGCAGTCTGGATATTCGGTTGCACATTTTGCCTCCCCGACATCTAGTTGTAATTTTTCTCCATTGACATCGAGTTGCATATTTGCCATCTCGACATTAGGTTGCACTAAAATGGAGAAATGGAAGATGTAACCTTCCATATGCACAGGGATATGGGACACTTAATTTAAGCATGATGTTATGTTTGAAAATTTGTGATATAAAAATAGTAGAAAAAGTAAGAACTGGAGTTGAAAGTCACACGATGGAATATCAAAATAGATGTATAGATTATAAATATCAAACACAATAGTACAAAATAGTAGTAGTGAAAATGATTTATAAAAATAAGGAGAAAAACGGAATGAAATACATGCATAAGCACAATGCAAACGTAAATGTGAAAATAAATAAGCAGTGTAGCAAATTTACACAAAAGTTATCTAGTAAGCAAACAAATATAAAACAGTAAAAGTGATAGGATGCAAGAGTGAAAAATACAGAACTAAGGAACATTTTAAAAAAATACAAGAGTAAATAATTAAAAGAATGTAGCGGAAGATAATTAAATTTAATAACTGAAAATAAATAAATAAATAAAATAATACTGGCGAAAATCATAGAATCCTAAAATTATACACAATGAGTAAAATAGAAAAAGATATAGTGAACATTAGTAAGATAGAAAATATACAAGTTGAGGGGGTAATAAAAAAATATCAAATGCATAAAGCGGATAAAAAGAGGTAATTAAAAAAAACTAGTGAGAAAAGTATATGCTTTATGCAAAAAAATAACCAATGTACTTGCGATAAAGAAGTTTTATTCAAGTCTAAGCATACAAACAGTCTAAATCTCAGTACATGTCTTCATGACTAAACAATCAAGTCACACACATCAGATGTCCACCATGGTACTCACACTTCTAATGTCCACCTAGGTTCTACTTAATGTCCACTTGTGTACTCACACATCTAATGTCCACCTAGATTCTCACACATCAAATGTCAATTTATGTTTATTCCGTACTATGTTTAAAATTACTAATTGAAGCATGCTCTGATACCAACTCTGTAGCACCTCAAATTTCTAATATATATCTCAGAAATACATGGCACATTTCCAGAGTCAACTTCAATGTACGCATAAACATAGCAACCAAATACAGGGAAATTTAAAACTTTTTATTACATCAATTGTTTACAAAGCACAGCGGAAAATAAAACACCTTGAATTTCAATATATTTCTTTTACAACACTTTCTTTTACAATTTACATAAGCTATATTATCATTCTACCACATACATCCAAATCCCAAGCTATAGGTACCTACTTGTAAAATATGAGGCTAGAGATTATCCTAACCCCCAAAACTACAGGGATCAGCCATAACGGTGTGAGTGACATAAAAATAAATGCAACATAAATAAAACATAAGACATAAAATCATAAACAACATATATTAACAGCAATAATACATGAGATAAGAGATAACAACAAATAAACATGAAAACATCAAGGAATATGAGATAGTGAATAGTAGGACATGAAAATATTAAGTGAAACTATACTAAGTGTCAAGTGTAGAAAAACATGAAACAACATGCATAAAACCAAGTCAAGAAAATATCAATGCTATATGTTGAATCTCTAATGCATACTTGTCGGATTCTATGCATCCCACTCTACATAGGTCCGGTGCAAGCCCTTATCGTTTTCCACTTTATAGATTAAATTCCTTGTTATGCAACTAATTCTACTACGGTGATGAAAACAAGATCCCGAATACTCCGCGAATAGGCATCACAGCCCTCGACACGCAAGCATCATGTAAGAATAGCTCAAAAATCGAAAAATCATCTCCTTGCTGTGTACCCCACGAATAGGCTTGCGAGGCCCTCGACGTGCAGATACACCAGGTACATCCCGTGAATAGGCATGCCGATCCTCGACACGCAAATGCACCCTGCATGCTCCGTGAATAGGCCTGTAGACCCTCGACACGCGAACATGCAAATGTCCTCTAGATACAGAACAACAAATAGTCTTGGAACGCATCCGTTGGATTAACAAAACCAAGAGCATATACTTATGTTTCTCAAGTTCCATCACATCTCCACTAGTACCTGTCCTTAAGTTGGTTATTATTAAAACACAAAAATCCTCATTTCTAGAGTTAGTGTATCCTGCTGGACTTAATTTCACAACAACAATCCCAAGACCCAACTGGTCTAAATCAACAAAATCTCATCTGCCGGTTCACAGGACTCCTACTCAACTCTTAGAGATTCACAACTCAACCATCAATACCAAATAAATCTTTCATTTTAATCATTTCGTTTTTAATCTACTCACAGTGAGAATTCAAAAAGGACAGGCCTTGTTCAAATCGGTGAAGTCAATACAAATCCTCCACTTCCCATTGTCCTTTTTCACCATTACAACGTTGGAGAGCCACTCGGGGTAATTGAATTCTTTGATGAATCGAGCCGCCAAGATTTTATCTACTTCTTCTTTGATGGCTTTTTGCCGGTCCGGTGCAAACTTGCGACGCTTATATTGGACAAGTTTAGCTTCAGGAGCTATGCTGAGATGGTGCATGATTAATTCCTCTGAAATACCAGGCATATCGGCAGCAGTCCATGCAAAAAAATCTCGGTTTCCCCTGATGCATTGGACTATGTCAGCCTTGACAGAGTGGGGTAGGACTTTGCTTACTTGGAAAGTTCTGGTCGGATCTTCTTCAGAAAAAACTACTTCTTCTAACTCATCGACCGGCTCTGAGATAGCTTGGTTGCTCCCTTGGGGGAGCTCAAGGGCTTTGAGAGAGAACCGGACCTCCCACTGAAGTCATGTAACACTTTCGAGAAGTCTCCTGACTTCCCCTGACTCCCCCCCC
This sequence comes from Hemerocallis citrina, assembly GCA_017893485.1. Lineage (NCBI taxonomy): Eukaryota > Viridiplantae > Streptophyta > Magnoliopsida > Asparagales > Asphodelaceae > Hemerocallis > Hemerocallis citrina. The sequence goes on from CM030365.1 coordinate 159,416,393, forward strand.
CCCCCCCCCCCGTAGGTAGGAAATTTCATCTTCTATGGAATGCGGAGGGTACGGCTTGAAGTACAGCCAAATTGGGTCGGCCGAGGATGGCATTGTATGTAGTCTTTACATCAACAACCATAAAATCCATTGGCTCTGTTCGGGTGGTATGGGTTTTCCAGCAGTTACGTCGAGGGTGATAACCCCCTCGATAGTCACTGGCACCCCGGAGAATCCGTGCAGAGTGTACCTGGCAGGTTTGAGGCGGTCTCGGGATAGCTTAAGGCCTTGGAAGGCCTCTAGGAAGAGGATGTTGACAGTGATGTCGTTGTCGACAAAGATCCGATGCACTTCGTGGTTGGCCATGTGGAGGCTGATTATGAGGGTATCACAGTGAGGCGTTCGGATGCCTTCCATGTCTTTATCTGAAAATGTTACGAGGACCCCGAAACCTTTGGGAGGAGGATGGTTCTGTACTGGGTTTACTTCTCGGATGAAGGCTTTTCGGGATGAGTTGGACTATCCCCCATTGGGCCTCCATAGATGAGATGCAGGATTGCTTCAGGTTCGGAGTCGGGAACTCAAGAGGTCTTTGAGTTCTCTTATTTGCCCCTCAGGGAGGCAGAGGATCCACTCTATCCTTCCAAACGAACTGGGCTAGCTGCCCTCTCTGAATAAGGGCTTCAATCTCATCTTTGAGGGGCCGACAGTCGTCTATGTCGTTGCCATGGTCCCTGTGAAAATAGCACCACTTATCTCTGTACCTCTTTTTGCCAGGGATATTCATCTTTGGGGAGGAGGGGGGGGGGGGGGGGGTTGGAGTAGGCCTTCTTTACCAAGTTCCATGAGGATGGCCGAAACACTGGCATTGAGAGGGGTGAACTTTTCGAAATGGGGAGGAGGGCGGCGCTGGCCGCTGTTATCTTTCTGGAGCTTCTTAGTGCCTTCTTCATCGGCTCCCTTTCATTTGTTTTCGGTCCGGGGCTCTTTCTGGTCATTAGGGTGGAAGGCCACTTCCTCCCGAATATACTTATCACTCCTCAACAGTGTTAGGATTCAATGGCAAACACAGATTGAATACAAAGCGGAAAAATTACAAAATATTGAAACCTAGCCATGGATCCATGTGAAAACTATAAAACGTTTTTAAGAGTTATACCTTAAGGATGGATTTGTTGTCTCCAAGATATGTCAATCACAATACTACAATGTTGTGGTGTGTCTACGGTTTTCACATGAGTGGATCAAAACCAAGCTTTCCTCACGTCGTGGTGCTAGCTGCGGGATGGAGCTGTTCCTCACGATCTCTCTCTCACAATTTCTGTGACGGCTAGAGTTTTCTCATATGTAGTTTTTCTACAGATATTTATCATATATATAGCTGCAATAAATCAACCTTAAGAGAGTAACGAGCTTGTTGGGCTCATAATCCGACCTAAGTCAGATTCGTGTGTGGGCCTCTGAACTTTAGTCAGTCCATTTAATCTAATTAAATGTCCAACCAATGTCAGGAGTCCAAGTCTTACTTGGATTCCTTATTAAATTCATCTTATGTATTTAAATCACAATTTCGATCAATTCTAAGTGTGTGACCCTGTAGGTTCCTATTATGTTGACAGTGATACTATAATCATATTTTAGTATTACAAACGGTGGGCAGTATCTAGCAATACATTACTGCTACTCAAGTAGTGGGAATGTCAGTGACTTGACATAACCTATCCATGACCAATGTTACCATGTAGTCTAGTCCCTTTATCCAAATATCTTAATTAACCACAAGGCATAGAGTGTGTCACCCTTGTATAGTTCAATTTTTTGTTTCTAGATCTCCGAGTAGACTTACTAAAACAAATGAGCTCAATATCTCATATTGACTCATTTGAGCATGCATTTTTTAGTATCACCCAATCAAGGGGCCCATAGATATCTCTCATGTTCTTTAAAAGGGAGGTCACTCACATCCCTCCGCATGATTTGTATTATATCCAATAGTCGACTTTATAATCACCTTATGTTTGACGACATTAAAATATATAACTTCTCATGTAGGGAACCGTAGTGACTTCAAGTCAAAGGACTACATACACCATGGTCACTGAGAGAACCGCTTATGACACTCACGTAACGATCCATGCAGCGTTCTCATGGTGGGTCAGTCCAGTACATTATTACTCTTATATGTACCCATGTGAAGACTTGATATCCCATATCCTTGATACGTAAGATATGGTCATCAGTCTACGTACATACTAGTCTCTATGCATTATTGTTGTCCTAATTTACAATAATACTTGACTAGGGACATTTAAGAATAGTGTTCTGAATACAACCAATAGGATCTCAAAATCAAGTCATGCTCTTAATATCCCATTGTATTGAACCTACTATTCTAAGGACTTTATTATGCTCATTTAATCACAATAAACAATACAATAAATGAAATGCCTCATATATGAAATAAATGTCATAATGCAATGTAAACTAGTAATGTCAATACACAACTGGCCTCTATGGCATACACCAACAAACAGGAGCTCTGAGAAGTCCTGGGCCAGTTTCTTGGAGAGGGATGCTTTTAGGTCGGCTTGGTTGATGTTGTGTCGGAATGCTGCATAGGCCACCGACTGATCAAGAGAAGTGATAGACCGAGCCTCGGTTGTGAAGCACCAGACATAATCCCTTAGGCGCTCTCCCTTCCTCTGACTGAGAGCCAACAGAGACGTGCTCGTCTTCTCCATTCTGCGGCTACTGACGAAGTGGGTGAGGAAGAGTTCCTCAAACTGATCGAACAAGAAGATGGAGGCAGGGAACAGTCGGGGGTACCATTCTGTCGCAGGCCCCTTCAATGTGGTTGGAAAGGTCTTGCAAAGAAGCATATCTGAGGCTTTGTGAATCATCCTGAGAGTTTTGAAACTCTCGACATGTTCAGCTGGGTCTAACTCTCCATTGTAAGACTCGAAGTGAGGGGGCTTTAAGGTCTGAGCGACCGAAGCTTCTGTGATGGCCCTGGAGAAGGGAGGCCTGCTCGGGCGGAAATTTCTCGCCCGTTGTTCTTCTTCCAGGTCGAGTCTGCTAAGGTGCATCTCCATCTCATGGAGACAGCGATGGATCGAGTCGTCCCTCCAGTCGGATCTAGTCGACCCTCGGGACTCTCCTTCATGAGTGGCGGTATGGCAAGGGCTAGGTGCACGCTGGTCATGACTCGGGGTAATCTTTTATGCCTTACAACTATCTATGTACACTTATATGTGTCATGGGCTATCAAATGATGAAGCTTACGATCTACTTGAGGCGTTGCATTACAGGACACAACAATACAATGCATCAATACACAGGATTCAATTCCATCATCAGGAGTTCTATGGTAATTTTTGTTGATTAGACTAAAAACACTCAAGAAAAAAAAGATGATAACAGCCAGGTGTAAAAATAAACAAATAGAACAATTGTAAATCATAACCATAACCATAACCATAACTGAACACTAATATTCACATTAATAGGGAGAGAAAGAGACCTGAAAGGAGGATTTTGGGTTCGACGTAGCATGATGGACCTCGAAATTCACTAATCCAGTCCGTCAGCATCGTTCACTGCTAAATATACAGACTATTTTCTTCTTCGTTCTGGCCCGCATGCTTTGAGAACGATTGAGAGAGAGAGAGAGGCAAAACAAGGTTAGGTTCTTTTTTCTTCTAAGAAACTAACTATTATATAAATGATATGGACGACCTAGAATAGATCAGTTGTTATAGAAAATGATAAGATCAATCGCTTGGATCTCCTATGGACAGATTCAAGATTAGTCATTGGTGCTTTTATAATAGAAATATATATATTTTTCCTGGGTATCTAATATAAAATGTATTCAACTTCGGGTCAGTACAAGGGAATCCATGGAGGGTCATCATCAAATAAATTTGTTCTTTTCTTATAAGTTCTAATCCAATTGAGACAAGTCATGGGACATGGCTCAAGATACTCATCAGTATAAAACAACTAGAAGAATAAGCACTTTCTCATCTTCCCCTTGTAAATCTGACCGAGTCAAATAAAAATTGTCCAATAAACCATCAAATAAATAGATAAATAAACAATAGAAAAGATTCGTAATCAAGAACACCCAATCATTAACCAAACTAATTCAAAAAATATTTTGTTTTAAAAATCACATATAATGCTCAACCTAATTAACAATCAAATTATAAAAATGAATTCCTAGATCCATAGACTAAAAGATACTGAAAATGGTCTTCGCAATACTATTCTAAATAGAATTATCTCATCTCATAATTCTTACAAATCTAACTAACAATGAATCGATCAAATTATAATAAACTTGAAAACAAAAAAATCACCTTGCTCCCTTCAAATGGGAATTGGAAAACAGAACAATCTAACTAACGATGAATCGATCAAATTATCATGTCATCCAACACCAAGAGCCAAAAATCATAACAAGATTTATGAATTCAACAACTAAGGAATCAGCCGATTTAATCAATTCCACAATTACAAAACTTGAATTTAAGAACTTCTCATTCCATTTGCGAGGAATTATTCTCTTCAACCAAGTAGCTCTCCTCGGCATTGCTCCGCCAACCATCAATCAATTGCACTCTCTTCAACTGTGAACCACTCCAAACACAAAGGCAGATTAACATTGCTCACATTCTTATTCATGGTAACAACCAATAGTGCCTTGGCCACACTCCCACTCACCCGAAGCCCACATTGCAAATCAGACCAAATCCTCAACCTCGCGTTTCTACTATTTAAAGGATCACATTCTGAAATAACAATTGCTAGACATTCGAGTGAATAAGAGCTGGGTGGTAGCGGTAAACCACAAAATCCCCTCCATTTTGCGTGCCGAATCTCAAAACCCAGTTCTTAGCTCGAAGATGAGCACAGGCTTTGTAATGTGCAGGGAATGTGGGTGCATTCGACTTCATATATTCCCATAGTACAACTTGATCCATTTTACGATTTTCCGCAGTTACAATAGTGAGAGCTTCAAGTTTACGATGCAAGTAGAAGGCTTCTTCGAAATCTAGTTGAAACCATTGCTTTCCCTTTTCGCAGGTGTTTATTTCTCAATCAAAGGCAGAGCGTTTCAGCAAGTCTGCAATTTCCGGTGTGGCCTCAAAGAGTATGTCGCAACCTGGTAACAACCCTTGTGACTGACAGAGCACAAGTGTTGATTGGAGTTGTTTGAGAATTTGCAACATAGGGTTTAACTCAGCTATAGCTGCAAAGTTCTTTCCCTTCCATCTTGGACCCATTGAATCCTTGAATAGAAAGAAACAATTCATTCCATTTATTGGATTTGGCAATTTAAACAAACAGTTGGTGGGCAAGTAACAAAAAAATCTTCTTAACAATGGAATAAACAAAATCATGATCCCTACTATTTAGATTCACAAAATCACATCCAAAACAGTTGAATCTCTTGAAATCTCTCGAAAGTCAAAAAAAACGCAGAGAATTCATGTAATGCCCCGATTTTCATTTAATGAAAATTATTTATTTCTGCACGTAGTGTGCACGTGCAATATTTTTGGTAGAATTAAATCTTATAATTATTTTCATTATGATAAGTATAGATGTCTAAAAATGTGCTCTTTAATTATTTCTATATAAAGCCCTTTTTCAAATAGACAAAAAGCATTTTCTTTTAAAAAGCCCAAATCTAATTTATTTGTTATATTTTTTAATTATTATTTTGGGCCATAAACTAAAGTCCATGAACTATTTTTATTTTAAATACAACTTGTAATGTAGAATACATTTTAAAGATTATTTTTATGTAAAATATAATGTACAAATATTTTGAGACAATTGCATGCACGTGCATTGCACGTACACGTGCAAATTGCACCATTGTGTATGGCCAGTTGCAATCCAAGGAGGGAAAATGAAAATTTCAATTGGAATCATGGGTGGTGGTTACTTGATCATGGTTGGTTATTGTAACTCCTCCTTGAATCCTAGCCTTTTAATCCTAACTCCTACATCAATCCTAGCCTTCCATTTTCCTAAATTTTTAGTATAAATACCCCCCCCCCCCCCGCCTTGTTATTCTTGTGCTAATTATTCCTCCAAACCTATAGTTAAAATACATTATTAGTAGTATAGCAAGTGAGTTAAAAGATTGAGAGTGTGTGTGGGGAGTTCGTGCTTGCATCATCAAGGAGAGGCCGGCATCAATAGGGAGTGCTCGGGTTTGCATCTTGGAGGCTAGTGTGCGCATCGACGAGGAGGAGGACCGCTCTTTTGGCAAGGACATTTGTTTAGGAGGTGTTGCTATTTGTACTTCTCTCCAATCAAGGTGGGTAAATTTTCTATATTTCTAATTAGGAAGCATGCTAGATTTGAATTGAAAGAATGATGCATGAAAAAGATTAATAAGAGAACACATTTAATTGGAAAAATGACCTATTGATTGATTGAAATGTTGATATGCAATTGTATGTGGTTCTATTATTAAAATTTAAGTTGTGTGCGAATTGATTATAGCCATTGATTGTTTGAAGAAAACTTCATTATTAACATTAAAAATTATATACAAGAATTAGTAGATTGACAATGTCGCTTTATGTGCTTAAATGGACTTTCGTGATAACGTTGTAATGAATGAATTAGAATGTAATTGGTGTGTTTGTGAAATGAATAAAAACAGAAAATTGATGTAGTGATTAGTGAAATTAAAATTAGATAAGAAATGTCGAAAAAGAAATGTGTTAGTAGTAGTATATAAATTTAACCAAATTGTATGGTGGATATGTGTTAATTATTGGGAAAAATATATTTAATTATTGAAAAAATTATTTTTATATACTGGAGTATAATTTATGATGAGAATAATTAATCTGGAATTTTTAAAACATGTTAGTAAGAGCAAAATGAAATGAGAACTTGATAAACATCGAAATGTTTTACTAAACAGAGAGGGTTGATTTAATTGGAATTCGAATTGCACTATGACAACCCAAGCCTATAGCTCGAGTGGTCGGAATGCTATTAATCGCTACAGTATATGAGGGGGTTTCTCAGAGGTTGAGGGATCGAATCCCGTTGACACCATATATTTTTGTTTCGAACATTTAAAAAATAATAAGGTTCAGCCGAGAGCACTTAATGCTCTCAGCTCCCCTTTCTAACGCATAGTGCGTTCGGCCTAGTGGCCTGTGCCTTCGGTTGGTTTCCCTGTGGTCGCTGGTTCGATCCTTGGTCTCGACTTTGTTGTGTTGTAGGAAAAAATAATTTTTTTGGGGGGTTTTGATGATTGGAAAATTATGAAAAAAAAATATGATTATTATCCTAAAAATATGTGGGATTTATGAAAAATAAATTGGGAATTATTTAAATGAAATAGAGTATATTTTGAGACCAAAAGTATAATTTAGAACTATGGTTCTACATTTGCATTTTTATGAAAATTGTACCTTGCAAAAGGACTTGAAATGGAATATTAGAAAAGAAATATGAATGAGAAAGAAATTATGTGAAGTGATGTGAATTATTCTCATTGGAGAATAGTGTGACAAATTATGAAGTGTGAATATTCATTTTTGATCGTATAACTAGTGATGTGGTTTTAATGTGAGAATGATATTTCATGAATTACATGATGAATAATTGAATTCCATGTATAGTTATGGACTATTGAATAATTTAGAAATCATGATTGGAAAAGAGAAATATTTTGAGTATGACAACTCAACATGTGAATTTATGAATTGAAATTGAAAATTAGAGTGTAGCCAAAACTCACACCGGCAAGTGAAAAATGATGAATTATAATTATTGACATTGAAAAGACCAGGTTTGGGTCATTGTGAAATGAAAGAAATAAGACCAGTAGTAGTGAGAGGGCTAACTCTAGAGCTTTGATTTTGTTCATGATTTCATTAGAATTAAGAATTAGTTACATAGTGAAGATGTGATGAAAGTAAGAGAAAAACATTGAGTATGAGGGCCATTGGATTGGCGGCGATAGCATATCCCAGGATGTCCCATGATGAGTCATGATAGGGCGTGGATACTACTCCAGAGTACCGTCCCGGTGGCGACGCTCGTGGGGTGTTGGACGACTGCGGGTGGTGTCATGTCTATGATAGGAGCTGAATTACCATAGGATGCCTGCATGATGAGTCATGTGTCACTGCGTTGGGATTCCCTCCAGGGCGCCTAGACATGAGTTTGTAAATCAGAAAACATCTAGGATACTTACCGTAGTTACAGTAGTAGATTAAGACATGACGAGGAATTGAACCCTACAAGTTAAAGAACGAATAAGGGTTGCCCTCGGACCTATGTAGTATGGGATGCATAGAATCCGAACAAGTGCGCATTAGTATCATGTAGTATAAACAACTGCATTAAGGACTAAGTGCACAATCACAACACGACATCATTAGGGTATTCCCTTTAGTTTGATATGTGACAAGTTTGTGTTTGTTAAATATGAAAAATTAGTTATACTATTTCCGGTATAGAGAGGATGGCCGTGTATAATGTTCGTCGGTTGAATAAACTGACGTACCCACAGTTTGTATGCAGGGCAAATGACATGATAAAGATTAAAGAGGAACAGATGCTTAAAGACTATTCAATGTTGTTGTACTTTATTTAAATGTTGTAAATTTGCTTCCGCTGTATAATGTAAAGTGTAAAGTTTTTCATATAACTCTGATGTAAAGTGAAAAGTTTTAAATTCCTTGTAAAATTGCACTAAATGAAGTGTAAAAATCCTGTGAAATCTCGAATTCAGTGTATTTTGGAATTCGGGGCATTACAGAGTGGTATCAGAGCCAAGCTTCACACTTGTACAAATTTATAAGGAACGACACCCTAGAAGTGGACATTAGAGTGTGTGTTTGAGTCTAGAGATTTAAATGTAAGTGACTTACATTTGTGTTGCTCTATGACTTATGCTTCTTCCTCCCTATTTCTAAGATGGCTGATCACTTTGACCCTGCTGGAGACGACGAATGGCATGTCATCGAGGAAGAGTACCATCCTGGACAAGCAGATTCCGAGGAAGAGCACTACCCAGGGCAAGCAGATTCTGATGGAGAAGAATGGCCTGAATCCCGAGAGATCACCCCACCTCCGGATTCATCTGATGACTCTTCTGACGAAGAAGAAGAAGAACCGGTTCCAAATGGTCTTGTGATATCTCTTCAGAGACAGGTAGAAACACTGCGGGAGAGAGTCGGATTATTGGAGGTCCAATTGGCAAAGCGTAAGGACGACTTTGCAGTTCTCAGTCATCGGGTATGGAAACTCGAGAAGAGGAAGAATCTGACCGATGTGCTGAAGGAAAAAGTTGAAGAACTACGGGGAGAACTTCGAGAAGCGAAGAGGAACCATAGGAGTTAGACTGTTGTAGCTTCTACTGATTTCATTTTGATGTCCAGAAATATTTTTAAATTCGAATGTATAAAGTTTGGAATTCAATGAAATGCAAGTTGATTTAAAATTCGTGTCTTATACTTTGAATTTAATGGATCTTTTGCATCAGAATATAGCTAGAAGATTAGCTAGAAACTGGGAAGTTCTGGATCTAGAAACGGAACTTGCGAGGGTCTATCAGACGCTCAACGTCGTGGCCATGAATCAGAACCAAGGAAGGGGACCTGCGAATCTGGTGCCCGAGGCAATTAAACTCGTGGAATCGTTCAAACGGATGAAACCACCTGTGTTCGAAGGGAAGTAGACCCTGATGTGGCTGACAACTTGATTCGTCAGGTAGAGACGATCTTTGAAGTGCTGGAGACCCCTAAAGGCAGTAAGGTGAAGTTGGCGACGCTGCAACTTGAGAAGGATGCGGCTGTGTGGTGGCAGTCGATGAAGAGGACAATGGGAGGCATAGTTCTCAGCTGGAAGGAATTTCTGGAAGAATTCCGCAATCACTATTTCCCCTCCGATGTCCAAGAGAAGAAGGCTATGAAGTTGCTGTCACTACAGCAAGGTGGCATGTCAGTTAGGGAGTACGAGACCAAATTTACTCAGCTATCTAGGTATGCTCCTGAACTAGTGATGGATGAGGCAAAGAAGGCTCGTAAGTTCGAGCATGGATTGAGGCCGAGCTTGAGGTCCCGGATGATACCTCTTGGTATCAGAAGATTTGACAAGTTGGTCAAGAGAGCGGCAGCCACTGAAGCAGACATGGAGCAGTTTCATGTTGTTCAGAATCGGAGGAACAACTGGCAGTCTGGAAAGAGGCCCGCCAATTCTGGGAATTTCAAAGGACAACCATCTGCATAAAGGTTCAAACCGACAGGGGCGAACGCTATTAGTGTGGCTAGAGGACCTGGGAACAATGTGGTGAGACCTCCTGCGGTAACTTGCTTCAACTGTGGTGAGACGGGACATTACAAATCTCAATGCCCCAAGCCACGGAATGGTAATAGCAATGCACCAATGCAGCAGACTGGAAAGAGATCGTACCAACCAGAGCGAGTATTTGCCTTGACGGAAGCTGATGCTGATGAGGTTGATCATGTCATCGCTGGTACGAGGGCGGAAGTTTAGAGGTTTATGTTATTTCTTTTTCCCATTATTTAGTGAACTGTTACGTAATGAGTGTGTATTATGTAACAGGGGAACTTTATTTAATTGGAATGAAAGCTGTTGTGTTGTTCGATACTAGATCCTCTCATACTTTTGTGTCTCCTAAATTTGCCAAAGTGTTGGGAGTTGAACTGAAGATTTTTCCAGGCAAGATCTTAGCAGTAGCTACTCCATCAGGGGAAACTTTAACCACTGATCGGTACTATGCGGATTGCGAGATTGTGATTGGGGACAGATTCTTTGGGATTGATCTGATCGAGCTGACTATCTTGGGAGTCGATGTTATCATTGGCATTGATTAGATGTCGGTGTACAGTGCAAGCATCGAGTGCAAGACCAAGATGGTAACAGTGAAGGCTCCCAGGTGGACCTAAAGTCACTTTCCGAGTGAAGAAGAAGTGTTCTAGGCTGGTGGCAGCTATCCGCAAGGAAGAGATTCCTATGGAAGTGCAAGGGATTCCTGTGGTTCGGAACTATCCGACTGTGTTCTTGGATAATTTTCCTGGGTTACCCCCACATCGTGATGTAGAGTTCAGCATCACTGTTCAACCGGGAAGTGCACCCATTTCTAAGGCACCGTATAGGATGGCTCTAGTGGAACAGGATGAGGTGAAACGGCAGATTGAGGAACTATTGGAGAAAGGCTTTATTCAACCTAGTGCGTCACCTTGGGGAGCACCAGTGATTTTGGTAAAGAAGAAGGATGGTTCGATGAGGATGTGCATCGATTACCGAGAGCCGAATAAGGTCACTGTTCAGAATAAGTATCCTATTCCCCGAATTGATGACTTGTTCGATCGTCTACAAGGAGCAGCTGTTTTCTCCAAAATAGATCTTCGATCAGGATATCACCAAGTTCGAGTGAAAGCTGAAGATGTGCACAAAACTGCATTTAGAACTCGACATGGGCATTACGAATTCTTAGTTATGCCATTTGGAGTGACGAATGCACCCGCAATCTTCATGGATTTGATGAATAGAGTTCTGAGACCGTTCATTGATTTTTTCGTCGTGGTGTTTATCGACGATATCCTCGTGTATCCCAAGTCAGAAGAGGAGCACACCGAGCATCTGGCAGCAGTTTTGAAGAAGCTGGAAGAGCAGAAGTTGTATGCCAAGCTATCCAAGTGTGATTTCTGGAAATCTGAAGTGGCATTCCTAGGTCACATCCTTTCTAAGGAGGGAGTGGCAACTGATCCTCAAAAGATAGAGGCAGTGAGAGATTGGGCTAGGCCTACTACAGTAAAAGAAGTCAGAAGTTTTCTTGGAATGACTGGATACTACAGGAGATTCATTCAATGTTATGCTCAGTTAGTTGTGCCGCTTACTAGTTTGACCAAGAAGAATGTGAACTTCAAGTAGACTGAGCAATGTGAGGCAAGCTTTTAGGAGTTGAAAGAGAAGCTGACTACTGCACCTATTTTGGCTTTGCCTAGAGCAGGTGTTGAGTATGATGTTTATAGCGATGCTTCACATCGTGGGCTTGGTTGTGTCTTAATACAAGAAGGAAGAGTAATCGCTTATGGGTCTAGGCAACTACGACCGCATGAGAAGAATTACCCGACTCATGATCTGGAGTTGGCTGCAATTATCTTTGCCCTGAAGCAATAGAGGCACTACGTGTATGGTGAGAAATTGAACATGTACACGGACCACAAGAGTTTGAAGTACATATATCAGCAGAAGGATCTGAATTTGAGGCAGCGGAGATGGTTGGAAGTGCTTGAGGACATGCGACCTGAGATCAAGTATCATCCTGGGAAAGATAATGTTTTCGCTGATGCACTTAGTCACAAGAGCAGTTTATCCAGTTTGATTAAAACTCAGAAGCATCTAATTGAATAATTGGATCGAGCAGGTATTGAAGTTGTCTTGCAAGGATTGGAAGCATCTTTAGCCCAGTTGAGGCTTCAGCCTACACTGAATGAAAGGATCATTGTAGGTCAGGAGGTTGATGCTGATATTTTGGAGATAAAGGAGCAGGTTAGTGCTGGCAGGTTGTCCGAATTTCAAATCAAGGATGGAGTGTTGTGGCTTGGAGAGAGGCTATGTGTTCCGAATCAGGCGGACCTGAAAGAGAGTATTCTTCAGGATGCGCATGCTACTCTTTTGTCGGTACATCCTGGGAGTACTAAGATGTACAGAGACATCAAACCGCATTTCTGGTGGTCAGGTTTGAAGCGGAATGTGGCTGAATTTGTGGCGAAGTGTGAGGTTTGTCAGCAAGTCAAAGCCGAAAATCAGAGACCCGGAGGTCTATTACAGCCGTTACCTATTCCGAAATGGAAGTGGGATAACATCAATATGGATTTCATTACGGGATTGCCCAAGAGTTCTAAAGGCAATGATGCGATTTGGGTTATAGTTGATCGACTAACCAAGTCCGTTCACTTTTTGGCGATGAAACTCACTGCTTCGATGGACAAGTTAGCTGAGTTGTATGTTGGCGAGATCGCCCGGCTTCATGGTGTTCCGTCAACTATTGTCTGATCGAGATGTGCGGTTTACTTCGCATTTCTGGAGGAGTCTTCAGACAGCTTTGGGTACCAAGACAGATTTCAGCACTGCTTTTCATCCGCAGACCGATGGGCAGAACAAGAGAGTCAACCGTATTCTTGAGGATATGCTTCGGTGTTGTGTACTAGAATTTGGAGGCAGTTGGGAAAGGCATTTACCTTTGGTAGAGTTTGCCTACAACAACAGTTTTCAGACTAGCATTGGGATGGCGCCGTACGAAGCTCTGTATGGCAGGAAGTGCAGGACACCTGTTTGTTGGTTTGAAGTTGGAGAGCGTCAGTTGTTTGGTCCTGAGCTTGTGCAGCAAACCTCTGAAAAGATTGATCTGATCAGGAAAAGGTTGGTAGAGGCTCAGAGCAGGAAGAAAAGCTATGCAGACAACTGGAGAAGGGACCTTGAATTTGAGGTTGGTGACTTCGTCTTTCTGAAAGTATCGCCCAGTAAAGGTGTGGTTCGATTTGGCAAAGGCGGAAAATTAGCCCCGAGATTTATAGGCCCGTACAAGATATTGAAAAGGATCGGAAAAACTGCTTACCGGCTTGAGTTACCGGAAGAGTTATCTCAGGTGCACAATGTCTTTCATGTGTCTATGCTGAGAGGTTATATTCCAGATCCGAGTCATTATTTGCCTGAAGTGCCGGAAGGTTTGCAGTTGGATCTGAATTACATCGAGTCTCCTGTCGAGATTGTTGATCGTCGAGAGAAAGTCTTGAGGAATAAGACGATACCGATGGTCAAGGTAGTCTGGAGAAACCATTTGGTTGAAGAGGCTACTTGGGAGTCCGAGGAGAGGATGTTGAAGGACTATCCTGAGCTTTTTGCTTGAGTTGTATTTTGTATTTTTTTTCTTTCTTTCTTGTGCTTATTATGAGTGTTTTGTGCTTTGTTTCTCACTCTTGACTGTAGTTCCGGGGACGGAACTATTCTAAGAAGGGAGTGTTGTAATGCCCCGATTTTAATTTAATGAAAATTATTTATTTCTGCACGTAGTGTGCACGTGCAATATTTTTGGTAGAATTAAATCTTATAATTATTTTCATTATGATAAGTATAGATGTCTAAATATGTGCTCTTTAATTATTTGTATATAAAGCCCTTTTTCAAATAGACAAAAAGCCTTTCTTTTAAAAAGCCCAAATCTAATTTATTTGTTATATTTTTTAATTATTATTTTGGGCCATAAACTAAAGCCCATGAACTATTTTTATTTTAAATACAACTTGTAATGTAGAATACATTTTAAAGATTATTTTTATGTAAAATATAATGTACAAATTTTTGGAGACAATTGCATGCACGTGCATTGCACGTACACGTGCAAATTGCACCATTGTATATGGCCGGTTGCAATCCAAGGAGGGAAAATGAAAATTTCAATTGGAATCATGGGTGGTGGTTACTTGATCATGGTTGATTATTGTAACTCCTCCTTGAATCCTAGCCTTTTAATCCTAACTCCTACTTCAATCCTAGCCTTCCATTCTCCTAAATTTTTAGTATAAATACCCCCCCCCCTAGCCTTGTTATTCTTGTGCTAATTATTCCTCCAAACCTATAGTTAAAATACATTATTAGTAGTATAGCAAGTGAGTTAAAAGATTGAGAGTGTGTGTGGGGAGTTCGTGCTTGCATCATCAAGGAGAGGCCGGCATCAATAGGGAGTGCTCGGGTTTGCATCTTGGAGGCTAGTGTGCGCATCGACGAGGAGGAGGACCGCTCTTTTGGCAAGGACATTTGTTTAGGAGGTATTGCTATTTGTACTTCTCTCCAATCAAGGTGGGTAAATTTTCCATATTTCTAATTAGGAAGCATGCTAGATTTGAATTGAAAGAATGATGCATGAAAAAGATTAATAAGAGAACACATTTAATTGGAAAAATGACCTATTGATTGATTGAAATGTTGATATGCAATTGTATGTGGTTCTATTATTAAAATTTAAGTTGTGTGCGAATTGATTATAGCCATGGATTGTTTGAAGAAAACTTCATTATTAACATTAAAAATTATATGCAAGAATTAGTAGATTGACAATGTCGCTTTATGTGCTTAAATGGACTTTCGTGATAACGTTGTAATGAATGAATTAGAATGTAATTGGTGTGTTTGTGAAATGAATAAAAACAGAAAATTGATGTAGAGATTAGTGAAATTAAAATTAGATAAGAAATGTCGAAAAAGAAATGTGTTAGTAGTAGTATATAAATTTAACCAAATTGTATGGTAGATATGTGTTAATTATTGGGGAAAATATATTTAATTATTGAAAAAATTATTTTTATATACTGGAGTATAATTTATGATGAAAATAATTAATCTGGAATTTTTACAACATGTTAGTAAGAGCAAAATGAAATGAGAACTTGATAAACATCGAAATGTTTTACTAAACAGAGAGGGTTGATTTAATTGGAATTCGAATTGCACTATGACAACCCGAGCCTATAGCTCGAGTGGTCGGAATGCTATTAATCGCTACAGTATATGAGGGGGTTTCTCAGAGGTTGAGGGATCGAATCCCGTTGACACCATATATTTTTGTTTCGAACATTTAAAAAATAATAAGGTTCAGCCGAGAGCACTTAATGCTCTCAGCTCCCCTTTCTAACGCATAGTGCGTTCGGCCTAGTGGCCTGTGCCTTCGGTTGGTTTCCCTGTGGTCGCTGGTTCGATCCTTGGTCTCGACTTTGTTGTGTTGTAGGAAAAAATAATTTTTTTTGGGGGTTTTGATGATTGGAAAATTATGAAAAAAAAATATGATTATTATCCTAAAAATATGTGGGATTTATGAAAAATAAATTGGGAATTATTTAAATGAAATAGAGTATATTTTGAGACCAAAAGTATAATTTAGAACTATGGTTCTACATTTGCATTTTTATGAAAATTGTACCTTGCAAAAGGACTTGAAATAGAATATTAGAAAAGAAATATGAATGAGAAAGAAATTATGTGAAGTGATGTGAATTATTCTCATTGGAGAATAGTGTGACAAATTATGAAGTGTGAATATTCATTTTTGATCGTATAGCTAGTGATGTGGTTTTAATGTGAGAATGATATTTCATGAATTACATGATGAATAATTGAATTCCATGTATAGTTATGGACTATTGAATAATTTAGAAATCATGATTGGAAAAGAGAAATATTTTGAGTATGACAACTCAACATGTGAATTTATGAATTGAAATTGAAAATTAGAGTGTAGCCAAAACTCACACCGGCAAGTGAAAAATGATGAATTATAATTATTGACATTGAAAAGACCAGGTTTGGGTCATTGTGAAATGAAAGAAATAAGACCGGTAGTAGTGAGAGGGCTAACTCTAGAACTTTGATTTTGTTCATGATTTCATTAGAATTAAGGATTAGTTACATAGTGAAGATGTGATGAAAGTAAGAGAAAAACATTGAGTATGAGGGCCATTGAATTGGCGGCGAGAGCATATCCCAGGATGTCCCATGATGAGTCATGATAGGGCGTGGATACTACTCCAGAGTACCGTCCCGGTGGCGACGCTCGTGGGGTGTTGGACGACTGCGGGTGGTGTCATGTCTATGATAGGAGCTGAATTACCACAGGATGCCTGCATGATGAGTCATGTGTCACTGCGTTGGGATTCCCTCCAGGGCGCCTAGACATGAGTTTGTAAATCAGAAAACATCTAGGATACTTACCGTAGTTACAGTAATAGATTAAGACATGACGAGGGATTGAACCCTACAAGATAAAGAACGAATAAGGGCTTGCCCTCGGACCTATGTAGTATGGGATGCATAGAATCCGAACAAGTGCGCATTAGTGTCATGTAGTATAAACAACTGCATTAAGGACTAAGTGCACAATCACAACACGACATCATTAGGGTATTCCCTTTAGTTTGATATGTGACAAGTTTGTGTTTGTTAAATATGGAAAATTAGTTATACTATTTCCGGCATAAAGAGAATGGCCGTGTATAATGTTCGTCGGTTGAATAAATTGACATACCCACAGTTTGTATGCAGGGAAAATGACATGATAAAGATTAAAGAGGAACAGATGCTTAAAGACTATTCAATGTTGTTGTACTTTATTTAAATGTTGTAAATTTTCTTCCGCTGTACAATGTGAAGTGTAAAGTTTTTCAAATAACTCAGATGTAAAGTGAAAAGTTTTAAATTCCTTGTAAAATTGTACTAAATGAAGTGTAAAGATCATGTGGAATCTCGAATTCAGTGTATTTTGGAATTTGGGGCGTTACAATTCAAATCTAGTTGTAAGACCACGAACTTGGTTGCACACCTTCAATGTATATAATCATGCATCATCCATAAACAAATATTCTAATTAGTCATCATGGTTATCGAGCAACAAATAAAATCAAAAAAGTAAACAACACTATCGTCCTAATCACAAATAATTCGAGCTATTAGTCATAAAATGCATATCTCGCGAAAATTATCAAAATCAAATGTTATTGATGAGGAACTTCTATCAAACACTTGGTGTGCACATTAGATGTAACACCGAGACATATTAATAGAACAAGTGATAATGCCAACACGAATTAGGGTGTAATGAATTGATAATTAATCACATTTCTTCTTCGTTTAAACCAACTGAGACCCGAAAAACCATCTAGGATTGAAAGACGAAAGTAACTATTTTCCTATCTCATGCATTTTGAATTTTCCGGCATTGCCAAAAGTGCCCAAATAATTTAATTTAAGAAGTTTAGCATATTAATCAATCCTTCATAAATCTGGTATTAGTCACCTACAAACCAAATACTTTATACTTGCATTTCACTATCAGTACCTAACAATGATGGGTCGGGTTCGGTAGGGTTTTCTCAGCTCTGTCGCGGCACGAACTAAAGCCCGTTACAGTAGCCTAAAAATCTGGTTCAACAAATGAGCTCGAATGGAAGTCTAGGGTTTCGGCATTGTCCGGCATTTGAGAGAGAGAGAGTTTGGTGGTGAAAGTTGTCGAGAGTCCGGTGCCAGAGATGATCCGTGAGGGAAAGGGGAGGATGAGGTAGCATCGCCGTCGACGGCGGTGGATTGGAGGGAGGCTAGTAGGAGAGAGAGAGCAACATCGTTGGCGTGGTACTCGTAGGGAGAGGATATTTGAGGGTAGGGTTTGGTATTAGGGATTAAAGTTGAGAGATTAATTTGTATGGTCGAGATTTGATCTAAGAATAAGATGAGTGATCTAGATCTGAAATATTGAAGAGATTTATATGGTTCAGATTAGATCTAAGGTATAATAAAAATTAAATGTGTGGTCCAGATCTACTATGGACACATTTATTCTTGCTTTTATAATAATAGTAATAATAATAATAATAATAATAATAATAATAATAATAATAATAATAATAATAATATATATATATATATGGGAGTACTCAGTTGCAAACGGGTCTGTTTGCACAGACCCGTTGCAAACTTGCTTCCTGACCGTTGGATCGTTTCGATCAAGATACATCGTCCAGGATCTCTCCCGCCCATCAGCCACCCTCTAACTTAACTTTCGGAGGGGGTAAATTGGGTATTTCAACCCCAAATAACTCTTCGATTTAGTATTTTGCTCACTCTCTTATGCTCGTTGCTGATGACTTGCACCTTTTTCACCAAATTTGAACCTGGAACAATGGCCTAGGTAGAACAAAATTCATATTCCAAGCTTGGCCGTTGTTCCACACAACGGCCTATGTATAACCTAGGCTGTTGTTTGGAGCAACAACTTAGGTTGTTCAAGTGTTTTAAAACACTTGTACAAATCTCTCTCTCCTTCTACGTTCTCTCCCTCACACTCAGTATTCTCTCTCTCTCTCTCTCTCTCTCTCTCTCTCTCTCTCTCTCTCTCTCTCTCTCTCTCTCTCCCGAACCCTAACTCGTCCTCTTTCTAATCCACCCATCCTCCGTCACTAGTTTCTCTCACTCACTCTCTCCCTCTTCTAGAACTCTTGCCATCTTCCTTTGAATCTCCCGAATCCCAAATTCCCTAACCCTAACGAGCTCTCTGAAACTCTAGTCCTCCTAATCCGTCTACAGAAATGCCACCACCTCCTCTCTCTTCTTCTCAAAGACCCACATTGTGCAAGGTATTCACACTATTCTTAGCTTTTAGTAGAGGTAGCTATGTTTGTTGATTGAAATTATGTTTAATTTTTTGAGTCTACAATTTAACAAGTGATGCATAGTTAGTTATTTGTTATGTATTGTATATATTTTTTTGGTAATTGTAGATTGAATTGTAGAAATAGTTGTTTTTCCAAAATGTAGTTGTAGTTGTAGAATTTGTCGTTGATTTATTTGTGAAAGCGCACAAACGAGATCAAAAAAATTTAAAATTTTGCGAGTAGGTCGGGCTCACTACACACAAGCCAACGCAACTTGTAAAAGTGAGTTTGGACTCACGGTTTGCAATCACGGCCGTGTATCGCTTTTGACTCTTTTTCATGAGTGAAAGCGATACAATGCCGTATACGGAAAACCGTGAGTCAAAACTAACTTCTACAAGTTGTGTTGGCTCTTGCGTGGTGCATCCGACCTACTCACAAAGTTTCCGAACTTTTCGATCTCATTTGTGCAGTTTTCTACCGTTAATAAAACAACAACAACAATGATACTTTGATATTTTCCGAGTGACTTTTCACTAGAAAACAGCACAAACGACATCCAAAAAATACAAAATTTTACGAGCAGATCGAGGTCACCAAACACAAATCATTGCAAATTGTAGAAGCGAGTTTTGACTCACAGTTTGCAATATACGGTCTTGTATCGCTTTATTTGCTTCTAATTTGAAATGAAGTAGTACATTGCCGTATCTTACACTGAAAACCCTAAAGGAGTTCTAACATACTACATAGACGAGCTCAACCAACTGCGAGATGAATTGGTAATTTGGGAGCCGTATACCCCTGAGCGCGTGGAGAGACTACCATCAGCGTGTATGGCCAATTCACAGCTGTGGTTGACGCTAGCAACACTCATCAATTTTGGTATAGTGAAGCATCGTTGGCCGGATAGAGTCCTTCTCCAATTTGGTATGGAGCAGGATGTTCCCATATGTCACACCCCGCTTTCCAAAAATATGGAATACGAGCACGTGACAAAGCCCAACGAATGATTTTAACATCATCCATAAGCTGTAGGATCGACTCAGCATCATAACAAGAATATAACAAGTATCCATAACCATGCATGCATGAATAATTTATTAAACAACAGAAAACAATTGAAACAAATAATAATATCCCAAATAGTTTTCAAGTCTGGATCAAAAGATAAAACTGGGGAACATAAGCCCATTATAAGTTTTGATTAGCAAAGAAATAAATAACTCAAAGAAAACAAATAATTAAGCACGTCCTTTCTCCAATTGAAGCCTAGAATATCTGCTCACCAATTCCAGCAGGCAACACGTCTCCAAAGTCTGTTTATAATTATAAAAAGGAAAAAAGTAGAGAAAATAAGATAAACGCCCTTAGTGCAAGTTAGGGCCACAAATAGTAAAAACGAGTGCAAGAAATATGGAATAAGATTTGGAATCAAGAATATAATAGGGATGCAACAAGTAGTGGGGATTCAAGAATTTAACTAGCAAGAGGACAACTCGAGTGACAAGATAAGGTAACAAATACTAATAGTAGAACAAGTGGCTAGTGAACATGTAATGATGTCAAGTATCAAGTAGCAAGTATCACGTGCAAGTGTCGAGTAACAAATAACAAGTCTAATGTGTCAAGTTACAAGTTGTCATGTACAAGTATCAAGTAGCGAGTGTCAAGTATTATGTTCAAGTATCAAGTCTCATGTATCATGCATCAAGTATTAGGTAAGCATGTATCAAGTTCGAGTTTCATGTTTCAAGTCTTGTAGTTATTACTATCTAGGTAGCACTCCATGCATCCATCTTTTTACTACATGGTTGCTACATACAAATCAGTTACGTTTAGTCCTAGTGGTGGAGTCTATAGGGCGGTGTACTCAGGCATCAAGTATCAAGCAAGCATGGTTCATGAATCGGAAAATAAATAATAAGTTCACGAAACAAGTTCGCGAATCCACTAACAAGTTCAAGAACCGCACAGTAGGTTCATGAATCAAACAATTTCACGAGCCAAGTAATGGCTCCATGATTCGATCAAGATACAACAAGTTCATGAACCAAGTATTGGGAAACACGGGCCCCCTTCCGAGTACACTTACCTATATTATCCACTATTATGGTCTTTTCCTTAAACCCCGGCTTATTATTTATTATTATCATCAGGCAAGCATGAAAGTGTGCGAAACATGTCAAGAAAACATAATGAATTACATGGGACAAGTCTAGGCTAGGTAGGATACATGTTCGAGGGTCAAAATAAATCAAAGTATCAAGAACAACGAAAATCTCAAATCTGGACAGCATGAGGTTGCTGCACCAAAACTTCGATTCCCGTTGTTACAAGATAGCAAATGTGGATCCGTTAGATGGTCTAGAAACTAGACTCTTGCCCGGTTCCAACGCATATAATTAAGGTACATAAAAGTTGTGGTAACATGTGTCAAAACAGCAAACTATACAGTATTTGTGTTCAGCCAGAATTTGTGAATTTGAGTTTATGCATGTGAAACAGGGTTGAAACATTACTAATTAATTTTGAAAAAATTAGAGAATGTTCTCTGGGGTGTCCAGCAACAGCATGAAAAATTTCAAGTCAATAACTTTCTATTAGCATAGTTAAAATAATTTCAAACTAAAGAGGTGCAGCAGTTTTTGTGAATCTGCGACTACCGACACAGCAGCAGTAAAACTGCGGTATCTCCTAGACCATAACTTAGAATTCGAAAATTCTGGATGCTATCGACAATTAGACATTCAGAGATACATTTCATATTCAGGGCTCAAGTTCAGATTTTGATTTTAAAGGGATCGAAACAGCAAGTAAAGTTCAGGACTGCAACAAGTGTGAATGTCTTTCATATATAAATTGCATGCTAATTGGTTATTATGAGTCTAGATTAATGTGTGATACAAATACGGATATAGTGGTTATCAAATCGGCAAGCAACATCTATTTCTCAACTCAAGGAATGCAAGATCATCATAAACATGATACAACACACATCTACAAGTCTAGGGTTTCTTAGTTTCATGTGTTCAAGTGACTAGGAGATAAAATGAGTCCAAGTAGTTTATATAATATATCAACGAATGGTTGTGACTCTTGAGATCATGAGATCGATGATGAATAATTCAAGATCAACAAATGATGAGACAAGAAGGAGTCACAACTACAACCTATTTGCGGTATTTTCAATTAAATGCTTGTACTAGGACAATAAATTGTACAAGGAGAATACTTGCCTTAGGGTGTCGACAATGAATCCGACGGAGGAATAATGGGAACGGATCCCGATACGGACACAACGAATGGATCGAACGAATGCACGAACCAATCACGAACATACGATCACAATCGAAATCACGAACACAAATCACGGATCTCAATGACCAAGAGGACGATCCAGATGATGAAGATCAAGAGATCCAACGACTAGATCAAGAGACCAAGATCATATCAGATCGGATGACTCTGATCGAAGATCAAGATCAAGATGATGGTCACGATCGCGATGATCAAGGGAGATTTGACGGTCGAGATCAAGTATCTTGATGATGATGATGATCGGATCAGATCGACGATCGGATGGTCCAGATCAAGAGATCTAGGTCAGATCAGACGATGATCAAGATCAGATGGCCCACAATCAAAGAGATTCAGATGATCACGATGATCATGGCGATCGATGGCCAGGATTCACTGATGATCAAAACCCAATAACAACAGCAATGGAAATAGGGCGGTGCACTGTGAACTTCGGCGGCGGCATAGGGGACACGACGGTGGTGCACGGCAGGGGGAGCCACCACAGGTGGCTGCGACATTGGCACGGTGGTGTGCGAACAGGGAGAAAGGCAGGGAAGCTGCCGATGCTGGGCGGCGCTGCAGTTACTGCAGTCGGCTAAGCAGTCGAGGATGGGGACGACAGGGTGATGCGCTGTCGCGGCTAGGCTGCAGTCGCTGGATGACATCGCCAAGTAGCCCGGTAGGAGGCCAGGGGGAGCAGCACACTGTGGTTCTGTCGCGCAGCATCGCGATAGGGGTCGCGAGGGGGCACCGGTGATGGAGTCGCAGTCGGAGGACACTGAGGCGCAGGTGGGGGGTGTCGTTTGTTGTCGAGGTCACAGGGAGACAGGGGGAGTTGGCGCCGTGGTGCAGCATCGCTGCTGGCATCGCCGCTGTGGAGGAAGGACGAGAGACGGCTGCGGTGGTGGCGAGGGTGGTAGGGGAGCGCGGGGAGACGGGGCGGAGATGGCAGGTGATGGGTTAGGGTTTCGGGAGTCAGGGTAGGCGGGTGTATAAGTAGGAGATGGGAAGATCTATAGGTAAGGGAAAATATATATATATATATATTGCGGCTGTTGGTAAAAAAATGAATAGGGTGGAGTAGCTTTAGGGTTAGGTTTTGTTTAGGGTATTTATATAGTGGGTTATTGGGTGGGTATTTGGGTAGATAATCCAATAGGTGAATGGGTAATGGGTTTGGGTTATTACAATCTATAGGGTTTAAAATCCAATAAAATAAATAATACGATTTGGGGTTTAATTAAAAGATCCAATAAGAGAACAAAATAATTAGCATTATAGGGTTTTTAAAATGTACATATAAACATACATCAAATCACACAATAAAATACAATTAAATAAGCATATTCGGGCTTTACAAAAATAATACTACTACTAATAATAATAATATGATTTATATAATAAAATATACATTTATCAAAATAACACAACAACAACAACATATTTAAATTTAAATTGAGTAAAAATACAAATAACCGATCAAATAGAAATAGAAATTAAAATATGCTATTATTCGAACAAAATATAATTTTCGATTAGAAAACGCCTTAATAAAATATCCAAAACAAATTTCAAAACAAAGTGAATTTATAATTAGTCAAAATACAGGAAATATTCAGAAAATATGTATTTGGGAAAATAGGGCTTACACCATTTGTCGCCACTACAACACTGAGTTACACCCCATTAGAGGTACGGGGTGTATGCCAAATCATGACTGGGCAGATTTCCGTCGTGGTTATGTAGGAATTTGGAATGAGCGAAGGTTTGAAATGGTGTTTGATTATGTGAAGTCGTACGATGGCACTTCAATTATAACGTACATGAACTGGTAACGGGGAATAACACATTTGTACATATCTCCGAAGACAAAATTACCAGTTGGCATTCAAGTACCAATTCCGAAGAGAGAGAGAGAATCACCGCCGGCGTATTCTACGTCACAACCCATGTACCAACCAAAGGCATCTTCATATCTGTTGTTGGTAAGTGAAAAATGTTTGGAAATTTGTTTTCTTAATTCACGTTAATTGTTTTTAATTTGAGGATTTCATCATGGAATAATAATTACCATTTTTTGAACTTAATTGTAGATCGAGAATACATGGGATATGGCAAAGGAATGTGCACAGGTTCTTAAGAGCAATGCTAGTGCGAACATGAAAGCTTTCACTTGGAAGTTGCTTACTTCGTGTCGGGCCTCACTAGAAGAGGTAGGAGATGGAGAACGAATGGATCATTATTTAAATGTTAACGTACGTTCACAGCACCGTAAGAGCATGATTAATAGGCCATCTCGTCCAAGGCAACAACGGTTAGAAATAAGTCCACCACAAGAAGAAGAGCAACAAGAAGAGGACGAAGAAGAAGATCAAGAAGTGCGAGAAGCAGATACCGACCCTTCACAAGTAACCCGAGTTGGACGTACTCGGCGACAACCTACCCGGAAGAGGAGAGCGCCACAACACTACACACCGAGGTAGGTTGAGTGTAATTTGATTAGTGTTGTTCGTGGAACTTGGTATTAATGTATAAAATGAAAATGTTAATGGTTTTTATGTTAGTTAAGTTTACTATTTGTTGTTCTTATTGATGTGATACTTGCTACAAATTGGTGTCAGTGAAGCAATATTACTTGTGTGGATATTGTTTCATGTATGTATATGCAAGTGTAGCAGCTTATGCTGATGCTGATTCTTGGGGGGGGGGGGGGGGGGGGGGTTCATTAACCTTGGCCGTCATTGGAGACAACGGCCTAGGTTATTATAATTTTTTATTTCTGTGGACTTTCTCTCTCACTTGATAGGAGATTCACTGGTTTTTTATTTAAAAAATTCATTAATTAGGAATTTTTTGGATTTCTGTGGACTTGCTCTCTGGCTTGAGCCAACAACGGCCTAGGTTGTTGTGATTTTTTTTTGTTGTGTTGGCTTGCTCTTTGACTTGAGAGGAGATTCACATGTATATTTTTTTAAAAAAATTCATTAACTTAGGCTGTTGTTTCTTTGTTGTGATTTTTTTTGTTTCTGTGGACTTGCTCTCTGACTTGAGAGGGGATTCACTTGTTTTTTTTCAAAAAAAAAAATAATAACTTAGACAGTTATTTCCAACAACGGTCTAAGTTGTTATGAATTTTTTTGTTTTGTGTGGACTTGCTGTCTGACTTGAGAGGAGGTTCACTTGTTTTTTTCCCCTAAAAATTTCAATAACTTAAGCCCTTGTTTCCAACAACGGCCTAAGAAGTGTATTTTTTTTTTAATTTTAAACTTAATAGGTTCACATGAATTTTAATTTATTATACCCAAAAAAAAATTATTTTTTTTTTATTGACATGATATTCTTTTTTTTTTGTAGTAAAGTCTGGTGGTAAAGTCAACCAAGTTTTTGGGGAATTTATTTAAAATTGTAAATCTTGTGGCATCTTTGATGTATGGGATGAACACATCTATTGAGACCATATGTAACGTAGGAATAGTCTTTTTTTGGAACAATTTGAATTATTTTTCAATATGCTGTATTCTATTCATGTGATCCTTATTCTATTCCCAACCATTATCGTTCCCTACTCAAACAATCGATTCAAACAAGTTCCAATGTATTATCTAATATATATAATCGTTTGTACAGACATTATCCCTAACCCTCGATAACCCTACACTAACCCTACCATAACCCTCCTTAACTTAGACCGTTGTTTTCAACAACGGCCTTTTTTTTGGGGGGGGGGGGCATGGACATAGGAAAAAAATAATTAAAAAATTGTAATTTTTTTGGGATTGGTATGTGTAAGATGTTCTAAAATTGTTCTAAAATATAAATAGTAGATACTATTTTTGGGAGATTCAAAATGCCACTTATGCAAAATGTTCTCAAAGTGGTATTGTTTCTTTTGGAACATATTATTTTTGGGAGATTCAAAATATGAACCACTAACCTGATCCTAACCCCACCCTAACCCTCATTAACATCAACCATACCTTAACCCTAACCCTACCTAAACCCCTGGTTGGAGGGTTATGGGTTAAGGGAGGGTTAGGAGGGAGGGCTAGGTCTAAGGTTCAGATAAGCTGAACAGGGATGTAATCTCTCATATTCACAATGTCTCCAAATTTATTTGTTCCAAAATATATTAAATTTATATGTTATATATTGATATAATGTATTTTAGAAGTACAGAAAAATAATTCACATTATAAATGAATAAATTTCTCCAAAAGAAATTATAAATTAGAGGAGGAGGAGGGGGGGAATAGAGATTTTTTTTTGTTTTTACAAAAAAATTGTTTAAGTTATTTTCTATAAAATATTTAAGCATTTAACCTTAACGATTATATATTGTTCATTTTGGTTGCTAAAAAAGGAAATTTATAAAATATAGAGACGATATACAAGAATATGAATGTCATGCCCCACTTCCCAAAAAATACGGAATACGAGCACATGACATTGGCCCGGCGAATGACTAACGTCATCCATAAGTTGTTTATCCGATCAACTCAACAATATAATCAATACAGAACAATTGCGCAGGCAATAATAATAATCTCTTGAACAATAATATTTGGAATAAACAATATGAGATAATCAAATATAATAATAATCCAACATCTAGAAACAAATAATAGCAATATTCGAGTTAAAATCCCATAATACAATGAAATAACAATAGTCCAATAATTAAGTCTTCATGGCAAAAAACAATAATTTATTAAGCGGCGATGCTATCGATTCCTTCGCCAATGTCATTCTCCCAATCCATCAGGCAATTCTCCATCAACACCTATAAACATTTCATCTAAAAAGAGGGAAAAAAATTGTCCTTAGAGCAAGTAGAGAAAGCAAGGAACAATGGAATAACGATATAACAATAAATTCAGTGAATCAATAGGAATCAATAACATGGGACAATAGCAATAGTCAATATCATGGTAATCGATACAATGGTTATAAATAATGATTCAATAATCGATAGCAATATTCAATGGTCGATGTCAATAACACTTAGACAATACTCGATATCAATAGAAACAATGATGAACAATATGTAGTGTCAATGTCGTGTCAATTCTTAAGTCTATTAATCATTTTAATCCTAACTAATGAAGCACTTCACGCGTCCCTTTTATTTACCACATGGTTGCTACATACAAACAAGTTACGTTTAGACTTAGTGGTGGATTTTATAGTTCATGTACTTGGCAACGATAATCGATATTCACGATTTAATATTCAATGCACGATACGATAATTCGGCAACGATACAATACACGATAGATTGGGTTATCGTCGTAAGCCACAATCAACCAATAAGATAATAGCCAAAACAATATTTAGGGAAACACGGGCCCCTCCTCCGAGTATAGTCCCTATATTGTCCACTACTCCAGTCAATCTCTTAAATCCCAGCTTGTTAATTATTTTATCGATTCAACAATACAATATGCAATTTGAGACGTGAAATGGACGATAGTAACAATAGATGAACAATAGGATGATAAATTTAGATAGGACGATAAGAATGATGAAAATAACTCATTAGGATCATGCAATGCAACACACATACATTAATTCATGCAATACTACGATATAGGAATAATTAATCTATTAAAATCTGGAATATAAAATTCTGGACAGCAAGAGTAGTCTGTACAAAAATATAATTTTCTGCTGTTACAGAAATTGAAAACTGAAACCGTTAGAAATTCTGAAAAATAGACTTCCACACGGTTCCAACGCATATTTAAAGTTCAAATTCTGACAACAGTAGCTAGACTAAACACAGCATTCTTTACAGATTTCATGTTTAGGCAGAATTTCGACATCATGTTGTTATATTTTTAGAATCAGCAAAAACTCCATAATAAATTCATTAAAAATATTTATTAGACTTATAAATATGCTAAGCAACAATCTGGAAATTTTCAGAGCAATATTTTAAAATTTGATCAGCCTTTTAACAGTTTAAACATGAATCATACAAAAATCTGAACATCTGGAAATAAAAACACAGCTATAGTAAAATGAGCATAACTGTTTCTACATGATGTGTCTAATTTTTATACAAATATTTGTACTCATTTACCCATTAAAATCGCTTGTTTTCGTCTATATTGTTTATATTTTATCTTATTTCCATATAATTTCAAGTAATTGATTATTTTTAAAGAAATAAGATTTTTTATGCAAAAAGTGATTATTTTTGATAAAAATCAATAAACAAAGCAAAACTATTGATTTATTATTGATTTGTTGATTTTTAATTTTTGACCATGTGAAAAGCAAAATAGAAATATTATAATCAATTAAGGATTAGAATAAAATTTTGTATTTCAAAAAAATAATAAAATAATAATAAAAAATATTCACCGGTTTTGTTTAAATTGGTAGTTTAGGATTAATAATAATCTTAAGATTCTAAATAACTATTTCCTGATAATTAATTATCCTAATTACTTTAAAAAAAAACTAAACCTAACTATTCTTATCCTATTATATATACTGGCAGGTTGGAAGGAAACAGGGTGTGTGGTTGGTGGCTACAGGGATTCATTGAACCGAAACTAGGGGTGGCAACTGGGCCGGGTCAACCGGCGACCCACCCGCGACCCGGCCCACGAACCCGGCCCGTTTAAAGCTTTCGCGGGTTCGGGTCGAACCCGGTGAACAGTACCGGGTCGACCCGGGTCGCTATATATGCGAATTGGATTCGCGAAACCCGGCCCACGAACCCGGTCAACCCGCGAATTGGACCCGCCAACCCGCGGGTTGACCCGCGAATTTTTGACCTCCGACCCGTGAATTGGACCCGCGAATTCAACCCGCGGGTCGCCCATTGGGGTTTGGTGCCGTTGGGAAATAGCCGTTGGGTTTGGCCCGTTGGGCTCGGCAGCACAGCAGCAACGGCTCTTAGCCGTTGCTTGCTTGCTGTTGTTAATTTTTTTTTTGTTTTTTTTTTTGTTTTTACCCACTTCTAACCTTATAAATAGCCCCCAAAAATCTCCAAAAAAATCACACCTTCCTCTCTTACTCTCTCTACTATTATACATCAAAAAAAAAAAAAAAATTGAACAATTGTAGTAATCATCAAACAAGTGTACAAGGAGGCGTATACACGATCAAATTTTGGTCGTATCGGAGAAAAAAATTCAACGTCTTCAACTCTCTTCAACCATCGGCTCAAATCTACTTCAACCTCTTCTCAATTCAACTCTTCAATTGCGAAATCGGCAAAGCGCTCCTCCATCTTGTCTATTATTTTCTAATTTTCACGGTTTTTTTATATACGCGTATTCCACGGTGAACGGTATCAAAATATCTCTATCTCTCTACTTTTTTTTTTTTGCGTTGTAGTTAAAATTATTGTTCGTTTTTTGAACTTCTCTATCTCAAGATTCTCAACCCTCTTGTTTTTTAGTTTTTTTTTTGTATAATTCACCGCCACTACTTAGTAGATTTTTTTTTACATACCACATTACTACATTATGTCTAGATCACGCGGTAGCGGTCGTAGCGGACAAGATTCCTCCTCCTCTTCACGTAGGCCACCAATTGTCCCTATTAGTGAGCCCGCCCAAGATTACATTGATCCTACTATGGAACAATGGGGTACACACGACATGGATGTTGTAGGTGGCATTCAAATAGAAGAAGAACAACAACAACAACAACCCGAAACCACACAACCCCGTAGTAGTAGGAAAAGTAGAGGAGAAACTAGCGATTGGCACAAGTTTTATGAGTATATCCCGGACGAAAATATTCCGGGTGTAGGTTTGAAAGTGTGTAAAACATGTAGCAAAACATACAAATTCAAGAGGGGTGACGGCACCGGTACAATTAGTAGACACATACAACATAATCACAAAGAACTCCTTGATCAAATACAAGGCCAACAAAAAATTAACCCTAGGACCGGTCAAGTAGATAGCCACCCTTATGATCCCGAACTTGTTCGTCGGGAAATGGCCCGATTAGTAATTAAGGAAGAGTTACCATTTTCCTATCCCGAGAGTAGGAACTTGGAAAACTTTAATCAAACCGCCTTAAACCCTCATTTTAGGAGAATTCCGAGAAACACTTGCAAATCGGATTGTTTTAAAGTGTATGTTGAAATGAAGGACGCGTTGATTGCAATTTTATGGAGTTTAACTTGTAGGGTTAGTTTAACTTCGGATGTTTGGACGGGTGTCAACAATATTCCAACGATGGGAATAACCTGTCATTGGATCGACAATGATTGGATTCTTAATAAAAGAATCATATCACTTGCGTCGTTGCCGTATCCCCATAGTGGCGACGAAATAGCAAACCGTATTATAGAAATTTGTGATGTTTTTCATATTCGCGATAAAATTATGGCTATTAGTTTTGATAATGCATCTAACAACAATGTAGCAATTACTACTTTAAAATCTGTATTAAACCCTCCATCTGACAAAATTTTTCATGTTAGATGTGCATGTCATATTATAAATTTATGTGTTCAAGACGCATTAAAAATAGCTGATCCATATATATATAAAATTAGAAATTGTGTACATTTCATTGCATTAAAACCAAGCATTCTACAAGAATGGAAAGCTTGGTGTAGAGTTAGGAAAGTTCCTTTTAGAAAATTTCCAAAGGATGTTAGACACCGATGGAATTCTACTTTTGATTTACTTAATGTTGTCACCGAATATAAAGCAGTTGTAAATGATTTTTGTATCGCACAAAATATGCCTAATTTTGAAATGACTCCCGCCGATTGGTTTTTTGCTGAAGCTTTGTTGAAATTTTTAGAACCTTTTAAAACCGCAACTTTAAAGTTTTCTAAAACATATGAATCTACTTCTAGTAGCATTTTTATTGAATTAGTTAGCATGGTACAAATATTTAACGAAATGTTAAATGATGTCTATATTAGTAACATTGTAATACCTGTATTTCAAAAATTTTTGAAGTATTATTTTCCTCCTCCGATGTTGATTTGTGTTGCTACTGTTATGGATCCCCGTATCAAATTAGAAGGTACGAAGAATTTGATACAAATGTTTTTTGGATTTTTAGAGAACAATGTAGAATTAACAATTGATTGCGATCAGTTTTTAGTTCAGTTTGAAACTACCTTAAATAACTTGTATGATTATTATGATAGACGTTTTGCTTCTAGTGGTACAACTTCTGTAGTTAGTTCTTCGTCTGGTAGTTCTAAAGATAAGGGTAAAAGTAGAATTGGTGATAGAACATTTAGTTTACTTGAACAAATTCAATCTAAAAAACCTAGGACTAATCAACCAAATGAATTAAATTGGTATAACCAACAGGATACTGAGCCTACTATTTCTCCACTAGATATTTTACAGTGGTGGAAAGAACATGAACACACTTTTAGTATTCTGTCAATTATGGCTAAAGATTTGCTAACTCCTCCTGTCTCTACAGTTGCTTCTGAGAGTGCATTTTCTACAAGTGGCAGGGTTCTATCTGATTACAGAAATAGGTTGAAGCCGGAGTCGTTGGAGATGCTCGTTTGCACAGAAGACTGGCTGAAGGCTGAAGATAGGACGCAAGGAAAAGCACTATCAAGTTCAACAAGTGGGAGCAACTCGCCCGAAGATCAACAACAAGAACAACAACAATGACAACACTTACAATAGCTTTCTCTTGTTATGTCAAATTAGAAAACTTGTACTCAATTAAAATTGTATATAACAAATATGTTATTGTATAAAACTTATTTGTGAATTGAATTCTTCATTTCGTTATAAATTGTTCAAATTGTATAACTTAAATTCATATGAATAAAATTCCAAATTTTGTTGTCATTTTCACTCTTTCAATCTTATTATTAGTCTTCACTCTTCAACGATTTTTTTTGTTTATTAATATTATTAATTACTTAGTATTATAATTAAACATCATTTGGGGACATTTGAAGAATTGTAGTATTATTACTTATTATTATTATTACTGAATTTAATGAATTGTATTATTATTACTTATAATACTAAGTATTATTACTTAGTGAACTTAGTATTATTACTTAGTATTATAATTACTTATTGATATTTGATAGTTTTACTTACTTGGGGATATTTCCCCAAAATTACTTACTAATATAATTACTTACTTAGTAACATTCAAACATAATTTTTGAAATATCCCTCAATTTGATACTAATACTACGTAACTTACTTAGTAATATAATTTTTTAAGAATTGTAGTATTCATAATTCATCAAACAAAGATATGATTGTTTGTATACAAGTATACAACATTCAAAAAATTATTATTATTATTATTTTAATTTAAACTAAAAAAAAAAAAAAAAAATATTATACGGGCCAACCCGCGGGTCGACCCGGCCCAACCCGGGTTGAGCCCTAAAGGGTTCGCGGGTTGGGCGGGCCACCCATTTGAGAATGTAACCCGGCCCGGCCCGGCCCGTATAGGGGACCAACCCGGCCCGGCCCGGTTATGAATTCGTCCCAACCCGTCCGGGTTGGGCCCGGCCCGGCCCGAGTGACCCGTTCGCCATCCCTAACCGAAACTCCAGAGAAAGAAAAAAAAGAAGAAATAAAAGAAAGAAAGAAAAGAAAGATAAGAGAAAAGGAGAGCCGTGGGCTTCTCTGTTGGCGCGAGGATCGAAACAGGAACGAAGGGAGGGAGAGCACGTGCAAAGGAAGAAAGGGAGGAAAAAGAGAAGGAGACAACGTGGTGACGTGCTGACTCAACGCCTGGGTCCCACCTGTCGACGTGGACTTCAGAGCGCGAGTTTCGAAGCTGACGTGACGGCTGGTCTCTGGCTCGTTGTTCGAGATAGAAAAAGAGAGAGAAATACTTATGCAAAATTTTTGTTCGGCTGTTCAGTCTGCAATTTTTATTACAAAACAGTCTCTTTTGTATCTCTTTTCTCTCTCTAATTTTTAATCCATGAAGAAATTTGTTAATTGCAATTTTATTATGAACTAAATTTATTTTTCTAGGGTTTCGATGTAGCCTAGTTTTGAGAACACAATTTTTAATTCCATATTATTTTTCTATTTTTTCATGGTTGTGTGTTTAATTTTTGTTCTTAATGTTTACAATTATTTGGCCAATTTTTGTATGATTATTGGATCATGGAGAGACCGAGAGGTAATTTGTGATTTAGAACAATATAATTAAACACCATTAATTGAGCGAAATTAGAGATGATTTACCGCGATTGATGTGACCATTAAAAAATCCACAGAACTTAATGAGTCTTCGATTAATTAAATTTGCATAGAGATGTGACAAACTGTTAGTTGGAGATATTTTTGGTGTTGTTCCAGAGAAAGCATTGAATAATTTGGAAATTTTGGCCTACAACTTGGAAAAATAATATTTTTATTCTTATGGAATTATAAATTGTGTGGGATGAACTAGGTGAAGTCAAAAGCCCTAGAATTAATTTTGCCATTAACAAATTACAATTTTCAGACTCCGCTTCCTCTCCATTAATTTAGTTAGTTAGACTTTTAGATTAATTTAATTTAGTTGTTTATTCTTTATTAATTTTGATCTTCCAAATAGTGATTCATCTAGTAATATCGGTACTCAATAAAATATCTAATACCTGTGGGTTCGACACTTTATTCACTTAACTATATTACTTGTTGCGATTTTGTACACTTGCAAATATTCACATCAAGTTTTTGGCGCCGTTGCCGGGGACTAGTTATTCTTTTATTGATATTGAAAATTGCTAGATTATTACTAGTTTGGATTTTTTTTGTAATTATTTTTATTTTAATATTATTTTACCTCTTTATTTTCTTTTCACATACTTTTACTTTCATTTATTTTTCTAATTTTATTTTTTTTAGTTTTTTTTAATACTAACATTTCAGGACATACAAGGAAATTATCATGGCAAATGATGAAAACAGGCTTTTGAGAGACTATGCTATGCCCTCGATTTATGAATCAAGCATAAAGAAGCCGGTTATTGAAGCTAACGATTTTGAGATTGAACCGGAGATTATTTTAATGATTCATCAGACTGTTCAATTTTGGGGACTACCGCACGAGGATCCTTATGCTCACATTGCAAACTTTCTAGAAATTTGTGACACTTTCAAACACAGCGGAGTATCAGATGATGCAATCAGATTGAGTCTCTTTCCTTTTTCATTGAGAGATAAGGTTTGGCTTGGCTACGTTATCTACCACCCGGTAGTATTACTACTTGGGAGGAACTTGCACAAAAATTTCTAGCCAAGTATTTTTCGCCAGCAAAAACAGCAAAGCTAAGAAATGATATTTGCACATTTACTCAATTTCAGACTGAGTCTTTGTATGATGCATGGAAAAGATACAAAGAGTTATTAAGAAAGTGTCCTAATCATGAACTACCGAAATGGCAGCAAATGCAAACATTCTATAATGGTTTGAGAGTTACACATAGATCTACCGTTGATGCAGCAGC
Organism: Hemerocallis citrina; assembly: GCA_017893485.1. Classification (NCBI taxonomy): domain Eukaryota; kingdom Viridiplantae; phylum Streptophyta; class Magnoliopsida; order Asparagales; family Asphodelaceae; genus Hemerocallis; species Hemerocallis citrina. The sequence goes on from CM030365.1 coordinate 159,451,322, forward strand.
TGGTGGTGCACTTATGAGCAAAACTTACAAAGCAGCCTATGAGCTTTTAGAGGAGATGGCATCAAATCATTACCAGTGGTTTTTAGAAGAACAATGCCATGAAAAGTGGCTGGAGTTTTTGAACTTGATCCTGTTTCTACTTTCACTGCATAAATTGATATTTTATCTAAACAGTTAGGTAATACAAATTTTAATGCAATTCAATCTAATATGATTTGTGATCTTTGTACAGGAAATCATTCAAGTGCAGATTGTCAAGTGGGGAATCATTTTGCTCCATCAAATGCCGAACATGAAAATTTTGTGTCAAACTTTCAAATGCAAAACAATCATTATGCAAACACATACAATCAAGAATGGAGAAACACCCCCAATTTTTCTTGGAACAACAATCAAGGAGCAGTTATACCACCTCAAAATTTTTCACAGCAAGAAAAGAAGCCGACATTAGAAGATATGTTTATGCAACACATGCAGAAGATAGACCAATACATACAAAAGACAGATCAGTACATACAAAAGACAGATTTGGCAATTCAAAATGTTGCAAATTCAACTTCGGCTTCCATCCAAAATCATGAGGTACAAGTAGTCAAATTTTAAATATTCTTAATGAAAAAACTGCAGGAACATTACCAAGCAACACAGTTGTCAACCCCACGGAAGATGTCAAAGTAATAACACTAAGTAGCGGGAGGACAATTGTGCAACCACAAGAAGAAAATGACGAATAGAATGTGGTTGAAAAGCAAGATGAGATCGAACAAATGGTGGAGGAACAAATTAGCAAGTAACGTATGATGTTTTTACTTCAATAAAGTTTCCTCCTGAAGAACAGTCGTGTATTCAAGTAAGTAAAATTGATTTAATTGTGGGCGAGAAACATAAGGCTGAAATTGAAAAATCACCTATAAAAGTATGTCCAACAAATGCAGCAACTTTTGAAACTGAAAAAGAAAATATTTTTGAACATGTTATGTATTTGGATGCTGCACCCTCTATTTACTCATTTTTTCAGCAAAAGTTCAAGGAGGTGGGAAAATCAAAGAAATCATCATCAAGAAAGAAACGTCTCAAACTAGAGCTTGAACCTGATCCACACGTGAAGAGAAGTATTAGAAAGGATGTTTTAATGTTGTTGGATCTTGGCGTTACATAACCATCTCACCACCATGTCTGGCAGAAGATTTAAAACTTAGCGCTTCTTGGGAGGCAACCCATGTTTTCTTTTATTGCATTTAGGTTTAATTTATCTTTTAGTTTATTTAATTTTAATTTTTGATTTTATTTTGTAGGATTGCATAATTTTGAAGTCGCTAGGCGGAGCTGTTTTGTACGCCTTCATTGATGGCTGTTTTTGAGCAGTATGGAGTCAGAATCTAGAAAACTAATTCAAAGAGCGATTGTAGCCTATCTTCTTAGCTTTCCAGTAATAATAATAACAATAATAATAACAATAATAATAATAATAACAATAATACTAGTAACAACAATAATAACAGCAATCAAAGTAATAACAATAATAATAATAAGATTAAAATAATCCAATAATAATAATATATTTGATTTGGCTAAAATATAAATGGCCGATCAATCAGAAATAGAAGTAGGATTAAAATACACTATTATTCGAAATAATTAAAATTTTCGATTAGAAAACACATTAATAAAATATTCGAAATGAATTTAGCACAAAATAAATTTGTAAAAATCAAATTATAGAAAATACACGGGAATTACTTATTAGCGGGAATGGGGGTTACAATGAATCTCTTTGGTGTAGAGTTCAAGTACCTCTGTTCGTACAGATAGAAGAGAAAGTCATAAAAATCCCCAAAAAATTCCTATCAACTTAGGCCGATGTTTCCAACAACGGCCTAGGATGTAATGGTCTTTTTTGGTTTGTGTGGACTCATTGTCTGACTTGAGAGTAGATTCAAATGTATTTTTATATATATAAAAAAAATCATTAACTTAGGCCGTTGGTTGTTATGATTTTTTTTTGTTGTCTTGCTCACTGACTTGAGAGGAGATTCACATATATATTTTTTTAAAAAATTCATTAACTTAGTTGTTATGACTTTTTTAGGTTTTTGTGGACTTGCTCTCTGACTTGAGAGCAGATTCACATGTATTTTTTTTTTTTAAATCATTAACTTAGGCCGTTGTTTCCAACAATGGCATAGGTTGTTATGAATATTTTTGGTTTCTGTGGAATTTCTCTCTGACTTGAGAGCAGATTCACATGTATTTTTGTAAAAAAAAACATTAACTTAGGTCATTGTTTGCAACAACGGCCTAGGTTGTTATGAAAATTTTTTTTGTTTGTGTTGACTTGCTCTCTGACTTGAAAGGAGATTCACATGTATATATTTTTAAAAAATTCATTAACTTAGGCCGTTGTTGGAAGTTATAAATTTTTTGGGTTTCTGTGAACCTGCTCTCTGACTTGAGAGCAGATTCACATGTAATTTTTTTAAAAAAATCATTAACTTAAGTCGTTGTTTCCAACAATGGCATAGGTTGTTAGGATTTTTTTTTTGTTTCTGTGGAATTGCGCTCTGACTTGAGAGCAGATTCACATGTATTTTTTTTAAAAAAATCAGTAACTTAGGCCGTTGGTTGTTATGAATTTTTTGGGTTTTTGTTAGCTTGCTCTCTGACTTGAGAGCAGATTCACATGTATTTTTTTACAAAAAATTCATTAACTTAGGACGTTGTTTCCAACAACGGCTTAGGTTGTTATGTAATTTTTTGATTTCTATGAACTTTCTCTTTGACTTGCCCTCAAATATTTCATAAATTCATTTTAGCCTGAAGCCGTTGTTCACAACAACAGATTCGGTATATTAAAATTTTTGTATATAATTTTTTTTTAAAAAAAACTGATACAAAAACAATCTGTGTTCAACTGCTACTCTAATATACAATAGTACTCAATTTCATTCAACATTCACAATACTCATACTATTTCGACAAGAACATATTAATGCTCCCCAATCAACACCCAATACGAAAAACATAATGAATATCAACTAAAACAACTAAAACATTATCAACAAACACACTACATCCACACATCCGTCAACATTCGTGCCCGAGTACATATATTATCATCAAACAAGTGGAAAACAACAAACAAAAAAAAAGTTTAACCAAGTACATATAAATATATACACTATTGTAGTTAAGAATATGCTGCAACAAGAGACAATTAAGCTTCCTCCTATAAATACCTGGAAGATTAATTAAAATTCAAACAGAAAATGAGATTAGTATTGGTAGTCTACAAAATTCAAATACTTTACCCCATTAGAATTTTACCTCACAACGGTTCATCAAAATTATCGTTAGAACTCTCTTCATCGGTTGGAACAACTTCTTCTGGATTGGTTGACCTAAAATAAATGACAAGTTTAAGTTAATCAATATATATATATATATATATATACTAGATTTTCCCGTGGGCACGTGCCTACGGCACGTCTTCAGAATGATACAGCATATGAAAAGCCTTGTAAACAGTAAATCAATAATTATATAGCTCAAGTTTGAATAGTATGACAATAATTAGTTGTAAATAAAAGTCCATGTTTTCATTAGTATATGTTGAAAAATAATTATAAATTAGGGTGTAAAAGTCCATGTTTCCATAAGAGAGAGAGAGAGAGAGAGAGAGAGAGAGAGAGAGAGAGTGTGTGTGTGTGTGTGTAGAGAGAGAAAGAGATAATTAAATAAATAAAGGAGTTGTTTTGGGGGAATTTGAATTTGAGTTTGGGGGGAAAACTTTTGGGGGGAAAATTTGTTTTGTGAGGTTAGATCTGGGCTTTTGATTTTGAGGAATTGAAGGAGAGCCACTTGAAAGCTTTCTTTGTGTTTTATTATATAGACTAGATTTGCCCGTGGGCACGTGCCTACGGCACGTCTTCGGAACAATACAAAACCCGAAAAGCCCTATAAACAGTAAAACAACAATTATGTAGCTCAAGTTTGATTTTGAGGGGACTGAAGGTGAGCCAATTGATAGATTTCTTTGTATTTTATTTCATATATATATATATGCACGTCAACATACAAAGCATGATTGAAATTTTCACTATACGTTAACAAAAGTAATAAATATATTACCCATCAAATAGAGTTGAAAATTTTCTTGAATCATGCCCGACTACGAGCAAGCCACAAGTTTTACACCTTCTAGCTTTTTTTCGTCGAACTTGCTCACTTATCGGCTTTAATCTCTTCCCTTTAAGCCTTCCCTTTGTAACACACTATTCTGGGTCCCTCACATGTGCACGTGCATGTCCACTACCTTCTTCATGGGGTTGTGCATGTCCTTCTTCATGGGGTTGTGTACTCTCTTCGGGATGTATTTGAAGACAAGAAATGCCATCATTGTCTTTCACCATAAGATCAAGCATGTGCTTGTAACTAGAATCGGAGGAACAACCAACATCAACTATTTGTTTTGCGTGATGACTCAATTCACAATAGCGAGAAGCAAAATTTTAGTGACTTCCTTCATGTGGAACAGATGTATAACTTCTTCTCATCACATCCCGAGTCCATCTTCTTTTAATGTATATATCTGGTAGAGAAGTGTGATGACCGAACCAAAGAACTCTCAAAATATGTTTGCAGGGAATTCTAACGAATTCAAACATGTTACAACCACAAGTAACAATTTGACGGAGTTTGCATAATTGAATCAATCTCGCCGGTTCTGATTCTCCATAAAGCATCACATGAAAGGTTGAACTGTCCAGTGTGTCAAGATTAGCAATGAAATTCACATTATATAATAAGCTTTTTGTAACTTCATCTTGGAATTTATAGAATATTTTCAAAGTATATATTCGTGCCATATGTTCTTCCAACACCCATTGGGTATTCAATTTTGATCTCCTCTGTAACACCCTAGAATTTTAAATAACATTTTGGAATTTATAAATGAATTAAAATGATTTTTTTTTATTTAATAAATATTTTTTTGAAATTTATTTTTTGCACGTGCAAAATACGGACAAATATGTTTCTTAGAAAACACAAAGCCATAAAATCTATTTGGAAAATCTGACACTTATTAGTAGATATTATTTATAAATTTTCTGGATTTTTATGGACGATTTATGACATATTTGCAAATACTAAAAAGTGAAAGACTTTTGTGCAAAATTGTCATTTGGAGTAAAAACTCCAGATTTCGATTTTTCTGGGCTGTGCATATTGGTCGGCCAAATCCGGAGAGTGAGGGGATTTAATTTTATTTTATTTTAAATTGATTTGATTAACTAATAATTGGAAGGATCCATATATTTAAATAAATAATTTTCTTGAGGAGTATTTTTGTAAACTTGGAGAAACCCTAAAAACCAAATCCCGGCCTATATATTAGCAGCAGCCGCTCTTTTCCCCGTTGCGAACCCAAAATTAATTTTTCCTCATTAATTTCTTGGAGTTTAAAGCTTTGATCTTGAACTTTTGCAAGGAGAAGGAATGGGCTTTTCTTTACTATTACTATTGTGCTTCATTTTTGTCTTCTTTGAGGTGGGTGATGCTTTCTTACCACTTGTTTGCTATATGACTGTAAATTATTCAAGTATAATGTATAATTAGAAGTTGCATGATTATGAAATATGTTGTGTGAATATAGATTTTAAATGAATAACTAATCAACATCTTTCATGAAGAATATGAAGTTATGAGTAATTTTTCCATACTCAAATAGTTGATGAATAAAATACACAAAGATTTTCACTTTCTTATGCCATGCTTGAATAAATCATGCTTTGAATTGATCTTGAATGCGTATGAGGTTTGTAGAATTGTTATCTAATTAATATAGATCTAAACATCACTTGTGTGAGAAATTCTTGATTTGTGGATTCATATCATGTATATATAAGATGCAAATTGAATAGTAATGTCATACATGCACATGGATGAACAAAGAACCATTAGTTTCTATTTTCCCTATGTATTTACTGTTTCGGGATTGAGATGAAGAATTTATTATTGTTTTGGATTTAAATTGAATGAGAAGTGAAAGAACTAAAGTTGAGTTGAATGGACTGAGATATTTGAACCAACGAAAGTATGTTGCAAGAGTAATCTCAGTTTTAAACATGTTTAAATTGTATATTCTGTATGAGAAGAAATTGTGACTGCATTTTGATAATAGTCGAGTGTTATTACGAAAAGTTTCTTTGAAATCTACTTATTCAAGTTATAATTTCAAGATTTGGGATTTTTGTCAAATTCAAGAGGATTTGATTTAATGCATGAATTGTGTTGTTTTTGCCCAAGATGCACTTGCTTTATCTTAGGTTTTCATCGTTTGAAATCATGTATTCGAAGCTTTGAACAAGTACCAGTTTGAGAGAATCTGCGAATTTCAAGAGGTTGTTGCAGACAGCATGTCGGTCGACTACAGTTCTTTTGAACGTGTAGTTGTGGTCGACCATCATGATAGGGCTGTCGCTACTTGGTTATTGGCGGTCGACTGTAGTTTTCCATACATTGGTTGCCAGTCGACTCCATGAATTTGAATTGTTGGTTTCTTTGAAAGCGTTCGGACGACCACAGTTTTATAACTGTGTCTGCCGGTCGACCGTTGTGTCTGACTTTCACATCTGTTCTGCTGCAACTTTCCATTTTCTTGAACGATTGTTTCTTCGAATTTGCAAAGATATCTTCTCTATTTTACAAGGTGATTTAGTTCAGATTACACCACTTTCAGATAGTGTGAATTCTTAAGTTTTGATGGAGTTTAAGTTCTATTTTTTGTGGTTTTAGAAAGTGATCGTTTCGTAATTTCCAAAAGTATTATATTGTATTTATTCTACACTATTTTGAGATTATAAGATCTCAGTTTTGTTCACACTTTGTTTCAGTTTTGACGAATTATACAGTTGTACTTTGGAAGTATTTGGTTTTATTGACTATTGGATTTGAGGGAAACCTCGCTGTGAGTTGACTTATTTGGATTTATGAGATACCAAGAAATGTTAAGATGATGTTCTTGAGTTTTGTGGCTCTAGAGGTTGAGTGGGACCCTAACATGCCGGCGGTTGACTTTGTGGGTATTTTGTCCAGTGGGGCCTTGTTGTTGAACTGATTGAATTAAGTTCGGCTGGGTACACCAACTCTAGGGGGACTGTGACTTAACTAATAATTGTAATAATGAACCTAAGGACAAGAACTAGTTGGAGTTGTGATGAAATAAGAGCAAACGTGGGTAGGGAGGCCTTATATGACCGGACGGTGGAAGATAGTCTCAGGAATTACCGGGGTATGATCACGGACGATGTGGGATAAATCTTCGGGATTACCGAGAGTCGAGGCGACGCTCATGGGATATTTGTGTTATGAGGTACCATTATCAGACGGTGTGGGTTTCAATTTTCGGAATTATCAGGGTGTGAGGGTGTGTACCCAATATCACGGACAATGGGAAAGTTGATTCTCAGGGATTACCGGGGCGTGGCACTAGATACTCACGGAATACTCTAAATCTTAAAATAATCACCGTAGTAGGATTAGTTGCATAACAGGGGATTAAACCCTATAAAGTGGAGAACGATAAGGGCTTGCACCGGACCTATGTAGAATGAGATGCATAGAATCCGCAAGTATGCATTAGCAATCATCATATGCATTTGTGGTTTTGTTGACTTGTTTTATGCATGCTTGCTTTCTGTTTTCTTACACTTGACACTTAGCCTAGCTCCACTTGATGTTTTATGTTTCATTTATAGTGTTCCATCTATTATTGCCATGTTGTTTATATTTTGTGATTATTATTGTTATGTATTAATTATTATTGTTTATGACTGCGATGTTGGAAAGTATCACTATTACTATAGTTGACGCCAGTTGCATTTAACTGACATGCCCACTTTTCATTCAATTTTTTGCAGGTTTACAGTTACGGGCAAATTTGAATTAAGAAAAAGCTTGGAGTTAACTGAGAATTGTAATTCATCATGTTGTAACGAATTGTAATCGAAAGTGTTTGAATTCCGCTATGTTGTAAAGAGTTGTTGTAATATAAAGTTTTAATTTTCCCTGTGTTTTGTACTATTTTTATAATTGCAATTGAAGTTGATGCTGGGAATTGTGCCACTTATTTCTAATTTTATTTATTGGAAATTCGGGGTGCTACATCCTCTCACGTTTACGATGATTTTCTTTAAATTCATCGTGTCTTTGCTTTGCCAAAAATCGGTTGAAGATGACAGCAAATTCATGTAAGGAGTACTTCTTTTCTGTGTGATGCTTCAAAGAAGAATGCATAGACTCAACTCGTTGGCTATTCAACATGCCGGCCCAAAATTAATCTCTTGCAAAGATGGGTGCCCATTTATCACGAATTTCAAACAGATCGTTCAACCATTTATTATTCTCAACTCCGCAGTTCTGAAGCACTAATTTCCATCTCTCTTCGAAATCATTTACATATTCGAAATCATATATGACAGTCTTCAAATCTTTCCTAAACTTATCGATATCATTAGACATATGCACCTCCTGCGGTAACTTATCCAATATGTGCCAAATGCAATACCGATGCCGAGTCTCGGGAAAAACATTCTTCAATGCCACGGTGATCACCGATCCTGGTCCGTCACGATGCCGGAAGGAGCATGATTTTGCATTACTCCTAACCACTTCTCAAAGAACCACACAAAAGAAGAGGCATTCTCATTTGGAATGAATCCACCTCCCAAGAACGTTGATTGCCAATGATGATTGATTTCGACAAATGGAACAAATAACATTCCATATCGGTTCGTGTTGTATGTGGCATCAAAGCAAAGTGCATCCCCAAAATCTTCATCGTTCCTCCTTAAAATACCATCCACCCAAATACAATGAGACAACCAGCCTTCCGGATCTACTTGAAAATCATAAAAAAATGAAAGATCCTTCAATTTTTTCGATTCAAAAAAATCAATGAGAATGTTCACATTGTGTCCTTTCAATGCTTCGTGAGAGTCTCTAAGTAGATTTCTAGCATCTTTTTCGGTGAATCCTGACCACTGCTAGCACTTTAGAAGAAGCACATTTGTTTGCAAGTAGGGATATTAGATTCAATCATTTGATCTATTATTCTTCTATCCGTATTCGACACCGAACGGTTTCGGGGCAAAAGATGTCTTCTACCGGGTGAAGTAAATACGTGATTGTGTGGTTCATGAAATGAATACAACACCCATTTATTACTTTCTTCGTTCATTTTTACACAAACAACAGCTTTGCAACCAGTTCTAGAAGTAGTACTCCGCCTACCATTACTAGGGTGACTCGGTGATATCCCTTCTTTATTACACAAAAAAACTTATCTACAACTTCGCTTCCCTTATATTTATTCCCACCCTTACGCATTGTGAAACCTCCACATTTAGCATATGTCAAATAAAAGTTCTCGGCTTCATCTAAGGTATGAAACGTCATACCTAACTTCGTTTTGAGGTGCTCTTCAACTTGCGGCATGCATTCACCACTTTGTTGTGCACACATAAAATTATCACCGGCAACAGAATATCATTCACCACTGTCCATATCTAACATAAAGAATAATATAACATTTATCAAAACATTGATCATAAAACGTCAATACACAATTTGCATATATATAGTTACGAATAAAATACGTTAGAAAACCGCACAAACGATATCGAAAAATTCCCAAAACTTTGCGAGTAGGTTGGACTCACCACGCACGAGCCAACACAACTTTTAAAGCGAGTTTGGACTCACGGTTTGCAAGATACGACAATGTATCACTTCATTTAAAATTAGAAGCAAATGAAGCGATACACTACCGTATATTGCAAACTATGAGTCGAAACTCGCTTCTACAAGTTGCGTTGACTTGTGTTTGGTGACCCCGACCTGCTCTCAAAATTCTAGATTTTTTGGATGTCGTTTGTGCGGTTTCCTAGTGTGGTAGGGTAAAAATGGCTTGGGGCCCAACCAGGGCCCAATACACTCTCACTCAAAAAATGGAAGAAACAGCAGTCTAGTTCGGCTTTGAGCCACTTCAGGATCGGCGCCGAACCTCCAGTTCACCCCCACAGAACTGGCCTCCTCGTGTTCGATGAGCGACGATGGCCCTCGACCTCCGATCCACGTCAGCCCTCCGGGCCGTCCGCCCCTCCTGGTACAGAATGAGGATGACCTGGCACAGCCTGGACCACCAGATCCTCCCGGAAGCACAGAAGCCCCATGATCTGCCATGTCAGCTCCAAATACCACCCAGGGCTATGCCGCGTCAGCCCTATACCACTCCTGGTAATGCCACGTCAGCCTTAAACCCCCTGGGCCTTCTGCCACGTCAGGCCCATGGGTTTTCGGGTTCAGACCCGGCCCCCAAGCGGATCCAAACCCGGTTGGGATTCTCTATAAATACTAGACCCTCACCCACCTTTTGAGGTAATCAATCTTTTGCCACTTAAATTCACCTAGTTATTGCTACTCTCTCACAGAGACTGACTAGATCGTCGGAGGGTCCGCCACCGGGATAAACCCCGGTGTTTCAGGACCGTCTACAGGTACACAAGACCTCGGATCCGAACCCTCTGATCCGAGCCGAAGCATACACTACACTCCGAGCCAGTCGCCGGAGCCGCCAGGTCACTCCGAGGGTCGTCTGACAAGCAGTTTTCTCCTTCAATACAAATCGAGTCCGAACTCACACCTGGTGCATCCACACGTCTCCCAGAAATAAACCGCATCAGGTTGGCACCGTCTGTGGGAACTGCTTCAGAAGCCGACCCGAGCACGACCATCAGGACACCTCGACAGCCGAACTCTCATGGCCTCTAAGGGCAAGGGGGCTGCTTCCTCCGTCAACCGACGGGACTCACCCCCACCAACCGCTAACGCCGATCCACACCCTTCAAAACACAGGGCTCACCATCAGGGGTCCCAGAGGAGCGTCACCCGTCAGGTCCAGCCCGACCTACGGGGAGTAATCGTCAACCGACAGATTAGCCGCAGCAGGGGAAGGGGCGCTTCCAACCCGGCCCCGAACCATCCGAGACCGCCACCCGAGGGACGGAGATCAGCACTCAGCCGCATCGGAAGGCAGCCTTCAGACCGACCAAACAGGGTCGAGGGAGCCCCCGTCACTCACAAGGAGTTCCAAGACTTCCGGAGAGAAATTCTCGGGGCCCTCCAATGGGCCCCCAGGGAGGAAACCCTCCGCTCCCAAACCGGGTCGGATGCCGAGGCCAGCGTGTCGCGCCCGTCAACAATCCAGCCAGAAGACGATGGCGTACTCCTAAGGCACCTCCAAGAAATGGAGGATCGCCTCGATCATATAGGAGACGGCGACCGACGAGCGGCTCAGGGGTACAGACCTGTCCGTCTTCCCTTCTCCGCCCCCATCCTCCAAGCGGAAATACCCAGGAATTTCCGACCACCTCAATTCGAGACCTACGACGGCGAGGGAGATCCCGCTGATCACATGAAAGGTTTCAAAACCCTCATGATGATTCACAGTGCCTCGGATCCCCTGCTATGCCGAGCCTTCCCCGCCACACTTCGGGGTCCGGCTTGTGAATGGTACTCGAAACTCACCCCCGGCTCCATTTACTCCTTCGACCAACTAGAGGGCAATTTTCTTGCCCACTTCGTCACCAGCCGGAAGGCGGAAAGGACCAGCGCCTCTTTACTTGGGCTCAGACAGATAGAGGGAGAGTCCCTCAGAGTGTTCGTCCGGAGGTTTACCACGGAGGCAAGGTCGGTCTCCTCTCTTGATCCAGGCGTCGCCTCTGCGGCCTTTCGGCACAACGTTCGTCATGGACAGCTGAAAGCTTCTCTGGCGAAGAGACCCTCCATTGACTTTCCCGATCTCCTCAACAGGGTCGAGAAATACATTAGGGCAGAAGAGGCCCTTAGCCCCGAAGATGCTAGGGAGGCCACCTCGAAGGGAAAACGGAAGGCCGAAGAAGTCGAACCGTCAAAGAAGGCTCCGAGGGACGCGGGGGCCATGAAGAAGATCCTACCGGTCCCCCGCTTCGAGAGGTACACTCCCCTGACACATAACCTATCCGCCATCCTCTTAGAAATCGAAGACAAAGGCATTGTTCGACTACCTCCCCGACCTAATAACAGCAAGAACCGAGATCAGCGCTTCTACTGCCGCTTCTACAGAGACCATGGGCACGACACCGACCAATGCCGGGCCCTGAAAGACGAGATTGAGGAACTCATCTCCAGGGGGTACCTCCGAGAATTCACCCGAGAAGTCCCACGGGATCGGCGAGATACTAGGAGCCGGAGGCTCTCCCCTCCGAACCCTACTCCAAACCGCATCCAGGGTCGGGATCCCGAGTCCGAGGGAGCCGCGGATACGCCATTCATCTTGCACTGTGTCCACGGAGGGCCAATGGGAGGAGAATCGAATACTTCCCGAAAAGCCTTCATCCGGAAGGTGAATGCTGTCCAAGACAACCCCTCGCCTAAGCTACAGCCAATGCCAGTCTCATTCTCAGGAGAGGACCTTGAAGGCGTTCGCCTGCCCCACTGCGATGCCCTCGTCATTAGCCTCCACATGGCTAACTGTGAAGTTCGCCGGATTCTCGTCGACAACGGCAGCTCGATTAATATTCTTTTCCTCGAAGCCTTCGAGAATCTCAAGTTACCTAGAGGCAAGCTCAAGCCAGCCGGATATACCTTGCATGGGTTCTCCGGCGTCCCTGTCGTGATAGAAGGGATTATCACCCTCGACGTTACCGCAGGATCGGCTCCCGTCAAGAGGACCGAGTCCATGGACTTCATGGTGGTCAACGTCAAGGTGGCTTACAATGCCATACTCGGCCGACCCGGATTATGCTCCCTCCAAGCAGTGCCTTCGGCCTACCATCTGAAGCTTAAATTTCCCACCCCGCAAGGAGTCGGCATCGTTCGAGGCAGCCAAGAAGCAGCACGATCGTGCTACATGACCACCGTCGGGGGAGGTGTGTTCCCCCTCTACGCCGTCGAATTCAGCCCAGAGAGGGACGACCCTACTCCCGAAACTGCCGTCGAGCCAGGGGGATTCCCATTTGACGCCGAGCACCTACTGACTTTCCTTGAGGGACGAGCTTAAGTTCTAACTTAGCTAGAAGTAAACCTTTTGTAAAGATCTCGTATGTAAAGGGCCGGTTTAGTGGCCCCCCTATCTTATACTAAGGAAATCTCTTTGTATCATACTCCAAACGCCTCGGCAGATCCGACCTAATACCAGACAAGGGGATCGACACCCAAGTCTTCACCCCAGGATCATCCCCGACGCCTCGGCAGGTCCGACTCGACCCAGGCCGGGAGACTTCACCACGCCCCACGCCGATCCCTCACGGAACGACAGGGCCGAACCACACTCCCTTCATCATTTCGTACACTATCAACCGGAGCAAAGAGTGAAATGAATTCCTTATTCATATTCCTTTATTGGGTTAGGAAGAAACAAACAAAGACCGTTACAGAAACACTCTTCTCATCTCAAACGGTAGGAAGCCGCCCTCTCAAGGCCCCTCTGGTCCGACGAACGGCGGGATCACTCCAATCGAACAACTTGGAACTCTCTCCTTGTCATAATGGTCCTTCGGTTCAGCCACGGTCGACACACCGGCCACGGAACTCTGGGCATCGGCGGGCCGCATACGCTCCAATAGCGGCAACGCAGAGGATACCCCCTCCGCTCGCTGACCACCCGAGGAAGGTCTCGAGACGCCCAGCATCGTCCGGTAGCGGTGTATCTCCACCTCCTTCTCCACTATCACATCGCGAAGTAGCTTCTCAGAGGAGGGCCTCTGCACCGAGGAACTCGACATAGTATATCCGAGTCCGACACCCACGAGTTCCCGATCCACCATCGCCCTCCTCAGGCGGCTTGCCTCCTCACCAAGGGCTTCAGACATGTTCCTGTAATAATTAAAGGCCGCATCAGCATTACGGGCCCTCTCACGGTACCGAGCCAAAGTGGCCTCCAATGCCTCAACCTTGCTCCGGAGCCACGCCGCGTCGGAACGACGGGGGTCCGCCTCGGGAAGGGAAGCCACAACCTACAAGAGGACCAACTCAACGCACATAAGCAAGGAGGTTCGGAAATATCCGAGGTCAAAACACTTGGCCAGTCAAAAATACTTTTTTATAAATTGTACTGCTTCTTACAAAAAAGGCGGTGGCCAGTCCGCAGAAGGCAAATACAATTGAAGGGGGGAAAAAGAAAGATAAAACTATACATCTTGATTTCCCACCTCGGCATCGATTGGGTTCGCAGGAGGGTCGACGGCCGGGTTGCCAACGGGCCCTTCCTCGGCAGGAGTCTTCGGTGTCCCCTCGATCTCCATGTCATACTCAAAGTTGGACAGGTCGACGGTCGGGTAGAAGTGCCTCACATGACTGAGGGCCTTCGCGTAGCACTCATCCTGGGCCTTGATCACCATCCGCTGACCCGCATCCGTCAGCTCTTCCCTCTCCTTGGCGAACGCAGCCGTCAACTCCTCCTTCTCCTTGGCGAACTTCTTCTTCAAGGAGACCACCCTCTTCCCCCACTCGGCGTCCTTGGCCTCGAGCTCGAGCTTCATCTGCTGCTCCCTTTTATGCGAACCCTCGAACTCGATCCGCATCTCCTTCATCTCCCGCTCGCTCTTATCCGCCCGAGCCCGCTCTTGTGACAGGGACGCTTCGTAGAGGTTCTTTACGTTAGCTCCCTGCATACAAGCCTGCGACCGACAAGCATAGATAAGAAGAAAACTCCCGAAGCAAGATTAACAAGAGAGATAAGATCGACAAGCTTACCAGCACGGTGGCCTGCGCCAGGCGCGTAAAGGCCACCTCTACGGGCTCACTCTCCATCACTTGGCGATCGCGAGGGGTCGCCAAATTCTCCACCACCTCAACGGCCTGGGCTTCCTCAGTCAGACAGTCGTCCATCCGAACCGACCCGTCTGGTGCCCACCGTTGCCGCAACATCTCCACCACCGGGTCCTCCTCCTCAACCTCTACCAAGGGACCTTTCCCCTTGTCGAGATCGGATGCCCTCGCTAGCCCCTTACCCCTCGAAGGGGCCGCCCCCTTGCTCGTCTCCGAGCGAGTCCTCTTAGCCCTCGGCTCGAGCGGGGCCTCCGAGATAACCAGGGACGGCTCCCTCGGCTTCTTCATCGCCTCCCCCTTCTTCTTCTCGGCGTTCTACTTCTTCATGGCGAGCCTCCTTGCTTTGATCGATGCTTCATCCATATCTACAGAAAAAACCATTAAGAGCAATGAGCAAGAAAGTACGAAAAGATCGAGAGAAAAGAAACAACTACATACGCAGAACGGCTGGGCTCAGTCCAACGCTCGCCAGGTGGGCCTCCGTCACCTTCGTCCAATCGATACTAGGGGACAGATGGAGGCGCTCGACAAACCCCCACTCCTCGGCCGTCAGATCCCTCGGCCTTGGCGGTTGATAGCTCGGCTTGGAATGGTTCCATCGAGTCGGAATGTCCCAGGGCTCTTCACTCCGGATCACCAGATATTTTTTCTTCCAATCCTTGATGGAGTCCGGGTGGCTATGAACGACCTTCCCCTTACTCCGGGGGGAGATATAGTAAACACCCTCGGCTGCCGAGCTGATCATCAACATCGCTCGGAACACGTTCAACCGCAAAGGTACCTTTTGTTCCTCGCACATCAGTACAAAACAAATTATCTGCTTCCAAGAGTTCGGCCGATACTGCATCGACGCTAAGGAGGCCCAGTTCAGCACTTCCCGAACAAACGGGTGGACTGGCAGCCTCAGTTCAGAGATGAAGGCGTCCACGGGGAAGACGCAATACCAAGCAGATAGGGGATCGGTTGGGCGCAGAGTAGAGCTCGGCAGCATCAATTCGTAGCCAGGACCTATGTGGTATGCCAGCTGCAAAACCTCCAAGTCCCCACCCTCCAAGACGGTCGGAATCGCGTCCATCATCACCCTCTTCCGACTCGGCAAAGAGGCCTGCACGCCGAAGAGCTCCTTGTCCGATAGGTCGTCAGGATACTGACGGAAAGGCTTCGGCTGCACGGGCGAACCTGTCCGCAAATTGCGGTAAACAGGCGCCTAGCTCGAACCACCAGTCCTCGGTCCTGCCTTCCTCGGAGCCTTCTTCCTCTTCTTGGTTCGCTCCGTCGAGGGAGTAGATAAGGGTCCCAGACCAGTCGGCATGGAACTCGGACCTGT
The DNA here is from genome assembly GCA_017893485.1 of Hemerocallis citrina. Classification (NCBI taxonomy): domain Eukaryota; kingdom Viridiplantae; phylum Streptophyta; class Magnoliopsida; order Asparagales; family Asphodelaceae; genus Hemerocallis; species Hemerocallis citrina. Next base: position 159,467,517 of record CM030365.1, read on the forward strand.
ACCCTGAACTGTGGATCTTCTTACAGTGCCGCCCTCGCCTCCCTCCTCCTCGGAAGTCAACTCCAGAACACGGACGCCGTCCGAGCCATCATTCGCTTCCTCCGACTCGCTACTCTCCACCACGAAGGGACGTCGGGAGCGTAACGGCCTCGCACCATGTGCCTCCTCCTCCTCACCTACTGGTTCCTCCCACGAAACCGAATCGGAAGGCTCCTCAACGTGTACTGACTCCTCCTCAAGCACGGGCTCCTCCCATGACGTCGATTTGGAGACAGGCTTCACTTCCCCCCTAGACGTCGACGCTGACGAGCCAGACTGAGCCCTATCCATCTGTGCCTAAACTAAACAGACTTACCAACTCACCTGGGGTCACTTCGGAAGGGCGAGTCTAGTACAGCAAACCGCAGGGACGAGCGCTAAAGTGTTGGGAAATTTTTGAGAAAGATAGCGGCAAGAAAGGAGTGGGCTAAAGGGGGAGAGGGGAGAATATTTATAGAGGATGAAAGCGACTCCTCGATTTCCGCAAGTACTGTTCACCTATTGACGTGCAACTGCCGCCTGGAAAATCGCGCCACGTCCTCGAAACGTGCGCTGCTGACGTCATCCAACGCCAGGCTGGCAGCCAGACGCGGGGGTCAGTTCGGAGGGGGTATTCGGCAAAGATAACATTTTACTTAAGATTTAAGGTGCCGTCCTTGGACAGGCGCCCCGGGCTCCAGGGCTCGGCCGGTTCCCCTTTCACCCGCGAGCAGCTCGGGGCTTACAGCCTCGACAGCCGAAATCCCGAACTGTTCGAGGGTGAGACAGAAACCACCATCACCTGGAGCCCTATTGAAAGATAGAGTGGCCAACCTCCTATCGGAGACAACCCATCTATCCGAGGCTCTTCAGCCCCAAGTCCGGGATATGGTTGATGCCCCTCCCGTCTGGATCTCTCTTGGGCCAAACAACCATATCGGGGTCGTCTGACCCGAAAGAGGATCCAGACGGCAGAGGCATCACCAATCTGAGGCTCCTCATCTACTGGTCTGAATTTCGGTCGTTACCCCTCTCACCCTGATCCCCCCTGGATCTGGCTACCGTGTCAAGAGCCACCAGATCCAAGAGAAGATCCGGGCGGCAGAGAAACCACCTCTCCGACACGACCAGGGGTAAAATTTTGCAAGAAACAGACGTCCACCGGAGCAGACACCTTTGATGGCCAATAGACCACCCTTGCTATGATCCAACCCACTGCAGAGAGAGGGGTACTTATAGCCTCCCCCATAGGCCGGCCTTTATGACATGGGGAAAACCAAACGACGGAAGACCATGCGCCATGCATTTATTAGGCGGCGCCATTAAGGCTCCTGGGAAATTGGAACATCGCACAGATCCCGGGGCGCCTTCAATGCTCCGCAAAGACAGCGGGCTACCCTGCTCAACATTCCTAAGGCACAACGGTTCGCCCCCCACCCTTGCCGACCTGTAACCCCTCGCCAGCTCGAGGCCAAGTCTAGTACTAGGGTAGTCATACCAGGGAGGCTCAAACGGCTCGCCATCGCCCTTGCCGACCCGTAGATCCCTCGCCGGCTCGAGATCAGGTCTGGCACCAGGGTAGTCTTCTCAGGAAGGCTCAACGACTCGCCCTCACCCTTGTTGACCCATAATCCCTTGCCAGCTCGAGGTCAGGTCTAGCACCAGGGTAGTCTTCTCAGGAAGGCTCCACGGCTCGCCATCGCCCTTGCCGACCCGTAATCCCTCGCCAAGCTCAAGGTCAGGTCTGGCACCAGGGTAGTCTTCTCAGGAAGGCTTAACGGCTCGCCATCCCCCTTGTTGGCCCATAAATCCCTCGCCAGCTCGAGGTCGGGTCTAGCACCAGGGTAGTCTTCTCAGGAAGGCTCCACGGCTCGCCATCGCCCTTGCCGACCCGTAATCCCTCGCCAAGCTCGAGGTCAGGTCTGGCACCAGGGTAGTCTTCTCAGGAAGGCTCAACGGCTCGCCATTCCCCTTGTTGGCCCATAAGTCCCTCGCCAGCTCGAGGTCGGGTCTAGCACCAGGGTAGTCTTCTCAGGAAGGCTCCACGGCTCGCCATCATCCTTGCTAACCCGTAATCCCTCTCCAAGCTCGAGGTCAGGTCTGGCACCAGGGTAGTCTTCTCAGGAAGGCTCAACGGCTCGCCATCCCCCTTGTTGGCCCATAAGTCCCTCGCCTGCTCGAGGTCGGGTCTAGCACCAGGGTAGTCTTCTCAGGAAGGCTCCACGGCTCGCCATCGCCCTTGTCGACCCGTAATCCCTCGCCAAGCTCGAGGTCAGGTCTGGCACCAGGGTAGTCTTCTCAGGAAGGCTCAACGGCTCGCCATCACCCTTGTTGGCCCATAAATCCCTCGCCAGCTCGAGGTCGGGTCTAGCACCAGGGTAGTCTTCTCAGGAAGGCTCCACGGCTCGCCATCGCCCTTGTTAACTCGTAATCCCTCGACAGCTCGAGGTCAGGTCTAGCACCAGGGTAGTCTTCTCAGGAAGGCTCAACGGCTCGCCATCACCCTTGCCGACCCATAATCTCTTGCCTGCTCGAGGTTAGGTCTGGCACCAAGGCAATCTTCTCAGAAAGTCTCAGACAATCCGCCATCACCCTTGCCGACCCATAGACTCTCGGCGGCTCGAGGATCGCTCTAAAAAATAATCAGGACAACCCCCTCATGAAGGCCCAGTGGCTCGCCATCCCATTTCTACAACCGTAAACACTCCTCCACGGCTAGCTCCCACACCCCCGCAGGAGTGGGGGACTTGTGTGGTAGGGTAAAAATGGCTTGGAGCCCAACCAGGGCCCAATACACTCTCACTCAAAAAATGGAAGAAACAGCAGTCTAGTTCGGCTTCTAGCCACTTCAGGATCGGCGCCGAACCTCCAGTTCACCCCCACAGAACTGGCCTCCTCGTGTCCGATGAGCGACGATGGCCCTCGACCTCCGATCCACGTCAGCCCTCCGGGCCGTCCGCCCCTCCTGGTACAGAATGAGGATGACCTGGCACAGCCTGGACCACCAGATCCTCCCGAAAGCACAGAAGCCCCATGATCTGCCATGTCAGCTCCAAATACCACCCAGGGCTATGCCGCGTCAGCCCTATACCACTCCTGGTAATGCCACGTCAGCCCTAAACCCCCTGGGCCTTCTGCCACGTCAGGCCCATGGGCTTTCGAGTTCAGACCCGACCCCCAAGTGGATCCAAACCCGGTTGGGATTCTCTATAAATACTAGACCCTCACCCACCTTTTGAGGTAATCAATCTTTTACCACTTAAATTCACCTAGTTATTGCTACTCTCTCACAGAGACTGACTAGATCGTCGGAGGGTCCGCCACCGGGATAAACCCCGGTGTTTCAGGACCGTCTGCAGGTACACAAGACCTCAGATCCGAACCCCCTGATCCGAGCCGAAGCATACACTACACTCCGAGCCAGTCGCCGGAGCCGCCAGGTCACTCCGAGGGTCGTCTGACAAGCAGTTTTCTCCTTCAATACAAATCGAGTCCGAACTCACACCTGGTGCATCCACACGTCTCCCAGAAATAAACCGCATCACCTAGTGAAAAGTCACTCGAAAAATATCAAAGTATAATTGTTGTTGTTGTTTGATTAACGGTAGAAAACCGCACAAACGAGATCAAAATATTCAGATACTTTGTGAGTAGGTCGGATGCACCACGCACGAGACAACACAACTTGTAGAAGTTAGTTTCGATGCACGGTTTCCAGTATATGGCAATGTATCGCTTTCACTCACGAAAAAGATTCGATAGCGATACACGGCCGTGATTGCAAACTGTGAGTCCAAACTCACTTCTACAAGTTGCGGTGGCTTGTGCGTGGTAAGCCCAACCTACTTGCAAAATTTTTTTAAAAAAAATTATCTCGTTTGTGCGCTTTTACAAATAAATCAACGGCAAATTCTACAACTACAACTATAACTACATTTTGGAAAAACAACTACTTCTACAATTCAATCTACAATTATCAAAAAACTATATACAATACACAACAAACAACTAACTATGCATCACTTGTTAAATTGTAGACTCAAAAAATTAAACATAATTTCAATCTACAAACATAGCTACCACTGCTAAAAGCTAAGAATAGTGTGAATACCTTGCACAATCTGGATCTTTGAGAAGAAGAGAGAGAGGAGGTTGTGGCATTGATGTAGATGGATGAGGAGGACTAGAGTTTCGGAGAGCTCGTTAGGGTTAGGGTGGGATTCGGAAGATTCAAAGGAAGATGGCAAGAGTTCTAGAAGAGAGAGAGTGAGCGAGAGAGACTAGTGATGGAGGATGGTTGGATTAGAAGGAGGACGAGTTAGGGTTTTGAGTTTGGGTTCGGGAATGAGAGAGAGGGAATGTAGAAGGAGAGTGAGATTTGTACAAGTGTTTTCAAATACTTGTACAACCTAAGTCGTGTCTCCAAACAACGGCCTAGGTTATACATAGACCGTTGTGTGGAACAATGGCCAAGGTTGGAATATGAATTTAGTTCTACCTTGATCGTTGTTTTCAACAATGGTCTAGGTTCAAATTTGGTCAAAAAAATAAAAGTCATCGGCAACGAGTGTGAGAGAGTGAGCGAAATGCGGTCTAATTGGGGTTGAAATACTCAATTTACCCCTCTGAAAGTTAAGTTAGAGAGTGGCTGATGGGCGGGATAGATCCTAGCCGCTGGATTTTGATCGAAACGATCCAACAACCAGGAAGCGAGTTTGCAATGGGTCTGTGCAAACAGGCCCATTTGGATCTGAGCACTCCCCATATGTGTGTGTGTGTGTGTGTGTGTGTGTGTGTGTGTGTGTGTGTGTGTGTGTGTTTTCTTCCATTGCAATAGACCCGTTTCGTACGGCGATCTACGTTGTTGGATCAAGATCCAATGGCTCAGATCGTTTATAGTTTTTTTAGGGGAAAATTTTTGCCTTAGACCGTCATTGGCAACGACGGGCTAAGTTATAATTTTTAAAAATATATATATAATTTAGACCGTTGTTGGAAACGAAACAACGGGCTAAGGAAAAGTGGATATTTTTTTAAACTCTATCTTCTCTCTTTCTCGCTCTCTCCTTGCCCTATCTATCTTCTTCCCCGATCCAAACCGAATCTCCAACGAAACTGATCCCCCCTCACTATGGCGACTCCTCCATTCTCACTTCACTCTCTCACTCAGCATCGTTCCCTCGTTGGCACTCTCCCTCTCTTAAGAAGCACCTCCTCCAACCCAAAAAAACCTTAACCCTAACTCACACCCAAACTCTTCCTCCTCCGTCTACTGCTGCTGCTCCTCCTCCATTCTCACACTCTCTCTTTCTCCTAATCTCTCCTCTTATCTTCGAAACCACTCATCTTCCAATCTTCGAAAGCAAGTCGAAACCCTAGTTCGACGACAACACCTACATTGGGGAAATTCGCAGTAATGTAAGGTAATGACTTCTACAAGTTGGCTTTGTAGTTGTATTTGTGATGTTTTTCAAGTTTTTTTGTCTCTTTTTAATTACTTGAATTGATTAAATTTGCCCAATAATTTTGTAGATGTAGTAGTTTGTATGTAGTATTTTGATGATATTAGACAATGGAATTTTAGTTGTAGTTGAAATTGTAGTTGTTTGCTCAAATTGTATATTTATTCGTATTTTCAATTGTTCAATATTAGTAAAACCGTATAAACGGTCCAAAGAAATTCGAAACTTTGCGGTTAGGTCGGACTCACCCTACACAAGTCAACGCAACTTGTAGAAGTGATTTTTAACTTACGGTTTGAGAGATACCGCCGTGTATCACTTTTAGTCAAGAAAAACTAAAATAAAGGGGTACACGGCCGTATCTCGCAAACTGTGATTCGAACTCACTTCTATAAGTTGCATTGGCTTGTGTTACGTTAATCCGACCAGCTTGCAATGTTTTGGAATTTTTTGATGCCGTTTGTGTGGTTTTCTCACGTATCTCGAACAACAATAACTAAACTAAAAAATTAGTACAGTTACAGTAGAAAATCCTACAAACGACATCAAAAAATTGCGAAACTTTGCAAGTAGGTTGGACACACATAACACAAGCCAACGCAACTTATAGAAGTGAATTTCAGGTTTGCGAGATACGGCCATGTACCACTTTTGTCAAACAAAACCAAAATAAAGCGCTACACGGCCCTATTTCGTAAACCATGAGTCGAAAATCATCTCTACAAGTTGTGGGCTTGTGTTAGGCGAGCCTGATCCACTCGCAAAGTTCAAAATTTTTTGTTTGTATTTCTGTATGTTTTCTTGTGTCTTTATATATGCAAATAGTGTAATTCGGTCTATATAATTAGTGTATTGATAATTGTTTCATTATTTTTATGTTAGATATGGACAATATTGAAGCAAGTTCCGGATATGGATAGTGTTAAAGAAAGTTCCGTTGCCGGAGAAAAATTTGTTCGTGCACAAGAAAGTGGTGAATTTCGACCGTAAGTTGACGAGCACCTAAAACCGAAGATAGGTATGATGTTTCATACTTTAGATGAAACAGAGAAATTATATACATCATATTGTAGATGTGCGGGTTTCGCTATGCATAAGGGTGAGAATAAATACAAGGGAACCGATGTAATCGATAAATCATATGCATGTAATAAAGTCAGGGAGTCACCAAGTCAGCCTAATGATGCTAGACGGGGAACTACTTCTAGAACGGGTTGCAAAGCTTTCATTCGTGTAAAACTAAAAAAATAAATTAATACATGGGTTATTTATTCATTTAATGAACCACACAATCACGATTTTACTTCACCCGGTAGACGTCATTTGCTACCTCGAAACCGTAAAGTGTCAAAATTCGATAAAAGAGTGATTGGTCAACTTACTGAAGATAATGCCCACATGTGCAAACAAATGCTTTTCTTCGAAGGTGCAAGTGGAGGTCATGATAAAATTGGATTAACTGCAACCAATGTTAAAAACCTAAGGAGAGACTCGATGGAAGGTATGAAAGAACACGACGGGCAAATGCTCATTGAGTTTTTCGAATCGAAAAGCAGACCGATCCTTTATTTTTTTTATGATTAACAATAAGATCCCGAAGGTCGATTGTCCTATTGTATTTGGGTGGATGGTATCGCTAGGAATAATTTAGAGGTATTTGGGGATGTAGTTTACTTTGATGCCACCTACAACACGAATCGATACGGATTGTTATTCGTACCATTTGTTGGAGTTTCATCGGCAATCAACGTTTTTAGGTTGTGGGTTCATTCCAAATGAGACGGCATCCTCATTTGAGTGGTATCTTTGAAAAGTGGCGAGTAATGGTACGCATCGTGATGGATGAGGATCGTGAAATCGGTGTTGCACTGTAGAATTTTTTTCCAGTGACTGAGCATAGATATTGCAATTTACATATTTTGGATAAGTTACCGCAAGAGGTGCGTATGTCGAATAATATCAATGAGTTTAGGGATGCTTTGTATCATCTATACGAAACAATATAAAACTGATTTTGAAAAGAAGTGGAAATTATTACTTTTGCAATACAAAGTTGAGAATAACAAATGATTGAACGATAAATTTGAAATTCGTGGGAAATGGGCCCCCGTCTATGCAAGAGATTCATTTTGGGGCGGCATATTGAGTACTCAATGGAGCGATTCTCTGCATTCATCCTTGAAGCAATATACCGATAAGAAGTAATGTAATTATTTGCAAGTATACAAAATCACAATAAGTAGTATAGTTTAAGTGAAAAGAGTATCGAACCCACAAGGACTAATTATTTTATTGAGTACCAAAATTTACTAGATGAATTACTATTTGGAAAATCGAAATTTGATAAAAATAGCAACTAAACTAAATTAAACTAGAGAACTAACTAACCTAATTACAAAAAAGAATGAAAATCTAAAATTTTGTTGTTTATTAATAGCAAAACTAATTCTAGGACTTTTGATTTTACCTAATTAATCTCACATAATTCATAATTCTATGTCACAAGAAAATTTTACTTTTCCAAGTTGTAGACCAAAAATCTCCAAATTATTCAATATTATCTCTCAAGCAATATCGAAAATATTATCAACTAATTATTTGTCATAGTTCATGCACAAATTACTAATTAAAAATTCATTAAGATCTATGGGTTTCTTAACAGTCACATTAACAGCAGTTCGCTCTTGTAATGGTGTCTAATTTTATTAATTCGAAATCAGGAATTACCAATTCAGTCTCTCCATGATCCAATAAATCATACAATAGTTGTCCAAACAATTGTAAGCATTAAGAACAAAAATTAAACACACAGCTATGGAAAAATAGAAAAATAATATTAAATTAAAATTGTGTTCTCAAAACTAGGCTTCATCAAAGCCCTAGATAAATAACTTTAGTTCATAATAATTTTACAACTAACAAACATGTTGTAATACCCCAGATGTTTAAATAATTTTTTTAAGATTACTAAATGAATTAAAATGATTTTTGGAGATTTAATAAATATTTTCTGAAGATTTATCTTTTTACACGTGCAAAACAAGTGCAAATATTTTCTTGGGAAGTTTAAAGTCAAAAATTATTTTGGGGAAAATCATTATTTATTATTAGATATTATTTGTGAATTTTTTAGATTTTTCTGATAATTATTGGACCTATTTACAAATATTACAAAAAGATGGACTTTTGTGCAAAATTACCACTTGGAGTAAAAACTCCAGATTTTTGGATTTTTGGGTTGGGTATGATGCCTAGTCAACTCAGAGGTAAAGAGTTTACTTTTTGTTTTAATGAATTTGGTTTATTTTACAAGTTTTGATAATAAAAAAAGGGTTCTTTTCGCAAATTTGCCATTTAGAGGGGTAAAAGTGTAAATTCATTTTTTGGGCCTTTTAAACAGTGCTGGTTGGCTTTATGTTGGTTTTTTTTGTTTTTAAATCTCAAATAAATTAGTTTTATCAAGTTTCCAAGTATATGGATCTATATATGTAAAGATGTGTTTTAAAAGGAGTATTTTTGCATATGTGTTCAAAACCCTAAAACCTTGGATCCTGGCCTGTTTAAGGGTGGAGTGAAGCCGTCTTTCGCTGCACAATACAAGGGATTTCATTATTTTATTTTCTTGGAGTTTTAAAGCAAAGATCTTGGATTTCCTGTGAAGGAGGGATTTTTCGTATTGCTTTATTATCTTCGTTTGATCTCTTCAACAAGGTGAGTGACATATTTTATTTTGTTTTGTTTTATGTATGTTATACGTGATGATCTATTGATTACAAAGCATGCTAGGAGTTTGTATGATGATATGTGAAGTTTTGATGAGTATATGAATTAGAAGTAAATCTTTTCATGAAACTATATTATTGATGATTGGAACCCAAATTTGTTGACTTGAGATTGTTAGAGAACTGAATAGAAATCATGAGTATGATTCTTTCCTTCATATACTTGCTGTTTAACTTATCATGATGTGTTGTATGATGATATTGCATAAAAGTGGATAAAAAGATTACCCTTACTTGTGTATAAATGCATAAACTCTATTTAGGGGCTTTTCGTTGAGTACTAACTTGATTAGTGATTGTTATAATTGCTCATGTACATGGAAAAATTATTGTGAATGATTATGGATGAGTTTAATGGCTATTGAATCTAAGAATCAATTCTTGGAGTTTGAGAAAAGGGTTTAGATTTGGATCTATGCATTATGATCAATTTGGGGATTTTGTGATTTTGTGAAGTTTTTACTTGAAATTGAATTTGCTCAAATACTAAGTTTTAATCTGAATATTTTGGTTATTTTTAATTGATGGATTTGCGAAGTTTTCTTGGTGTACAAACATTTTATATGAATATCCTATTTTGTGGTTTTGAAGAAATTGAATCCTTATGTGTTTTTATGGATTTTTATTATATCTTAACTTCTTTTGGCATTGATATGGTTTGGAACATAATACGAAGTTATTTCGATATATAATTGATTCTTAAAAACTCTATTTTTGAAGATGTATATGTTCATGTCTTATTTTTGAAGAAATTCAACAAATTGATACTTTTATTAATTTGAAATGGTTTTGATTTGTTTTTGTGGACTCTTATATACCCTATAAGTCATATTTGACCATATCAGAAATGTACTTTTTACATATTTCGTTTTTATAAAGTAAAACTCTTATCGATTGAAATGTGCACAAACTAAAATACAGTCTGTAGGTACGATAGTCGACTGGTAAGTTTCGACAGTCGACCGTCGCGATCCTGGCTGTAATGTTTTCTCACGGTTTTGGATTTATAGTCAGGACAGTCGACTGACCGCCTTATACAGTCGACCGTCACTGCTCAGATTTGTATTTTCTTGATGTATTGGATTTTCATGCGGGACAGTCACCTGACCACTTTACACAGTCGACTGCCACTGCTCTGATTTATGTTTTCTTAAAGCTTTAGATTTTACGCAGACAGTCAAATGGCTACAGTATGCAGCCGACTGCCACGACACTGCTTAATATTTTCTTGAGTTTGGATTTCACGCGGGACAGTCGACTGACTACCAAATGAAGTCGACTGCTACTGCTCTAACTGATGTTTTCTTGAGTTTTCTGATGCTTATTTTGAACGATTGTTCCTTCAATGTTATATTGTTTTAAAAGATGTTTTCCTACAGATTAAAAATATTTTACAGAGATTTATATTGGAGCTTTAAATGTATTCTTTTGGACCTTATTTGAGTTATACGTGTTTTCAAAGAAATTGATGTTTTGTGATATTCTACAACTTAAAAATATGATTTTCAGTATTTAATAGATTTAATATTTATTTGGATTCTGGAATTTTGTATAAGATTTGGATTTTTGTTGATTTAAGAAGTTTGTTCATGTAATCGTTTTGATGATGGATTTGTGAGTTTTATTGAAAGTTTTGGTCTTGATGGATGAGTTGTGATTTCTCTAGGAGTTGAGTGGGAGTCCTGTGAACCGACAGATGAGATTTGTAGATTTAGACCTGTGGGGTCTTGGGTTGTTTTGTGGATTTAAGTCCGGCAGGATACATTAACTCTAGAGGTGAGGATTTTTGTGTTTTAATAATAATCAACTTAAGGGCAGGCACTAGTGGAGATGTGGTGGAACTTGGGAAACATAAGTATATGCTCTTGGTCTGTTAGTCCAACGGATGTGTTCCAGGACAGTTTGTTATCCTGTCTCGAGAGGACATTTGTATGTTCGCGTGTCGAGGGTCTGCAGGCCTATTCACGGAGCATGCAGGGTGCATTCGCGTATCGAGGGTCGGTGGGCCTATTCACGGGATATACTCGGTGTATTTACACGTCGAGTGCCTCGTAAGCCTATTTGTGGGGTACACGGTTGGGAGGTGATTCTCCATGTTTTAGAGATATTCTTACATGATGCTTGCGTGTCGAGGGCTGTGATGCCTATTCGCGGAGTATTCTAAATCTTGTTTCCATCACCGTACCATGATTAGTTGCATAACGAGGGATTTAACCCTATAAAGTGGAGATCGTTAAGGGCTTGCACCGGACCTATGTAGTATGGAATGCATAGAATCCGACAAGTATGCATTAGAGAGTCAGCATATAGTATTAATGTTTCTTGACTTGGTTTTATGCATATTGTTTTCTTTTTTTCCTACACTTGACACAGTCTAGTTTCACTTGTTGTTTTCATGCTTTACTATTTACTATCTTATATTCTTTGATGTTTTCATGCTTTACTTATTGTTATTTCTCATCTCATTTATTCTTGTTGTTAATACATGTTGTTGATGACTTTATGCTTTATATTTTATGTCACTCACACCGTTATGGCTGACCCCTGTAGTTTTGGGGGTTAGGGTTATCTCTAGCCTCATGTTCTACAGGTAGGTGCTTATAGCTTGGGATTTGAATGCTTGAGATAGAATGATGTTATGACTTATGTAAATCGTAAAAGATGTGTTGTAAAGAAAAGATTGTAATTCAATGTGTTTTGTATTCCGCTGTATTTTGTAAAAATTGATGTAATAAAAGTTTTAAAAAAAATATCTGTGTTTTCGGCTATGTTTACTATTGCAATTGAAGTTGATGTTGGGAATTGTGCAACGTATTTCTAAGATATCATATTGAAAATTCGGGGCGCTACATATGTTCTTGGATTGCATAATAAAAATTAGAAGAGAATAAGAAAAAACTCGTTTTTTGCCGAAAATCTAAGCCTCGAAATCAGTGCCTTCCTCCTCTTTCTCTCCTTTGTTTCTCTCTTCTGTTTCTTTCCTCCTCGAGCCGCATGCTCCTTTTCTCTCTCTCCCTCAAAATCTGTGACGCACACAGAGCCCACCAACCTCTGAACCGCCACAACTACCCACCTTCATCGAAGTTCGTGCCGCCAACACTGTAGCCACCTACCCCCTGTTCACGCCTCCCTTTCTTTCTAATTTTTTTTTAATTTTTTGTGAGGTCAGCCGTTGCTCTCCCTCTCTCGTTAAGCGTGTCCATCTCTTTCTCTTGGCTACTGTATTTATAGGAACACGATCCAGTGCTATTAGGGTTTACTTTTGCATATAACCCCACTTTTTCATTTATTTCCTTCATTTTTCTGATTTGCTCTTTATTTCTTTCTTCTTTTTCTTCTCTTTCTCTTTCTTGAAGCAAGTGCTGAACACACAAAAATAAAGAATTTAAGATTTAAAAAATAAAAATAAAATTAATTAGTTTAAATTAATTAAATTAACTAATAGTTACATTAGCTCAATTAAACCCTATTAAATTTGTTTATTTCAATGTCACCGGCTATTGACAATTAAAATTCCTGTTTTGCTTTCCACATGACCAAATTGTAAAATTCAAAATTCAATAAATCAATAAAAATTAATCAATCATTCTCCTTCTTTTCTTTGTTAATTTTTACTGAAAATATTCACATTTTGCATCAAAAAAAAATTTATTCCTTCAAAGATAATTAATTAACTGATCTATGGAAATAAGATAAATTATTAACAAGATAGACGAATACAAGCATTTTTTATGGGTAAATGAGTACAAATATTTATATAAAAATTAGACACATTAAATACCCCCAAACTTGAGATTTTTTTTGTTCGCGAGCAAAAAATAAACTCATAAATCAAGCTCAACTCATCACATTCAAAAAAAAAATATTCATGCAAGCCTCGAAATTTCAATTTAGTACATAAACAATATCAGATAAAGGAAAATAAACATATTCACTATCTCCAGTGCAATTATTCATACATAATTCCCTTTTATTTATATTTTTCATGCAATTGACTCAACTAAATTATGCAATAACTCCATTTGTGATCACCCATTCTCACTACTACAAACCGAGTAGCAAATTAAATTTTTTTTTCCTTCTCTAAGTTGTCACTTGCCTTTTGACTCGAATGCAAACATTTGTGATGAATTCGCCCGGTTACTAAACAAGTCACACAATTAGAGTGCTTTTGCATACTCATATTTCAAGTTGCCGTTTGACGTAAAAGTAAACATTGGTGAGGAATATTAAGCAACTCAAAATATTGGAGTAGTTAAAACTTTATTCATTCAATTTTTGAAAAATATTACTCTATTTACTTAAACTGTGTTTAGGACTAGATCAAAGGGGATAATCAAAAGACAAAACATCACACTTTTCTTTTATGCATAATCACATGAATCTCAAAATTTGTAAGGAATTATGTAATTCAATAATTCTGAAATAAATAAGTATGTTTAATCTTTCTTAATAAGATATTGTCTATCTTAAATTAAAAATATGCAATGCTTCAGCACAATTAAAAAAAATACCCGCAAATGTGATGGTCATTCTCATTTAAGTCGTTTTTCTTTTTATATATATAAAAAAATTAAATTCCCTCCCCCAAACTTAAATATCACATTTTCCTCAATGGGAAAGAAAAAAGAAAACAAAAGGAATGTGAAAAGTTCAGAATTGCTCTCCTGATTCGTGTTAAAATTCTGGACGCGACGTTCATTGTTTCAGTGATATCTGGAGTCGTAGATGTCCAAATTGCCTGATTCTATTTGTTCTGGAAAGCTAAGAAAATTTCCTTCGATTGGTATTTTATACACTTTTCTAGATTCGGACTGTATCCTGCTCAAAAACAGCCATCAATGTCGGTCCAGAAAACAGGTTCGCCCGGCGACTTCCAAACTCATACAATCCTTCATAAATAAAAACAAAAATTACAATTAAAATAAACTAAACTGAAAATATAATCTGAATGCAGCAAAAGAAAGCATGGGTTGCCTCCCAAGATGCGCTAAATTTTAAGTCTTCAGCCAAACTTTCTCCAATTTGTCCCTTTTGTTTGGTCGTATCGATGTACAAGATTTCCTTGCCAACTTCTCCATCCATATATGGCTTCAGCCGCTGTCCATTGACCTTGAATGTCGCTTTTTCTCATGATGAATTTCTGTAGCTCCATACGGAAAGATTCATGTGACAACAAATGGTCCCGTCCACCTAGATCGCAATTTCCCTAGAAAAAGTCTAATTGAATAACAACACCTTCTTCCCTACATTAAATTCTCTATGCAAAATATGCTTATCATGCCATCGTTTAGTTTTTCCTTTATAGATCTTGGCATTTTCATAAGCATCATTGCGAAACTCGTCTATCTCAATTAGTTGTAACATTCTCTTCTCGCGTGCATTCTTCATGTCAAAATTTAGTGTCTTTATTGCCCAATAAGCGCGATGCTCAAGTTCCACCGGTAAGTGACATGCTTTACCATACATCAATCTATATGGGGACATTCCAATTGGTGTTATAAAGGCCGTCCTATATGCCGACAATGCATCATCTAATCTTCTTGCCCAATCCGTTCGTGACATATCACCGTCTTCTCAAGTATACGCTTCAACTCTCTATTTGAAACCCCCACTTGACCACTTGTTTGAGGATGATATGGTGTTGCCTCATGATGAGTAACTCCAGACTTAGCAAGTAAAGCATCATATTGACGGTTGCAAAAATATTTTCCTCCATCGCTAATAATTGCCCTTGGAGCTCCAAATCATGAAAATATTTTTCTTAATAAAGTTCACCACCACTCTTGCATCATTGGTTGGTAAGGCAGCAGCTTCCACCCACTTAGAGACATAATCTACAGCAACCAAAACATATTTATTAGAAAACGAAGATGGAAAAGGACCCATAAAATCTATTCCCCAAACATCAAATAATTCAACCACTAAAATATTATTTAGGGGCATCTCATGTTTCCTAGAAATATTTCCAACCCTTTGACAATGATCACATAATTTAATAAAATTAAAAGCATCCTTAAAAATTGAGGGCCAATAAAATCCTGATTGTAAAATTTGTGCTTCGTTTTTGCTCCACTAAAATGGCCGCCAACTTCCAATATGTGGCAATGTTTGAGTATGATTTCCATCTCCTCTTTAGGTACACATCTTCTTATTACTTGATCTACACAATGCCGAAATAGAAAAGGTTCCTCCCAAAAATAATATTTCAAGTCAGAGAAAATTTTCTTCTTTTGTTGATAAATAATTTCAGGGAGTAGAATTTTTAATACCAAGTAGTTAACTATATCGGGATACCATGGAGAAGTTTGTATCATCATTAAATAATCATTTGGAAATTCTTCATTGATTGGTTTAACCTGCAATTTGATTGCATCTTTAGGCACAATACAAGATAAATGATTGTCCACCACATTTTCCACACCCTTCTTGTCCTTGATTTCCACATTGAACTCTTGTAGGAGTAAAATTCAGCGAAGCAGTCTAGGTTTGGCTTCCTTCTTTGCAAGCAAGTATTTGAGAGCAAAATGATCCGTATAAAAAACCACCTTTGAACCTATTAAATAAGATCCAAATTTGACAAAAGCAAATACAATAGCTAATAATTCTTTTTCAGTAGTAGCATAATTAAGTTGTGCTTCTGTCAAAGTTCTACTTGCATAATAAATGGTGGGAAAAAATTTGTTCTTTCTTTGCCCTAAAACAGCATTTATTGCCACATCACTAGCATCACACATTAATTCAAAAGGCAAATTCCAATCTGGTGCAATAATTATAGGTTCTGAATTCAATTTCTTTTTCAGTGTTTCAAAGGCATGCAAGTAATCATGGGAAAAATCAAAAGGTGTATCTCTTTCCAAAAGATTGCAAAGAGGTTTAGTGATTAAAGAAAAATCTTTTATAAATTGTCGATAAAATCCCGCATGACCCAAGAAACTTCTCACTCCTTTGACATTGATGGGTGGTGGTAGTTTTTCAATTACATCAATTTTAGCATGATCCACTTCAATTCCTTTAAAGAAAACTTTGTGGCCTAGCACAATCCCTTCTTCTACCATAAAGTGACATTTTGCCCAATTCAATACTAGATTTGTTTCCTTACAACGCTGCAAAACCAAAGCCAAGTTAGATTAACAATTATCAAATGAATAACCAAAAACTGAAAAGCCATCCATTAAAATTTCAATAAATTTCTCCACCATATCCGAAAAAAAGTGTTGAAATGTGGCGGAGGCATTGCAAAGACCAAAAGGCATCCTTCTATATGCAAAAGTTCTATATGGGCAAGTAAAGGTGGTCTTCTCTCGATCTTCTGGTGCTATGGCGATTTGATTGTATCCTGAATACCCATCAAGAAAACAATAGTAGGTGTGGCCCGCAAGTCTTTCTAGCATTTGGTCAATGAAGGGTAATGGAAAATAATCCTTTCTAGTTGCATCGTTTAGTCTTCGATAATCTATGCACACTCGCCATCCCGTGACTATTCTTGTTGGTATAAGCTCATTATTGTCATTCTTCACTACAGTTATTCTTCCTTTCTTTGGCACAACTTGTATAGGACTCACCCATGCACTATCTGAAATTGGATAAAAGATTCTTACATCTAAAAGCTTCAAGGCCTTCTTATGCACCACTTCTTATATTGACGGATTTAATCTTCGTTGTGGCTGCACTCTAGGCTTAAAATCATCCTCCATTAAAATTTTATGCATGCATATTGAAGGACTAATCCCCTTTATATCAGAAATATTCTATCCCAAGACTATTTTATGTTCTCTTAAAACTCTCAACAATTTCTCCTCTTCAAAATTATTCAAATAACCATTAATAATAACAGGAAAAGTGGAGTTTTGGCCTAAAAATGCATACCTCAAACTAGATGGGAGTTGTTGAAGATCGAGTTGTGGTGGTGAAGGGGGAATGAATGGTGTATCTTCCAAATATTGAACACATTCCAAAATTTCTTCATTTTTTGATTCAAGTGTTTCTGAAGTTGTTAAGCACTCCTCCAACGGTAATTTTGCAATTTCATCCCTATGTGTCTCTTCCATAGCTTTGCTTACTAGAAAGCATGAAAGAACTTCTGAAGGAAACTCCATGGATTTAAATACATCAAAAGTCACTTGCTCGTTGTCAACCCTTAGAATAAGTTTTCCTTATTGCACATCAATCAATGTTCTCCCTGTGGCAAGAAAAGGTCTCCTCAAAATCAAAGGGATTTGTTCATCTCCCTCGATGTCAAGCACAATAAAATCAGCAAGAAATATGAACTTGTCTACTTTCACCAAAACATCTTCATTGATCCCTCTTGGGTACTTGATAGATCTGTCCGCCAATTGCAATAAAATTATGGTAGGCTTTGCTTCTCCATACCAAATTTCCTGATAACAAAATAGGGCATAAGATTAATACTTGCTCCTAAATCACATAATGCTTTATGAAAAGAAGAATTTTCAATAGTGCAAGGAATTATAAAACTCCCTGAATCTTGAAGTTTATGAGGCAGCTTCTTTTGTAAAATTGCACTACTTTCTTCTGTTAGCATCACCATCTCATGCTCTTCCAGCTTCTTTTTGTTTGATAAAATATCCTTCAAAAATTTAGCATATTTAGGCATTTATTATAAAGCTTCAATAAGAGAAATATTAATATGCAATTGCTTAAAAATATTTAAAATTTTTGAAAACTGATTATCAAGCTTGTTCTTTTTAAGTCTTTGTAGAAAAGAAATAGGTAGATCATAAAGAGAATTAGGATAAGTGTCAAAATTAAACTCCCCTGAAACTGTTTGGCTTGAAACTTCTTTATCCTTCTTAGAATGGTGATTGACCACCTGCTGTGTTTGTTCCTCCATAATTTGCTCGATCTCACTTTACTTTTCAACCACATTTTGGTCGACAGTTTGCATTTGTGACTGCTCAACCCACTTCTAAGTGTTATTGCTTTGACATGCTTCCTGGGATTAACCACTGTGTTACTAGGTAATGTTCCTGCCGTTCTTTATGTAAGAATATTTGAAATTTGACCAATTTGAGCCACAAGATTGCGAATTGAAGCTGAAGTTGAAGTTGCACCATTTTGGATTGCCAAATCTGTCTTTTGCATGTACTGCATGAACATCTTCTCAAGTGTCGGCTTCTTTTCTTGTTGTTGAAAATTTTGTTGTGGTCTAGCTCCTTCATGATTGTTGCTCCAAGAAAAGTTAGGGTGATTTCTCCATCCTGGATTGTATGTGTTTGCATAGGGATTGTTTTGCTTTTGAAAATTTGACACAAAATTTGCTTGTTCGACATTTGATTGAGCAAAAGGATTCCCCACTTGGAAATTTGTACTTGAGTGATTTCCTGCACAAAGATCACAAATCATATTAGTCAGATTAGCATTAACATTCATATTACCTATTTGCATGTTTAGATAAAATATCAATTTTTGCAGTTAAAGTAGTAATAGGATCAAGTTCAAAAACTTCAGCCACTTTTCTTGGCATTGTTCTCTCTGAAGACCACTGGTAATTATTAGATGTCATTTCCTCTTAAAGCTCATAGATTGCTTCATGAGTTTTGCTCATAAGTGCACCTCCAGCTGCTGCGTCAACCATAGATTGATTTGTAACTCCCAACCCATTATAGAATGTCTGCACTTGTAGCCACTTTGAAAGTTCATGATGATGGCACTTTCTCAATAGCTCTTTGTACATCTCCCATGCATCATATAATGACTCAGTCTCGAATTGAGTGAATGTGGTGATGTCATTCCTCAGCTTTGCTGTTTTTGCTGGGGAAAAATATTTTGCCCTAAATTTTTGTGCTAAGCCCTCCCAAGTTATGATGACTCCTGGCGGTAAAGAATTCATCCAAGCCTTTGTCTTATCTCTGAATGATAAAGGAAAGAGTCTCAGTCGGATAGCATCATTGGAAACTCTATTGTGTTTGAAGGTATCACATATTTCTAGAAAGTTTGCAATGTGAACATTTGGATCATCGTGCGCTAGTCCTCCAAATTGAACTTTCTGTTGAACCATCTGAATAATTGCTAATTTAATTTCAAAATTATTTGCTTCAATCGCAGACTTTTTGATGCTTGATGTTGCTTCATTGACTGAGAGCATTGCATAATCAAAGCTTTGTTCTCCTCTTCGTTCATCATGGATAAAAAGGATGTGGTGTTTTCTTGCTTCTTCTTTCTGATCTGATGTAAAGTTCTCTAAATCTCTGGGTCAAAAAATGTAGGCTCCAATGGTTTAGATTGGGGCATACACTCCTAAATCCCGAAAAAATAAATAAAGTAAATAAGTCAAAAGAAAATAAAGAGGTAAAATAATAATAAAACTAAATAATAATAGTAATAAAAATCCAAACTAGTAACAATCTAGATTTTTTCAATATCAATAAAATAATAACTAGTCCCCGGCAACGGAGCCAAAAACTTGATGTAATTATTTGTAAATGTATAAAATCGCAACAAGTAGTATAGTTTAAGTGAAAAAAGTGTCGAACCCACAAGGACTAATTATTTTATCAAGTACCTAAATTTACTAGATGAATTACTATTTGGAAAATCGAAATTTGATTAAAATAGCAACTAAACAAAATTAAACTAGAGAACTAACTAACCTAATTAAAAAATAGAATGAAAATCTGAAATTTTACTGTTTATTAATAGCAAAACTAATTCAAGGGCTTTTGATTTCCTAATTAATCCCACACAATTCATAATTTCTTGTTACAAGAAAATTTTACTTTTCCAAGTTGTAGACCAATCCCCAAATTATTCAATATTCTCTCTCAAGTAATATCAAAAATATTCTCAACTAATTATTTGTTATAGTTCAAGCACAAATTACTGCTTGAAAATTCATTAAAAACTATGGATTTCTTAATGGTCACATTAACAGCGGTTCGCTCTTATAACGGTGTCTAATTTTATTAATTCGAAATCACAAATTACCAGTTTTGTCTCTCCATGATTGAATAGATCATACAATAGTTGCCCAAACAATTGTAAGCATTAAGAACAAAAATTAAACACACAACCACGGAAAAATAGAAAAATAATATGAAATTAAAATTGTGTTCTCAAAACTATGCTACATCAATGCCCAAAAATAACTTTAGTTCATAATAATTTTGCAACTACATTAACACTATATTAAGTTAGATAAAAGCTCAAGTTGATATAGTTTGTTTTTAAAATAGGCGATTCAAAATCCCCCAGATCTACATTCAAAATCCCCCAGATCTCATCTCCCTAACCCCCTGCGTCGTCTCATCCTCTCAGATTTCGTCATCCCTCCTTCTCTCTAGCTTTTCCCCTTCTCTCGGTTTGCTAGCTAGAGTTTCCCCTTCAGCCTCCCCACTTCCTCCCTCTGCTCTCTCTAATGGTCTGGCCTTCCGCGTCAGCGTGCATTCCCGTTCAGCTTCGGTGGCCTCTACAAAACGGAGTGCAGTGCCTCTCCTTTTTGCTCTTCCCAGTTTGCGTCCTTCGAGGACGTGTGCCCCGGGCTTGGAGGTGTCTCGCTCGGAGCTGCGCAAGCATCCCTCTCGTGTCTCCAGATTTTTAGGGTCGGTGCTGCTTCTCATCCTAGGTCCCAGCAGCCTCCGTACTTCTCGGATCCTAGCAGCGTTCCCTTCGCTAGCCTATCACTGTAAGTAGTTGTGCATTTGTTATTCATTTTTTGGCTGTTTTCGCTCGCGTTTCTGAGCGCGCTCAGATTCGTTTTATTTCGAGATCATCCTTGATCACGTTCCTCTTCTACCTTTATTTTGTTCTTCTTCGTTCTTGCGCTCAATCTCTCTGAGATCCGTTTGAGCGTTAGTGGTTATTGGTTCGATTAATTGATTGTTTGTGGTGGGTTGAGCTTGGTTAGATCTTACGACTCCCTTGGTAAGATTTAGCGCTTCATCGTTCATTCTTTTGGTTGAGCTCGTATAGCTCGGTTGTTCAATATTTTCAACATTTTTGGAAGTTGTTTTTTCTCCCTTTTCGATCTTTAGGCTGATCGCTACAGTGTTGGTCTGTTGACCCTTCTAATCTTCGATTTTTCCTCCTTTCCCTCTCCCCGTTTTTGTTGTGGGCCTGGGCTGCTATGGGTCCCTCATGGGTAGATATTGTTAAAATAAAAAAAATTTAATAAAATCAATAATAAGGTCGCTATTAATGAACCTTCTCAGTGTAGCCCAGACTCGCTGAGTACTCATTTCGTTCGGCCCAATCCGAAGAAGATTCTAGGGCGATTGTCTTCATCCTTTTACCGCCCTTTCACTTCTCCCTTCAGTTCCCACTCAAATTGTTCCTCATCTTCCTCTTTCCCCCAAGCACTGGTTTGTTACCGCTGTCTCCAAGCTGGTCACATTAAGGCATTCTGCACCGACAACATGAAGTGCTTGTTCTGCTTGAAATCTGACCACTCTCGAAACTGCTGCTTTTCTTTTCAACAAATTTTGGGGTTGTCCATGGGAGTTCCCATTTCCGATCAAGTAATCGCCGTGCTTGACTTCCCCTCTCTTCAGTCCAAGCTAGCAGATCTTCAAGCCCACAAGCCTAAGAAGGCCAAGTTATCGTCCTCTTATCCCCTCCTCCCTACGCCTCCTGTCTCGCAGCGTATTATCGTGGCAGAACATTCCACTTCCCAAGTAGTTCTAATACCTCCTCACAATTGACCAAGCCTCAGGTCACATTTGTGTTCATTCCTGCAACTAAACTCTCCGATAAAATGAACTTGTTTGAGTGTTACGGCGCCGTATCTTTCAGCGGAGGTTCGGTGTCCAACTCTACTTTAGATTCTTTTCTTGGCAACTCGTGTAATGTGCAAGACTGGGTGTGGGCTATCAACACTTATTCCAACGAGGAAGTGGTCATTAACTGTCCCTCTCTTAAAATCCTGGAAGATCTTATTGCCATAAGCTCTCTTTCTATCGGATCTATCAAGTTATCCATTCGCAAATGGTTGTATCAGGGCCATCACCCTCCTTCCCTGATCCATTCTCCTGTCAAAGTCACGCTATTGGGACTTCCGCAGTTCCATGATTCTCATCGTGTCGTCGCTGACATGACTAAATGTGTTGGAGAACTGCGTCGCATTTCTTCATCTTCCATGCTGGCTTCAGTGTGCCTTCAGGTAGAAGCTGAGTTCTCTTGTCTGTCGGTGAATGATAGAATTGATGCTTTCTCGTTGAGAGATAATAAGTCCATATTTGCCATTTCAGTCATTTACCAAGATCTTTCTAAAGGAGGTCCGTCTCCAGCTCCGTTGTCTCTGGGGTTGCCAAAACCCCTGCGAATACCTTCTCTGTTGGAACCCTTCGACTACTCCTTCATCTAAATGGAAGTTGTCACACAAAGATCATCCCAAAAAGAATCTCCCTCTTCAGCGCAGAGGATTTAGCACTCCTACCAACTCCAAAATCTCGCCTTCTAAAGCTCACAACTTGGTCTGGATTAACCCAGACATCGCCACGGTGAAAAACCATCCTGCTTCTCAACCTGTTCCTATCGAGCTTCCTCCTAAGGTACCTCTTAAACCTTCGTTCAAGTCACACTCTTCCATGGCCCCCGTTGCTCCAGCGACTACCAGCTCTGCTCCTTCTAAGCCTAATCTGATTGATTCTGATGAGAAGTGGCTAGTTTGGGAGGTGAATCCTCATTATTCTTCCGATTGGGACAAATTCAAAAGTGTTGTCCACTGCACTTCCTCATCAGGGCCCATATCTTCTCCTAAGACTGGCAAAGCTTTCTCTTCCGCCTCTCCGAAACCTGATGCTTGGGTAGATAAAGATAATCTTTTGGACGAAGAATTAGCAGACCTGGATCAATCCCTTGCGCAAAAGCAGGTAATCTTCAATTTTCATTCGGTTGTTATTAAGCTTCATTCTTCTAATTATCTTGTAACGCCCCTGCCCCTAGCTCAGACAATTTATACAATTTATAAGACAAATTAGATACTATGTAGTACAATTGCTCACCAGAGGTTGCCTCTCAAAAGTTGGTTAACCGATTAGGTGACTCTTGATCATAGGCTATTATATTTATATATTATTATATTCACTTATATTATCGATATGGGACAATATTTCCAAACTCTTTCTCCTTTTTCCGAAATACACAACATGCACAGCAATTATTCTCTCAAACAAGTGGCGGGCCCCACTTCAAAGATGACATTGTCATTCAATCAAACCAACAACACAAGTGCTGTATTTTCCAAACAGAACGTGGGGACCCCCACCTACTTCAAACAATATTTTAATAAACAACCCCCTTCATAGGAAATCCTATGGGGGTAATTCCAATACTCTTTTTATATATATTTTTGTATATATTATATTTTAACACGGGGTGTTACATGTCTGGCTTTCAATAGCGGTTGCAATTTTTGATTTAGCCTATTATCTTCGTTTTCGACTAGATTCACTCTTACTTACTGTGTTGCGACTTATTATCATTTTAATTCTCCTCTTTGGGCTCCTTCTTCGACTCCGGTGGGATTCCTCCCACCCCGTCGATGTAGAGAGATAACCCACTCTTCTCCTCCCCCCTTGTTCCATTCTACTGGTCCTACTATTCGGATGACCATTAACTCCTCCTATTCATATTGCCTTTTGGAGGAGTCGATGCGATCAGCTGTCTTTGCCCACCCTGGGAGACAGCAGTCTACTAGTGCCCAAAAAAAAACCTATCTCTGTCATTCGCTCTAGTGCCCGTATTCGGGCCAATAGAGTCACGAAACATTTGGTAGATTCTCAGACATCCCTTGCGGCTCAGATCTGCAAGTTGTATATCCCCCCCCTCCCCCTTGCATTCTTCGTCTGCGAAGGAACAACTAGGGTCCATCTACCAGGTGCATTTTGACTCCCTCTCTAATCTAGACATGCTTCGCCTGTCTAGGAAGATGGAGTTTCTTGTTAACTCGGATAACTTTGTTGACTTTGATTCGATTTGTCGTCGTGAAATCTCTAGAGATTTTGAGACTTTGGATTTTAATGATTAGCATCTCTTGGAATATTCGGGGGCTGCGGTGTGCAACTAAGCAACAAGCATTGTTTAACTTGATTTCTTCCTCACACAGTGATATGATCTCAATACAAGAATCGAAAATTGAGTCCCCTTCTCCTACCCTCTTACGTTCGATCGATGGATCATTAATCTCCAATTGGATCTCTCTTGATGCCAAAGGATCAAGAGGAGGAATCCTCTTTGGTTTTAAAGACTCTAGTTTCTCCCTCATTTCGATACGTCGAATAACGTTCTTCCTTTTAGTTCGACTTCACTAGGTCGAATTCAAATGTGATCTCACAGTTGTTTCGGTTTACGGACCGTCCACTGCGGATCTTCGAGATGTTTTTTGGAACGAACTTAACTCCTTCCAAAATAACATTCAGGGTTTTTAGTTATTTTGTGGTGACTTTAATGTCACCAGATTCTCCTTTGAAAGATCGGGTAGTACCTCATACTCCTTAGATTCCTCCCGCTTTAATGAATGCATTCGCTCCCTCCATTTGACCGATCTTCCTCTCAACGGCAGATCATTCACTTGGTCTAATATGCGGTTGTCACCGACCATGGCTAAACTAGATCGCTTTCTTGTATCCTTTGACTGGATCAACTTTTTCCACAAATCCTTTGTCTTGGCCTTGCCCAATACATCGTCGGACCACGTATCTATCTCGTTGTTCTCTAACTATAATTTCTCTAGACCTTTCAAATTCCGTTTTGAAAAGTTTTGGTTGCAAGACCAAACCTTCGTCAACCTCATCACGGAATGCCTCTCTTCTATTATGGGCTCTTCTGGACTAGGTCGCATCCTGGTAAAGCTCCACGCTATCAAATATGATTGTAAAATCTGGCGTAAAGAGAAATTTGCCAATGCAAATTTTCTTTAAAATGTCTTCCTGTCCACCATTCAGTCCATTGATCAACATGAGGAGGTTGGACCTATTTCGGAATCCCTTCGTTCCGAACAGGCGTCTTGTAAAAGAGAATATGCGTCCTTTCTTCACAACGACCACATTAAATGGGCCCAGAGGGCTAAGTTTCGTTGGTTGAAGGAGGGTGGCAGAAACACATCCTTCTTCCAAAATTTCGCATCGCACCCTCAGCGATGCAATCGTATTTCTTCTATCCTCGACAATGGCAATGAATTAACTACTGTCTTGGATATCCATGCTACTTTTCTTCGTTTCTTTAAAGATCTTTTGGGATCTCATAAACATCGTCCAATTCATCTGGACTGGAACCAATTGAATGGGCAGCAGACGCATGATATGTCTAACTTGGAAGAATCTTTTTCTTTAGAAGAGATTAAGTCAGCAGATTTTTCTTTAAAAAGTGATTCTGCCCCAAATCCAGATGGGTTTCCAGCCTTCTTTTTCCAACATTTTTGGGATTTTCTCAAAGACGACCTTTTCAAGATGTTCTCCAATTTATACCAAGGGAATTTCTCCTTTGATATGATCAATTATGCGCATATCGTCCTTATACCCAAATTCTTGGGAGCCAACTCGGTTTCCAAATTTTGACCAATTAGCCTTCTCAATACGACCTTCAAGATCATTATGAAAGTTCTCTCGACCCACCTCAGTGCTATTATATCTCCCTTGATCTATCCCGCCCAAACAGGCTTTATTAAAGATCGCTTCATTCTGGATAGCGTGGCGTCGGCCCAAGAAATCATTTCCGACTGCCATAGATCCAATTCAGAGGGGATCCTGTTAAAATTAGATTTTCAAAAATCTTATGATAATGTTGGCTGGGATTTCCTTTTCGATATCCTTTTACATCGTGGATTCGGTCCTAAATGGATTGCCTGGATTAAATCTAGTCTCTTCGCTAGCACCTCGTCCATTCTTATTAATGGGACGGAAGGTCAAAAATTCAAGTGTAAGCGGGGACTTCGCCAAGGTGATCCTATTTCCTCACTATTATTTTCTCTTGTTGCTGATGTGTTCAGTAAGTTGCTCCGTAATGCTTGGGAGGCCGATGTTATCGAAGGTCTTAGGGGTTCTCAAAGTTACCGAGGTGTGTTGAACCTTCGATACGCTGATGATACCATTATCTTTGCGAAACCCAACGAATGCTCATTACGTAACGTGAAGTTACTTCTTTATGTTTTTGAAAGTGCTTCTGGTTTAGCCATTAACTTTCAAAAGTCTTCGGTTCTTTGGCTTGGAAGGTCTCAAAGCCATCAAGCGGAAATCGCACAATTCTTTAATTGTGCTTCAGCCTCTTTTCCTATCCATTATCTTGGTATCCCCTTGAGATGGGGGAAGCTTCACAAATCGGATTGGATGTCGATGATTGAAAGAGTCGAATCTAGACTTAACTATTGGTCTGGTAAACACCTTTCGCGTGGAGGCAGACTCATCCTCGTAAACTCCGTTCTCTCCTCTATTCCTTTATATATGATGTCTTTCTTTTACGCCTCTACTTGGGTGATTAAGAGGATCGACCAGATCAGAAGGAACTTCTTCTGGTCAGGTGCTGATTCTGATAAAGCTGGCACTCATCTTTGCAACTGGAAGCTGATATGCACTTCAAAGGCAGCTGGAGGCTAAGGAGTTCTTGATCTCAGGCACCAAAACTTAGCACTCCTGGACAAATGGTTATGGAGATTTCTAAAAAATGATTAACTGCCCTAGGTTCGTCTTATCTCTCTTAAATGTTTTTCCCATTGTAAGATGTGGGACTTTCCAACTCCCCTTTCCCGTAAAGCCTCCTCATTTTGGAAGGGAGTCTGGAAAGTTGCCAGTCCGTTCCGGTGTGGATTAGCCCATGAAGTTCTAAGATCAAATTCTGGGAAGACTTATGGTTCGGTAATATCAATCTAGCTTTGGCTTTCCCTTCGCTCTACCAGATGGCATCCAACCCCTTCGCCACGGTGGCGGATTATGTTACCATCATCAATAACCAAAAGTTCTGGTCGATTCCTTTCATGGGCATTCTTCCATCGCCTCTTGTGAATGAGCTTCACGAGCTCTTCGTCGGTCTCAACCTTTATTCCTGGCATCCCATAGAATATTTTAAATGGAGATGGACCAGTTCTGGTAACTACTCGGTTAAATCCTTCTACAACTTCCTGAATTTCGAGGGAATCTACTCCCCGCGTGCTAAGTCCTTATGGAGAAGTTGCACTCCCCTAAAATCCAAGATATTAACCTGGCTAGCACTTAACAACAAGCTTCTTACAGTTGAAGTCCTTAACAAGATGAACCTAGCCATAGGCCAATCTTGTTCATTATGCTCCTCCGATCATGAGGACGCCGATCACCTTTTTCTCAAGTGTAACTTTATTCAACCGTTATGGATGATTACTAATATTGCCTGGCAAGCGCCTAATATCCCCAGCGAATTCTCGTCCTATTGGATGTCTCAATCTCTCAGAAAAGAATTTCGTAAATCTTGGGTTCTGTCTATTATGCCTATCATTTGGGTCATTTGGTCGGAACGGAACAAACGTATTTTTTCTCACTCCGCTCCTTCGATCGATAATATTATCGAGGACTTTTTATTCTTCTCAAAATTTTGGTCTTCCACTTTAACATATGATAAAGTGGAAGCTTTGCACTTAAGTCGTCTGGATGAGGCGATTAGTATTTTTCGTTCTACTATTCCTTAATCTAATTAACACTTGTCCACTTCTAATTTGTTCTCTTTTCCCTACTTTTTGCAGACCTGAAGTGGTTGTTGTGGTTATTTTCCTTCTTCTTTGGCGGTTATTTTGGGGTCGTTTTGGTAGGGGCTGAAGGGTATGGCCTGCAATTTCGCATCTCGGTTGTTCTGGTCTGGGTTATTAAGCTCTGATGGTTGTTTGTGCTTTTTAGATGTCTCTTCTTCTTATACTGTTTAGTAGGGTTGGATGATCTTTTTGGTGGTTCGTGGCCCTTTCTTTTGGAGGCCGCTTGTTTATTTTGGTTCCTGGCTTTAATGCTGGTTAGTTGTAGACTATAATGTAGCTGTGATGTTATGTTCTTGTTGTTGGGTTACTACTGGTTTGTGTTGCTTTGGTGCGATGCTACTGTTAGTGCAGCTAGGTTGACACCTTCTGGGCCTTTGTCTCTTGAGGCTCTGATTATTTTTGGTTTATGCTTGATTGTTGAGTTCTCTTGGCCTGAGACGGGGACTTCAATGCAGTCCCTGTCTGTGCTTAGATAGTAGCTTTGTTATGGTGGGCTTAGTCCCTAGTTGCATTTCGTTGGTAACCTGGTTTTTCTTTATGCTTTGTTTTACATGATGTTCTCCGACCACTTAGCTGAGTTATGTCGATCTTGAGTTTTTTAGGCGCTCATGCCTTCTTTGTAACATATTTTGGCTCTCCTCCCTTCGAAGGATGTCGTGGTGGTGCTCCCCCTATGGGTGGGGTCATCGCTCTGGTTTGAGGCTGTGCATTTCCAGTGACTTTGTCTCGGTGGCATTGTAGCCATTCTCTGTGTTTTGGCATCATCTTCAAGTTCCTCGAGATTGTGTTATGCCTGTTCCCTAGCCTTCCTGTTGGCTAGCTTCTGTTCTTCCTGTCTGGGTTTGCATCATTATTGTCTGTTTAGGGGTCGCGGACGCAGCCGCAAGTTCTTCCCTCTTGATGGTTTGGTTGTTGCTCTGTCATTTGCGGTTTTGCCTTCAGAGTGGCTCTGGGTCGTTTGGGGCCCCCCAGCGCTGTGGATCGTGTAGCGCTAGAATTTTTCGGCTGGTGGTTTTGAGCGGTCGATGATGTTAGCGTTGTTGTCATTTGGACCAGCCTCCTCTGTTGCTGCTTTCGATCTTTGGCTCTTTTTTTTTTGCTTTCAGCCCTAGGTAATTTACTCAATTGCTATTGTGTAAATTGTGGTGTTGTTGTTTGCTTATAGTTTTACTTTCGGTAAAATTGTACTTAGTTGTTCTCTTTTTTATATATATATTGGGTTGGAATTGCTAGATTCTATCCTCGTTATAAAAAAAACAAACATGTTCTTGGATTGCATAATAAAAATTAGAGGAGAAGAAGAAAAAACTCGTTTTTTGCCGAAAATCCAAGCCTCGAAATCCGTGTCTTCTTCCTCTCTCCTCTGTTTCTTTCCTCCTTGAGCCGCATGCTCCTTTTCTCTCTCTCCCTCAAAATCCACGCCGCACACAGAGCCCACCAACCTCTGAGCCACAACTACCCACCTTCGTCGAAGTTTGCGCCGCCAACACTGTAGCCACTTACCCCATGTTCACGCCTCCCTTTCTTTCTATATTTTTTTATTATTATTATTATTTTATTTATTGTTTTTTAGGTCAGTCATCGCTCTCCCTCTCTCGTTAAGCGTGTTCGTCTCTTTCTCTTGGCTGCTATATTTATAGGAACACGAACTAGTGCTTTTAAGGTTTACTTTTGCATATAACCCCACTTTTTCTTTTATTTCTTTCCTTTCTCTGATTTGCCCTTTATTTATTTCTTTTTTTTCTTCTCACGTGCTGCACACACACAAAAATAAAATCAGAATTTTGGATTTAAAAAATAATTAATTAATTAATTAGTTTAAATTAATTAAACTAACTAATAATCACATTAGCTCAATTAAACCCTTTTAAGTTTGTTTATTTCATTTTCACCCTCTATTGAAAATTAAATTTTCTATTTTGCTTTCCACATGACCAAATTGTAAAATTCAGAATTCAACAAATCAATAAAAATTAATCAATCATTCTCCTTGTTTTCTTTGTTAATTTTTACTGAAAAAATTCACCTTTTGCATTAAAAAAAACTCTTATTCCTTCAAAAATAATTTGTTAACTGAATTCTATGGAAATATGATAAATTATTAACAAGATAGACGAATACAAGTAATTTTTAAGGGTGAATGAGTACAAAATATTTATATAAAACTTAGACACATCAACAATACTCCATACATAAATTTGCCGTCATCTTCGACTGAGTCTTAGTAAACACGAGGAATTTAAAGAAACTCATCATAATCGTGAGGAGATACCAAAATTGAAGACCGAATGGACGATGGAGGAACAAATGGCGCGAACATACACATTGAAGATTTTCTAGAAATTCCAACAAGAAGTGCAAAAAAGCTTATTATTTAATGTGAGTTACATTGCCGATATGGATACATCGAATAATTCAGCTTTCTCTGTACGCTTTTTGAAAATTCAGAACCGGGGAGGGTGATTTCTTTTTGCAAACACCGTCAAATGGCTAAATGTTATTGTTGCCTCTCTGAATTCGTAGGCATTACATGCAAACATATTTTGGTGGTTCTTCGGGTCACCAATTATACTGTACTTCCGGAGCAATATATTTGTAGACGATGGACCTGGGATCAGTTGAGAAGAAGTTGTATATCCGTTTCTCATAGTATTGGAGACAATTTTGCCTCTCAATATTGTGAACTGAGTCAGCTCAAGACAGTTGGTCGATCTTGGTTGTTCTTCCAAAAAAATATACAAGTACATGCTCGACCACATGCTTAAGGGCATTGAAGGCGTTTCTCAAATGCAACCCAGACTTAGCACACATCATGAAGGTAGTGCACAACCCGAGAGTGGTGGACATGCACATGCACCGGTGGGGGACCATCGACAATGCACTACAAAGGGAAGGCCTAGGGGGAAGAGAATGAAGCCGATAAGAGGAACACAAAAATTCAAAAAACCTAGACGGTGCAGGACATGCCTTCGTGTCATATATCATGATTCAAGAAATTGTCCAAACAATTTGGCTAGGTAATATATCTGCTTTTAGTT
The DNA here is from genome assembly GCA_017893485.1 of Hemerocallis citrina. NCBI lineage: Eukaryota > Viridiplantae > Streptophyta > Magnoliopsida > Asparagales > Asphodelaceae > Hemerocallis > Hemerocallis citrina. The sequence goes on from CM030365.1 coordinate 159,498,487, forward strand.
TATATTAATTTGATTTATATTAATTTGACTCACTCAAACTTAACTTGTTCTTGTTGACTAACTCATTATTCTCATTTATTTAGCGGGTCGAAAGCATATGAAGAAGATTCATGCGGTGAAGAGAGTGATGACGAAGAAGGTGGAGATATATGCTAAGGTAAATTTCTTATTATTTATGTGAAATTTAACTTCGATACCTTTATTACTAATTTCATTTGATGATAAGAAATTTATGAATTCCTACAAGCTTTTTGTTGTAGGTTTTGATTGGAACATGATCATGCTAAAGGAAGGTGTTTCTCTTCAAAAAAAAATTAATTTCTAAATGTATATATATGCTCATGGAAAAGCATTTCTGGATGGTTAAGGGTTGATGATCGTATTTGAAGTTATAAGTATATTTTCGTGTATGTAATTGCAAATTTGTGTACCAAATTGTTGAGAATGAAAGGGATGGATAAGAATCGTAATGTGAATGAGATGAGAATATTGTTGTTGTCATTGCTTTCACAATGTATATATATGCTGAAATTTAAGAACTTTGTGTTTGTATGCAGCTAACAGATGTTGTGTGTGTCTTTTGTTTTTTTTCCTTTTTGTCAACTTAACCCATAATCGCCTATAATGGGTTAGGTTGAATGAAAATTTGTACAAAATTCAACTTTTGAATATTAAGTTCTACCAAATTCTTCAAACTTAACCCGTTAATGGCAATTACGGGTTAAGTGTGCTTAACCCGTTATCGACAATAACGTGTTAAGTTGAATGACTTTTACAGTGTATTTACTCCTTGTGGATGAAAAATTGTACAAAATTCAACTTATGAAGATTAAGTTTTGCCAAAATCTTCCAACGTAACCCGTTGTTGGCGATGACGAGTTAGGCTCACTTAACCCTTTATCGCCAATAATGGATTAAGTTGGTTGACTTTTCCAGTGTATTTTCTCTTTATGGATGAAAATGTGTACAAAATTCAACGGATGAAGGGTGTAAGTTCTGCCAAAATCTTGTAACTTAACCTGTTATTTTCAATAACGGGTTAAGTAGAAGAGAAATGTACAAAAGACTTAAAATAAAATATATTCATAAAAAATATATATAATAAAATATCCATACAAATTGAGATCTCCATATAAAATCTAAATTCTTCATATAAAAATTATCATTCTCCATATACATTGATTTCGGTTTAAGAGTTAGAGTGTTAGAGGGTTATGGTTAGAGGGTTAGGTCAAGGGTTAGAGTAGGGTAGAGAAAGGGCTAGAGTTGGAGCCTTAGATTTTCCTAAACTTTTTTTTTTTCTAAAATTGAGTATTTTGTTTTAAAATTTATTTTGTTAATTTCTCTTTTTTTTAATTTTCATTTTTTTGTTAATTTTTTATTTTATATTATTTTTCCCAAATTCTAATATTTGTTTTTAATTTTTTTTAAGAAATGATCTTATAATTTATATTGCAACAATTATTAGCAAAATTTGAGATTTTAATATTTTTTTGGTACCTATTTTTTTATTAATATTTTATTTTAAAGTTTTTTTCATAACTTTTTATTCTAACAACATTTTTTAAAAAATTCATTAATTTTTTTAAATTTTGTTTGAGATTTTTTAATCCAAATATCTATAATAATCTCTTCACTCTATCACAATATCAAACCAATAATATTAAAAAATTAAACATAGTTAAATAATTTTGATGTTGAGAACGAAATTCTGAAGATTAAGTTCTGGCAATTTTTTTCAACTTAACTCGTTATTGGCGATGACAGATTAAGCTGACTTAACCCGTTATTGCTAATAACGGGTTAAGAGTATCCACAGTTGTCAGCTAAATATGCACATATGCATATTTCGACACAGTAGACGCTGCACTCGTCAGGCATTCTGCCATTTTTTTTTCCTTTTTTCTACAGTAAAAAAACTAAAGATAGCAGCCGATATAGCAATATGCATATTATGCGTGAAGAAACATTTGATGTTTCGTCTGGATTATTTAACTATTTTTTAAATTGTCGGAAGAAACATGATGTTTCGTCCGTAATATTTTAGTTAAATAAATTAGTTAATTAATTAGGTTTAGTTAATTAAAAACATAGTTAACAACTTAATTTTTAAAAAAACCCAGTTGGACGAAACATGATGTTTCGTCCCATGTGCCCCCTCCCCCCTTCCTTTTTTAAACCCTTTAAAAATTTCCAAAATCTTCCACAAAATTCAAAAAAAATTCAAAATTCACTTCGGAGGAAACATCATGTTTCGTCCGATGTGAATTTTGACTTTTTTCTCTGGTCGTCCCATTTATTTTAATATTAAATTTTTGGTTTCTGTCTGTTTCATTTTTTCGATTATATGCATTTTTTACCTTTTCAACGAGTGCAGCAAACCTTCGAAATGCTAAGGTAAAATATGCATATTTTACCTTACACGACTGTGGATGCTCTAAGTAGAAGAGAATTGTACAGATAAATTGATTTTTAAAAATAAAATCTCTTCTTAAAAAAAATATTTTTAAAATATCCATACAAATTGAGATCTCCATATAATATCTTTAAATTAAAATTATGAATTTATTATCATTATACATATACATTGATTTCAGTTTAAGAGTTGGAGGGTTAGAGGGTTATGGTTAGAGAGTTAGGGCTAGGGTTAAAGGGTTAGGGCAAGGGTTAGAGTAGAGTTAAAGAAAGGGATAGAGTTGGAGCCTTAGATTTTCCTAAACATTATTTGTTTTCTAAAACTAAGTATTTTGTTTTAAAAATTATTTTTGTTCGTTTTCCTTTTTTTTTTTAATTTTAACTTCGCCATTGCCTGTCCCAAGCCAGGAATCCGTCCACAAACCGGGTAAGGAGGAGGTTTGCGTTAGGCAGTTGACAGTCAGCATAAATTTTTGTCAAATCTTGTGAACATGAATCCTAATATATGCGCAAATGCTAGGGCATTCCCTAGAAGCAATGTGTTGTGTCTGCCTCCGGTTGGTTCAAAAAATGTGCAAGGGGCGTCGCACCGTCGCTCAAGTGCGGTGAAAAATGGGCGAGGGTTCATGCACTAATCTAGACGTATGCGGGTAAAGAAGCTAGTACAAAAAAATAGGCTTAGGTTATGGACATGGAATATAGGAACATTGACGGGAAAATGCATAGAACTAGTAGATACCATGATTAGAAGGAATATTAATAGTTTGTTTACAAGAAACAAAGTGGGTAGGAGAGAAAACTAAAGAGATAGATGGTTTTAAATTATATTATACCGGTAAAATTAGAATTAGAAATGGAGTAGGAATTTTAGTAGATAAGAAATTCAAAAGAGATGTAGTATGTGTTAATAGGAAAGTGGATAGAATAATACAAATTAAGCTTATATTAGGAGGAAACATAATTAATATCATTAGTGCTTATGCACCCCAAGTAGGATTAGATGCACAAGCTAAAAATAAATTTTGGGAAGATATGGATGAGATAATTCAAGGAGTACCTTTAGGTGAGAAACTATTTATAGGAGGAAATTTCAATGGATATGTAGGAGAATATAATATGGGATATGAGATGGTGCATGGGGGACATGGATTTGGAAATAAGAACGATGGTGGAGATGCTCTATTAGATTTTACAGCTTCGTATGATCTTATACTAGCAAATACTTATTTTAGGAAGAGAGAGAAACATTTGATAACCTTTAAAAGTGGGGCAAATATAAGTTAGATTGAACTTTTCATCACTAGAAAGATAAATTGCTTGACATGTAAAGATTGTAAAGTTATACCAGGAGAATATTTAACCTCACACCATACATTAATGGTATTGGATGTTAAGATTGGGAAATACATATGTGCAAGGAAGGAGACTAAGAACCCAAGAAATAAGTGGTGGAACTTGAAGGGAGATAAACTAGAAGTTTTTAGAGATAAAACCCTTAAAGAAGCATCATAGAATTGGGAAGGGGAGACAAATATAATGTGGACTAAAATGGCTACGTGCATAAGAGAAATTTCAAAGGAGGTACTTGGAGAATCAAAAGGTAGAAGGTTACTAAATAAAGAAACATTGTGGTGGCAAGAAGAACTCCAAAATATTGTGAGAGAAAAAAGGTCAAACTTCAAAATATGTCAAAAGAATAGAATTGAAGAGGATTTGGAGAGATATAAGACCGTTAGAAAAGAAGTTAAGAAAGCGGTAAGAGATGCAAAAGAAAAAGCTTATGATGATTTATACACAAAATTAGAAACAAAAGAAGAAGAAAATAACATTTATAAGCTTGCTAAACAAAGAAATAGAAAAACAAAAGATCTGGATACAATTAGGTGTATTAAGAGCGAGGATTCAAGAGCCTTAGAAAAAGATGAGGAAATTAATAAAATATGGTGAAATTACTTTGAGAAGTTATTAAATGAAAAGGTTGTGAGCAACTTAAATAAGAGGACTCGAGGGACAGTCGAGAGCATATATTTTTCGTAGAATTAGGACCTCGGAGGTTCGAAATGCTCTAAGAAGGGTGAAACCGTGAAAACAGGAAAAGCTTTAGGACCGAATGATATACCCATTGAAGTTTGGAAGTGTCTTAGGGATGTAGGAGTGAGTTGGCTAACAAAATTATTTAATGAAATTTTGAAGACTAAGAAGATGCCCGATGAATGGAGAAAGAGTATTTTAGTACCTATATATAAAAATAAAGGAGATATACAAAGTTGCTCAAATTACCGAGGAATTAAATTAATGAGTCATACGATGAAAATTTGGGAGAGAGTAATCGAACATAGACTAGGACTAGAAACTACAGTCTCTGAGAATCAGTTTGGGTTTATGCCTGGAAGGTCAACAATGGAAGCAATTTATGTACTGAGGAAACTTATGGAGAAATATAGGGAGAATAAGAAAGATCTAACATATGGTTTTTATAGGTCTAGAAAAGACATGATAAAGTTCCTAAAGATATAGTATGGTGGGTGTTAAATAATAAAAGAGTAACTATTAAGTATATATTGAGGTAATTAAGGATATGTATGAAGGGGCAATGACCACAATTAGAACGACCACAGGAGAGACTAGCGATTTTCCTATTACAGTAGGTTTACACCAAGGTTCGGCTTTAAGCTCATACCTCTTTACTTTGGTTATGGATGAATTGACGCAAGAAATACAAGATGAGGTGCCTTGGTGCATGCTTTTTGCCAATGACATTGTCTTAGTAGACGAAAATAGAGCAGGAGTTAATGCTAAATTAGAATTGCGAAGAGAAACTTTGGAAGTTGGAGGCTTTAGAATAAGCAGAACTAAAACATATTATATGGAGTGTAATTTTAGTGATATTTGGAACACAACTGAGGAAGTAGTGAAGCTTGATGACCAAGAGATACCTCAGAGAGATCATTTCCGATATTTAGGCTCGATTATACAAAGAGATTGGGAGATTTGTGAAGATGTTATACATAGGATCCAAGCAGGGTGCCTTAAGTGGAGAAGTGTCAGTGGTGTTTTGTGTGACAAACGTATACCTTTGAAGTTGAAGGAAAAATTTTATAGGACGGTTGTTAGACCAGTAATGATATATAGAGCAGAGTGTTGGGCAACAAAGAAACATCATGTCCAAAAAATGGGTGTAGCAGAGATGAGGATGCTAAGATGGATGTGTGGTAAAATAAGGAATGATAGAATTAGAAACGAGCATATACGAGATATGTTAAAGGTAGCACTAATCCAAGATAAGTTAAGAGAGAATCATCGCAGGTGGTTTGGGCATGTCACATGTAGACCTAGTAGTGCCCCCGTTAGAAATAGTGATTTGATAAGTATTGAGGGTAGAGTTAGGGGTAGAGGAAGACCTAAACTAACTTGGGTGAAATGGTAAAAAAAATATGTTATCTTGTGATCTTACCAAAGATATTGCGCTAAACCGAGCAGAATGAAAAACCAGGATTCATGTAGTCTACCCTAGCTAGTTGGGAAAAAGGCTTTGTTGTTGTTGTTGTTCCTTTTTTTTTTAATTTTCAATTTGTTGTTATTTTTTTAATTTTTATTATTTTTTCCAAATTCTAATATTTGTTTCAATTTTATTTAGAAATGATTTTATAATTTATATTGCAACAATTATTAGCATAATTTTAGATTTTCTTTTTGGTACCCATTTTTTATTTATATTTTATTTGAAAGTTTCTTTTTGGAAATTTTTATTCTAACAACATTTTTTTCTAAAATGCATTAATTTTATTTTTTTAATATAATTTTCTTTAAGTCTTTTTTTAATCTAATTATCAATAACAATCACTTTACTCAATCATGATATCAAACCAAACAATATTAAAAAAATTTAACATAGTTAAATAAATTTGTACAAATTTCAACTTATGCAGATTAAGTTCTGTCAAAATCTTTCAAATTAACTCGTTGTTGTCTCACTTAACTCGTTATCTCCAATAACGGGTTAAGTTGAATGATTTTTCCAGTTTATTTGCTCTTTGTGGATGAAAAACTGTACAAAATTCAACTTCTGAAGATTAACTTCTGCCAAAATCTTCCAACTTTACCCGTTGTTGGCGATGACGGGTTAAGCTCACTTAACCCGTTATCGTCAATAACGAGTTAAGTTAAATTATTTTTCCAGTGTATTTGCTCTTTGTAGATGACAAATTGTATAAAATTCAACTTCTGAAGATTAAGTTCTGCCAAAATCTTCCAACTTAACCCGATGACGGGTTAAGCTCACTTAACTCGTTCTCTCTAATAACGGGTTAAGTTGAATGATTTTTCCAGAGTTTCTGTTTCACTTGATTCACTTTTTTACAAATTTTAACCAAATAACCTAATCCGTTATTGGCGATGACAAGTTAAGTTATGTTTAAAAAAAAATTATACAAAAAATTAACACAAAATTGTTTGCTGGTTACATACACCAATATGATAATTCAAAATAATAACATCAATTATCATAGCAATTATCAATCTCATCCGGTAACAACAACAATAGCACACAATAAAACTTTCATACACAAACTATAATAAACAAAATCGCACTACAAAAGAAACTGGTTTTACCGGCGAAAGTTCCCCGGAGTTTTACTAGTAGCGCCGGGGTAGGGAGCGAATAGGAATTGGGCGCCAGATGGGATGGTTATACACCGGCGGTCGATTTAAAACGCCGGTGTATGTTCGTATTCACCGGCGTTTTACTTTAAAATGCCGGTGTATGTTCGTATTCGCCGGCATTTTACTTTAAAACGCCGGTGAAGTGTATTATTCACCGGCGTTTTTATTATAAACGTCGGCGAATATACGGACACATTCACCGGCGTGTCTAATTGAAACGCCGGTGAATAACTGCGATAAAACCCGCGAACCCTAATCTTTCGCTCGCTATTTTCCCAACCCCCCCCCCCCCCCCAAAAAAAAGAAAGGGGCGCTTCGTTTCCCTCCTTCCTCGCTCTACTTCCCGCGCGTTTGCCTCCACCGCTTCGTCCTCTTCGACGGCCTTCGACCTTTCGAAATCGTCCCTTCTTCCCTTCGTCATTTTCGATTTCCCTCTTCCCTCTCTCTATTTGGAGGTGAATCGGCGATCGCCCCGCTCTCTCTCTCTCTCCTACGCCCCCGCCCTCGTCGCCCCGCTCTCTCTCTCTCTCTCTCTTCGGTATGATCTCTTGATTTCCCTTATCTTTCAAAAAAAAGCAGCTTTTTTCAGATTATTCATCTTGATTTCCTTAACATGAATGGTTTAGTTGAGATGAAGAATTAATAGAATAATATATGCTTAGATACTGGAAATTTTCATCTTCTTTTACTGTTAATGAAGCTGATTTCATGCATCTGATTGTCTTCATGGCATGTTTGTTTTTTTACCCAAAATGGGTTCACTGTGAACTGAGGATGCTCTAGGTACGTATGCCAAAAACCTCCGGCCGGATATGCACAACAATTGGATTTTAGATTTAGTTGGGTACAGTGAATTAGTAGAGCAACATATAAGCTCAGATAATGAAAATTTTCATTTTCAGATACTGTTAAAGTTACCTGTTTGCCCTCGTTGGCATGATTTTTTAACAAAAAATGGGTTCACTTCCAAACTAAGTATGCTGCTAGCTTACCCATTTTCTTTCACTGTTAATGAAGCTGATTTCATGCATCTGATTGTCTTCTTGGCATGTTTGTTTTTTTACCCAAAATGGGTTCACTGTGAACTGAGGATGGTATAGGTACATATGCCAAAATCCTCCGGCCGGATATGCACAACAATTGGGTTTTAGATATAGTTGGGCTAAAGAAGTAGTAGAGCAACATATAAGCTCAGATAATGGAAATTTTCATTTTCAGATACTGTTAAAGTTACCTGATTGCAATCTTTGGCATGGTTTTTTAACACAAAATGGGTTCACTTCCAAACTTAGTATGCTGCTAGCATGTCCATTTTCTTTCACTATTAATGAAGCTGATTTCATGCATCTGATTGTCTTCTTGGCATGCATTTTTTTTACCCAAAATGGGTTCACTGTGAACTGAGTATGCTATAGGTATGTATGCCAAAATCCTCCGGCCAGATATGCACAACAATTGGATTTTAGATTTAGTTGGGCTAAAGAAGTAGTAGAGCAACATATAAGCTCAGATAATGGAAATTTTCATTTTCAGATACTGTTAAAGTAACCTGATTGCCATCTTAGGCATGTTTTTTCCCCCAAAAATGGGTACACTCCCAAACTAAGTATGCTGCTAGCATCCCCAGTTTCTTTTACTGTTAGTGAAGCTTATTTTCATGCATCTGATTGTCATCTTGGCATGTTTTTTTGACCAAAATGGGTTCGCTGTGAACTGAGGATGCTATAGGTACGTATGCCAAAATCCTCCGGGTATGCACAACAATTGGGTTTTAGGTTTAGTTGGGCTAAAGAAGTAGTAGAGCAACATACAAGCTCAGATAATGGAAATTTTCATTTTTAGATACTGTTAAAGTAATCTGATTGCCATCTTAGGCATGTTTTTTCCCCCAAAAATGGGTACACTTCCAAACTAAGTATGCTGCTAGCATCCCCAGTTTCTTCTTTTGTTGTTAGTGAAGCTTATTTTCATGCATCTGATTGTGATCTTGGCATGTTTTTTTGACCAAAACGGGTTCACTGTGAACTGAGGATGCTATAGGTACGTATGCCAAAATCCTCCGGATACGCACAACAATTGGGTTTTAGATTTAGTTGGGCTAAAGAAGTAGTAGAGCAACATATATGCTCAGATAATGGAAATTTTCATTTTCAGATACTGTTAGAGAAGCTGATTGCCATCTTAGGCATGATTTTTTAACAAAATGGGTTCACTTCCAAACTAAGTATGCTGCTAGCATCCTCATTTTCTTTTACTGTTAATGAAGCTTATCCCATGCATCTGATTGTCATTTTGGCATTTTTTTTGATCAAAATGGGTTCACTGTGAACTGAGGATGCTATAGCTGTATGTCAAAATCCTCCGGATATGTACAACAATTGGTTCACTCTGAAAAATATATGCTTACATACTGGACATTATCTGAAGCTGATTTCATGCATCTGATTGGCATCTTGGCATGTTTTTTACCAAAATCCTCCAAATCTGTACAAGATTTGGGCTGAACAAACCTCGTGCAGGTTTCTTTTGGCGCTACAAGCATCAATGATTTAGTTGGGATGAAGAATTATTTTAGAAAAACTTATTAGTAGCCATATTAGTTTCTTTTGTTTATTATTATTATTATTATTATTATTATTATTATTATTATTATTATTATGAGATAAGTGATTATTAGTAGTCATGAACAGAATAGTTCATGGGTCATCAGATCTTCTTGTTACCGTAGTTACAGCACGACGCGCTCATTATTCGGCTGATTCCTCTTCATCAGCAAAATACCCTTTACCATCATCATCTCCTTGAACGGAAAGCCAAATACAGGGGAGACTATAGTCGATTTTTTTTTATGCTCGAACACAGCGTGTGCGATAAAATACCACTAAGGTGGTTGTGATAATTTCCACAAAAGGTAGTTTAGGGTTATGTGAATAGAGTAGATTGTGTTAAGATGTATTTTTTTTTGTACATTTTTTGGAACCACAATTTCTTTATTTTACAGTTAAAGATTATATTGTTTATTTATTTGCAGCTAGGGATAGTTTTCAAATAGGTGAAATTTAATATACAAAATGCCTTTTACTGTTATTACTATTTAATATATCAAATTTTAATTTCAGATTGTGTGCTATTGATATAATGGATAGAAGTTGGATTAGTAAACCACGATTATCCAAGGAGTACCGTGATGGTACTAAAGATTTTATTATTTTTGCCAAACGACATTCCCGTGATCCCAACCTAATCCTTTGTCCATGCCTCCGGTGTACAAATTGTATGCTGAGGACATGTGACGTAGTACATACACACTTGGCTGTCAACGGTTTTCTTCAAGGGTACACAAGGTGGTTTTGTCATGGAAAGGATCATACGTCAGCTCCTGTTCGTCCGGTTGTATTAGAAAATGAAGCTGAGCCCTTAGTGAACGAAGACTTAAGCGTTTCTGATGAGATGCATGCTTTGTTACAAGATGCCATGGGGATTCATAATGTTCCTTTCCACACCAATAACCCAACAAATGAAGTTCACAATGAGTCAACAGAAACAAACCAGATTGGTGGTGGGGTGGACGAGGAAATGTCTGGCCCCACCCCTGAAAATAATAAGCAGCAAAAATCCTTCGCTAAGTTACTTGAAGATGCTAGTACTCTGTTGTACCGCGATTGCACCAAATTTTCTAAGTTCTCATTCATTGTCAGACTATTTCAGATTAAATGTTTAAACGGGTGGTCTGCTAAGTCCTTCACTATGCTACTTGAATTGTTGAATGAAGCATTTTCTGAAATCTGTATTCCAAACTCAGCCTATAAAATCAAAAAATTCCTAAGTTCTTTCGATCTAGGATATGAGAAGATAGCAGCATGTCCAAATGACTGTAGCTTTTCACGAGTGGTAAGGAAAGTCTGGAGAATTGCGAAGTGTGTGGTTCTTCGAAATGGAAAGAAAAACCAAATCAAGACGAGGGAGCCAGTGGATCTACTAAGCGAAGTAGGAAAAAGAAGCCTGCCAAAATACTGCGTTACTTTCCTCTGATTCCTAGGCTACAAAGGTTGTTTATGTCTACGAAAATTTCTTCTGATATGAAATGGCATGCTGAAGGTCGCACTAATGATGGGATTCTTAGACATCCTGCTGATTCTCAATCTTGGAAAAAATTTGATGAAAGATATCCTGATTTTGCGGAAGATCCTCGAAATGTGAGACTTGGACTAGCTAGTGATGGTTTCAACCCTTTCAGGCAAATGAGTAGTACATACAGCATATGGCCGGTTGTGTTGATACCATACAATTTGCCGCCTTGGAAATGCATGAAGCAGTCCTCATTTATTTTGTCCATGATAGTTCCTGGACCGAAAGGTCCTGGAAATGATATAGATGTGTACCTACAACCGTTAATAGATGAACTTCAGAAGTTGTGGGTGGGTGTTCCAACCTATGATGCTGTGGCTAAAGAAACATTTTCTCTTCGTGCCGTGTTGTCTTGGACAATCAATGATTTTCCAGCATATGCAAATTTATCTGGATATAATACTAAAGGACGTTATGCATGTCCATGCTGTGCTGACCAAACTAGTTCAAGGTGGTTGTACAATGGCAGAAAGTTTTGCTATATGGGTCATAGGAGATGGTTGCCTGACACACATATATTTCGGGCAGAGGCAGTGACATTTGATGGTACCGACGAGTGGGAACATGCTCCTGGGTCTTCTTCTGGTTCAGATATTTTGAGGCGGGTAGATGGTCATCAATTCAAATATGGAAAAGAACCAGAAGTCAGGACAAAGGGCAAGAAAAGGGCAAGGCCGGAGCAAGGTGAGGAGACCGATCTATATGGCGAAGATGAGGATCAAAACATGACGAGTTTAGGTACATGGAAGAAGAAGAGTATTTTCTTCAAGTTGCCGTATTGGGAATTCAACTTACTGCGACATAATTTAGATGTGATGCATATCGGAAAAAATATTGGTGAGAATTGTATACAAACAGTTATGGGAGATGATCGGAAGACAAAAGACAATCTCAAGAGCCGACTTGATTTGAAGTCAATGGGCATCCGACATGAGTTGCACCCAGAAGAATTGCCGAACGGGAAAGTACTCCTACCTCCTGCAATCTATTCAATGTCAAAATCGGAGTTGGAATTGTTTTGCAAAGTACTACTTGAACTTAAAGTCCCTGATGGCTATTCTTCTAACATGGCAAGATGTGTCAACTTTAAAGAGAAGAGGCTTCAGGGTCTAAAGTCACACGACTACCACATCCTAATGCAGGATCTCCTTCCTGTGGCCCTAAGGTCTTCAATGTGTGAGCAAGTCACTACTGTCCTGAAAGATCTTTGTAGCATATATAAAGGTATTTGCTCAAGAATGCTTCGTGTTGAAGATCTGGACCAATTGGAGCAGCAGGCGGCATTGACACTTAGTAAAATGGAGATGATATTTCCTCCATCGTTCTTCACTATAATGATTCACTTGATAATCCACCTTGCTGGTGAAGCCAGAATCGGCGGTCCTGTTCACTATCGGTGGATGTACCCCATTGAGAGGTAAAATAATTCATTCATCTTACAAAATTGAATTTTCAAAAGCTCATTTCTTTTAATTCCCTAATCCGCTCTAATTTATTAATTGTACATGTTCAGGTACCTATACCGGCTAAAGGGTTATGTGAAAAATAGAGCATATCCTGAAGGGTCAATAGCCCAGGGATATCTATCAGAGGAGTGCTCACATTTTTTTTCCAGGTATTTGCCTGGTGTGGAGACATCTTCCAGTAGACCACGTAGAAATCCAGACATTTCCAACCTTGATGATGCTCAATATCTTTTTGATACCGCTGGCATTACTGTTGGTAAAGTTGATGCATTTGAGCTCGATAGCTTAGCGTGGGAACAGGCACATCGATATGTGCTAGACTATCATGCATCAGTGGAACCATTTCAAAAGTAAGTTGCTTTTGAATTTAAATCGAATACAGTGAAAACCGCGGAGTTTGATATTTTTGATACTTTTGTTGTTCCTAATTTCAATTGCTTGTTTTTTAGCGAATTTGTCAGGGACATCAAACGAAGGGCCAGACCAAGAAGACTACCACCACGTGAACAAAACAAGTTGATGAATGAAAAATTTCATAAGTGGTTTGAATCTCATGTAGGTGAATTACAGTTATGCAAGTTAATCTTTATTATATCTACATTTTCTATGGTGTTGATACGATTTGCGCAAAATTAATAGGTACATTCTTTGGGTCCTGAAGGTGCGTCATCTGAAATCCAAGTACTTGCTAAAGGTCCCTATCAGATGGTCAAAAGATACGGAGGATACATATTCAATAGTTTTAGATTTCGTACTAAGAATCGTGAATGTAATTTGAAGTCTCAAAATAGTGGAATGGTAGTGACGTCTAAGACTAGAAGTTATGCTTCCAAGTCGGACACGAGGCCTGTAGATGGAGATCTCGACTACTATGGAGTGCTCACAGATATCATTGAGTTGAATTATTTTGGCCATTTCCGTGTTGTCTTATTTCGTGGGGATTGGGCTGAGTTTGATAGGAATTTTGCTAACAACAAGGACAAGCTTGGCTTCACAGTTGTAAACTTCTCAAAATTGATTCACATCGGTACACACATTAGCCATGAGCCATTTGTGTTTCCATCCCAAGTGCAACAAGTGTTCTACATTGAAGATCCAACCCTGCCAAAATCGTATGTGGCTCTCCCTATGCAACCAAGAGATGTATTCCAACTGGGCGATACTTCAGACAATGAAGACGGTGAAGACATGAACAGTTACATTGCTTCTGAGTTTCCTGTGTTTGATGTAAACACAACCGATGTTGGAATTTGCGGGACTTGGCTCCGCAAGGATGGAGAAGAGCGCGATGTACTGGAAGATGTCGTATTGTAGTTTACATGATTTTCAATTGGGTTTATTATATGTCTGTAATTTTATGTCTTAAATCTTGTTGTAATATTATGTCTGTAATTTCGAATATGTTCATTGTGAATTTAATACACTGGTTTAATTATCTTTCTATTTTCTACTGCTTGGTATTATTTACATTAAACTATGCTTAGTGTCATTTGAACCATCCTATCGTTGTAATTTAATCTGTTACAAATCTCATTTTTTTAATTTTTTTACAATTATGTTGGTTTGTTAATCCTACTAAAGTACAAATTTTATGATAGTTATTATAAACATGTTATTAATTAAATTTGCATCTCTAAGGAAGTTATCGAATCCTTGACAGGTACAACATGCCGAGGCGTGGAAAGAGGGTAAATATAAATGATGGCAACGAGAGCCATGGGGATGAGCAGCCACTAAATAATAGTGGCAGTCAAACATATGAGAGTGAGGGTAGCACGCCGCCCACTGTCAAAAAACATTGGTAAGTCTTTAAATTGGTATTTTTAAAGAGATTATGGTCTTGAATGCATGAAAGACACGTACTAGTGTTTGTGAGTCTGCATTGTGGCTGCCGTCTATAAGCATTTCGTCTATGTTTCTTAAGTGGGCTGTGATTAGAAAGAAAGAGCTGGAGTGGAGATCTGGAAACCCAAATAAAGACATCTCGTTTATTATAATCTACACTTATTGTTGGACCAACCCCCTCTTGCTATTGTTGCTGATGTCTCTTTGTGTGCGTGTGTTGAAGAGAATGAAGGGATGAGAGAGAGTTGTGGAAAATGCCGCTATGTTAGCCTGGTGTATCCTCATTCTCTACCATCCCTCTTTCTGGCTCCATATATGGCTTCTATATTAAATTGGTTTCCTTCCACGATGACAGTCCGTAATACTACACTTGATATGAGCCCTGTTCATAGCTGCACCCTATTGCATACTCACAAACAACTAATACGTGTCGGCCTTGCATTGTATGACCAACCCCACTTTGGCACATAACATGGTATAGATGACATTGTATGACCTGCAAACAAGGTTTGTTCAGCCGTGTTGTTGTACTGATTTGGAGGATTTTGGTATGCTAGCAGCATACGTAGTTTGGAAGTGAACCCATTTTGGCTAAAAAATCATGCCAAAGATAGCAATCAGATGCATGAAATCAGCTTCTTTAACAGTATCTAAAAATGAAAATTTCCATAATCTAAGCATATATGTTTCTTTAACAGTGACTGTGAACAATTGTTCTTAATTGGGCTGTGATTAGAAAGAGACGAGTTGGAGTGGAGATCTGGAAACCCATATAGAGACATCTTGTTCATAATAATTTATTATTATTGTTGTTCTTGTCGCTCTTGCTGTTGTTGCTGATGTCTCTATGTGTTCGTGTGCTGAAGGGAAAGAAGGGATGAGAGAGAGATGAGGAAAATGCCGCTATGTTAGCCTAGTGTATCCTCATTCTCTACCATTCCTCTTTCTGGCTTCTATATTTGGTTTCCTTCCACGATGACAATTCTTTAAAACTACACTTGCTAGGAGTCCTATTCGTATTTTTCTTTAACGAAGAATTGATCTATGACTACAATCTCCATTCAAAACCCAATTGTTCTATATTTGGTTCCCTCTTGGCTGTTGTTGCTGTTGTTGCTGATGTCTCATCTTCTTTTATTGTTCGTGAAGCTTATTTTCATGCATCTGATTGTCATCTTGGCATGTTTTTTTGACCAAAATGGGTTCATTGTGAACTGAGGATGGTATATAGGTACGTATGCCAAAATCCTCCGGCCGGATATGCACAACAGTTGGATTTTAGATTTAGTTGGGCACAGTGAAGTAGTAGAGCAATATATAAGCTCAGATAATGGAAAATTTTTCATTTTCGGATACTGTTAAAGTAACCTGATTGCAATCTTTGGCATGGTTTTTTAACACAAAATGGGTTCACTTCCAAACTAAGTATGCTGCTAGCATCCCCATTTTCTTTCACTGTTAGTGAAGCTGATTTCATGCACCTGATGGTCTTCTTGGCATGTTTTTTGGTCGCGCATTTTCTTTCACTGTTAGTGAAGCTGATTTCATGCACCTGATTGTCTTCTTGGCATGTTTGTTTTTTTACCCAAAATGGGTTCACTGTGAACTGAGGATGCTATATCTGTATGCCAACCTCCTCCGATCGGATATGCACAACAATTGGGTTTTAGATATAGTTGGGCTAAAGAAGTAGTAGAGCAACATATAAGCTCAGATAATGGAAAATTTTTCATTTTCAGATACTGTTAAAGTAACCTGATTGCAATCTTTGGCATGGTTTTTTAACACAAAATGAGTTCACTTCCAAACTAAGTATGCTGCTAGCATCCCCATTTTCTTTCACTGTTAGTGAAGCTGATTTCATGCACTTGATGGTCTTCTTGGCATGTTTTTTGGTCGCGCATTTTCTTTCACTGTTAGTGAAGCTGATTTCATGCACCTGATTGTCTTCTTGGCATGTTTGTTTTTTTGACCAAAAATGGGTTCACTGTGAACTGAGGATGCTATATCTGTATGCCAACCTCCTCCGGCCGGATATGCACAACAATTGGGTTTTAGATATAGTTGGGCTAAAGAAGTAGTAGAGCAACATATAAGCTCAGATAATGGAAAATTTTTCATTTCAGATACTGTTAAAGTAACCTGATTGCAATCTATGGCATGGTTTTTTAACACAAAATGGGTTCACTTCCAAACTAAGTATGCTGCTAGCATCCCCATTTTCTTTCACTGTTAGTGAAGCTGATTTCATGCACCTGATGGTCATCTTGGCATGTTTTTTGGTCGCGCATTTTCTTTCACTGTTAGTGAAGCTGATTTCATGCACCTGATTGTCTTCTTGGCATGTTTGTTTTTTTGACCAAAAATGGATTCACTGTGAACTGAGGATGGTATAGGTACGTATGCCAACCTCCTCCGGCCGGATATGCACAACAATTGGGTTTTAGATATAGTTGGGCTAAAGAAGTAGTAGAGCAACATATAAGCTCAGATAATGGAAAATTTTTCATTTTTAGATACTGTTAAAGTAACCTGATTGCAATCTTTGGCATGGTTTTTTAACACAAAATGGGTTCACTTCCAAACTAAGTATGCTGCTAGCATCCCCAGTTTCTTTCACTGTTAGTGAAGCTGATTTCATGCACCTGATGGTCTTCTTGGCATGTTTTTTGGTCGCGCATTTTCTTTCACTGTTAGTGAAGCTGATTTCATGCACCTGATTGTCTTCTTGGCATGTTTGTTTTTTTACCCAAAATGGGTTCACTGTGAACTGAGGATGCTATATCTGTATGCCAACCTCCTCCAGCCGGATATGCACAACAATTGGGTTTTAGATATAGTTGGGCTAAAGAAGTAGTAGAGCAACATACAAGCTCAGATAATGGAAAATTTTTCATTTTCAGATACTGTTAAAGTAACCTGATTGCAATCTTTGGCATGGTTTTTTAACACAAAATAGGTTCACTTCCAAACTTAGTATGCTGCTAGCATCCCCAGTTTCTTCTTTTGTTGTTAGTGAAGCTTATTTTCATGCATCTGATTGTGATCTTGGCATGTTTTTTGACCAAAACGGGTTCACTGTGAACTGAGGATGCTATAGGTACGTATGCCAAAATCCTCCGGATATGCACAACAATTGGGTTTTAGATTTAGTTGGGCACAGTGAATTAGTAGAGCAACATATAAGCTCAGATAATGGAAATTTTCATTTTCAGATACTGTTAATGAAGCTGATTGCCATCTTTGGCATGATTTTTTAACAAAAAATGGGTTCACTTCCAAACTAAGTATGCTGCTAGCATCCTCACTTTCTTTCACTGTTAATGAAGCTTATTTCATTAAGATCCAGGATGGCAAATTTTGATTGGGCTATGATTGGATTGTTTAGTGGATGTTGTCTATGTTCTTAATTGGGCTGTGATTAGAAAGAGTGGGCTCGAGTGGAGATCTGGAAACCCATATAGAGACATCTTGTTCATAATAATTTAACAAATTATTGTTGTTCTTGTCGCTCTTGCTGTTGTTGCTGATGTCTCTTTGTGTTCGTGTGCTGAAGGGAAACAAGGGATGAGAGAGAGATGAGGAAAATGCCGCTATGTTAGCCTGGTGTATCCAAAGTCTCTTCCTTTCTTCTTTCTGTTTCCATTTCTGGCTTCTATATTTGGTTTCCTTCCACGATGACAGTTCCCTAAAAATACACTTGATATGAGCCCTATCTTATTTTTCTTATTTTTCTTATATTTGGTTTCCGTCCACGATGACAGTTTCATGGATTGTCTGAACAATCCATGAAGGACATGCTTAGATACTGAATTTTCATTTGTTTTACTGTTTTAGATATTGGATATTCCCAATCAGAGGAGAATATAAAGGTTTCAAGTTAGATACTGAATTTTCATTTGTTTTGTTATTTTAGATATATTTAAAAACAAAATTAAGTACTAGATTTTTAGCATTGCAATGTAATTATTTTACCTCTGTATATATCATTAACAATTCCATTTGCAGTTGGCACTTTGATCTTATAATTTAAGATACAGGTAGTTCTTTTTGCAAGTTCAAAAAATATGTATATTCTGTATTGTGGTCTACTGTTCAATTAAACTATTGTTTTTTTTCCACAGAGCGGTCGTCCAGATGAAGGAAACTCTGATGATCAGAGCTGAAGCTACTCGAGGGGTATGAATCTGCGGTCCTCCTTGCTGTTCTTATGTCCTCCTTGCTGTATGGTTGTTGTTCTTATGTCCTCCTCCTTGTTGTTGTTATGTCAGACTGGTTTTTTTTTATGAGAGTTATGTCAGACTTTTAATTTGGGATATTTTGGATATTTGTCAGACTGGTTTGTTTGGATATTTGGGATGTTAGTCCCTATATTAATTTGTTAATTATGACACTGTTAATTAATCAATGAATTTGGACGTTGATATGACACGTGTGAAACTTGATTATCTTTAATTATTCTTGTGTTTGGTTGTGATTTGCGCAGTAATATGCAACGAAATTGATTGAATCAGTTGTGAGAATTAGTTTACAGGTTTTATAAATGAAACTGTGAATTGAAATCGAACGGAAAAGCGGAGTATCGAAAATAAACGGGCACAGCCAGACCGGCATTTTAAAAAACGCCGGTCTATCTAATCTAATTGTTGGAGTGTGTGAACGCCGGTGAATGTTGTTAGCTGTAACGGCACAGACGTACACCGGCGTTTTATAAATGCCGCCGTATATAACTACACCGGCGTTTTTTGGTCGCGCCGGTGCTTGTAAGTAGGGAAAACCAGGCACTCAGAAATGCACATACACCGGTGCTCACTGACCGCCGGTATACTTTCGTTCTACACCGGCATTTTCATAAACGCCGGTGAATTAATAAATACCAGCGGTTTAAGACCGCCGGTGAATGTATATAGGGTGCAAAAGAACGGCACTCAGAGACCGACATACACCGGCGTTTTATGGCCGCCGGTGTAGTTGTCACATTTACCGGCGTCCATCAAAACCGCCGGTGTAGACCCCTTCGTTTCCGCGACGCCCGCTTCGGCAGCATTTGGACCGGCGCTATTATAAACACCGGTGAAAGTTTCACCGGCGTAAAAAAACGCCGGTAAAGACGTCAAAAAGCGCCGGGAAAGCCAGTTTCTTTTGTAGTGTCGAACATAAATATGTAAACCCAAGTTACTCGTTTATCGAATATGTACATAAATCTCGATCAATACATTGAATTCATGAATAAGAAAACAATTACATACGTAGTCGACTTCCTCGCACAAGCTCTTCAGTTCACCTACATAATTGATACAGGTAGAAAAAAAAATGTATTAGTCATTTAAGGAATGCAATCATAAAACGAATAGAAAACAAATAATAAAGAAGGTGTATAAGCTACTACCTCTTCCGAGCACATGGTTTGCATCCACTTGGTGTGTACTGATCCAGCTTGTTCCTCTTTCATTAGGGATTTCGCTGTTTAACTTATTTCTCGGGGGATTGGGGGTCATCCGACCCTTGCTCCTCTTCACCTACATCAATTTGTTCTTGTTGTTGCAGTTGTTGTGGCTCAACGATGTGAATTTCTCTCCTTGTCACGCTCTTTTTGTAGCGCCCCGCCCTTTTGCTCGGACAGATTATAAATACTACGTGTTCCACTGCCCACCACAGGCTGCCTCACGAAAAGGTGGTTAACCGAATTGGTGACTCTTGATCCTTGGCAATAGTATTTATACTCGAATTATCTTCGCAAATTCCCGATATGGGACTAACTTTTCACAAATCTCTCACAAATCACACAGACCAGTCGACTGCTGGCAGTACCAGTCGACTGTCTCCTATCAGTCGACTGCTGGCAGTACCAGTCGACTGATCTGGGGTATTACATACACCCCCCCTTAGGAATCAGCGTCCTCGCTGAGAGCACAGGGCACACATCTCGTGTAGGACCGCCCTTTCTAGCACCTGGCATGCTCCGCGAATAGGCCCCCCTCCCTCGGAGGCACCCTCGACGCGCGAACATATGTACCCACGTGTAGGCCCCCCTCCCTCGGAGGCACCCTCGACGTGTCGGTACACCCTCACCGGGTGGGTCGAAAGTCGGCTCTGATACCACTTTGTAGCGCCCCGCCCTTTTGCTCGGACAGATTATAAATACTACGTGTTCCACTGCCCACCACAGGCTGCCTCACGAAAAGGTGGTTAACCGAATTGGTGACTCTTGATCCTTGGCAATAGTATTTATACTCGAATTATCTTCGCAAATTCCCGATATGGGACTAACTTTTCACAAATCTCTCACAAATCACACAGACCAGTCGACTGCTGGCAGTACCAGTCGACTGTCTCCTATCAGTCGACTGCTGGCAGTACCAGTCGACTGATCTGGGGTATTACATTTTTGCTGAGAACTATTCACGTTAGCTTTTAAATATGAATCAAGTTTGGCCCCTTCACATACATCTTCAATAGTGTGGCAGCACGGTTTAAGGATCTCCCGCATTATCTCCTTCACGCTCCCGAGTACTGTACTTTTCAACGTACGAGCAGCTATTTGGACTGTGTTCCATGTGTTTTCAATCTACATTAGGTTGAAATATATAAATTAAACAACATTATCTATATAAATATCAAATGTTCACATAACAATACATGAATACAAAATATATAAAAATATGTAAAGTTAGACTAACCATGTTTCGATACATTGACGCCTTCAATTGATACATTGGTTGCGAAGAGGAATATGTCGGTGGTGGTTCTTCCTCGGTTGGGGGAATCTGTATCTGGACTCCAGCTGGTACAGCGAATTGCGGAGATACATACAATCTGGTATTGCGCTTGTACCACGTCATATACACTTCTTGGAATGAGCCATCATAAGGTATAACAACATACAACATATTGGGTCTCATCTGATATCATAAGGTATTCCAATTTGCCACATGGACCCGATGAAAATCCGCCAGTCGAAATTGGGCATGCGACCCGTTTCTTTCACCTCGTGCAATTTTTGTCGTGCGAGCGGGCTTTAGGAATCTTCTGCTGATATCCAAATTGCCGCATTACTCTATTCGGATATTGGAACTCCACAACAGAAAAGTTGACGAGTGGCGCAGTCGTCAACCAAAGCTCGCTAGCCAAATATACTGGTGAAACTCGTTTCAACCTGTCGGGGGTGTATGGAACCCAATTTATGAACTCATCGCGCAAAGCATCAAGCTCGTCTCTATAGTACGCGAGAGATGTGTGTGGGTTATCGACCCACGTGTGCTGTAATACCCCGGATTGTACGACACTTCCATATATATATATATATATATATATATATATATATATATATATATATATATATATATATATATGTATGTATGTATGTATGTATGTATGTATGTATGTATGTATGTATGTATGTATGTATGTATGTATGTATGTATGTATATTGTCTGTATGCATGCATATGATTGCAATATTTTGTTTGATTATACTGTCGTTGGTGTGCGATTAGGTTTGTGGGGCGGTTGGTTGCGTTTTAGATGGTGCACGAGAATGAAGAGTACAGATACTAGCATATACACTAGTTTTGGATACAGTACATATGCAAATGTATCATTGTATGATACTACGATGGGTATATCTTGGGTACACTCGATAAACCTCTCATCTCTCATCTAAGAACTCACTTAAGAGCTAAATAGTGCAGCCAACCATTGTACCCCAAACCAATGGCTTAAGACCATGGTTTTGTACCAAAACCATCCTAAACCCTACACCCCTACACCCTAAAATTTGGCCCCCCTCCTTCCTCTCTCTTTCCTTACTCTTTTCCATTAAAACCCCTTCATTTCTTCTCCCAAGTTCTGAAATTTTTAGAACTCAAACCCAAGAAAATAAAGAGAAGGAGAGAAAGGAAGAAGGATTGAAGAGGAGCTCTTGGAGTGAATTCTTGGAGAAGTGAAGCTCAAAACCATCATCTACTCTCCAATCAACTCAGGATGGGGAGTTTCTCTAATCTTTTCTTGTTGTTTCTTGTTGATTATTGCATGCATGTGAAGTAGTAGGAGTTTAGAATGATTTTTAAGAGATTGGAACTTGAATATGAAACTATAACCTAGAATCTTGATCTGCATGTCACCTTCTAGAATTTCCCGAGAGCAAGACACATAGAATTTGATGATAAAATTTTCACATATTGTTCCCTTTATGTCTAGATGATTCATGAATTATTTCGGATTTTTCTGAGGTCTTTTGGTATTTTAATAAAATCCATTTATGGAATAGTGCCGTAAGGTAGTAGCAGAAATTGTTTACTGAGATACCTGAGATCGTTGGATTTTTCATAATTAATTGGCACATGATCTTAATCTGCAATTTTTACCATGTTTCCCCACATGTATTTAAACCCTACAAAAAAATCAAAAAATTAATTTGATGAAGTTACAGGCATATTCAAAACTAGTCTATCAACAGTAGTTAGAACTGTGACTGAAGAACAGGATGATCTTTGTGCTTAATTGAAACATAAAGAACTCAGTGTATACTTGGAAATTGGACATGAAACCTTTTGCATGTTGTTATTTATGAAGTCTAGTTTCTTTACTGTAAATTTGGTGACTGTTGGATGAGTATAGGATTTATGATGGATTTTATAGCACGTACTGTGCTGGATTCAGTCAGATTAGACACACTGTAGAGATGACATAATTGAGGCTCTTTAAGAACAAATTTTGAGGAAGTGTTCCCTTAGAGGACTGTAGTAGACATCAAGACCTTTCTAACAAGACCTATTTAAGGTAATTCAAGTGAGTGCTTGATTTAATATGATTTTTGCAATACTGGACAGAGACCAGGATTTGAGTTGAGTGCTCTGGTTGAGAGCCTTAGTGTGTAACTTGGTACACCTGAGAGTAATGTGTGTTTTAGGGAGATCTAATGGCATATTTTGGACTAGTGAACAACTAGAGGATTTTTTATGACACCCACACCTTTCCATAGAAGCTGGGTTTGCAGCATTCTGATGGGTAGGTAGTGACTTATGCTAGCGGTAAAGTACAGCCAGTGTACAGAAAATACACACGCTGAGGCTTGAGAGACCATTTTGAGAACCTAGATGATAGAATTTGAGGTTATGATCAACTAGGAAGTTGTAGCCTAGGTCCTTACCTTTCCGGATTAGGCTTGTACATCCAAATCGGAGTTGTATCGAGGGAGTTATGATCTTTTAAGTTTCGGGCAGAAACACCATAGGTTGCTTAGTCTTGAGTTTTGACTAGGTATTATGAGGACTTTTCTCATGTGTACTATTAGAGTTAATGACTCATTGTCTGGGGACGTTTGGTATCTATTGCTAGTTTGTTTGACTCCCATGGTGAATTTTGTGACTCGAGTTAGTCACTAGGGTAGGGTGATACCCTATATCTGTCGACCCTAAGTTTTGAACTTCCACCGAAGCATAGGACGTCCGAGCGTGCCATCAAATTGAGTTCATTACCCGGGGAGGGGTGAACACACACATTCATTGCCGGGTAGGGGTGAATGCAGGCCACGGTACTGAACAAACTCCAAACTAGGGGAAGTGGCGAACCGAACTGGTAATGCCAGGGCCAGAGGTCGATAAACAGAATTTTGGAAGCAATCTCATTCCACCCAAGTGTTTAGAAGAGGCTAAGATTATAGTGATGCATTAGGGGTTTGGTTATTGCATTAGTACGAGCAGACCA
This sequence comes from Hemerocallis citrina, assembly GCA_017893485.1. NCBI lineage: Eukaryota > Viridiplantae > Streptophyta > Magnoliopsida > Asparagales > Asphodelaceae > Hemerocallis > Hemerocallis citrina. The sequence goes on from CM030365.1 coordinate 159,522,710, forward strand.
TAGTTGGGTGTTGTACTCTCCTGTCGTAGGGATACATTTTCGGTACTCATGATTGAGTCCTCGGTCTCGTATCTTGATCTGTTAATTCCCAAGTTTGCCGGAGTAAGGAACGGGAGAATATGGGGATTTGACCCTCGAGACCGTCACGTTTCTATGCACGTGGGTTACTTCATACATCAGTTCATTACCCGGGGAGGGGGTGAATGCACATATCATTGACGTCACGCGTACCGAGTAGGTACGGGTACCGGGTAAGTACATGGTCTTGCGACAGAATTTAACGCGACTTTTTGAAAAGGTCCGTACGTGGGTACTGAGTGGATAACACGACCACCACTTAGGCACTACAGTGGCAGAACTAGACCGACCAACTGCAACCTCCTTGGGCACGGATAATCTATTGGGAACAGGTTGAGTACAAGGGTAGGATGCATGGAGAGGGATTGAACCCTACAATGAGGAGAGGCGAACTCTTTGGAAAGTATGTGGTATTGGATACATACGTTTCCATCGAAGTTGATTTTGGAAAAGTATGTAGTATGGGATGCATACGTTCCCAAATGAAATGCATTAGAGTAGGTGCATCGTGTGCATTCTTGGTTTGTGCATAGATTAGGCCATACTTGGGTCTGGAACGCATGTAGTATGGGATGCATGCGGATCCAGGGTCCCAAAGTCTTACTTGCTTTAGATAGGCTTGTGATTGGTGCATTTAGTTATTAGATCATGGCATACACGAGCAGTACAGAATTAGGATGCACGTTTCTTTTTCCATTCAAGATGGTTTGTGGTTACCAGTTTGGAGAATCGCTGTTATTATCAGTATTGCGTTAGTCGAAGTACTGACATTCCCCACCTTTAGGTACCGGTCCTACCTTTCGAGCAGGTGCAAAGATATCTGAGTCGTGCAGAAAAAGACTCAAGTAGAGGAGCAAGCCCCAGGGAAGTAGATTGACCGTTCAGCGGAGTTCGGCAGTGATCCGTTGATTACCATTCCGTGAGACAGCTATTAACTTTACAAGAGGAGTTGATATATATATATATAACAAGATGTAATGAGTTAATGTAATTTGTATTCTTATTCAGAACAAGACATTGGTTGTAATCAATGATGTAAGGACTTTATTTGGCAATAAAATGTTTTTAAATTTCCGTGTTATTACTGTGTTGAGATGCATTTGAAGGCAAAGATTCTGGTTGCGTCATGGATGTCCGGTAATGGGGATCCGGGGCGTTACATGTGCCTCCCTACCCAATACACTTGTAAAAGAGGCAACAACTCTGCATCTAGTGCTTCGGCCAACCAATCCGGTGTTGTCTCAATAATATGGGGACGACCGATGTGGAAGCGCTCCCAACTCCAAATTTGCAACAAAACCATCAGCCCACCCATTTGTACGAAACCCAATGCACATGCACACAAGTTCCTATACAATGACGCTAAGGCTGCACTCGCCCAACTGTAACGGCCGGCCGTACTGAACTATTCTAACAACCATAATACATGAGTGACACACTCGCACCGGAGGAGTTTGGGAAGATCACACCCCCCATCAAACTGAATATGTACACACGCGCATAGTACAGTACGACTTCCTTATCCGAATCGTTCTTCAAATAATCTTCGAATTGATATTTCAACCAAGCAAGTCGGAGTGATTTACCCTCGAATACTTTATCCCAAAAAGCTTTTTCGGCTTCACTTTTAGCTTGGTCTATGACTTGCTCTACTTCATCTGGATCATGATCTGACGGAATATCTTTTATGATTTCATCTTCAATGTCATCTTTACTTTTATCTAACATCACTTCTAAGTCGATACCGAGCAAATCACGTACAACTTCCTGTCACGCCCCGCTTCCCAAAAATACGGAATACGAGCACGTAACATTGGCCCAACGAATGATTTTCATCATCCATAAGCTGTTTAGGAATCTTTACAACATATCACAATATAATCAGAGTCGGAAGCCAGAAAAGTCAACCACATGTATGAACCAAATACCAACAAGAATACTTGAAATAAAATATATTAATCTCAAATAGTCATGATCTGAATAACACAAATAATCCTGGGTCATATTGCCCAAATACAAGAATAAATCAAAATACATGAATACAATTATTGTTCAAGCAAACTACAAGAAATAATAATAACAAGATCCAGCACTAATACTTCATGTCATCGATACCATCTGGAACCTGTTCTCCAAAATCTGCAATTCAACGAATGCAGGAAAGAGAAAAAGAGAAAAACAAGTACCCGTCAATTACAAGTTACGGGCCACTTATAATATAGGATACAAGCACATGGGGAAACTAACTAGCAACATGGTATAAGCATGATGTCAAAATAAACAACTAGCATGGCAAAGTGAACAAGTGTAAATGGCATGAATCAAGTGTCAAGTAATCAAGTAAACAGGTAAACATGTAATAGGTATCAGGTAACAGGTATACAGGTAAATAGGTAATCATGTAACATGTATCAAGTATCTAATCTCATGTATCATGTAGTCAAGTATCATGTAGTCATGTATCATGTTCAAGTAATCAAGTATCATGTGAAGGTATCAGGCAACAGGTATCATGTATGTCAAGTCTTGTATTATTACTATCTAGGTAGCACTTCATGCATCCATCTTTTTACTACATGATTGCAACAGTCAAAGCAATTTCGTTTTAGATTTCATAGTGGGCCATAGAGGGCAGTGTACTCAGGAATCAGAACAGAAATAGGAAACAGGTTCATGAATCAAACAGGTACACGAATCATTCAATTCATGCATCAACGGGTTCATAAATCAACAGGTACACGACCAACAGGTCCGTGCATCGACAAGTAACAGGTATACGACCAACAGGTCCGTGCATCAACAGATAATAGGTACATGAACCAACAGGTCCATGTATCAACAGGTAACAGGTACATGAACCAACAGGTCCATACATCAACAGGTAACAGGTACATGAACCAATAGGTCCATGCATCAACAGATTCATATATCAACATGAATCAAAATGGGAAAAACAGACCCCCTTCTGAGTACATATTTCTGAATTATCCATTATTAGATCTTTCCCTTAAAATCCCGGTTTGGTCATTTATTATTATAATCAGGCATGCATGTATGTGTCTCAAAACAAAGCAAGAATATCAGGGTATAAACATGTATCAAGTTCAGGGTGCAAGATAAACAAGTACAGGTACAAGATAACACATAACAGGGTAAAACAACTAGTTTTCTAATTCAGGACAGCAAGACAGTGTTGTACAAAAACAGTGATTCCCGCCACTACAAACATCCAAATCTAGATCTGTCAAAGGATCTGAAAAATATACTCCCACACGAATCCAGCGAATATAAATAAGCCATATAGTGATCCACAACATCTTTACTCAAAACAAATTTGAAAACAGAAAACATGTTCAGTCAGAAATCAAGAAAACGAATTCTCAGTCAGGAAAAATGCATCAAAACCTCTCAAATAAATTCAGAAAAAAATCTGGGGTATTCCCCTATATGTCTAGCATCAAAATATAAAGTTTCATAATATTCCAGAGAAATTAGTTTAGATACCAAAAATACGAAAACATCAAGAAACGACGCTTTGGAAAATCTGGAAGTCCCAACACTGATGTACGAAAACTGAAGTATCTCGCAACCAGTGAAACGAAATCCAAATCCGCCAAAGGGAGATGAAAATAGATAAAATATATTAACTTTCATATTTCACAAATATTTTTCATACAGTAAAAGGAATCATAGTGAAAATAAGGTTCTTTACATATCCGCGAGCAAAATACATCAAGTATAGATTTCATAAGCGAGCATGGAACCACACATAAAACTCATCAATAAAATTCACCAAAATTATGGGTAATCCTAACTAGGTAAAGAAACACTGACCAAAATTTTGGATCAAAATTTTATATGTAGCATAGTTCTTTAAAATGATTTGTCATCAAAATTATTGAAAAACAGAATCTGAAAAAGATCGACACCTCTGTACAAAAACAGTCATAAGTCACTCTTACAAAAACGAAATCGAGCAAGGTTAAAGGGGTTTGAAAATAGACGAAGTTCTCTAAAATTCATGTTTTTACCGAAATTAAGATACTGACTTTAAAATAGTCCAAAACAGCAACCAAAATAAAACAGTGACAAACTACAGATTTTTCCCTTGAAAACAAAATCGACATCGATTCAAGAAAATTGATCCAAACACACCCAAACATAAAATCGAGTCTACCAAGTGTCTAAACCTCATGAATTAGGGTATCTAACATGTCCACACCAAGTATTTCACATGGGTCTCAACCAAATCACAAATTCTCACAAAAATCTCACATACAAGATCAAAATCAAGAACGAGTAAATCCTAAGTTAATTCATGTCAAGATTGTGTCGTGAGTCATCTATGGTCAAGTTTTCATAATAGAGACAAAACTCACCAAGCAAAATACAAACAAGAGTCGTTTCTAGACCCAACTACACTATAGGTGAACTTTTTGACTTGTATCAAACAAATAAATTGGAGTACAAGTTACTTGCCTGAAAGATAACGACGGAATGACAAAAGAGCAAGAATAACGGGAACGGATCTCGGGTACAACTTAACGAACGAATCGAATCACGAACCAAACTCATGATCACACAAACCAAATACGAACACAAACTACGAACGAGAACCACTCCAACCAATAACACACATGCACGGGCAATACACGTGCACCCCAACAACTACCCAAGCAACAAGAGAACAACGCATGGCACGGCGTGGCAACGGGACTGTCGTGGTTGCCGCGAGCTACTGCTGCCGGAGAAGAACAGTGGCACGCTGTTCTCGCTGCCCACTTGGTCCGCGACGAAGGAGAGCACCGGGGGATAGGGAGGCGACGCTGCGGGGGAGTAGTACAGCGCACGGGGTGGTGGCACGATGACTGAACGTCGCAGCGTCGGAGGGCTGCGGCGTTGAGAGATGCCGTGGTGCTGTTGTCGAAGATGCAGGGTGAGGCTGGGTGGTGCAGTCGTTGCTGTTGCTGGGCCTGGCAGAGAAGAAGGGAGAGGCAGGGAGAGGTCGAAGGGAGCACGGGGTAGAGGACAGGAGTAGGAGTTCGGGATAGGGTTTTGAAGAGTTGGGTTGCGGCTGAAGGCTTATGCAGGATGGGAAGATGAACAGATTAAGGGGTTAATATATAGGTAAAGGGGTTGGGTGTACAGGGTTTAAAATGGGTAGGGGATGTGAAGTTGGGTTTCGGTTTGGTTTAATATAGGAAATGGGTTATGGGTAGGGTATTTAACGGGTTATTGAGTGTAGGAGGTTAAATGGGTTGGGTAAAGTAATTGGATCTGATGGGATAGGGATATTGGGCTTAATGGATCTGGGTGTTAAAAAAAATAGGGTATTTAAATAGGGTATAGGGTTTATAAAAACAACTAGTTTTCTAATTCATGTCAAGATAACACATAACAGGGTAAAACAACTAGTTTTCTAATTCAGGACAGCAAGGCAGTGTTGTACAAAAACAGTGATTCCCGCCACTACAAACATCCAAATCTAGATCTGTCAAAGGATCTGAAAAATATACTCCCACACGAATCCAGCGAATATAAATAAGCCATATAGTGATTCACAACATCTTTACTCAAAACAAATTTGAAAACAGAAAACATGTTCAGTCAGAAATCAGGAAAACGAATTCTCAGTCAGGAAAACTGCATCAAAACCTCTCAAATAAATTCAGGAAAAAATCCGGGGTATTCCCCTATATGTCTAGCATCAAAATATAAAGTTTCATAATATTCTAGAGAAATTAGTTTAGTTACCAAAAATACGAAAACATCAAGAAACGACGCTTTGGAAAATCTGGAAGTCCCAACACTGCTGTACGAAAACTGAAGTATCTCGCAACCAGTGAAACGAAATCCAAATCCGCCAAAGGGAGATGAAAATAGATAAAATATATTAACTTTCATATTTCACAAATATTTTTCATACAGTAAAAGGAATCATAGTGAAAATAAGGTTCTTTACATATCCGCGAGCAAAATACATCAAGTATAGATTTCATAAGTGATATGGCTAAAAATAGGGGTTTAATCGAGACCGTCCAAATTGAACACGAATCCTGAAGCCCAGGGGTAAAATAGTAATTTCACCTACGAACGGGTCTGAAGCAGGTACTGGGTCTCCTCCTCACAGATCCAATAACCCGCAAACGGATCCACCTCAACTGGGTGCGGGTTTCAACACGCAACAAACCCGGTCCAGCAGGATAGAATTAGGGTTTCTGATTAATATTAATCAACGGCCCTGATTCATATCTATCCTTCCACTGGAGATTAGGGATTACATTCCTTATCTATACACAGGAATTACATGCCTAATCTGTTCCCCAAGACGCCTATAAATACCCCCCATCCATCTCCATTTAGAGGTAATCAATCTTTCACCAGTTTTTGCGCTCACTCATAGTCTTCCAGATTACTGACTTGAGCATCGGAGGGTGTGTCGCCGGGAACAACCCCGGTGTTTCGCACTTTTTGCAAGTGTACAGCGGGAGCGACGATCAAACCCCGATGGAACAGGTACGCAGGTTTACTATTCAGTTTCCCTAAGAATCCACAAATACTATCTGTTTGCCCCCACACCAAATTTAGCGGCAACAGATTGGCGCCGTCTGTGGGAAGCTAACGAATAGAAACCTCTCCTCTTCCCGGAATACAGATCTTCTCCAGCTATGCCTCCTCGGAAAGTTAGGTCAAGGGGGTCCAACCGAGGACCCAACCCTGATCAGCAGCAAGAAATTCCCCCTAATCCCGCTCAACAACAGGGGCAACTCCCACCTGCAGCGGAAGACCCGCTCCAACAAGACCTTCCTCCTCCTAATCAGCCGCCTCCAAAGGGTCCTAACCCTCAGAAACAGCCTCTTCATCAAGAGCACGTCTCCATCCACAATGCCTCCACGGACTCTATGGCCTCCCATCATCCCCGAGCCTCTGGTCGCCACAATACAGTCCTCAACCGCCAGAAAGATGATGACCTCCGCCACCATCTGGATGAAAAGCGGGCCCGAGAGGGAGCCTCCCGCCAACACCATCCGGGTGAGCGGTCTCCGCGCCGCCGGTACTACAGGTCCCCCATCCGCAGAGGGAGGAAAGAGTCCCCCGAGCATTACCGAAGAAGGCACTCCCCCGCGGGTCGGCAACAGCCCAGGAACAATGAGGCACCCATCACCCGTGCCGAGTTCCAGCAGTTCCAAGCGACCGTCCTGCAGGCTCTCAACCTCCGTCGAAACCCTAATGAGCCGAAGGCCCCATCTCCTCCTCTAATCCGAAGCCCTCGCCGACGATCACCATCTCCTCCCCCGGTCCGAAGCCCTCGCCGACGGTCCCCATCTCCTCGTCCTGCTCCTAGCAACTCCCGGCGTACCCTAAGTCCTCGCCGCTCCTGAAGTTACCATCGCCGTAGCCCTCGCTCTCCCTCATACGAAGACGAGTCTAGAGGTTCGGCTGATTACCGTCGGAGGGACGACACCATGTACCGCCGTCTCCATGAAGTAGAGAGGCGCCTGGGTCAGATAGACCGAGAAGAGGAGCTTAGGGGGAGGACCCTACGTCCTAGCCGACCCCCTTTCTCCCGAACCATTGTGGATGCACCCATGCCGTTCGGCTTCAAACCTCCCCAATTTGAGGCTTACACCGGGGAGACTGACCCAGTCGATCACGTCGAAAGCTTTAAGACCCTGATGCTCCTCCATCAAGCTTCCGATGCTCACCTCTGCAAAACCTTCCCCGCAACTCTCAAGGGCCCAGCTCGAGAATGGTACTCACGCCTTGCCCCTGCCTCAATATTCTCCTTCGAGCAGTTCGAGACCCTTTTCATCACCCATTTCGTAAGCAGCCGAAGGGCTGAGAAGACCAGCATCTCCCTATTGCACCTCCACCAGAAGAAGGGGGAAAAATTGAGAGACTACGTGAAGAGGTTCACAGCTGAAGCCAGATCCATAGCATCCCTCGACCAGTCGGTCACTGCGACAGCATTTCAATCTAATGTCCTCAATTCCAACCTCCGGTCCTCCCTCGCCAAGAAGCCACCACAGAACTTTTCCGACCTCCTCCTTCGCAGTGAAAAGTACATCCGGGCAGAAGAGGCCGAGCAGCAACCCAACTGGGAGGGGTCTTCCTCCGGGTTTAAGAGAAAGGGAACAGAGGAGGAAGGAGCCAAGAAGCTCCAAAAGGACAATGCCGGCCAGCGCCGACCTCCCCCCAGATTCGAGAAGTTCACTCCCCTCACCACTAACGTCTCAACTATTCTGATGGAAGTCGAAAAGGAGGGGATCTTGCCTCCTGCTCCGAGGATGAACACCCCCGCCAAGAGGAGGGATAAGGAAAAATGGTGCCGTTATCACCGGGACCATGGGCATGACACCAACGATTGTCGTGCTCTGAAGAACGAGATCGAAGCCCTTATCCAGAGGGGGCAGCTGACGAAGTTTGTAAGAAAGGACCGAGCAGAACTTCCTCCCCAGCCTCGGGGGGCTAACAAGCGTCCGGAACGAGAAGAGACGCCACACTTTGAGGAAGAGCGAGTCCTCCACCTCATTCATGGGGGCCCAATGGGGGGCTCCTCGAACTCCTCTCGGAAGGCATTTATTAGAGAAGTCAACTCGGTCCGAACCACCCCTCCTCCTAAAGGCCTCGACGTGCCTGTCACGTTCTCTGACGAAGATCTCGAAGGTGTCCGCACCCCTCATTGTGACGCGCTCGTCATCAGTCTCCACATGGCGAATTTCAAAGTGGAGAGGATCTTAGTAGACAACGGCAGCTCCGTCAACATCCTCTTCCTTGCTGCCTTTAAAGGCCTAAAGCTCTCCCGGGACAGACTCAAGCCCGCCGGTTACACGCTCCACGGGTTCACAGGAGTACCAGTGACTGTTGAAGGGGTAATTACCCTCGACGTAACCGCTGGCAAAACTCCTACTACCCGGACGGAGTCGATGGATTTTATGGTCGTAGACGTCCCAGCAGCCTACAATGTCATTTTGGGTCGGCCCGGCCTGGTCGCCCTTGAAGCCGTCCCTTCTGCCTACCACCTCAAAATGAAATTCCCCACTCGGGCCGGAGTAGGAGAAGTAAGGGGCAATCAGGAGCAGGCCCGCAAGTGTTATATGACCTCTACCCTCAGACCCGTCCTCTCCTTAGAAACTCTGGAAATCCCCCAAGATGTTGCTCGACCAACGTCCGAGCCGGTGGACGAATTGGAAGAAGTGCTCTTCTCTGAGCAGGAGCCGGCCCGCAAGTTCTTTGTCAGCAAGACCCTCCCGTCCGCCCTATACTCAGACATTGTACAATGCATCCGAAGGAATCAAGACCTTTTCGCTTGGTCAGCCACAGATATGCCCGGTATATCCGAGGAACTCTTGGTCCATCGCCTAAGCGTTGATCCGGGGTCCAAACCGGTTCAGCAGAAGAGGCGCAAGTTCGCCCCCGAGCGCCAGCTCGCTATTAAAGAAGAGGTAGACAAACTCTTGAAGGCCCGATTCATACAGGAGGTGAACTACCCTGAGTGGTTGTCAAACGTAGTAATGGTGAAGAAGTCCAATGGGACTTGGAGGATTTGTATTGATTTTACCGACCTCAACAAGGCCTGCCCCAAAGATCCCTTCCCTCTGCCAAGTATTGACACTCTGATTGACGCAACCTCGGGACATGAGCTCCTCAGCTTCATGGATGCCTTCTCAGGTTACAATCAGATAAGAATGTTCCCCCCGGATATCCCGAAGACTTCGTTTGTGACCGACCAAGGCCTCTATTGCTACAGGGTCATGCCGTTCGGTCTAAAGAATGCAGGTGCAACATACTAACGCCTCGTCAACAAGGTTTTCCAGGCTCAGATCGGCCGGAACATGGAGGTGTACGTTGACGACAAGCTTGTGAAAAGCATCCGAGGCATTGATCATGTAACCGACCTCCAAGAGGCGTTTGACGTCTTGAGAAAGCACAATATGAGACTCAACCCGAACAAGTGTGCATTCGGCATCTCATCAGGGAAGTTCCTCGGCTTCATGGTTAGCCAACGAGGAATTGAGGCAAATCCGGAAAAGATCAAGGCCATATTGGACATGGCCCCCCTAGAAATGTTAAAGAAGTTCAGAGACTAACAGGCCGCCTCGCTGCCATAGGGTGCTTTCTCTCAAAATCCGGGGAAAAATGCCTCCCCTTCTTCAAGGCCCTCAGAGGGGCTAAAGGATTCGAATGGGGGCAGCAGCAACAGGAGTCCTTCGACCAGCTCAAGGCTTACCTCGTCAATCCTCCTCTCCTCAGCAAACCGATCCCTGGCGAACCCCTCTACCTCTACCTGGCAGCCTCCGAACAGACCCTCAGCGCAGTCTTAGTGAGGGAAGAAGAGCGGGCTCAGAAGCCCATCTACTATGTCAGCAAATTGCTTCGGGACACCGAGCTCCGATACCCGAAGATAGAAAAAATGGCTTATGCCTTGGTGATGGCCGCGAGAAAGCTTCGCCCGTACTTCCAGTCCCATTTGGTGGTCGTTCTTACCGACCAGCCGCTGAAACAGGTTCTTCACAAGCCCGAGACTTCGGGACGCCTTATGAAGTGGTCGATCGAGCTGAGCCAACACGACATAACTTATCAGCCTCGGACCGCGATCAAGGCTCAGGCGCTAGCCGAATTCATAGTTGAGACTACTATCCCCGAGTCCAGCCCAGCAGTGAAGGGACCACCCGTCTAGTCAGTTTATGTAGACGGATCCTCGTGCAATGAGGGAAGCGGGGCAGGGGTCATTCTGGCAGGCCCAGATGACTTCATCCTTCAATACTCCCTCCGTATAAACTTCAAAGCCTCGAACAACGAAGCCGAATACGAGGCGCTAATAGCCGGTCTTGGAATGGCCCGAAATGCGGGGGCACAACGATTGCGGATCTTCAGCGACTCTCAGTTGGTCGTCAATCAGGTCCTTGGCGAGTATGAAGCCCGCGATGATAGGATGGTTAAATACTTGGCTAAAGTCAGAAGCCTCATGGCACTGTTTGAAGAGGCCCTCATCCAAAGGATCCCCCGAGAAGAAAATGCTCAGGCTGATGCCCTATCCAAATTAGCCTCCTCTTCCCTTCAAGGCCTCGAACAGACTGTTTTGATAGAAGTCCTCCTGAAACCGAGTATAGAGGACGATACACTTGACTCCGTTGAAACATTGCCTGTCCTCCTCGAAGACAACTGGATGAAACCCCTCGTCGAATTTTTAAAGGACGGACTCCTTCCCGAGGATCCGAAAGAAGCACGGAGAGTAAGAACCCGGGCCGAGCGTTACACACTAATCGGAGGCGTCCTCTATAAACGCTCTTTCACCCAGGTAGACGGACGACCCTACCTGAGGTGCCTCTCCCCCGGACAAGCCGACTACGCCCTGCAAGAACTTCATGAGGGCATCGGCGGGGCCCATTCTGGCTCCAGAGCCCTGGCACGCAAAGTGTTGACCTACGGGTATTTCTGGCCCACACTCCTCCGGGACGCACTCCGACATTCGACGCCTTCCACAAGCACCACTCGCCTCCCTATCATGTCCGATCCCCTTCGCTATGTGGGGGATGGATTTACTAGGGCCGTTCCCACCAGCCCCCGGACAGCTCAAGTTCCTAGTTGTGGCGATCGACTATTTCTCGAAATGGATAGAGGCCGAGCCCCTGGCCACGATTACCGAGAACAAGGTTGTTCAATTCTTCTGGAAAAGCGTGATCTGCCGATTCGGCGTCCCCAGGGTCCTGATTATCGATAACGGAACGCAGTTCACTGGGGCTGCCTTCCGATCCCTATGTGAAGACCTCGCCATACAACACCGATTCTCCTCCGTCTCTCATCCTCAGTCCAACGGCCAGGCCGAGAATGCCAACCGACAGATCCTTTCAGGCATTAAGAAGAGGTTAGACAAGTGCTCCAAAGGCATGTGGGTCGATCAGCTGCCCAATGTGCTCTGGAATTACCGCACCACGAAGCGGACCCCAACAGGCGAGAGCCCATTCAGTCTCACCTACGGGTCCGAAGCCATCATCCCCCTAGAAGTCGGGTTACCCTCTCCTCGCCTGATAGCTTATGAAGAAGAACAGAATGCTAAGGAGCTCAGAGCAAGTCTAGATTTGATAGATGAAATCCGAGAGAGAGCTTCCATACGCCAGCAAACTTACCGAAGAAGGATCGAGCTAGCATACAACAAAAGAGTCCGCCCAACGGACCCTAAAGAGGGGGACCTGGTCCTCCGAAAGTTGGCCATCTCGTTCCCTAGTCAGAAAGGCAAATTGGCCCCGAACTGGGAAGGACCTTACAAGATTTTTAAAGGAATCCGCCCCGGCACATACAAACTAGAAGATCTCGAAGGCAGGAAGATACCCCGGACTTGGAATGCCGACCATCTCTTCAAATACCAAGAGAGAGCAACAACGCCTCTCTAAGTAATTCGAGATGTCGAACCGTTCCTTTCCTATCACTAGTTGTACTTTTCTTTTATTTTTCCTTGTAATAACGGCTAGCAACTTTAGAAGCAGCCGATCATTGGATATTAATAAATAAAGTTTTTTCATATTTTTGATACTGTTACATCTCTCTGCTTTTAACTCCTCAATCTCACGATGGTTCGGAGTCCAACACTCGGCTCGAACTTACTTTCCTCGGCTCGCCCAAAGGTGAGTCAGAAGTACATCGCCGTTCGGAATTGCTCCAGCAGCCGTTGAATGGTTCGGAGTCCAACACTTGGCTCGATTCTACTTCGTAAGTTTGCTCCTAAGCAAGCCAGAAGTAGTTCGCCATTCGGAACTGCTCCCACAACCCGTGAACTAATCTAACGATGGTTCGGAGTCCAACACTCGGTTCGACTTTACTTCTTCGGCTCGCCCATAGGCGAGTCAGAAGTACATCGCCGTTCGGAATTGCTCCCTCAGCCGTTGAATGGTTCGAAGTCCAACACTTGGCTCGATTCTACTTCGTAAGTTTGCTCCTAAGCAAGCCAGAAGTAGTTCGCCATTCGGAACTGCTCCCACAACCCTTGAACTAATCTAACGATGGTTCGGAGTCTAACACTCGGTTCGACTTTACTTCTTCGGCTCGCCCATAGGCGAGTTAGAAGTACATCACCGTTCGGAATTGCTCCCACAGCCGTTGAATGGTTCGGAGTCTAACACTTGGCTCGATTCTACTTCGTAAGTTTGCTCCTAAGCAAGCCGAAGTAGTTCGCCATTCGGAACTGCTCCCACAACCCGTGAACTAATCTAACGATGGTTCGGAGTCCAACACTCGGCTCGAACTTACTTTCCTCGGCTCGCCCAAAGGTGAGTCAGAAGTACATCGCCGTTCGAAATTGCTCCCGCAGCCGTTGAATGGTTCGGAGTCCAACACTTGGCTCGATTCTACTTCGTAAGTTTGCTCCTAAGCAAGCCAGAAGTAGTTCGCCATTCGGAACTGCTTCCACAACCCTTGAACTAATCTAACGATGGTTCGGAGTCCAACACTCGGCTCGAACTTACTTTCCTCGGCTCGCCCAAAGGTGAGTCAGAAGTACATCACCGTTCGGAATTGCTCCCACAGCCGTTGAATGGTTTGGAGTCCAACACTTGGCTCGATTCTACTTCGTAAGTTTGCTTCTAAGCAAGCCAGAAGTAGTTCGCCATTCGGAATTGCTCCCACAGCCCTCGAACTAATCTGACGAAGGTCGGGGTCCTATGGCTCGTCTTTACTGCACCGGCTCGTCCTCAGGCCGACCGGAGATAGATGGCCATTCCGAACTGCCCCACGACCACCGAGCCGAGCGGACGAGGTACCGACCCTCGTATATGGCAAAAAAACCTTCCGAGGCGAAACCACCGTCAGATCGACTCAAAATGTGTGCAAGAGAGTGATGAGCGGATCTGATTCAGCCACGTGTCCACAAAACGACAAGATAACGTTTTCTTGGGAACTGGACCGGCCTCAAAATTCGTGCAGCCATCTAACGGCCCTGATCACTTCACTTCGCTCGACACCAAATGACGAGCGACAGAAAACCAGGACCAACCTTCGGCGAAAGTCGGCCCGCGCCGAGCAAGTATCCAGCTGGACGTCGAAAGAAAAGTTTGGGTTAAGATTTAGGGGACTTTCCCCCCGGGTTCCAGATCTGGGTCATCACCTCTTCTACCATGACCTTCCCCAACCCTGACATCCACATCGGAACATTCAGAATCGGGTGAAGATCATGGTAGAAGAACGACCACCCGTCCTTCCGAGACACACGATCCCCCGAGTCCGAACTTTGGTCGCCACCTCTTCCACCATGGCCTCCCCTGACCCTGACGTCCGCACCGGGGCCGTCAAAGTCAGGAGAAGACCATGGTGGAAGAACGGCAACCCGTCCTTCCCTCGGGTCCAGACTACGATCGCCAACTCTTCTGCCTTGTCCTCCCCCGCCCCTGACACCCACATCCTTACTGTCAGGAACGGGAAAAGAACAAGACAAAAGAGTGACCACCCTCCAGAACTCTCGAGATCAAAATTTTTCACAAAGCTGGCATCCGCCCTAGGGCAGACGCCATCGATGCCACCCAAGTTCAAGACTGCAATGACAAACTACAGGGGGGGTGTGGGTTTTATAGCCCCCCCAAGAGACTGTCGTTATGACCCTCAGGAGTCCAAAAGTTGCGCCTAGGGAGCTGAACCGCCACGTATTAATTAAGAGGCACCGTTCTCAATGCCCTTGGGAATGTGGAACGCCCCCACAGATCCCGGAGCACCATTAATGCTGTTGGGGGACTAGTCCCATCTTTTCAGAACCACGCTCGGACGTCCGAGGGCCCGCATTCCTAATCAGGCCGCGTGGCCACAGCTTCGAAACAGCTGTACCTTAGCCGCCGAACCGAGCCGCACCTGAAGGCGCCGAGCAAGGTTCAGAACCGCGGCAAGAGCGAGTTTCGAGACCAAGATGCTCGACGAAGCAAACACTTGCCTCGCTGTTCATTTCGAGCCTACCCTAGCTAGCGCGATTACAGCACAATAAGAAGCCAGCAGATAACAGTTCGGATAAATCAACTCCAATTTTATTAGTAACTTGGATAAATCTACAAAAAGATTACAACAAAACACAGTTCGGAAATCCGAAGACAAGACACGACCCGTTTACTGCCTACGTGGAAGGGGGACGCTCCGGTTCAACGACACCTTAGGTCGGCGCTTCTTGACCCCCGAGCTCATCTCCAGACCAACGAATCGAGACGCCTCCTCACCGCTGACCCTGGCAGTCGCCCCAACCGAAGCACCACTTGAAGACACCGCTATGCCGCTTTGGGCGTCGGCTGCTGACCTGCCTATGATAGGAGTTCAGCTCGCGGCTTGATAGAACGTAATCCCTCGCTCAATTTCTTCGCGAGTGCAAGAGGTGCTCCGGACGTTAGCCCTCACCGGCTGAGGTTTGAGCCGAGCAACCTCTTCCTCTAGTTCGACGATCCGGTCCTTCAACGTGTCATCCTTTACAATCACTTTGAATCGAGGAAGTTTCGCCGAACCCGGATACTCGGCACTGTCAGATATAACGCAGTGCAAATGGGTCACCTCGATGCTCTTATCAACCGTCACCCTTTGCAGCTGTTCTACCTTCTTCGCAAAGTCATCTCGTTCGGCCGAAACTCGCACCAGTTCCTCCTCCTTCGCAGATAGTTCGACCTCGACTATCCGTAGATGGTGCAGCTCGGCCAACGCCTCACTATGCCTAATCTCTAAGTTGTAAAGTATCCTCCTCGTCAGATGAACCTCACCCTCAAGACGGTCCTCCCGCGACTGCTGAAATAGCTCTGCACGGCGCCGAGCCGAGGCGGAGATAGCAGTAGGCTCGGCGATCTGAAATAAGAAATGGACAACATTGAAGTGCAGAATGGCCGAACCAAATGCTTAGACAGAAGTCCAAAATCAAAACAACACTTTTCATTCATTATCAAAAGCGGTGGCCAGTCCGCAAAAGGCATTACACTGATTGAAAGAAAAAACAAAACAAGAAACTACAAAGAATTTGCGAGGGGATCAGGGGTCCACCTGCGTCGCCGCGTCGACCTCGGGCGCGTCATTAGATGGCCCCTCGATCCTTCCCTCGACCTGGGCGTTCGCCACAGGGGGGTCGGTCTCCTCCTCCTTGTTGTCGCCTTCGTCCTCGTCGCCTTCGCCCCCCACCTCCTCGCCACCTGAAGGCGACCCTGGCCACAGTCTGTAGCCGACCCGCTCGAAGCCGGGGACACGATCCTGAACATGATCGAGTGCCCTCTGATAGGACCTTTTCATGTTCTCGGCCATGTGTTTCTTCTCCTCAGCCTCGACCTCGGCCTCTACCTCGGCCCTAATCTTAACTGCCAGCGCCTCTTTCTCCGCCTTCAGGTCGGCCAGAGACTTCGCCGACGCGGCCAACTCCTCGGCGGCCTTCGTGGCCTTCACCGACTCCGCGTCGAGTCTCCGCTTGACCCTGTCCAGGTCGGCCTCAAGACCAGCGACCTGGACCTCCAACACCTCGGCTCGCCTCTGCTCATCCTCGAGTTCCTTGACCGCCCTGACCTTTGTCGTCCTGTCTTTGTCGCTGGCGGCCTTCAGCTCCTTCTCCTGCGTGGCGAACGTCTCAAGGAGGTGGCCGAAGTGGCAGGTGGCCTGCAAAGACAACGATCAGAGCAATGTGCAAGCCGGGCAGCAAACTTGAAGAAATTCGCAAGAAGACACTTACCGACACAAGCGACCGAGCGACTTCATAGGTGTCGTTGCCGACCGTCCCCGCCTTCAGCGCGGCTCTGTCCTTCGGGGTCGCCAAGTGCTTGACGACCTGCACTGACATCTACGAGTTGCCGAGGAATCCGTCGTGATTCTTCACCCGCTAGTTCGGCACAAACAACTGCTTGTGCTGCTCGGTCAGGATTTCCTCGGCCGCCTTGGTCAATGGCGGGGCCTCGAGCGCCAGAGCCGCGTTAACATCAAAATTCCCCTCTATCACGGTCGGGGCCACAGGGACCGAGGCCTCCTCGGCAACAACCACCTCCGAAGGCACCTCGGTAACCGGAGGAGGCGGGGTGGTGGTTGAGGCGACCGTGGGCTGCGGAGTCGACGAGGCAGCCTCGGTTGCCCTCTTCCTCTTTCTGCCCCCGGCCAACTTGGACCTATCGGCCATCATAGCGTTGAAATCAATCTTCATCGCTTCTACATCGGACAACAAAAAACAAATCAGCAAGACGAACTAAAGACTTGAAAAACAAAAATAAATGAGATGTCAGGAGCATACTCGGGTCGATAGGGCTTAGGCCGGACCCGAACAGCACCTCCTCCGTCAACTCCCTCCAACTCAACAGCGGAAGGGCCATGATCTTCCTTGCCACCTCCTCCTCGGCCTCAGACAGTACAGGGTCGGCTCTCGCAAATTTCGGCACCTCCACTTTCCACCGTGTCGGAATGTGCCGAATCGCCTCACCCCTTAATATAAAATACTTCTCTTTCCAACCCTTAATTGAGTCAGGGTTTTCTATGATCCTAACACCCTTCCTCGGCCCCAAGTAGTACCGATGCTCCGTCTTGTGCTGACGGTTTATTCGATACAGGCCTCGGAAGACCGTTAGGTCCGGCACGACTTCAGCCTTGTAGCACCGAAACAAGAAAGCGTTCACGTGATGCCATGTGTTCGGCATGAATTGGGTCGGCGCGAGGCAGAACCAACCGAGGATCTGGAGGATGAAAGGATGCAGCGGGAAACGTAGTCCGGCATTCAAGGAGTCGAAGTCGAACATACACATATCCGACGACGACAGCTTGGAATTCGCTCGCATCCCAGGACCGGGGATCATCAGTTTGTACTCCGGAGGGATGGCGAATCCCTTTCTGATCCGAAGGAGATCCCTCTCGGATAGCACCGAAATGATCTCGTCGGCCTCAGTAGGAAGAGCCGGGTTGGGTTCTTCAAGGATTTTCGACTTTCCATAGACCGCCTTCTCTAAAAGGTCACCTTCGTACTGCCTGACCCCCGAATGCCCGGACAGAACCGAGGGATACCGTCCCATCTCGGGGGCTTGCTTCGGGTTCTCCACGACCACCTCAACCACGGGAGATTGGGTCGCCACCCTCCTCTTCTTCTTCTCCTGCCTTGCCTCGGCTACAGACGGCTCGGCGACCTGTTTACCCTTTCTCCGGATCTTCGACCTCCTCCTCTCCTCGGCACCATCATCGCCCGAGGACGAGGCCCCACTCCCCGAGTTCACTCGTGACATCTCTAGGAAAAAGCTAAGGCTAGTAGACTGACCTTTGAAGTGACATTCACGGTCGGAATTTGCTCGCCGGAAATCGCCTGGCCCACGCGACAGCTAACGTCACCGCCTTGGAGCAAAAGTCGCCGCTAGCAGAGAACTTAGAGAACAAAAGTGAAGTCTTGGAAGTAAAAAGTAAGAAATGAGCTTAGGAGTGGGAGTGAAAATTTATAACCTCTAAAATGTTGGGCCTCCTTGGGAAACGTGAAAAGCCCAATAAGCCAAAGCGTCCAGCGGAGTTGCGACGTTTCGAAAAACGAAAGGGCTCCCCAAATCACTCAAGTCCACGACTCGGCCACCGGTCCGCCAAACAGCCAACTCAGCGCCTCGGCAAGCAGCGCTACGATGCCGAGCCGAGATGACGAGGTACCGACCCTCGTATATGGAGAAAAATCATCCCGAGGCGAAGCCACCGTCAGATCTCTCCAAAATTCGCGACAGAATCTGATGGACGGTCCAGATTGCGCCACGCCCACAAAACGACAAGATTGCATTTTCTCGTGATCTGAACCCCATCCTCGTGATGCGCGCCATGATGGACGGCCGAGATTCGGCCATGTGTACCTCCCGAACTGCCTGCTACCGGCCTACTCAGCCGAGCTACCGAACAGCTCAGCCGATCAGCCGAGCTACTGGGCTCGGAAAGGTGGAACCATCAAGAGACGCTTCCTCCAAAATAGCCAACTCAGCACCTCGGCCAACAGCACTGAGATGCCGAGCCGAGATGACGAGGTACCAACCGTCGTATATGGAGAAAAATCACCCCGAGGCGAAGCCACCGTCGGATCTCTCCAAAATTCGCGACAGAATCTGATGGACGGCCCAGATTGCGCCACGCCCACAAAACGACAAGATAGCGTTTTCTCGTGATCTGAACCCCATCCTCGTGATGCGCGCCATGATGAACGGCCCAGATTCGGCCACGTGTACCTCCCGAACTGCCTGCTATCGGCCTACTCAGCCGAGCTACCGAACAGCTCAGCCGAGCAGCCGAGCTACTGGGCTCAGAAAGGTGGAACCATCAAGAGACGCTTCCTCCAAAATAGCCAACTCAGCACCTCGACCAACAGCACTTAGATGCCGAGCCGAGATGACAAGGTACCGACCCTCGTATATGGAGAAAAATCATCCCGAGGCAAAGCCACCGTCGGATCTCTCCAAAATTCGCGACAAAATCTGATGGACGGTCCAGATTGCGCCACGCCCACAAAACGAAAAGATAGCGTTTTCTCGTGATCTGAACCCCATCCTCGTGATGTGCGCCATGATGAACGGCCCAGATTCGACCACGTGTACCATCCGAACTGCCTGCTATCGGCCTACTCAGCCGAGCTACCGAACAGCTCCGCCGAGCAGCCGAGCTACTGGGCTCGGAAAGGTGGAACCATCAAGAGACGCTTCCTCCAAAATAGCCAACTCAGCACCTCGGCCAACATCACTGAGATGCCGAGCCGAGATGACGAGGTACCGACCCTCGTATATGGAGAAAAATCATCCCAAGGCGAAGCCACCGTCGGATCTCTCCAAAATTCGCGACAGAATCTGATGGACGGCCCAGATGATGCCACGTCCCTCGGATCCTCCGAACCGAGGCACCGACCCATCAAGCCGGTGCGTTGATTCTCCGAGCCGAGATGACGAGGTACCGACCCTCGTATATGGCGAAAAACTCGCCGACCCATATCAGCCGTTGGATCCTATAAAAAAGCACGCTCGTCATGATGGACGGTTCAGATCTTACCACGTCCACTACACGACAAGATAGCGTTTTATTGGGATCCACGCTGAGATGGACGGCCCAGATGATGCCACGTCCCTCGGATCCTCCGAACCGAGGCACCGACCCATCAAGCCGGGGCGTTGATTCTCCGAGCCGAGGTGCCGAGGTGCCGACCCTCGTATATGGCGAAAAAACTCGCCGACCCATATCAGCCGTTGGATCTTGTAAAAAAGCGCGCTCGTCATGATGGACGGTTCAGATCTTACCACGTCCACTACAGACAAGATAGCGTTTTATTGGGATCCACGCTGAGATGGACGGCCCAGATGATGCCACGTCCCTCGGATCCTCCGAACCGAGGCACCGACCCATCGAGCCGGGGCGTTGATTCTCCGAGCCGAGGTGCCGACCCTCGTATACGGCAAAAAAGCCTGCCGAGGAGTAGGGACCGTCTGATCGTTAAGAAATTTGCGCTTCGCCCTGATCGATGGTCCAGATTCTGCCACATCATAAATAAGTATTTAAAAATTGATTTTTATTTATTTAAATCGTTTTATTTATTTAAAAATTGCGAAAAATTGCTAAAAATTCGGGAAAATTAGCTAAAAATTCTAGGAAACAATTAAAAATTCGAGGGGATATTTTTGAGCCCCCGAACGAACAATAATTACCTAGAATATACGGCCAAAATCCCCGAACGATTAGTTGACACATCGCAAAATTAAATAAATAGCCCGGAAAAATAGATAAAAAGCTCGATACACCATATGGCTTCAAAAAAGAAGGAGTTACCTTACCACCCACTTCGGGATTCAAAATCACCCATTCGGACTCCGATACAACTCCATTAGCCACTAGAACAGTCAAACTACTCCTCAAAGGCTGATTGCCCTAAGCCTTTAGGAGTGGGGGGCTCGTGATATGGCTAAAAATAGGGGTTTAATTGAGACCGTCCAAATTGAACACGAATCCTGAAGCCCAGGGGTAAAATAGTAATTTCACCTACAAACGGGTCTGAAGCGGGTTCTGGGTCTCCTCCTCACAGATCCAATAACCCGCAAACGGATCCACCTCAACTGGGTGTGGATTTCAACCCTCAACAAACCCAGTCCAGTAGGATAGAATTAGGGTTTCTGATTAATATTAATCAACGGCCCTGATTCATATCTATCCTTCCACTGGGGATTAGGGATTACATTCCTTATCTATACATAGGAATTACATGCCTAATCTGTTCCCCAAGACGCCTATAAATACCCCCATCCATCTCCATTTAGAGGTAATCAATCTTTCACCAGTTTTTGCGCTCTCTCATAGTCTTCCAGATTACTGACTTGAGCGTCGGAGGGTGCGTCGCCGGGAACAACCCCGATGTTTCGCACTTTGTGCAGGTGTACAACGGGAGCGACGATCAAACCCCGACGGAACAGGTACGCAGGTTTACTATTCAGTTTCCCTAAGAATCCACAAATACTATCTGTTTGCCCCCACACCAAATTTAGCGGCAACAATAAGCGAGCATGGAACCACACATAAAACTCATCAATAAAATTCACCAAAATTCTGGGTAATCCTAACTAGGTAAAGAAACACTGACCAAAATTTTGGATCAAAATTTTATATGTAGCATAGTTCTTTAAAATGATTTGTCATCAAAATTATTGAAAAACAGAATCTGGAAAATATCGACACCTCTGTACAAAAACAGTCATAAGTCACTCATACAAAAACGAAATCGAGCAAGGTTAAAGGGGTTTGAAAATAGACGAAGTTCTCTAAAATTCATGTTTTTACCGAAATTAAGATACTGACTTTAAAATAGTCCAAAACAGCAACCAAAATAGAACAGTGACAAACTACAAATTTTTCCCTTGAAAACATAATCGACATCGATTCAAGAAAATTGATCCAAACACACCCAAACATAAAATCGAGTCTACCAAGTGTCTAAACCTCATGAATTAGGGTATCTAACATGTCCACACCAAGTATTTCACATGGGTCTCAACCAAATCACGAATTCTCACAAAAATCTCACATACAAGATCAAAATCAAGAACGACTAAATCCTAAGTTAATTCATGTCAAGATTGTGTCGTGAGTCATCTATGGTCAAGTTTTCATAATAGAGACAAAACCCACCAAGCAAAATACAAACAAGAGTCGTCTCTAGACCCAACTACACTATAGGTGAACTTTTTGACTTGTATCAAACAAATAAATTAGAGTACAAGTTACTTGCCTGAAAGATAACGACGGAACGACAAAAGAGCAAGAATAACGGGAACGGATCTCGGGTACAACTTAACGAACGAATCGAATCACGAACCAAACTCATGATTGCACAAACCAAATACGAACACAAACTACGAACGAGAACCACTCCAACCAATAACACACATGCACGGGCGATACACGTGCACCCCAACAACTACCCAAGCAACAAGAGAACGACGCATGGCACGGCATGGCAACGGGACTGTCACGGTTGCCGCGAGCTACTGCTGCCGGAGAAGAACAGTGGCACGCTGTTCTCGCTGCCCACTTGGTCCGTGACAAAGGAGAGCACTGGGGGATAGGGAGGCGACGCTGCGGGGGAGTAGTACAGTGCACGGGGGGGTGGCACGATGACTGAATGTCGCAGCGTCGGAGGGCTGCGGCGTTGAGAGATGCCGTGGTGCTATTGTCGAAGATGCAGGGTGGGGCTGGGTGGTGCAGTCGCTGCTATTGCTGGGCCTGGCAGAGAAGAAGGGAGAGGCAGGGAGAGGTCGAAGGGAGCATGGGGTAGAGGACAGGAGTAGGAGTTCGGGATAGGGTTTTGAAGAGTTGGGTTGCGGCTGAAGGCTTATGCAGGATGGGAAGATGAACAGATTAAGGGGTTAATATATAGGTAAAGGGGTTGGGTGTACAGGGTTTAAAATGGGTAGGGGATGTGAAGTTGGGTTTCAGTTTGGTTTAATATAGGAAATGGGTTATGGGTAGGGTATTTAATGGGTTATTGAGTGTAGGAGGTTAAATGGGTTGGGTAAAGTAATTGGGTCTGATGGGTTAGGGATATTGGGCTTATTGGATCTGGGTGTTAAAAAAACAGGGTATTTAAATAGGGTATAGGCTTTATAAAAATAATGGGTTATAATTAAAATCCAATAAGGAAAATAGGGTATTAAATAACAAATGGGTTTGGAGTTTTGGAAAAATAAAATAACAAATAAAAATATTGTTTACAAAAAAAATGTAATTTGCATTACAAAATAGTATTTATTTAAAATAGATACAATATAATTAGCACATAGAAATGGATTTTCAATAACCCGCCAAAATTAGTAATAATAATAACAATAATAACAGTAATACTAATAAGAGAAATAATAACAAAACTAGAAATTGTATTTCAATATAAAATCATAGAAAATAGTTACAATTTAAAATTATTGATTGAAAACAGATTTTAAAATAGAAGATCCCAAATATATATATATATATATATATATATAAATACATTTTGACAAAAGAATTTGAAAACCGGAAAAATAATTTGCGAAAATTTTTAAAATAAAGAAAATACACAAAAATACATTTTTGGGAAAACAGGGGTTACACTTCCACTCAGTCAAATTCCATGTTCCCCATCATGGCCACCCCATCTATAGGAAACCCAGTAATCATTTCTACATCTTGGAGAGTAACGGTCATCTCTCCTACCGGTAGGTGGAATGTGTGGGTCTCCGCCTTCCATCGCTCCACAAGAGCTGTAAGTAAAGGACGATCAAGCTTCACACCCCCATAACCGAGATCCGTAAAAACTTACTTCAAACAAGTGTGGAGCAATATGGGGGTCCATGGGTAGAACCGCGTGCTTCTGCAAGTTACACTTGTTTGCGGACCCATCTCACATGGCTTCAGATTTATGTATAGATTACAAAGCGAGTACGCTTAAGTCCACCGATCTTGGAGGTGTAAGTCCAACCAAAGACGATGGACCGGCCTCGGCAGATGAAGAATGATGACCACCAACCTACAAGAACAAATACAAATCTTGATATTAAAAATACAATGTTACATATTCCTATTTAAATAATAATAATAATAATCAATCTTATCTTTATAAATGGTACGCCACTAGCACTACCAAAAGGACTTCTCGCTCGCCTCGTTCTAGCCATTTTCTCTATCAACAATAAACATAAGGTTAATTGATAAGCAATTTCTCTATCAACAATAAACAAAGCGAATAATGTAGAAAAATGCACAAATGACAACGAAAAATTCCATTTTTTTTTCAAGTGGGTCAAGCTCACCCCACACAAGCCAACGCAACTTATAGAAGTGATTTTCGACAAACGATTTGCGAGATACAGTCGTGCATCGCTTTTGGTCAAGAAAAAGCAAAATAAAGCGGTGCACGGCTGTATCTCGCAAACCGTGAGTCGAAACTCGCTTCTACAATTTGCGTTGGCTTGTGTGGGGTGAGTCCAACCTACTCACAAAGTTTTGGAATTTTTTGTTGTCGTTTGTGAGGTTTTCTACGTTATCGTACTCAAAAATTTCAAAAATTAGCTGTTTAATTTGTGTTTACAATGAATGATATAAAAATGCACAAACGGCATCAAAAAATTCCGAAACTTTGCGAGTGGGTTGGACTCACCCCACACAAGCTAACAAAACTTGTAGAAGTGATTTTCGCCAAACGGTTTGCAAGATACGGCCGTGTATCGCTTTTGGTCAAGAAAACCAAAATAAAGCGGTACTCAGCCGTATCTCGCAAACCGTGAGTCGAAACTCACTTTTACAATTTTTTGGCTTGTGTCGAGTGAGTCCAAACTACTCGCAAAGTTTCAGAATTTTTGGTTGCCATTTGTGAGATTTTCTATGTTCTCGTACTCAATTTTTTAAAAATTAGTTGTTTAAGTTGTGGTTATGATGAATGATGTAAAAACGCACAAACGACATCCAAAAATTCCAAAACTTTGCGAGTGGGTCAGAATCACAACACACAAGCCAACACAACTTTTAGGAGTGAGTTTAGACTCATGGTTTGCGAGATATGGCCATGTATCGCTTTTGGTCAAGAAAAAACAAAATAAAGCGGTACACGGCCGTATCTCACAAACGTGAATCGAAAGTCATTTCTACAGGTTGCGTTGGCTTGTGTGGGTTGACTCCGACCAACTCAGGATGTTTCGGAATTTTTTGATGTCATTTGTGCGGTTCTTTCACGTCTCTTGAACAACAATAACTAAACTATGGCATTTTTTAGTACGGTTACGCTAGAAAACCCTACAAATGATATCCAAAAAATACGAAACTTTGCGAGTAGGTTGAACTCACGTAACACAAGCCAACACAACTTGTAAAAATGAGTTTTGACTCACAGTTTGCGAGATAAGGCCGTGCACCATTTTATTTTGGTTTTTATTGATCAAAAGTGATACACGGCCATATCTCGCAAATCGTGAGTCGAAGATCACTTCTACAAGTTGCATTTGCTTGTGTGGGGTGAGTCTGACCTACTCGAGAAGTTTTGTATTTTTTTGGACCGTTTACGTGATTTTACTAATATCAAACAATTAAAAATATGACTAAATCTACAATTTTAGTAAACAACAACAACTACGACTAAAATTCCACTGTCTAAAATAATCAAAATACTAAATACAAACTTCTACATCTACAAAATTATTGGAAAACTTTAATTAATTCAAATAATTAGAAAAGAGACATAAAAAACTTTAAAAACAATACAAATATAACTACGAAGCCAATGATTTAGTTATTACCTTACACTACTACGAATTTTCCAATATAGGTGATGTCGCCAAACTTGGGTTTCGACTTCCGATTTGCGTTCGAAGATTGGAGTAGGAGTGGTTTCGAAGATTTGAGGAGATATTGGGAGTGAGAGAGTGTGTGAGAATGGAGGAGGAGAAGCAGTAGTGGACGAAAGAGGAGGACTTCGGGTGTGGATAATGGTTATGGTTTTTGGGGTTGTGGGAGGTGCTTCGGAAGAGAGAAAGAGTGTCAACGATGGAACGATGCTGAGTGAGAGAGTGAAGTGAAAGAGGAGGAGTCTCTAGAGTGAGAGGGGATCGGTTTCGGTTGGGATTGAGTTTGGGTTCGCGGAAGAAGATAGATAGAATAAGGAGAGAGTGAGATCGAGAGAAGATAGAGTTTTTTTTAAAAAAAATATCCACTTTGCCTTAGCCCGTCGTTTCCAACAACGGTATAAGGCAAAAATTTCCCCCAAAAAATTCATAAGAAATTCGAGCCTTTGGATCTAGATCCAACGGCTCATATCGCCATTCGCAACGGGTTTGTGCAAACAGACCTGTTGCAATGGAAGAAACCTCTTTCTCTATAAATATATTTGGAATAAGGCCGTAGCACACCTGCACTTTGCCCCGAATATATATAAATTGTGGATTTTTGTGTTCAAGCAGAATTCGAACTCCCAGCGAAGAGACTTACTAGTGGACCCCTTATCAATTGTGAAACATGTATATAATTGGGTCGGGTGACAATTAAGTCCAATACCCTCACATCCATACCCGGCCCAGAAAAATATTAACAAATATACGCAACCCTGCCCGACCCAATATAACCCATATCGCAAAAGGGCAATTTCGTCTTCTCCATAAATCAACCCCCCTCTCTCATCCCCTCATCTTCTTAAATTCCCCAATCCCCTTTTTTCGAAACCCTAGCTAAGGTTTTCCCTTGCCTCTTTTCGAAACCCCAAACAACAACGAAGACGACGACAATGGGAAGATACCGCAGCCGTAGCTACAGCCCTCCTCCTCGAAAGCGCCGTAGCTACAGCCCTCCTCCTCGAAAGCGCTACGACGACCCCCGCGACCGCGACCGCCGCCGCGAGTACCGCTCCCCCGCCCCCTCCGGCCTCCTTGTCCGAAACATCGCTCTCGATGCGAGGTATGACAATTTCGTTACAAAGAGCTTAGATTTTGGTGCCATATGATAGTTTTGTTTGAGAAGTTACGAATTTTGATTGGATTGATTGGTTTGTGCAGGCCAGAGGATTTGCGGATTCCGTTTGAGCGGTTTGGCCCGGTGAAGGATGTGTACCTGCCAAAGAATTACTATACTGGGTATGTTTTTGTTTTTTGGATGGAAGTTTATTGATTTCAGATTATTGTTGGTTTAGTTTGTGGGAGATTGTTTGATGCATTTTTAGGTACGGTTGATGAATTTGACGTGGATTGATGGCCGGTGAATGTTAGATTGCTTAGGAAAACTTTTAACGATCTCAGTTAGTGTTTGTTTGTAGTTGTAAAAAGTATCTATTGGTGTCTCTCCATGAAAACTTTAGGGTGTTTTGGTTAGAGTGGGTATCTCGTGGGATGAACTTGCCTACTTTTATTGTTGGTCCAGAAACTATAAGTTTTAAATGTTGCAAACTCTGAGATGATATTCCCGGAGTCATCCTGATTTTTGGGTTTTACCCAATCCAAAACTTCCCACTAAACTTGGCATTTGTTGATACAACAGTTAAAATGGTAAAATCTTGAAAATCATGTGTCATAAGAAAATTGAAACCTTAGGCGATAGTTTATCAATAATCTCATCAGACTCATCACTGTCAATGACGAATCGGGACATGAACGAGCGGGAGTACGATATAGAGAAAGCATAGTGGAGAGAGCAAACCTGATAAATAGATTCTTTAGTATATTGATAGTGTATTTTCCGTTGCTTAAATTTTTTATATTTTGGTAGTAATCTTAATTTTATAGGACGTCTGTTAGACCAGTAATGATGGATGGAGCAGAGTGTTGGGCAATAAAGAAACAACATGTCCAAAAAAATAAGTGTAGCGGAGATAAGGATGTTAAGATGGATGTGTGTTAAAACAAGGAAGGATAGAATTAGAAATGAGCATAAGTTAAGAGAGAATCGCTTCAGGTGGTTTGGACATACCACACGTAGACCTAGTATTGCCCCCGTTAGAAAGAGTGTTTTGAAAAGTATTGAGGGTAGAGTTAAGGGTAGGGGAAGGCCTCAACTTATTTGGGTGGAAACAGTGAGAAAATGTATGATAGCTTGTGACCTTACAAAAGATTTGCACTAAACCGAGCAGAATGGAAAACCAGGATTCATGCAGCCGACCCCAACTAGTTGGGAAAAAAGCTTTGTTGTTGTTGTTGTTGTTGGTGTTGTGTTCTTAATTTTTTATAGCTAGAAAATATAAGTTGTTGTGGTAGTGTTCTTAATTTTTTATAGCTAGAAAATTATATTTTTGTTTTCGAGTTGTAGGCTGGAAATGGAATCTAAATGTAATAGAAATACGAGATAAGAGTATATTTCACATTGATGGCCAAGAGTTATGTTGGAATCATGAATTCATTTTCTATAATTAATCATTCATGATGAGGTGGAGATTGATGTGGAGATTGAGGAGGATGCTATCAATATAAACCAGAGTTTCACCTCAGGCCTCTAGGCGATGCAGAATCTAGAATCCTCGCTTGTGTACTTGACCAAGCGGTCAAGTTTGATCAAGCAAGGGTCAGGTGAGTGGTGGGCACCTCAGGGAAGAGGTGAAGCCCGCATTGCCTCTTTACTTTTTAGGTTTTTATTCTTTTGGTATTGAGAATATCCCTATTTTTCAGTTTTACTTTCATTAGTTAGGTGCATGTGAAGACAAAATTTGAATTACGGATGAGAATATACGACGAATATAAGGTTCAAAGAGATACAGTTTCTCCTCCCATCTTTATGTTATGTTCCTTTCCCATGTCTCCGGCATCTGTCGTTATGTTCCTTATTACTTGGTTAGTTGTATTTGCGAAATGCTTAGTAGTGTGAGCACACTTGAGAGATCTTATTAAGTTTAATTTAGATCATTATATATTTTGTCATGAGAGTGGTTATCAGTGTAGTCGATGGCGTAAGACGCAAGTAATTTCAAATCCTCGTAAAAAGCCTGAGGCGCAAAGCGCAATTTGAGGTGCAAGCCTCAGTTAACCGAGGCGCACTATTACTTTTTGGAATTTTTAAAATTTGTAAATTAGATTATATAAACAAAATAACATCATAGCAACAAAATATATCATACAATGAACATATACTTAAAAAGTAAGGTATGGAAGACGTAGTCTGTAAATGTAACCTGGAAGTGTAACCGTGTAACGGTGTAAGTGTAATTTGTAAGTTGTAATTGTGTAAGTTATAATTTTTGTACATTCAACAATTAATTTTTTTTTTGAGAATATCACAGTGCAGTATTAGTATTACACTATTACAGAATATTACAATATTACAATTAAATATTAAGTAAATTCAAGTATTCAACAATTAATTATTACAGTAAGTTTCATCCAAATAGCCTAATAAAGCAGTAAAGCAAAAGCAGCATAATAAAGCAGTAAAGCAAAAACATTGCATAACTAAAAAAGCAAGAATACTATTAAAAAAATAAAATAAAATAAAAAGAATAATTTAAATAATAAAAAAGAAAAAAATTATAAAACCTGTCGAAAGACTCAAAACTAAAAAAGAAAGAATACTTAAATAATAAAGAAGGGGAAAAATAAGGAAAAAATAATGTTAAGGCGCGCCAAACAATGTCGAGGCGTGCTGAGGCGCATGCCTCACCAGCGAACAAGGGGTGCGCTTCAACTGAGGCTTGAGGCGCACCCTGGGATATCGGCGCCTGAGGCGCGCCTTCAACATCACTGGTGGTTATGTGCAGTCTTTTATACTTGTTAACTTGGATAATTTGTTAAGAAATTTTAATACCTTAGCAGTATACTCCATACCGTTTATCATAATTCTGTATGACGTCTACTTCATACTTGTTGCCTGTATCTGCATATTCGTTTTGCTATATTATTTCCATATTCTGGTTGTCCTCTAGTTAAAAATTGAATAGATTATTACATGCTACAAATAACACATTATTTATTTATTTATCCGTCATTTGGCACCTCTGTGGGCACCTCTCGCCTCAGGAGATAGTGGAGTTTGGTGATAGTGGAGTCTGGCGCCTTGACTTGCCTTTCGCATTTAAAATTCTATTATAAACAAGTGATGGAAAAGAGTTTCTAGGGTATTGTGTGATCACAAAATACCCATGAAACTAAAAGAGAAGTGGACGATTTGAGTGGAAAAGAGTTTTTGGGGTACTGTGTGATCACAAAATACCCATGAAACTAACTGAAAAGTTTATACAACAATTCTGCTTATGGGTCAAAATGTTGGGTATGCAAAATAATATTATAAAAAAAGAGCATAGTTGAAATAGAGGATTTTGTTGTGGAAAAGTGATAGTACACTTAAAAAGGGAAGAATTGAGTGCATTTTAAAGAAATTAGACAGGTTCTTCTAGTTGAGGATAAAATGAGCGAGATTCAATAAGGATGTTTTTGTCGTGCAATGGAGACCAATATCTGTGCTGTGGCAGAAGTTTGTTATTAACTTAATTACTTGTATTGTCATGTCATCATGCTAGTGATGGCAAAAGAAAGTGATAATTTCTTAGTCTTAAATGGCATCACTAGTGTTTGTAAACTTCTGATGGGCCTGCTTACTGTCATATTCTCATCATAGGCACTATGTCATGATGTTTGCTATGAACAACCAACAATATGCATAGCTGGATTCTGAAAGATATGTTATCTTTTTTTTTGTAGAACCAAAAGAGAACTTAAATCAAGCCAAAAAATGATAATTTTTTATAGAGTATAAAGAAGATTAGAATAGCCAAATATTATTGGATTTTAGATATCCCAAATATCATAGTAAATGGGAGCACTTCACTTGATTTGGAATTAGTTTGTTAAGAATCCACTCATGGTCTCACATGCATAGTTGTCAATATTTTACATATCTTACGATATATCTCGATACGATACGATATGGAATGAATTTGATATGTATCCTATGCCATTTATCTATAACTTAAAATATCTCATTTTGTCATATTGTATCTTGCAATATGATTTGGTTTTGCACTAATATACAATACGATACAATATAAAAAATAATAGCTTGCATGTGTATCTAGATTCATGTTTGTTTCATAATTCACCCGAAAGGCAATTTTAAAGCCTAAAACCTAGATCTTTAGGGTTTTGTGCCAACGCGACAAGATTTCTTCTTTGTTTATTCCGCTTTATGGCTTTGTTCGTTATCTCTTCTGCTTTGTTCATCTTGTTTTCTGGATTTATTGCAAATAACATGTTGGTTGCTTCTTCCTTGAGATTTTTACTCTCCAATGTTGTTAGTTTTTCATTTTCTCCCTTCTCTCGTTCTTTCTTTACGTTCGTTAATTTTATATTTTTTCTCAAGCTATTTCCTTATGCTATTTTATGTTCTTGTTTGTGTATATGTAAGTTCTCTCTTAAAAAGTTAAAACTTTAACAATAAATTTGTGTTGTTAATTACATCATGCAATTATTGATAAATTAGATTAATTTAATAAGAGGTACATTATTAATTATTTTAGTTCAAATCATAAAGTGAATTCTCATATTTTGTGCTAGTTTTTGTTCACCTATAATTATATGGTCTTTAAATATAGATTAGATGACTACATGTAATCTATATAATAAAACACAAAGAAAGCTATCAAGTGGCTCTCCTTCAATTCCCTCAAAATCAAAGGCCCAGATCTAACATCACAAAACACATTTCCCCCCCAAAAGTTTCCCCCCAAAACTCAAATTCAAATCTCCCCAAAACAACTCCTTTATTTATTTAATTCTCTCTCTCTCTCTCTCTCTCTATATATATATATATATTATGGAAACATGGACTTTTATATCCCAATTCATAATTATTTTTCAACATATATACTAATGAAAATATGAACTTTTATTTACAACTAATTATTGTCATACTAATCAAACTTGAGCTATATAGTTGTTGATTTACTGTTTACAAGGCTTTTCATATGCTGTATCGTTCTGGAAATGTGTCGTAGGCACGTGCCCACGGGAAAAATACATTTGCCCCCCAAAACTCAAATTCAAATCTCCCCAAAACAACTCTTTTATTTGTTTAATTCTCTCTCTCTCTCTCTCTCTCTATATATATATATATATATATATATATATATTATGGAAACATGGACTTTTATATCCCAATTCATTAGTATTTTTCAACATTTATACTAATGAAAATATGAACTTTTATTTACAACTAATTATTGTCATACTAATCAAACTTGAGCTATATAGTTGTTGATTTACTGTTTACAAGGCTTTTCATATGCTGTATCGTTCTGGAAATGTGTCGTAGGCACGTGCCCACGGGAAAATCTAGTATGACTATATTAGAAAAATAGTGTCATACGCATATATGCAAAATTGCAAATCCTATAGTAGTACATAGTACGAGTACACAATGAGTACACAATTAGTTACATTAACAAGTTTTTAAATCTAGTTTACGTTGTTAGGAATTAAGGATCATAAATAATGTAATATTAAGGACTTTTGCATCAGTTTTTTTTTTTAATTCGTTAAGAATTTTTGATGACTCGATAGTTAACATGTACATCCTTGATCTTCTTCTAGTTATTGATTTACCTATATTTTAATGAATTATGATCATAGAAACTGATGTACATCGATTGCTTCACTTTTGAACATGAGTTAATTTATCTTATGATACGATACACGATACGATATAAGATACAATAATCTTGAAAAATGATATGCTATATGTATCAAGATTTGACAACTGTGCTCACATGGAAGATTAGTAATGAACAAAAAAAAATGAGAGACTGCCATCTCGTTTAATTATCTTTTGTATCTATTCTATATGGCTCTTCTTAAGACTTGTGAGACTAGTGTTCATTTATTACTTCGTCTCTTTGTATGCATGAGTTCTTATTTCTATCCAGTTGTTCGTTTTCATTTGAATATTGATGTAAATTTTAGTTTGCATTAGAAAATTTGGTTTAGTTTGTGTTCTGTGAGTTTGGCAAATTTTAGAGAGATCTTCAATTATGCTATTTTCCAAAGTGGCAAATTTTTAGTGTATGACTCTTTACTGATTTATACCTCTTCCATCTTTGGAAATCATTTTATCAATTTAAAACTAAGTGTACTGAAAATTATTGTATTAATCATCAACATCTATTGTATTTCGGAATTGATTCACTCTTGAAAAGTTGATAGTGAGCTAGTAACAATATATTCTTAAGTCTGGTATTTCATGTACTACTGAATTTGTTATGCACAATGTTCTGAAAGTCGAATTTATGCAGCATTATACAAAGAGACAATTCTGAGTCTTGCCCAAAGACACGCTGCACTTCTCGTGACTAGGTCGCCCGAGGATGGCATTATAGGCCTCCTTGACGTCGACCACCATGAAGTCCATGGGCTCGGTCCGAGTGGTCGGAGACTTCCCCGCAGTAACATCCAGAGTAATAATTCCTTCGATCTGAACTGAGGCGCCTGAGAAGCCGAGAAGGGTGTTTCCTGTGGGCTTTAGCCTTTCTCAAGAAAGCTTCAATCCTTCGAAGGCGGTGATGAACAGTATGTTGACCAAGTTCCCGTTATCCATGAGGATGCGTCGAACCTCGTGGTTTGCCAGACCAAGGCTGATGACCAATACATCACAGTGAGTGATCCGGTTGCCCTCAGATTCTTCATCTAAGAACGAGTCCGTTTGTCTGTGGCCTCAGAAAGGAGGAAGTTATGGACCGAGTTTGCTTCCCGGACCAATACCTTTCGGGAAGAGTTGGAGTCCCTCTTCCATCGGCCCTCCATGTATGGAGTGGAGGATGGTCATTCTTTTGGAACCCTGGGGTTCGAACTCCATTTCTGGATGCTTATTGGTTCCTTGGCGGGGGGGGGGGGGGGGCTCTGACCTTCTCGGGTGAATTTAGACAAGTACTGTATGTTGTATAATTTACATTGTTCATAATATATTGTTGTGTATGAGTGTTATTGTTATGTATGAGGGTTAGTTTAAAGGGTTAGGAGGGTTAGGATGGCTAAGGTTAAGGATTAAAATGTCAAGATTAGGGTTAGAAGGGTTGGACTAGGGTTAGGGTTAGCCATGACCAAAAAAAACTGTAGAAACCGCTACACTCCACTCACTCATTTCTTGGTCCAAA
This sequence comes from Hemerocallis citrina, assembly GCA_017893485.1. Classification (NCBI taxonomy): domain Eukaryota; kingdom Viridiplantae; phylum Streptophyta; class Magnoliopsida; order Asparagales; family Asphodelaceae; genus Hemerocallis; species Hemerocallis citrina. Next base: position 159,556,824 of record CM030365.1, read on the forward strand.
TCCAGCCACATCTCTGTTGGATCCTGTAGGCAAGGCAAGAAACACTAGAGGGGGTGAATAGTGTTGTATAAAAATTAAAAACGAAATTAAACTTTTTCTTCTGTTCAGTCGACTTGAAAAGAGATAAATCGACTCAGGTGTCAGATTAGAAGAATATTTAAGACAAGTCTGACCAGTTGACTTATAGCGGAAACCAGTCGACTTGCCAGAAAAGTTTTAGAAGAGTATGTTATACCAGTCTAATTAGTCGACTTAAATAAGAGAGGAAGTCGACTGTTCAGACAAGTTTCACAGAGTAATTAAAAGCAAGTAAAGAAAATGCAAGTTCAGAGAAATACAACCATAGAGTACACATGATGTATCCTGGTTCGGTCCTCCCGACCTACATCCAATCCCCAAGCAACCAACTTGAGATTTTCCATTATTCTTGAGAAAAATACAAGAATACCCTACGGCGTTTAGACAACAACTTTGTCTAACCTGTAGACCTCTCTCACCACTAAAGAGAGCAAACCCACTCTTCCACCAAGAGTGAAAACCTGACTCTACAACCTAGAGCCCTACTCTCCAATCGAGATGACCACTCTCACAACCGAGAGTGAAGAAAAACAACAAAAGAGTTACAATCAACCTATAGCCTTGTTTTGTGATTGTAATTTTTGTATGTGGCTAATCGGTTAACTTCTGAATTCAGTCCAAAACGAATTCAATGTTATATTGGATTGAAAATCAGAGAACCAAGACTTAAAAGATTAGAGTGCTAGTTTGAATACTTGTTCTTTTGAAAGCAATAAACTTAAACTTTCTTTTCAAAATGCTTGGAGCCTTTCAATGGTGATTCCTAGGCTCTATTTATAGAGAGGAATCCCTTGAATTTTGTAAATCAGTTTATAAAACTGATTTAAAATGGATATAATCTTTTGAAATTTGAAAAACAAGTTTTTTTGATCTGATAAATGGAGACCAATCGGCACAAAGCAGGAGAATTGTGAGGATATTTATTCAGAAGCCTTGGTTCTAATTCGGCTGTCATTGACGAGCGTTGTTATGTGCAAATCCGTTGAGAAGAGAAGTGCGGCCTGTCTTTGGGCGAGACTCAGAATTGTCTACTCAGAATTGTGATCCTAAGACGACGATTTCGAGTAGACAATTCTGAGTCTCGCCCAAAGACAGGCCGCACTTCTCTTCTCAACGGATTTGCACATAACAACGCTCGTCAATGACAGCCGGATTAGAACCAAGGCTTCTGAATAAATATCCTCACAATTCTCCTGCTTTGTGCCGATTGGTCTCCATTTATCTCCTTCTAGGGCTAGATCCAAGTCATGTTGAACTGATGCATCTCCAAACATGCGGGCACATATTTAGCATGCACCTGCATATTGAAATAGTCTATATGTGGTTCAAGATTGGTGATTTCTCACTGCACAGCGCATATGCGCCGCATAATTCGACTTTCAGAACATTGTGCATAACAAATTCAGTAGTACATGAAATGCCAGACTTAAGAAAATATTGTTACTAGCCCAATATCAACTTTTCAAGAGTGAATCAATTCCGAAATACAATAGATGTTGATGATTAATACAATAATTTTCAGTACACTTAGTTTTAAATTGATAAATTGATAAACACCACAATGAGTCTATATCAGATCGTTGTGTGAGAACGGAGGTTAGTGAGATTTGTGAATTCATGGGTGATTGAACAGTTGAGTCGGAGATGATAGACAGAAAGGGGTGCACACTAGAGAAGACCATGCATATATCTTTGTTGAAATGGAGACTAATATCCAGGAGAACTCTGGAATCATGGGGATGCAGGTACATAGCTTGATGTGAAGTTCTATCAATTTGAGAAAGTTGTCATAAGGTGAAGGGTGAGAGGGGGATTGGGCAGAGTCAGCACAACCTCTACCAGCTTTATAGGAATGGAAAATCATGTAAAAGTGATTTGAAGTCTTGCATTTCTAAAGCATTATATAGTTTGCCGCCACTAGAATTATCGAATCGAGACTGTGACGTTCGAATATCGTCGAGAGGTGGAGAGTGCCTCGGGGTAAGTGGAGTTCGTGCGGAGAGTGGCACCTTCGTGTTAATGTCTACTGGGGTGTCTTCAAGGGGCATACTAATTGAAAAAAAAAAGGTGGAGGTAGATTCAACTTGCAGAAGAAGACACTGAATTGGGTTGTTTACAAAAGAAAATGGAAAGAGTAGTAGAGTTTAAATCACACATGTGTGGATTCATGAGTATGCAATCTAAGGTGGAAATTGTTGGGTTTATCTCTTGCATAATGTGAAGAAAAGACGGTGAAGCGAATGAGGTCGAAGCGTCAATGGAAGAAAGAAGTAGCAAGTAGTAGTAACAACAACAGTGAAGAAGAGTTGACAGTTAATTGCGACTTTGCGCAGTCAACAACAATTCTTCTCTGAATGGACTTGGGGTTCATGTGGTGACTGCCACTTTGGGCATTGACCACCGACAGCTGAAGACAGCTAATTGGGTCATGACTTGGGGATTCTATTAAAGCTCAACTTCTACTCCATGTTAGATCGTACTGCTCTTATTGTATGGTTATCTTCAGGAATATCAGACGGCTATTGTATCAATATATCAAACTAGGGTTTCTCTAGATCTTTATTTATTATTGTAATTGGCCTCCTTTGAGAAGTAAGAGCAAAAGAAAGTACTTCATTATAGAGAGGTTGAAAGTTTTCTTTGTAAACAACTAGTAATTTCTGGTGAGGCTTGAAAGGGTCGTGATGAGAGTTGTAACGCTTGTATCTTCTCTAGTTGAATATAATCTTGGTTATTTCTCCCCTGGATTAGGGTTCGCCAAACCAGGACGAAATTGTGTGCTTTGGTGTGTTTGACTTGATCTCTTATTTGCTTGGTGGTTCGTAGTGATTGTGTCGCATAAACTCAGCAGTGTGTGCTGCTATGTGGTATATGCTGTATGCTGCCAAAAAATGCATCGCATACCGCCTTCTGTAATGCTTTATGGCGAGGCTCATTTACGTTGTGTTTCTTCTGCCAATCCGTCTGTTTTTACATCTTAAATTGTCCGTGGTAGTTTGAAGGTTGTAAAACATTTCTTGTTGGTAAAGTAGTGGTATCCATGCAATGCACGTGGAAGAAACAATTGATAGTAATGTTTCTTTAACTCATAATCAATATCTTGTTGATCTTATGTAAGAAAATTGTTCTTTCAGGGAGCCCCGCGGCTTTGGATTTGTGAAGTTCTGCAATCCTGATGATGCAGCTGAAGCAAAGGAGCATATGAACCATCAAATTATAGGTGGACGTGAAATTTCAATTGTATTTGCTGAAGAAAATAGAAAAACTCCACAAGAAATGAGGTCAACTTCAAGGATTAGGTAGGTTTTTTTTTGGTCTACATGACATGTATTTGACATTGTTTAATAGTATCTCACCAGCCATACCAATGTGTTTTTTGTTGTCTAATATATAGTGACAAATATGGGGGAGGAAGTTCTAGAAGACGGTCCCCCCGAAGGTCCCGTAGGCGCCGATATCGCTGTAAGTTTTCTATAATTTGATTAGTTGGCGTTCATCTTACTTGGAGCGTTTTATAAACAATACCTTGATTTTGTTTGTAGAAGTTCAATAGTTTTTGTGAACATATGGTGATGTTTTGTTCTTCCATTTTGACAGCTTATTCACATTCACCTTCTCCTCCAAGGCGTTACTCGAGGTCTGATAGTTCTCTTGCTTTCAAGTTTCTCTAATTTTCTTTTCAACTCTTAGCCTTAAGTATGTCATAGAGAAAATAAATTTTTCCTTGTTATAAATCTTCTTATTGTTCTTGCATCATTTTTGTTTCCCTTAGAGATTGTTCATTGTGATTTCATTTCTTTATTATAAATAGTGAATTCTTTACACTAATTTTCAATGTAGATAAAAGGTTGAAAACCCTTTCATACTTGTTTACGTTATTCTTAAATGTGATTTAAACAACCATTACATATATTATATTTATGTATCATAAATACCAACTACCTCACACAAGCAATATATAATATTTAGAACCAAAATATATAATCGCCTACATAAAATTGCAATATAATTCATAAAAGACGGATATCCTAAGATACAACATGCTATCTAATAAATTAAGAACAAAAGAATTAAAGAGAGAAGAAGACAATACAAGAGGCGACATCAAGCTCTTGTAAACTTTGGTTTGAGAAGAGAAGAGGAAGAGGAAAATAGGTAATAACCTGTTGCTTTCTTATTTTCTTTTTTACTATCGAATTTACAGATTTGATAAGTCTGGTTTGGGTTCTCATTGGGTTTGAATCTAAGGGTCTAAAAGAAACCAAATTATTGTTATTTTCCAACATTGGATTGATATCAATAACGGTCATAACGGATGATATAACAGTCGTAATGGGTTCTATAACATCCGTAACGGGTCAAAAACGTTATCCGTTTTTTGAAGTCCATTTTAGTAACGATGACCTAGATTAAACGTTATAACGGCCGGTATAACGGCCGAAATGGCCGTTATTTAAAACACTGTTTCTTTCCTCCTACTGATTTCAGAGTCAATTTGAACTGCCTACATGAGTGTCTGTGCATTTTGCAGCTGGATTAGTGCAGTATAGCACTATTCATTTCTTGTAGTTTGAAATGCAAATTACCTGTTTATATATGAGAGACTTATGTCTTCCTCTATGTATGAAATCTATATAAGTTTCTGACATCTCTCTGATGAGCTTGATCAATTAAGGTCAATTTTTTGAAATTCAAATAATTGTGAGGGATGATTGAGCATTTTATTGTTTATTCATACTTCCATTTTTTTAAATTTAATTTTTTGAATACCAATTTTGGTCGTTATAAAGGACAGATGCATTTGAACCATAGAACATTTGACAAATATTTAAATATCATTACAATATTTCTACCTTTGATACTTGATCTGTAATGGAGCATCAAGATGGATTAAAATTTCCAGTGTGCAAGACTTGCATGCATACAAACATGTGTAATTCTTATTTATGCTGATGTGGTTCTTTGGAAATCGATCTAATATTTTTACACATCCATTTACTAGAAAATTTACCGTTTCAAGTTTTTTTTGATATGTCAACTATTATTCTTGAATTGATTTGTTGAGGTGTTTCTCTTTTTGCAATTAGTATGTCATATCAAATCCACTTATTTATCTTCAACTCTACCATTTAAGATGATACTTGCTCATCCGACTTTCACAATTTAAGTTGTATCTTGAGAGATTATAATAGTTACTTGAGTATTTTTGGAGGGAGGTGATACCTTACAGACTCTTTTAATGCACAAAACTTTAAACAAATTGATTCCACTTTATGTTGGCTTTATTCTAAGTTTCTTATCTGTTGTTGTACGGCTTTTGCCAATAGTAGTACATTCTCTTGTTTATTTAGGGTTTTCTTGCAATGCCCCTTGCTTAATGTGTATTTGCTTTCAACTATCCTTCCCCTGAATCATAATTTTGTTTATTTAGCGCCACTTATTTAGAGTCGTTACAGGCAATCAATGAAGCATGGACACTTCTATTTGGCTGCCATGTCGTGTCGGACTTGCAAATCCGACAAAACACTTGATATTTTATGGTGGTTTTTCAAAATCTTCTCTGTATCGGTGTGTCGTGTGGCAATGTCCATGTTGTGCGTTTGCATCCTGGCTTCTTAGCAGCCAGTAATTCAAATTACGAGACTCCTGTCTAGATTTCACCTAACCACGGTCAGGGAGGATAACCACAAACATTAAATTGCTGTAATTCCCTGAGCAGATAGTTGAGAGAGGGTTAGGAGAGATTTAAATCTGAGAAGTGAGAAAGCTGATGGAGATTAGTCGGAATAAGGAAAAGGACTTTTTAATGATGTTTATGGGTGAAGTAGACATCATCGAGCTATTAGACAGTAGAACGACGAAGCATATGATTTTTGTAATGGGTGTATAATGGAAACCCCTCATTTTCCCATTAAGTCCAACGAGAAAACATTAACCCAACCATGTTAGTTCAACTAGAGGGACTATTGGGTCTGACCAATCCAAATTTGTGGGCTTCTGGCTGGTAAGGTGCTTCACGTATTATATTTCTGATGGTGTAAATTACGAAACCCTGTCAAAGATTATTAAGTAAGTTTAACATTTTTGCATTAAAGGAAATCCCTAGCACCTTAGTGATCTAGCTCTTTTCTGATTGATATTTTCTCAGTTTTCTTTTTGTTTTTAAACTTGAAATTTCATGTTATTCCTGCATTTTGTTTGCAATGGATTGCTATGGTGTTAGGCATCAATCTAAAATATCTGCTTTGATATTGAATTTGTCTTGTCAGTGGGTCATGGCCCATGGCTTTAAGGAATGTGAATAACATGGTGATGATATTACCCATGCAGATAATTAAAGTGAAAAGAATTCCTAAAGAATCCATGGAATATTAAAGACAAAAGAGAAAAGAGACTCAAAAGTTATTGACTATTTGCTTATCTTTTCACAAAGCTATTCAAGAAGTTTATCCTGAGTGTTCTTCTTCATCAGCAGTAGCGTCGAAGATCAGACGGTTGGTTAGATAAATTGCACTCTAGAGTAATTTTTTGATTCATTGTGCATTCTAAATATTTATTTCTCGGTTTTTTTTATAGTATACAGTTAACAAAGAATCTAAAGCTTATAATTACCAAAAGAGAATTATGATCTCCAGAGAAGTGGGAGCCATTCAAAAGCTTCACACAGCTTAAAGATTGATGTATTCTGGAAGAGGTTCGTGTCAGACAGTAATGATAATGTTGGGTCTAAGAAACATGCAGGCAAAGAGCTATAAGCATCAGCAGATGCTGTTCAACCATCCACTACAACATTTTAGAGCATAGTTCAAACTGTCAAAAGTTTCTTAATATTGTCAGAAATCAGTGAAACTGTGCAGGTAAAAGCTGTAATAAAAATAAAACATGCACATCAAGTGATATGCTGGCATACTTCTATGTAAACTATACTTTAGTAACCGTATGCATTGATATGTTGATTCATACCGTTTTGTTATTGTTTTATTGGAGTTGAGAAATGATTTTCTTCCTTTGTCAAACCTGAATTTATTTAAGCCTCTTCTGCCAGTTATCGATTTTGTGTTTTTGACATAAAGAAAATGTCGTGCATGTGTTAGGCTTTTACCTACTCAACAGAAATTTGTACTTTTTCTTCTTTATTATCACTGAAATATTCTTTGTTGCCTATGTACGTGATAACAGAGACAGGTACAGAGGCACTCATGATGATGATTACTACTACTCTCGCCGATCTATTTCTGCATCTCCTCACGAAGAAAGGGACTACAGGCCACACCAGCGATCCCCAAGTCCTCGTGATGAAAGGGACTACAGGCCATCCCAACGATCCCCAAGTCCTCGATATGAAAGGGACTACAGGTCACCCCAGAGATCCCCAAGTCATCATGATGAAAGGGACTACAGGTCACGCCAACAATCCGCAAGCCCTGAGAGGAATGGACGGAGCCCATCAAGATCACATTCGTATAGATCCCATCATCGGTCTATGAGTCTTGAGAGGAATGGCCGGGGACCATCTAGGTCTCGGTCCTATAGGTGATTTTAGTCATTTTGTTTTCTTCAGGCAATCAACATTGCAATCTTTAGAAATCTCATATCTCTAATTTTATATAGATGTCCACAAATCATTGTTATATATTAGTCATTCATAATTTGCATTCCGGACACATTAGTATTCCCATTAGTACTACTTTTTGTCCTATTTTTTAATCTATTTTATATCAGTTAGTTCAGAAGGACAAAAGCAGTGGGTTGGTTGCCCCATATTGGGAGGAACTAATATATTATGCTGATTTGTGAGGGGCTAATATGTAAATTTGAGTTTTCTTGGGACTACTGACTAGTATGTTAGAAACCTTTGTTGTTGTTTCAACTTTCAATTCTGAGATTTTGACCCTTGTCTTCATTGTTTTTGTAGCCCTCGTTGATGGATTGGTCAATGCTGGAAGCTGTTTCATCAAGCAGGGCAAAAGTTCTGGACGACTTAGGTTCTGAAGTAAACTCAAAAAAAAAATCTTTCTTTTTAATGTTTTTGATGTGGGGCTTGTCATCTTTAGACTGGCAAGGAAAGTACATCCTTCCTTGAGTAAACTGTAACAATGGGATTGTAGTATTTACCCTTCTACTCTCCGAAAAACAGTAATGTTATTATGTCGAACTATCAAGTTTTTCTTCAAAAAAAAGAACTATCAAGTTGCTGAGAGTTTGTGACCCTTACGGACATGGATTTAGTGTCTTGGTAGTGTGCTGTGCTCGGGGTTAGCCGTATGCCTCAGTTGGGAAAAAGTTTTGGTGATTCAACCCATCGGCATTTTGTTTATTTTCCATCATATTTTCTGGTGTTTGTTCTGAGTTATGATAATTTAAGCTCTGTTCCATGTATCTCTACACTGATGAATATATTATGCAAGTACAAATGTGTTGTATTGTTTTGGATTCATTCATTACTCTCCATGAGAATTTAGCTGGCCAGCAAAACAGACTTGAGGCCAATTGGTAGGCATAGTTGCCCTGCCAAGCATTAGCTCAGTGCAATTTCACTTTATATAGTATATACTGTGCTGTCTAAATTACCGTTGTGTAAATTGAACATATCCTCACAGATTTCAGATGTTATCAAATATAAGCAGAAGCCTTCGTTTAATTGACTGTTATGAGGTAATGTTTACTAAGTCTCCAACCGGGCAACAGGAGAATTGTGTCTTCGGGCAAGCAGGTGAATTCAAACTGCATTTAGAAGGTTTTTCTTCTTCTCATATCTGGCTCGTTGATCATTTATTGACGCTGTTATTGTATCTTCGATATATTGTTTCTCCTAGTGCCCAGAACCCATAACACCATGTTTGTTTAAAGTTCCAGCCATTGTTCAATTCCTTTTCTCACAGGTGAAGCGAGAAACGAGTGTTGGTGCTGGACTCAGAATTTTTCCCCAAAATGACCCACTTTTTGAAAATTTTTTCCAAACTGACCTATTTTTAAAAAAAAAAATCAAACTGACCTATCCGCTGTCGCAAAAAACGAGTTTGGTAAAAATCTCATCGCTTTTTGAGACAGAGTGTGAGGTTTGAATTTTTTTGATTTTTTCTCGGCCAAGACTTGCTGTCTCAAAAGGCGAGTGGGTTTTTTTTTAAACTCGCTTTTTGAGACAGCGAGTGTCGTTTGGGGGTTTTTAATACCCTAGGCTCGCTGTTTCGACCTCACTCTCTTTCAACTCTCTATCACCCTCTTCCTTTCCTAACCCCGAAACCCTAACCCATTTTGTCGATCTCCTATTGTCGATTGTAGGCGAAACATCATCACTTTCTGAGAAAGTGACTATTGAGTTGAGAGATTTCCAGAGACCAGCTGGAATCTGGAAATTTCGCAACTCCACAGTCGCTTTCCCAGAAAGCGATGTGGTTTTGCCTACACTCGCTTTTTCAGAAAGCGAGTGTAGGCAAAATCCAATCGCTTTCTGAGAAAGCGACTGTGGAGTTGAGAAATTTTCAGAGACCAGTTATGCTCTGGAAATCTCTCAACTCTAAACTTGCTTTCTCAGAAAGTGAGGAGGTTTAAACCAGACTGGCTTTCTGAGAAAGCGAGTTTAGAAAAAAAAAATTATGGATCTTTCGGTATGGGTAGAAAAGTTGAAGTTGCTATTCTCTTGAAGTTTATCGAAATTCCAAAATATGAATCTTTCGGAAGATAAGTTTAGGGTTTTGAGAGTAGAAGGTGAGAGGGTTGGGAAAGATTAAGTGAATATATTTAGATTTATAGGAGATTTTGTGGGTAGGAGGTCAATTTAGGGAGGCTAGGGTTTTGAGTTTCGGAGTTAAGGAAAGAGTAAGAATGGAGATAAGCAAGAGTAAGAATGGAGATAAGGAAAGGAAAAAAATCGAGCCTGGGGTATTAAAAACCCCCAAACGACACTCGCTGTCTCAAAAAGCGAGTTTGGGAAAAACCCACTCGCTTTTTGAGATAGCGAGTCTTGGCTAGGGAGAAATCAAAAAACCCAAGCCACACTCGCTGCTTCAAAAAGCGATAAGATTTTTACCAAACTCGTTTTTTGAGAGAGCGAGTAGGTTAGTTTGGAAATTTATAAAAAAAAAGTAGGTCAGTTTGGAAAAAACTTTCAAAAGTAGGTCATTTTGGGAAAACATTCTGGTTTTTCCTTTTCCATTTAACTAATTTTCAGATACCCTTCTCTCGAATGTTTTTCCAAAATGACCCACTATTTTTGAAAGTATTTGCCAAACTGACCCACTTTTGAAAGTATTTATCAAAACTGAGCTATTCAGTGTATTCACTATCTCAGATAGTGAGTTTGGTAAAAAGACTCTCGCTGTTTGAGATAGCGAGTTCAGTCTTGTGGATTTCTCCAACACTTGGAGAAATCTCGCGAAGATACAAAAGTTTAAAGAGAAACTCACTATCTAAGATAACAAATTTATTTGAACTAGATTCATTATCTCATATATCGAGTGTATTTGTATTCATTTTTTTAGAAAAATTTTGAATATGCAATTTCTACCTGAAAATGTAAATAACTACAATTGCTATCTGAGATAGCAAGTTCATTTGAAATGGACTTGCTTAACAAGTTCATTTCTATAATGCCCTGAATTTCAAATAAGACCGAATTCGAGATTTCACATGATCTTTACTTCACTTCGTACAATTTTACAAGGAAATTAAAACTTTTCAATAATACATCAGAGTTCATTACATCTTTGTTTACACAGCGGAAGAATATGACAATGAAATAAAATACAACTTGTTCAACTATAATAAAGTAAATCATCAACTGCATCATGACGTCTGTACTTCTTCATAAAAACTCCATTACCTGCATGTTAAGTTGTGGGCACGCCAGTCACTTACAACTGACGAAAATGTTATACTCGGCCATCCTCTCTATGCCTTACATATAACGATCTCAATACTTTAACAAATCACAAACTTGAATGAATAAAAAGTGTCAAAAGTGATTATTCTAAACATGTAAGTGTATGTGATGCCTTAATGCTTAATGCACATTTTTGTACTAGAATGATACTAATGCATACTTGTTCGGATTCTATGCATCCCATACTACATAGGTCTGAGGGCAAGCACCTACGTACTCCACAATAAAGGGTTCGATCCCTCGCCATGACAGCTACCCAGTAATAAGACGAGGTTTTAATCATTCCACGAATTTGAATCCCAGCCCCGGAGTCCACTGCTAACTGTTATAACAGATCCCACATCGTGCGAATCATCCCACAAGTGACCATCTAGCCCCGGTATATGTATATACATTGGAGTATGGCAAACTATCCGCCCGATTACTCAAGATCCTGGAGTCCACCGCTGACTCGTCCTCATAATCCCGGATTTAAAAATAAAAGCCTGTCTCCCACGGAGCAACCACAGTCCACCAACTGGGTCTATAGCCACGGAGATCCACCCCCGACTATATAGAGCGCCTCACTTACGTTTGCCCAGGTTTACTGCATCTTCACTTATGTGCCTAATTATTTAGTTCAAAACATGAATAAATTTTCAAGCCTAGAATTAGTTTTACCTCCTACCGGACTTAATCAACAAAATACGAGATAGTTCCATGGCTATATCTCAAAATAGATCTCAACTCTTTTTAAATCAATGGTGCCGGCACCCAAGGTCTCACTAACTCTAAATCATAACTTTTTCATGTACAAGAATCAATGGGTACACATACCCTTTAATAAACACGTCTTAAACTTAGATTATTTTCATTTTCAAATGATCAATATTTTATCCACAAAGCATTCTTTACTATTCATGATCTAGTTATTCACCCATAGTCTTTATAAGCAAATAGATTTTATCATATGAAATGTTACAACAAATCCAAGCTCTTATATTGTCTTAATTCACATTAAAATATTCTTTAAACAATCCAAAGAAAATTAAGAGTATAATTCTCTTTAAGAAAAAAAAATCACTTCATAAACTAATACTTTACTCTTCTTAATAAAAGAAAGATCTATAATAGATTTTTAAGTACACATTATTCATATTTCTATCTCAATTGTATTTCAAATACACTTGAAAGAATTTGCAACTCTTTTTAATAAACTATATTTCATTTTATAGAATTTCTATCATTTTCTCCAAATTTTATTCCCAAAAAAGTCCTTTCAAAATATTAAAGATCTAGTATGAAAAATTCCCTAACATATAGTATCCTGTAGCAATCAGATTTCTTAAACACCCAAAAAAACAAAAGTGGGCCGCTGGGTTTCCAACCCATATACCGCAAACATCAGCTACAGTAAAACACTCAAGGTCCAACCGTAAACGACAAAGTCCATGTGGACTTATTGTCAAGAAGCCAAACCGGAAATATCATATACTGACTCTCGAGGTTCGGAAATATTTAAACAAAACAAAACAAAAATGAGTTTTAAAACAAGTTTCGAACCCAAGACCTCCTGCACACTACAATGACTTATGGTGCACCCACTAGCCAATAATCCAACTATGATTTCTAATTGGAAAACACACTGATATAGTTTTGTTCAATTTCCTGTTATTCAATTATTTTCACCAACTCGATTTTTCATTTGATCTAATGTTTTATTAGACTACAATTATTTTATCCAACTCAGTTTTACTTTCTAATAGTAACTCACAATTTAAAGATTTATATTTTAGACAATGCATCTCCATTTTAAATTTTCTCCTTCTCTTTAATGAAAATAAAAGATCCTATGAATTAAAAATACAATTTCATAACCAAATGTATATCTATCAGAAATAAAATAAAACCGAATAGTCTATAAATACAATTATATAGACCAATTATAACGTACATCTGATATTTGGGCAAGTATCATAATGTACAACAACATCAGAGAATAATTTATAGGCTCACTTAAACTACTATTGACCGATGTGTAGTACCATAAGCAAATAATTTTAATAATTCGGTACAAGAATCATAACCATGTCTATAACAATATCACTTAATATGAGAAGACTTTTATTATGTACATAGAAGGCCACTAAGCCCATATTCATGATTATGTACATAGTGCTCCGGGACAACAACATGATTATTGATATTTTGACTATATTATTTTGCTTAGAAGTTGTAATCATAATACATGTATATATGGCCATAACTCATTATCTCTTTTTCTAATTCATAATTAACATGTTACTAATAAATTTTTACTACTATTCATAGTACAAAAAAATGGCATGGATTTGTTATCTTTGTTTTTCTCATTTTCAACCAACATGATGATTATAACAAAATCTCTAAAATTCATAAATAGCATGGATTATGTCTACATATTTTACATCAAATTCAATATAAACTACTCATTTATAACTTTTTGCATGCATTCTCTACATTAGAAAGAAAGAGATCACCCACCTCTAGTGAAGGTTGAACAACAAGATGAGACATACTCCTAGCTCCTAACAATTTCTTCTTCTCCTAACAAGACTCCTCCAAGCACAAGAACACTCTACTCTCTTTCTTTTCTTTCACTTATTTGATTTGTTTTTGGTGCAAAAGAGAAGTAGGAATGATGTGCTATTTATAGGATATTGTTAGGGTCTAAAATACAAAATTCTCAACCTAATAACTCTCTCTTTTAATTCTTCTAACCCTTCATTTTCTCAACTTTCAAAACTCCCAACTCTTCATTTTCCACCTCTCTAATTCCCTAACTCCCACCTCTCTCTCTCCCCACTACTCAAAGTCAAAACCGAACCCCCTTCTCCTCTGTGACGGCCGAAACCAATGCATGCTAATACCCCGGGTGGGCCCCCCTAGCATGGCCACGTCACCATGGCTTTCACGTGTGCCAACAGAGCACACATACACAGCACTTCATGTTGGAATTAATTTTTGCAGTTTTCCGGGCCGGATTCCGGCGAGCTCCGGCCACCGGCGGCACTGGAAAGTGAGTGGATTGCGATCCTCTCGACGAGTACTATTCCGTAGTATACTCACTTGCCAAAAACGAATTCCGTATGAATGAGAAATGTTGATCCAAAGTTGGGTACTTGAAATGTACCAACTTGGCAAATAGATAGTCCCATATCGGAAATTGGAAATGATTTTGTCTAGTATATATACTAGAAAACTGGACTGAAGGGCGTGGCCCGGGGGTTACCATTAAAGTGTAGTGGAGAGAGGACTTAGCCAAAATGACAAACACAAACGCGCGCGCGCTCCCGGCCCGGCCCGGCTTCGGCTCCGGCCCCGGCTTCGGCTTCGGCTTCGGCTTGGTTTGCCTTAAATTTTTATTTTATTTCTTTTTGCCCAGACAAACTCTTCTCCTACTGAACTGAAAAGGCCTTTCAGATTCAGTAACTGGTGCCCATTACTCTGTAACAGCAGAGTAATGGCTCACCAGTTATGAATTTGAAGAGTCCCCATTACTCTGCTGTTACAGAGTAATGGCTGCTGAACAGTCTCCAGTCCAACTCTTCTCTATAAATCCATACATCAACTCCTATACAGAAACAGAAATTTTTTGCATTTTCAGTCTTCCTCTTCTTCTCCTCTGCGTCAGTCACTGTCACTGAGAGTACACCACAGACAGAAGTTCGTTGGCTCTGAAGCAAGAGTGCTGCATTCTTCAGAGAAGGTACAGTTGTATCCTGGAAAGCAATTCGCCGGTAACCGTCACACTACGGGGCGAATTCTGCTTTAAGGACAGAGATTCTAAAATCTCGACTCTGTACAAGTTCATTGCTTACTGTTTTTCTTCCTGTATTTGATTTCTTCACAACTTTGTTGGAATTTCTTATTATTTTATATTCAAGTTCTAACACTTCATGCTGTTACAAACAGCCCGTAGGACCCCCCACCCCTATCACAAATCCATTTCCATTTTTATTTATCAAAGTGTCATATTATATACAACAGCTACACTTTATACCAACTTATATACATACATATATATATATATATATATATATATATATATATATATATATATATATATATATATATATATATATATATATATATATATATATATATATATATATATATATATATATATATATATATATATATACTATGCATATATTTATGTAGGTAAAATAGTTTACTTTAAAAATCTAAAATGTATTATGCAAAAATAAATACGCACACTCCAAAATTTATTTTGAAAACGGATACGCTCAAATACGCGCACCGAAACAAACACGTGCGTCACACGTAAAATACCGAAATTCGAAAATCGATTTTATTAAATGGAAAATGTTAAAGATAATAAAAATAAAATATAATAAAATATATTTATTAATTTTACGATCTTAAAACAGAATTTTTCCTCACAGATTCTAACAATTTTTGTGAAGTTTGTTTACAGGTTCTGTTCGGAAAAAATAAGAACTAACAATCTCTGTTTCAACCAATTTCAGAAGAGAAACAAATCAAATCATGGAGAACACACCAACTGAAGTTGCTAATGGGCTTCTCAGTACCCAAACATCGGTGACCCAAAATGTGACTGCACAATCGGTTGCGGCACATTCGGTCGTTCTGCCCATGCACATAACCGTGGGAGAAAAATCGGAAAAGTTCAATGGAACTGGGTTCAAAAAGTGGCAGGGGAAGATGCAGTTCTACTTGACCACATTGAAGCTGGACAGATTCCTCAATGAATCTGCACCGATGCTGGCGCCAATGGAAGCACACTCCGTTGTTGCAGTTGACGCGTGGACTCAGGGCGACTACCTCTGCAGGAACTACTTCCTGAATGACTTGGTAGACTCTCTGTACAACGTCTACTGTGTCTTCAAGACATCCAAACTCCTGTGGGGGTCCCTGGAAAAGAAGTACAAAACTGAAGACGCCGGGTCCAAGAAATTTGTTGTCGGCAAATTTCTGGACTATAAGATGATTGACTCCAAAACAGTGGTGAGTCAAGTCCAAGAACTGCAGGTTATAATGCACGACATTGCTGCAGAGAATATGACGCTGTGCGAACCTTTCCAGGTTGCAGCGTTCATTGAAAAACTTCCACCTGGGTGGAAAGACTTTAAGAATATCTCAAACACAAATGAAAGGAGATGTCTCTTGAAGACCTAATTATCAGGTTGCGGATCGAAGAAGAGAATCGCAAGGCTGAGAGGTCCTATGGAAATCAGTCCATAGAAAAGGCCAATGTGGTGGAGCATGAACAGAAGGATAAGAAGAGGAAGTTTCTGCCACAGACCTCAAGCAAAAAACCACTTGCAAAGAGGTTTGCTGGAAAATGCCACAAGTGTGGTAAGCTGGGGCACAAAATTTCTGAGTGCCGCAGTAAGGACAGTAATCATTCAAAATCAGGACATGTAAAAGAAAATGAAAAATCCCATGTACACATAGCTGAGAACTTGTCCACTGGTCTCTCTGACCTGGACCTCTGTGCTGTTGTTTCAGAGGTAAATCTTGTGGGGAGCAATCCTCGTGAATGGTGGTACGATACTGGGGCAACCAAGCATATCTGCTCGGACAAGGAAATGTTCACCTCCTACCATAAGTGCAACAAAGATGAACAGCTGTTCATGGGAAACTCTTCCACCTCCAAAATTGAAGGAACAGGGAAGATAGTGCTGAAAATGACTTCAGGCAAAGAGCTAACACTCACAAATGTGCTGCATGTCCCAGATATTAGAAAGAACTTGATATCAGGTTCTTTGCTAAGTAAGAATGGATTCAAAGTTGTACTTATTTCAGATAATTTTGTACTGTCCAAGAATGGGGTATATTTGGGTAAAGGATATGTAAAGGATGGACTGTTCAAGTTTAATGTAATGACAGTCATCCCTAAAACTATTGTTCCTGCTGTTCCCAAAGTTAATGAAATAACTCCTATTGCCTATGTTGTTGAGTCTTCTTCTGTTTGGCATGAAAGACTAGGCCATGTTAATGTAAATTCTATGCGTAGATTAGTTAACATGAATTTGCTACCAAAGTTTAAGGTAGATAACTCAGAAAAATTTGAAGTTTGCACGGAGGCCAAACTCACTAAAACTCCATCGCGTTCTGTAGAAAGAAACACAGAAACTCTAGGTCTAATTCACACGGATCTATGTGACTTAAAATATGTGCAGACCAGAGGTGGCAAAAAGTACTTTGTGACTTTCATAGACGATTGCACAAAATTCTGTTATGTATATTTGTTACATAGCAAAAATGAGGCTTTGGATAAATTCAAAGAATATAAACTTGAGGTTGAGAATCAACTTGGCAAAACGATTAAAATCGTTAGAAGTGTTAGAGGAAGAGAATATGATGCACCATTTAACATGTTCTGCTCGGAACATGGAATAGTTCATCAGACAACTGCTCCCTACTCACCCGAATCAAACGGTACTGCCGAGCGCAAAAACCGAACTCTAAAGGAGATGATGAATGCCTTGTTGTTGAATTCTGGCCTACCCCAAAACATGTGGGGGGAAGTGTTGTTGACTGCCAACTACATTCTCAACAAAATACCTCACAAGAAAACCGGCAAGACACCATATGAATTGTGGAAAGGTAACTTACCTTCGTATAAATACCTCAAAGTGTGGGGGTGTCTAGCAAAAGTGGCAGTACCTAACCCGAAACAGGTCACCATCGGACCTAAGACGATTGATTGCATATTCATAGGCTATGCACACAACAGTAGTGCATATTGGTTCTTGGTATACAAATCGGATATACAGGATATCCATGTAAATACAATAATGGAATCAAGAAATGCTTCATTCTTTGAACACGTGTTTCAGTGCAAGGATACTACGTACCCTAAACGTACACGTGAACAAGGGAATGCAAGCACTTCAGTTGATGAACCAGAACAGGATACCGATGAGCCTAGACGAAGTAAACGGGCTAGAACATCAAAATCATTTGGTCCTGACTTTGTGACGGCCTTTCTGTTAGAGAATGAGCTCAGAACTTTCAAGGAAGCTATGTCTATGCCTGATGCTCCTATGTGAAAGGAAGCAATCAAAAGTGAAATAGACTCCATTATGCAAAATCATACATGGGAGTTAGTCGATTTGCCTTCTGGATGTAAAGCTCTAGGATGCAAATGGATTTTCAAACAAAAATTGAAACCATATGGTTCAATAGAGAAGCATAAGGCTAGACTTGTGGTACAAGGATTTAGGCAAAAAGAATGCCTAGATTTCTTCGATACATATTCCCCAGTTACAAGAATAACATCCATAAGAATGTTGATAGCTATTGCAGCTCTACGTAACCTGAAAATACATCAAATGGATGTTAAAACTGCATTTCTAAATGGGGACTTAGAAGAAGAAATATACATGAAACAACCTGAGGGTTACGTAGTTCCTGGACAGGAAAATAAGGTGTGCAGGCTTGTAAAATCACTGTACGGCCTGAAACAAGCTCCAAAGCAGTGGCATGCAAAATTTGACAATGTTATGATGTCAAATGGTTTCAAAATAAATGAATGTGATAAATGTATCTACATCAAAGATACTCCAAACGGATACATTCTGGTCTGTCTATACGTAGACGACATGCTCATTATTGGAAGCAATAACGACATTATCAAACAAACTAAGAGCATGCTTAGTGGCAAGTTTGACATGAAAGACTTGGGAGTTGCAGATGTCATACTAGGAATCAAAGTTTCCAGGACATCTAAGGGGATTACTTTGTCTCAAGCTCATTATGCTGAGAAAGTATTTGAAAGATTCAAGAATTATTCCAATGGGACAGCAAAAAGTCCCGTCGATCCAAGTCTTCACCTGTTCAAAAATACAGGCGAAAGTATATCACAACTGGAATATGCACGTGTAATTGGTAGTCTGATGTACCTAACAAATTGTACAAGACCGGACCTAGCACATTCGGTAAACGTACTGAGCCGATACACGAGTAATCCAGGATGAAGTCACTGAAAAGGAATAACTAGAGTTTTGAACTACTTGCGACATACTCAGAGTTATGCACTGCATTATACCAGATATCCAGCAGTACTGGAAGGCTACAGTGATGCCAACTGGATATCAGACTCTAAGAACTCAAAATCCACAAGTGGCTATGTCTTTACACTTGGTGGTGCAGCTGTGTCATGGAAATCCTCTAAACAAACGCTATTGGCCAGATCCACCATGGAATCTGAGTTCATTGCTTTAGACAAAGCGGCAGAAGAAGCAGAATGGCTTCGCAATTTTTTAGAGGATATTCCTATGTGGAAAAAACCAGTGCCCGCCTTATGTGTACACTGTGATAGCCAATCGGCTATAGCACGGGCACTGAGTTGCATGTATAATGGTAAGTCTCGTCATATCAGAAGGCGACACAAAACCATTAGACAACTGCTCTCAAATGGAGTAATCTCTATACAATATATAAAATTGGCCGACAACCTAGCAGATCTATTTACTAAAGGTCTGTCGCGAGAGCAGGTTGTCAGATCATCAAGAGGAATGGGTTTAAAGCCTATGACAAAAGAGGATACTTGATGGAAACTCTACCTAGGAATTGGAGATCCCAAGATCTAGGTTCAAAGGGACAACTAAATCTTGTTGAATCAACGAGAGCACTGAGAGATTAACAAATCTCATACCCACTCTTAGGATGATAAAACAGTGCTGCCTGCAAACAGTTAGGATAAGCTTGGCTTTTAATGATTCCCATAGCTTTGAAATAAAAGTGGGGTATAGCAGGATACTCTTTATGGGAAATCACCTTGTGAGTGTGAAATAGGGCCGTTTCTAGGAGAATGAACAGAGGCTACATTCTCCAAGTTCACTCACGATTAACCAGGGATGTTCAAGGCCAAAATGAACACAACAAGAGAACTCAGTTCTGTGGGGAGATGAAACTGTGTGATAGTTATTGTCTAGGTTCACATCAACGCCCGGGTAGTTCAAGATATCATGATCACTACCTGGTCAAGTGAATCCGATAGCTAATTACTAAGGATGGTTCAAAGTTGAAAAAATACTACCAATCCTGATGCAGTCATTTTCCAAATGTACTCTCAGAGTCTTTCTGCCATGTTTTTTGTTTTTCTGTCGTGTCTGGATTACATGGTCTGGTAATTTCCATTCATGTGGGGGATTGTTGGAATTAATTTTTGCAGTTTTCCGGGCCGGATTCCGGCGAGCTCCGGCCACCGGCGGCACCGGAAAGTGAGTGGATTGCGATCCTCTCGACGAGTACTATTCCGTAGTATACTCACTTGCCAAAAACGAATTCCGTATGAATGAGAAATGTTGATTCAAAGTTGGGTACTTGAAATGTACCAACTTGGCAAATAGATAGTCCCATATCGGAAATTGGAAATGATTTTGTCTAGTATATATACTAGAAAACTGGACTAAAGGGCGTGGCCCGGGGGTTACCACTAACGTGTAGTGGAGAGAGGACTTAGCCAAAATGACAAACACACGCGCGCGCCCGGCCCGGCCCGGCTCGGCTCGGCTCGGCTCCGGCTCCGGCTCCGGCCCTGGCTTCGGCTCGGCTCGGTTCGGTTTGGCTTAAATTTTTATTTTATTTCTTTTTGCCCAGACAAACTCTTCCCCTACTGAACTGAAAAGGCTTTTCAGATTCAGTAACTGGTGCCCATTACTGAGTAATGGCTCACCGCTTATGTATCTGAAGAGTCCCCATTACTCTGCTGTTACAGAGTAATGGCTGCTGAACAGTCTTCAGTCCAGCTCTTCTCTATAAATCCAGGCATCAACTCCTATACAGAAACAGAAATTTTTTGCATTTTCAGTCTTCCTCTTCTTCTCCTCTGCGTCAGTCACTGTCACTGAGAGTACACCACAGACAGAAGTTCGTTGGCTCTGAAGCAAGAGTGTTGCATTCTTCAGAGAAGGTACAGTTGTATTCTGGAAAGCAATTCGCCGGTAACCGTCACACTACGGGGCGAATTCTGCTTTAAGGACAGAGATTCTAAAATCTCGACTCTGTACAAGTTCATTGCTTACTGTTTTTCTTCCTCTATTTGATTTCTTCACAACTTTGTTGGAATTTCTTATTATTTTATATTCAAGTTCTAACACTTCATGCTGTTACAAACAGCCCGTAGGACCCCCCACCCCTATCACAAATCCATTTCCATTTTTATTTATCAAAGTGTCATATTATATACAACAGCTACACTTTATACCAACTTATATATATATATATATATATATATATATATATATATATATATATATATACACACACACACACACATACTATGCATATATTTATGTAGGTAAAATATTTTACTTTAAAAATCTAAAATGTATTATGCAAAAATAAATATGCACACTCCAAAATTTATTTTGAAAACGGATACGCTCAAATACGCGCACCGAAACAAACACGTGCGTCGCACGTAAAATACCGAAATACGAAAATAGATTTTATTAAATGGAAAATGTTAAAGATAATAAAAATAAAATATAATAAAATATGTTTATTAATTTTACGACGTAATTGCTACGTACGTAGAAAACATGTGCATTTCACGTACAAAATCATTTTAATCAAAATGGAGAAAAATGAACTTCCGTTTATAAAACGAGTCCGAACACGAAAAATAAATAATCAATACTCATAAAAATATCACATGTATCGATGGAAAAATACGCAACTGATACGTGCATCGAAAACACATAAAAAACACGTAAAAATACAGAGATTGAAATATTATATTTTAGTTGATTCCAATAGGATAAAATAAATACTGGGAATGCATAAATAAGCGGAAATCTAAATACGTAGCGAAAACACATTTACAAAATACACGTGCGTAATACACAAGGGCAAAATTGTAATTTTCAATTTTGTGGGGTGTTATACTCTCCCCTCCTTAGGATAGTTTCGTCCCCGGAACTTGCTAGGGTAAATATTGTATTTTGTACACATCAAGAAAATATCATTATTGTATTTAGAAAGCTGCAAACTTTAAGAGAAATAAATATAGTATAAAAATACGCAACAAGGGAAACAGAACAACCTCTTTATAAGAAAACTATGAGTATTAAAATTTTATAAGAACGAAACAAGAAAATTCGAGAAAGTAAAATATAACCATAAAAGATAGAATAGATTGAAAGAAGTTCCATACAAAATAATATTAGGTAAAGTATTAGATAAAATAGAAAAATAAACTTAGTCATTAATTTGGAATAGTTCAGAAACAACACAATAAAGGAAACATAGTCAATAGATAATTTATAAGTAGATTTAGTAATCAAATTTCATCAAAGTAAATAGCGGTAGAAAATTGCAAGCTGAGTTGGTATTGTATAATGAAATCGAATTAGCAATTTAGAAGAAGACCATTGAATAACAGTTTGGAAAATAAACGGGAATGAGACTTAGTTGAAAGTATAGATAACATAAAATGACTTTGTATACCAATTAATAAAATAGTTTGTAAGGTAATTATAATAATTATACATACAATTTGAAAAATTAAAATAGAAGGCAGACATCGAAATACTTTTGAATTGTCAAAGTAGAGCAGAAAAACCAACATACAAAATTATATATGTACATAGGCATCGAAATTATAAGGGTGAAACAAACAATAGCATGATACGAAAATTATAAAACAAAACATCATTGTAGAAAAAGTAATAACATATTAATGAAATTATGAGAAAACTTAATTATATAGAAATAAATTACGAATCGAAGAAAAGTTTAAATACTAGTTTTAGCTTTGTTAGGTGAGTAGCCACCAAATCTAAGATAAATTAGTAGCAATATAAAATACGATAAAGTAGTATGAAATTTTAAAGATTCAAAATACTAAGAAGAAGATAGTTGATATTAAGTAGTAAATACACAAGTAGGATAGGAATCAGTATAAATAATATAATGCTAGGTTGTAAAATATCAGAAAATAGTATAAGGTAAGTAAATATTATAGAAAACAAAATAGGAGTTATCTAAGTAGAAAACCTCCTTCAGGTGTAGGTTTGTCTCATTGGTATCCAACTGCAGACTTGCCTCTATGATCCCAAGTTGCATAATTGCCCTGTATGATATCTGATTGCAGTTTGCCTTCTGGACATTTGGTTGCAGACTTTGCCTCCCCGACGTCCAGTTGCAGTTTGCCTCCATTGACGTCTAGTTGCAGATTTGCCCTCTCGACATCAGGTTGCACCAAAACGGGAGATGGAAAGATGTAATATTCCATATATTCTTGGGTATTGGGATGTTTAATAAAATATGGTGTTATGTTTTGAAATCAATGATATAAAAGTGGATGAAAAGTTGTAAATGAAGTAGAAAATTATGACGATAAAATACTAAAATAGGTAGACTTTAAATATAGGATATACAAAAATTTGTAGAAATGATAATGATTTGTAATATTAAGACAAAAATAGTGTAAAGTATAAGCACGAGATGAAAACACAAATGAAAACAATAATATGGTGTATGTATTATATTGAAGAAATGTAAAAATACAAAATTAATGAGTAGCGAAAAAGTGATTATAACAGAAAAAATTAGCAGTTAATATAAGTATCGAATATAGACAATAAAACGAAATGGTTGGTCATATTTATATAGGTAGAAAATTTCAATTTTATTAAAAATATTTTGAAATATTGAAAAATGTAGCATCACAAAATAAAATCATATAAAATGAATACATATAAGAAAATTCAGAATATAATATAAATAATAAATGAAGAAAATAATAGTTGCAATAATACAAACATAAAGGGACATAAAAATATGAAAGATAAAATTTTAAGACTGAAAAACACATAAAACAAATTTTAAAAGATCAAGGCGAAGGAAGATAGACAAAATACTAGGTATTCAAGTGATTGATAGTATACGAAAATATTCATTTGAAAAATATTGAATGTTGAAAAATACTATGATAAAATCCACGAAAAACAATTTGAAAGGGAAATGTGTAATGTATCTTGAATGTAGGGTCAACCAACCATGCTTCCACTGCATCACTCTGATACCCAGGGAAAACATGCTCGCATACAATTTCACATCAATATATACGAGGAGAACATCATGAATGAAAGTTACATAACTACTTCATTCACGACCAGCCATCCAATAGGAAGAGAAAACATCAGTATATATAGCAACACAAATATAAATCACTAACATTTAAATCTCTATAAGTTGAAACTCACATTCTACTGTCCACTCTAGGGTGTCGTTCCTTATAAATTTGTACTACTTGTGAAACTTGGCTCTGATACCATCTGTAACCCCCGAATTCCAGATAAGACCGAATTCAAAATTTTACAGGATCTTTACTTCACTTCGTACAATTTTACAAGGAAATTAAAACTTTTCAATAATACATCAGAGTTCATTACATCTTTGTTTACACAGCGGAAGAACACGACAATGAAATAAAATACAACTTGTGCAACTATAACAAAGTAAATCATCAACTACATCATGACGTCTGTACTTCTTCATAAAAAGTCCATTACCTGCAGGTTAAGTTGTCGGTACGTCAGTCACTTACAACTGACGAAAATGTTATACTCCACAAACTGGGTCTATAGCCACAGAGATGCACCGCCGACTATATAGAGCGCCCTACTTACGTTTGCCCAGATTTGCTGCATCTTCACTTATGTGCCTAATTATTTAGTTCAAGACATGAATAAATTTCCAAGCCTAGAATTAGTTTTACCTCCTACCGGACTTAATCAACAAAATACGAGATAGCTCCATGGCCATATCTCAAAATAGATCTCAACACTTTTTAAATCAATGGTGCCGGTACCCGAGGTCTCACTAACTATAAATCATAACTTTTTCATATACAAGAATCAATGGGTACACATACCCTTTAATAAACACATCTTAAACTTAGATTATTTTCATTTTCAAATGATCAATATTTTATCCACAAAGCAATCTTTACTATTCATGATCTAGTTATTCACCCATAGTCTTTATAAGCAAATAGATTTTATCATATGAAATGTTACAACAAATCCAAGCTCTTATATTGTCTCAATTCACATTAAAATATTCTTTAAACAATCCAAAGAAAATTAAGAGTATAATTCTCTTTAAGAAAAAAAAATTCACTTCATAAACTAATACTTTGCTCTTCTTAATAAAAGAAAGATCTATAATAGATTTTTAAGTACACATTAATCATCTTTCTATCTCAATTGTATCTCAAATACACTTGAAAGATTTTGCAACTCTTTTTAATAAACTCTATTTCATTTTATAGAATTTCTATCATTTTCTCCAAATTTTATTCCCAAAATAGTCCTTTCAAAATATTAAAGATCCAGTATGAAAAATTCCCAAACATATAGTATCCTGTAGCAATCAGATTTCTTAAACACCCAAAAAAGAAAAGTGGGCCGCTGGGTTTCGAACCCATATACCCCAACGTCAGCTACAGTAAAACACCCAAGGTCCAACTGTAAACCACAAAGTCCATGTGGACTTATTGTCAAGAAGCCAAACCGGAAATATCAAATACTGACTCTCGAGGTTCGGAAATATTTAAACAAAATAAAACAAAAATGGGTTTTAAACAAGTTTCGAACCTAAGACCTCCTGCACACTACAGTGACTTGTGGTGCACCCGCTAGCCAAGAACACAAAAAATAAATAATCAATACTCATAAAAATATCACGTGTAGCGATGGAAAAATACGCAACTGATACGTGCATCGAAAACACATAAAAAGCACGTAAAAATATAGAGATTGAAATATTATATTTTAGTTGACTCAAATAGGATAAAATCAATACTGGGAATGCATAAACAGACGGAAATCCAAATACGTAGTGAAAATACGTTTACAAAATACACGTGCATAACACACGATGGCAAAATTGTAATTTTTAATTTTGCGGGGTGTTACAATTTCAACTAGACTCACTATGTCAGATAATGAGTGTATTTGTATTCAGTTTTCAGAGAAATTTTGAATATGTGAGATAGCGAGTGTAGTTATATTCATTTTTCAGATAAATTTTGAACATACAATTTCTTTCTGAAATTTATATAATTACATTTAGCGAGTTCATTTGAACTAAACTCGCTATCTCAGATAGCAAGTTGGTCACTTTGGTAAATAGTTTCAAAGGTGGGTTAGTATGGTAAATACTTTCAAAAAGTGTGTCATTTTGGAAAAAATTCCCTTCTTCTCTCAAGTGTTTTCTTTCGCTGCAATCCCCTCTCTCTCGATCGATTTTTTTCCCTCAAGCTGACCTACTTTTTGAAAGTTTTTTTTCCAAACTGTCCTATTTTTTAAAAAAATTCCAAACTGACCCACTCGCTGTCTCAAAAAGCGAGTTTGGTAAAAATCTCATCGCTTTTTGAGACAGCGAATGTGAGGTTTGGGTTTTTTTTATTTCTCTCTTACCAAGACTCACTGTCTCAAAAGGCGAGTGGGATTTTCCCAAACTTGCATTTTTGATACAACGAGTGTCGTTTGACGGTTTTTAATACCAAGGCTCGCTTTTAGAGTTGCTATCAGGTCCTATCGGGTCAGGTCCTCCACTACCTAGACCCGGACCCGGTACCTGACGGGTCCAAAAATTGGACCTAGACCTGGACCCGGACTTGCGAGAACCGGGTTCGGGTCCGGGTCATAGTTAAAAAATCTATCCGTCGGGTCCGATAGTGGTGAATAAATATTTGCACTTAAATATTTTTGCACCGGTACCCTACGATTCCAACAATTTTTACACTAAAGCACATGAATAAATATTATATTTACACATCTATCTTTGTATATCCTATAACCTTATTATTCAAATTCCATATTTTTGGGGATATTTTTTAACGGGTCCGGGTCCGGGTCGGTTCTATTATGAGAGGACCCGGACTCGGACCAAAAGTGCATCGGGTCTCATTTTAGGACCCGGACCCTGACACGTATAGATCAGGTCGGATCCAGTCCAATGCCGGGTCCGGGTATCGGGTAAATGTGACAGTGCTACTCGTTTTTTTCCCTCTCCTTATCTCCATTCTAATAGAGGATCTCGAAACATTTAAACCATGTCAAATTTTAATATGTTTGAGTTTATTTTGTCAACTTTGTAGTAGTTTGTAATTGTTGTATTATGTGATGTGGACTTTCTACTAATTTGTATAAGTTTAATTTGAACAATGATAATTCTCATTTATTTCAAAATCATTGGAAGTTTAGAGATTGTGAATGGATATTGGAGTAGATATGAAGTTTAGAGATTGTGAATGAATTTGGATATGCAGCTTGAATTGGAATTTTTTTCCCTAAACTCGCTTTCTTATAAAGCGAGTCTGGTTTAAACCTCTTTGCTTTCTGAGAAAGCGAGTTTAGAGTTGAGAGATCTGGAAATTTCTCAACTCAACAGTCGCTTTCTCAGAAAGAGATTGGATTTTGCCTACAGTCGCTTTCTGAAAAAGCGAGTGTAGGCAAAACCACATCGCTTTCGGAGAAAGTGACTGTGAAGTTGAGAAATTTTCAGAGACCAGCTAAAGGTGGGTGATTGAAGAGGTAGATAGTCAATACGAGGTCGAAGTAGCTTCTTTAACCGCACTATTTTCCCCCAAATTTCCGATTCGACGATTTTCTTGGATATTTGGGTTTAGGGTTTTCGGAGCGTGAATAGAGGGAGTTGAGAGTGAGGAGAGATCGTAGGTGATAGACGTGGAAGATCGTTGGTGAGGATTTTTGGGTTAATCGACGAGAGGAGATCGCTAAAATGGGTTAGGGTTTCGGAGTTAGAAGAGAAAGAGTAAGATAGAGAGTTGAAAGAGAAAGTGAGGTCGAAACAAGAAGTTTGAGTATTAAAAACCCTCAAACGACACTTGCTGTCTCAAAAAACGAGTTTGGTAAAAACTCACTCGCTTTTTGAGACAACGAGTCTTGGTCATGGAGAAATAAAAAAACCCAAATCTCACACTCGCTGTCTCAAAAAGCGATGAGATTTTTACCAAACTTGTTTTTTAAGACAACGAGTAGGTCAGTTTGGAAATTTTTTAAAATAGTAGATTAGTTTGGGAAAAACTTTCAAAAAGTAGGCCATTTTGGAATAACATTCGAAAATCCCCTCCTCCACAATAAGACAAACCATATATATAATATAATAATAATAACTCCCGATTGTTGTAACCTCCACCATCTCTCGATCATAGTGGGTAAATACCCCACTTTTCAAAAAAATTTAGCCAAATACCCTTCTTCCAAAAATATTTAGCTAACTACCCCTTTTAATTAAATAACCAAAAAGCAAAATTTTATATATACCCCCACTCTAGAAATTATAAACTATAATACACCTTAACCTTAGAAAAGCTGGATAATGCACAGAAAATAGAGAAACTTAAATTAAAAAATCTTTCAAAATTCAAGATTAGATACGTTGATAAAAGATTAATAAAAAGTAAGCATATTGTCAGTAAAGAAATATCAGAATACCTATTACTAACAATAAAAGTAACTAATCAACTACCTAAAGAGATACAAAAAAAAATAGCATACAAAGTATTAGATTACAGAAACGAAGAAGCAAGTTGGTATTACCAACACCTACTAGCAGACAAAATAGTAGGACATGGAGCCAAAAATTTATTTAAACATACAGGACTTGGAAGAAGATTACACCGGTCCTGAAATGTTCATTGATATAAGAAAAGATTTAAGAATCATAAATAAAAATATAAAAGAATTAGGAAGATATATAACAGAATACCCAGAAGAAGAACTAGATATAACAGAAGAAGGTATGAAAGAACTTGAAGCCATAACGAAGCTTAACATAAATATTCTAGAAATAGAAGATTTAATGGCAAATCCTAATTCAGAAGAAGTGCAAGAAGCCTTGAAAAATCTAGATATAGCATACGAAGAAGTAAAAATAGACCAAGATAAAATTATTGAAAAACCTTCAGAAATTCCATGTAACATGTATGAAATTTTAAGACCACCACCTCACAAAAAACCATACCAATTACCATGGAAATGGCAAAATACAAAAAGAAGAATGCAACTAGGAAAAGGTAAAGAAAAAGAAACTCCAAAATATGAACCAACAGAACACTTCGAAAAAGGAATAGCAGGAAATGGAGAATGGTTAGACCTAGATTGCGTAAAAGATGTAGATAGAATAATTGAAGAATAGGTAAAAGCGTCACTAATAGTAGGATTTAGACAAAACCTTAACGGAAATGCATTTGAAAAATTCATAGAAGCTACCTTTATGGGAGTAGTAGCAAAATGGTGGAATGGACTAGAAGAAGAAGAAAGAAATACTATAAGAAAATCAAGACCAATTGATGATAAAGGAACTGAAGAAAGTTCAGGACAACGGACTTTAGGTTTAAAAGAAATAATTACAAATTACGAAAAAGCAATAAGAATCGAATTTAGCGTATACGATAAAGGAGAAAAACACACTATATATAAAAAGAATCAAGCAAGATGGAGACTAAGTAACTTAGAAATATGCAACATGTGCCATTTTGACAACTATGCTTGTGAATTCCGAGAATATTATCAAGATAGTTATTACACAAAAGAAGAACGGAGTCCAATTTTAGACTCATTCTTTCTAAAATTACCTGATCCATGGAGCATAAACATATATAGTGCATACATAAATGAGAAAGTGAAACCAGAAGTAGACACTTTAGGGTATAGAACGCAATTTGTAAAAGATTATAGAGACAAAGTATGCCAAGATGCTAGAGCAACAATGAAATATTATAGAACGTATAAACAAAGAATCTGCTGTGAAGATGCAAGACCAAATCATTGGGGATGCAATAATAACTATAGATATAATAACTATAGATACACAAAGAGGAATAATCACAAACTCCAAAAGTATCAACCAAAATATAGGAAAACTTTTAAGAGATATAGAAAACCTTTTAAAAAATACTTTAGAAAAATAAATAAAAACAAAAATAGGCAGTATACGAAAAATCCAAAAAATGTAATTGTTACATATGTGGAGAGGTAGGACATATATCACCAAATTGTCCTAAAAGAATGAAAAAAGAAAATGTAAAATACGTAGAAGAAATTGAAGAAATGAATAACATAAATTATGAACCCATAGAATATGATGAAGAATGGTCAGATATAAGTGAAGATGAAGAAATAATGGTAATAGAAGAAGATAGTGGAAGTAGTGAAGGTGAAACAGAAGAATGTGAAATATACATGTTAACTGATCTAACAGAAATAGGAGAACCCTCAGAAAGAGAAGAAAACAATGAAGAATTAAGAGAAAGAATGTGCTTTGACATACAAAAATACGATAAAATAAGAGAGACCAAATTAGATATAAATCCAAAAGAAATCTTTAAACTACTAATATTTGAAAGAAAGAAAAGCACCATAGTAATAGCTAGGAATAATGAACAACCTATAGACATTGAACAAGCACAAGGCAAAACCATAATCCCATTAATAACAGAAAGAATAATAAGACAAGAGATGGAAAAGATAAACGAAAAAACCAGAAAAACATTAAGACACATACATTTAGGAGCTGTACAAATAATAATAAAAGCCTATTTTAAGGAAGGAATAAATACACCACTCCAAATATATCTAATGGATGATAGGATAATATTAAGTACACAAGACGCCTTAATAGGAATAGTGCAAGGAAACCTAATGTACCAAAAGATAAAGTTCACAATAAAACCTAATTTCTCTATAAGCATGACAGAAGAAAATAAAGATAAAAGTCTAGTCATGTATCATAAGTTATCAGGTATAGAAATGATAGAAAAAAGCAAAGTTATGAGCATTCAAATAAGAAATATTTATGCTTTCACTAGTAAGCATGAAGTAAAGAATAGAAATACGGACAATTTTAAAATAGAGCCGCTATTCAGCGAAATCATAAGGTACAAACCAGCTAGAGAAAATCCTGAAATGACTATACCAAGTTATATAGAATTCGACTTTAATAAAGCAAAAGAAACCGAAAAAGGAAAAGCACCTCAAATAATGTTCGGAAAGAGGTCACTATCAATAAGAAATAAACAACAAGCATTAGAATTAATACCAATAATAAATACATTAGAACACCAAAATAATAACCAATTTAAAATAGAAATAGAATATTATGATAGCGGAAAATGGAATAAACAAATAGCCTTAGTCGACATAGGAGCTACCAATTCACATATTAAACAAACAAATATAAAAACAACTGAATTAATAACATTGGATAACCCATATTATTACCTAGATTATTACAATAATAGACATCCAATTGTACATAAAATCATACTACCACTAAGGATAAATGGTAGAAAGGAAATGTTGTTACACTTACATGTAGACCCAGAACAACATGTTAATGATATGTTATTAGGAACTGACTTCCTTACATCAGTACAACCTTATTCGATTCAAGAAGAAAAAATCACAATAACAGTAAACAATGAAAGCATGGTAATAAATAGGACATTGGACAAATGAATCCATTAAGAGCAACAAAAAACACATTATACATCCTAACAGAATTTGTTTACGACGGATACAAATCAAGAAACTATCATAGTCTAATAGACACCGGAGCAGGTACTAGTTTATGCCGCGAGAATATACTACCAAAATGGAAACAAGATGGTTTTAATAAAAAAGCCATATCTGGATTAACCGGACAAACAATCATACTCGACAAATACCAACAAAACGTTAGTGTACAAATAGGAAGTTACATACTAAAAATACCCATAGTATACCAATTTAACGATATGAATAATGACGTACTCTTAGGAAATGACTTCTTCCAACTATACTATCCCATAACTATATCACATAAATCAGTTGTATTTACAACACCTTGCGGACATCAAGCAATAGCAATTAGAATAACACAACCATATTCCAGAACTGACCTACCACACATCAGAGTTTCTTCAACCCAGCGTGGTGAATATCAATACTTACCAAATAAAACTAGAATACAACAAGTTCAAATAACTACTACAAAAGAAATTTTACAAAAACAATTAGAAGATCTGTGCGGAGAAGACCCCCTAGCAAAATGGAACTTAAGTAAACCCACGGCACATATAGAGTTAATAGATAAGAACAAAATAATTAAAATTAGACCAATAAGACATACTCCAACAGACCTAGAAGAATTCAAAATACACATAAAAGAATTAGTAGAAAATAATTATATAAGGAAATCACAAAGTCCTCATTCATCACCAGCATTCATAGTAAAAAAACATTCAGAAGAAAAAAGAGGTAAATCTCGAATGGTAGTAAATTACAAGGAATTAAATAAAAATACTAAGAGATTTGGATATCCACTACCAGATATGCAAATACTACTTAACACAGTAAGAACAAGAAAAATATATTCGAAATTTGACTGCAAATCAGGATTTTATCATGTAAAATTAACAGAAGATTCAAAACCTTTAACGGCATTTAGCACACCTCAAGGGTTTTATGAATGGAATGTATTACCATTCGGCTATAAAAATAGCCCAGGAATATTTCAAGAATATATGGATAAAATTTTTGAAAGATACAACAATTTCATATTAGTATATATAGACGACATTCTAATAGGGTCAGAAAATGAAGAACAACATAAAGAACATTTACTAAAATTCATAGAAATAGTGAAAGATGCAGGCATTATACTATCAAAAAAGAAGATGGTATTATTCAAAACTGAGATAGAATTCTTGGGAACAAAATTATCACATGAAGGAATAGAATTACAACCACATATAGCAGAAAAAATAAAGACTTTTCCTAATGTCTTAAAAGAAAAAAGAGAAGTGCAAGCTATAATAGGATTACTAAATCAAACAAGAGGATACATACCAAATTTATCAGCAAAAACAAATTGGTTGCAACAAAAACTCAAAAAGTCTAAGAAATGGGAATGGACCCTAGAGGATGAAGAGAAACTTAAAATATTAAAACAACAAACTTCAGAATTACCAAAGCTAAGACTACCGGTTAAAGAATGTTCTTGCAAACAGATGCATGTGAAACTAATTGGGGAGCGGTATTAAAATTCATTGAAATAGGAGAAAGTGAAGAAAAATTAGCTAGATATACTAGTGGTTCTTTCACACAAACCTAACAAAATTACCACATAAACGAAAAAGAACTACTAGCAATCTTAAAAGCTATAAAAAGTTTGAATTATTCATAATACATACAAAATTTACGGTAAGAACAGATAATACACAAGCAAAAAATTGGATCAATAAAATAATAGACCCAACCATAGCAAATAAAAGATTGATTAGATGGCAGATGGAGTTAGCACATTACGATTTCTTAATAGAAAACATAAAAGGAAAACTTAATATTTTAGCCGATTTCTTATCAAGAAATTAACTATTTCCACTTGTTGCAGAATGGAAACCCGAGTTCAGCAAATAGAAAGAGATATAGTCTACCTAAAGGAGACAGCAGAGCAATTAAAAGGAGTATTTAACCAGTTACAACTACAAATATGTGGACTCCAGAGTCTGTTCTATCAGCATATAAGCCAGCATGTAACCACAGAAAATATGGCGGATGAAAAAATGAGTGAGATAGGTGAGCCTTCTCAGTCAGTTAAGGAAGAAGCAATTACATCTCCAAATAAAACCACATATAAGGAGACACTTCTTACAGAGAAAGCTCCTATCAAAACATCAAAGAAAATATTATTTTTACAATATATTCAGAAGCTATGCCAAGTAACTGAAGTAAACCAATTCATCAGAACCATATCTCAGCAGCACATGAACAAGGCCATCATCCTACCAGGAGCCAATCCAAGAACAACTAGGGCACTATTCGAAAGAGGACTTATCCATTGTATTTACCCATCCAGAGAATGTGAAGAATTAATCCACCTACCAAGAGAAATTTACAAGGCAGCTAAAAGTTATTTTGGGCTCACGAAGGCCTCAAAAATATATGTTAGAATGTATTCAGCCATCCCAGAGTATCTAAATGATGAGGAAGAATACCCAGCGGAACATGTTATAAAAATAGGGATGACCACACAAATAATCTATGGAGCATCAAACATTGTACCATTTAAGGCCGAAGAATTTGAGAAATTAATCCCAGAAAGAAGAGCAATGGGCTTTAGGAACATGTACTGTGAATTAAAAGACATAAAATAAAGAGACAGCAATATATGGATCTATGACAGCCCAGATCCAGATAAAATAATAATGTACAGTATAGCAAAAATCAAACAGCCACAAGATAAACATGAGCTATTTGACAGCTGGTACCAGATACTATCTACTGGAGCAATGACAATCACAGCAGAGACAGCTGTCCATTACTGTAGCCTGATGAAGATGGAACACCAACATAAATGTGCAGCATGTGAAAATGTCGGCCAAGAGGAATCCCTTTTCCTGGAATAGGCCAAAAATGTAATCAGAGCATTTAATGTAACATGACGTAAGCACTGATGTAAGAAAAGCAATAATTGTATATGTGATGTAAGCAGTGATGTAAGGAGAATAATAATTGTATCTGGTGTGAAGCCATCCCTTCGACTATAAAAGGGAAGGCAGGGTAAAGGAGAGGGCAGACTATTTTGGAGAGAAAAAATTCCTCATAATCTTTAGAGAGTCTGTTTGTAACAAGCTTGAAGGAAATAAAAATTATCTTTCTTGTTCAAAATAAGAGATGAATAACTAATCTCTTCCCTTCAGGGAGAGTTTTGTTAGGCTCTGCCTGAAAAATCTTGCAAAAAGTCCAATTTGCAACCTTCTCTAGTTGAGCTGTACACCTAGTAGCAGGAAACGAGCTAGGTTGTGGTTTCTTGTATCGAAGTGTTACTAGTTGTTCCAGACGTATCTCTTGGGTGAAGCTCTCTTGAAGAGCATAATAGTCCTGAGATGGGAGGAACGTAAAAGGAGCACTGAAATCGGGGTGCATACCAGAGGTATTTTATCTATTAGTAGTAACTGGTACAGAGCAGCTCAAAGAGGCTTAACTAGGTCGGAAGCATGATGGGCCGTTTTGTTTTGATTCTTTTTAGGTATCCTTAGAAATCTCTCTCTGCTCTTTATTTCTTAATTGCTTATTGTTCATGAATCAGCCTCTGTAGAAAATAAGGTCTCCAGGAGATTACGCGCTACTCACACCTACAACTTAAAAGATCTCACACACCCACCAAAGTGGTATCAGAGCATACTAAATACATATGAAGAAGAAGAAGACAATCAGAATTTAGTTTGTGAAAGTAATGGAGGTACGGGAGATAAGAAAAGGAATCTAACAAAGGAGAAGGAGACAAATTTAATAAAGAAACCTAATAATGGTGAAAGTGACCTAACAAAGGAGAAGGAGACAAATCTAATAAAGGAATCTAATAATGATGAAAGTGACTTGAAGACTTATGGACATACTAGTCTATCAAGATTGCAAGTTAGCTGTACTACTTTCTTCATGGTGTCTTGTATTATTTTCTTTATGTCGTGTTAGTTTTGTGAGTTTGCTTTATGTACTGAGTCAGTTTATGTACTTTTTATTTGTATCTGCGTAAAAGTCGGTCCTGTAATCAGTCATGTAACGCTTCACCCCAAAGTGGTATCAGAGCCAGTACAAAGTAAGTAAATTTAATTTAATTTTAAGAATTTTCTGTATATTTATTAATAATTTATAAGGTAGAAAGCAGAAAAACTAAAATCTAAGAATAAAAATAAAAATTATCCTAAAACCCAAAAACTTTTAGTTTTTGTAGAAAGGTCACACATCCTATAAAAATTATTATAGGAAGAATACTATAGAAATCTAATTAAGAACTAGGGTATTTCACTAATTCTTTCCAAAACAAGGGCATTTGACTAAATAATTTCAAAAAGAAGGTTACCAAGCCAAATATCTCCCATCTCTCCTCTCTCTCTCTCCTTCTCAAATAAGTAAAGAAGGAATAAACCGACAACCACAAACAGTGCTCTCGCTCTTCTCTCTCCTACTCACAACTATCCAGGCGCCGGCTACCGTCCGATCATCCGATCAAGATCGGAATCAAGATCTTGATCAAGAAATGGCAATTCAGTGGGCTGTGGTGGTCCACGGCCTCGTCACCGCCGTGTTGGTAGTCTCGTTACTGTGCGGTCAATGGCCTATTTTCCGAGGCACCTTGATCCAGCGCATCAACTACTTCATCACCTTCACCGCCTACGACTACATCTTGTAAGATCTCTCTCTCTTTCTTTCTCTCTCTCTCTCTCTCTCTCTCTCTCTCTCTCTCTCCTTCTCAATCCCATCACAAAACCTAGTCTTTACATCAGAGTTCATTACATCTTTGTTTACACAGCGGAAGAATACGATAATGAAATAAAATACAACTTGTACAACTATAACAAAGTAAATCATCAACTGCATCATGGCATCTGTACTTCTTCATGAAAAGTCCAATACCTGCATGTTAAGTTGTGGTCACGTCAGTCACTTACAACTAACGAAAATGTTATACTCGGTTATCCTCTCTATGCCGTACATATAACGATATCAATACTTTAACAAATCACAAACTTGAATGAATAAAAAGTGTCAAAAGTGATTATTCTAAACATGTAAGTGTATGCAATGCTTAATGCCTAATGCACACATTTTTATACTAGGATAACACTAATGCACACTTGTTCGGATTATATGCATCCCATACTACATAGGTCCGAGGGCAAGCACCTACGTACTCCATAATAAAGGTTTCGATCCCTCGCCATGACAACTACCCAGTAATAAGACGAGGTTTAGATCATTCCACGAATTTGAATCTCAGCCCCGGAGTCCACCACTGACTATTATAACAGATCCCACATCGTGCGAACCATCCCGCAAGTGACCCTCTAGCCCCGGTATACGTATATACATTGGAGTATGGCAAACTATCCGCCCGATTACTCAAGATCCCAGAGTTTACCGCTGACTCGTCCTTATAATCCCGGATTTAAAAATAAAAGCTCGTCTCCTACGGAGCAACCACAGTCCACAAACTGGGTCTATAGCCACAGAGATGCACCGCCGACTATATAGAGCGCCCTACTTACGTTTGCCCAGGTTTGCTACATCTTCACTTATGTGCCTAATTATTTAGTTCGAGACATGAATAAATTTTCAAGCCTAGAATTAGTTTTACCTCCTACCGGACTTAATCAACAAAATACGAGATAGCTCCATGGCCATATCTCAAAATAGATCTCAACACTTTTAAAATCAATGGTGCCGGTACCCGAGGTCTCACTAACTATAAATCATAACTTTTTCATGTACAAGAATCAATGGGTACACATACCCTTTAATAAACACGTCTTAAACTTAGATTATTTTCATTTTCAAATGATCAATATTTTATCCACAAAGCAATCTTTACTATTCATGATCTAGTTATTCACCCATCGTCTTTATAAGCAAATAGATTTTATCATATGAAATGTTACAACAAATCCAAGCTCTTATATTGTCTCAATTCACTTTAAAATATTCTTTAAACAATCCAAAGAAAATTAAGAGTATAATTCTCTTTAAGAAAAAAAAAATCACTTCATAAACTAATACTTTACTCTTCTTAATAAAAGAAAGATCTATAATAGATTTTGAAGTACGCATTATTCATCTTTTTATCTCAATTGTATCTCAAATATGCTTGAAAGATTTTGCTTTTTAATAAACTCTATTTCATTTTATAGAATTTTCTCCAAATTTTATTCCCAACAAAGTCCTTTCAAAATATTAAAGATCCAGTATGAAAATTTCCCAAACATATAGTATCCTCTAGCAGTCAGATTTCTTAAACACCCAAAAAAACAAAAGTGGGCCGCTGGGTTTCGAACCCATATACCCCAACGTCAGCTACAGTAAAACACCCAAGGTCCAACCGTAAACCACAAAGTCCATGTGGACTTATTGTCAAGAAGCCAAACCGGAAATATCATATATTGACTCTCGAGGTTCGGAAATATTTAAACAAAATAAAACAAAAATGGGTTTTAAACAAGTTTCGAACCTAAGACCTCCTGCACACTACAGTGACTTATGATGCACCCGCTAGCCAAGAACACAAAAAATAAATAATCAATACTCATAAAAATACCACACGTAGCGATGGAAAAATACGCAACTGATACGTGCACCGAAAACACATAAAAAGCACTGATGCGGTTTATTTCTGGGAGATGTGTGGATGCACCAGGTGTGAGTTCGGACTCAATTTGTAGTTGAAGGAGAATGCTGCTCGTCTGACGACCCTTGGCTGACCGGGCGGAACCTGTGGCGACCTCGGGGTGATTCGGAGATCTGGGCTCGGATCAGAGGATTCGGATCCGAGGTCTTGTGTACCTGCAGACGGTCCTGAAACACCGGGGTTTGTCCCGGTGGCGGACCCTCCGACGATCTAGTCAGTCTCTGTGAGAGAGTAGCAATAACTATGTGAATTTAAGTGGAAAAAGATTGATTACCTCAAAAGGGGGTGAGGGTCTAGTATTTATAGAGAATCCCAACCGGGTTTGGATCCGCTTGGGGGCCGGGTCTGAACCCGGAAACCCATGGGCCTGACGTGGCAGAAGGCCCAGGGGGTTTAGGGCTAACGTGGCAATACCAGGAGTGGTATAGGGCTGATGTGGCAAAGCCCTTGGTGGTATTTGGGGCTGACAGGGCAGATCATGGGTCTTCTGTGCTTCTGGGAGAATCGGAGGGCCTAGGCGGTGCCAGGTCATCCCCCCTAGGCCCAGAGAGGGGGGGACGGCCCGTGGAGCTGTCATGGATCGGAGGCCGAGGACCGCTGAAGCCCTTCGGAGACGAGGAGGCCAGTTCTGCAGTGGTGAGCATGAGGTTCGGCACCGACCCTACGGTGGTTCGAGGCCGAACCAGAATGCTATTTTTACCTTTCTTAAGTGAGAGCTGTATTGGGCCCTGGTGGGGCCTCCAGGCCATTTTTACCCTGCCACACAAGCCCCCCACTCCTGCGGGGGTGCGGGAGCTAGCCGGGGAGGAGTGTTCATGGTCGTGGAAATGGGATGGCAAATCGTTGAATCTTTCGGAGGAGAGTACCCTGGTGCTCGACCCAACCTCGAGATGACGAGGGATTACGTGTCGACAAGGGTGATGCGAGCCGTTGTTTCTTCCTGAGAAGAGTACCCTGGTGCCAGACCGAACCTCGAGATGAGGAGGGATTATGGGTCGGTAAGGGTGATGGCGAGCCGTTGATCTTCCTGAGAAGACCACCCTGGTGCCAGACCTGACCTCGAGCTTGGCGAGGGATTACGGGTCGGCAAGGGCGATGGCGAGCCGTGAAGTCTTCCTGAGAAGACTACCCTGGTGCTAGACCTGACCTCGAGCTGGCGAGGGATTACGGGCCAACAAGGGTTGTGGCGAGCCGTTGGCCTTCCTGAGAAGACCACCCTGGTGCCAGACCTGACCTCGAGCTGGGCGAGGGATTACGGGTCGGCAAGGGCGATGGCGGGCCGTGAAGCCTTCCTGAGAAGACTACCCTGGTGCTAGACCTGACCTCGAGCTGGCAAGGGATTACGAGCCAACAAGGGTGGTGGCGAGCCGTTGGCCTTCCTGAGAAGACCACCCTGGTGCCAGACCTGACCTCGAGCTTGGCGAGGGATTACGGGTCGGCAAGGGTGATGGCGAGCCGTGAAGCCTTCCTGAGAAGACTACCCTGGTGCTAGACCTGACCTCGAGCTGGCGAGGGATTACGGGCCAACAAGGGTGACGGCGAGCCGTTGGCCTTCCTGAGAAGACCACCCTGGTGCCAGACCTGATCTCGAGCTTGGCGAGGGATTACGGGTCGGCAAGGGCGATGGCGAGCCGCGAAGCCTTCCTGAGAAGACTACCCTGGTGCTAGACCTGACCTCGAGCTGGCGAGGGATTACGGGTCGGCCAGGGTGATATCGAACTGTCATGCCCTAGAGCGTTTTGAGCGGGGGTAGCCCGCCGTTCCTGCGGAGCATTGAAGGCTCTCCGGAATCTGTGTGATGGTCCAATTTCCTAGGGGCATTAAATGGCGCCGCCTGATAAATGCAGATAGCGCATGGGCTTCCGTCGATTGGCTTTCCTCGTGTCATAATGGTTGGTCTATGGGGGAGGCTATAAATACCTCTCCCCCCACAGTGGGTTTGATCACAGCAGGGTGGTCTATTGGCCATCGGAGGTGTCTGCTTCGGCGGGCGCCTGTCTCTTGCAAAAATTTTCAACCCTGGCGGCGTCGGAGAGGTGGTTACTCTGCCGCCCCGATCTTCTCTTGGATCTAATGGCTCTTGATACGGTAGCCAGATCCAGGGGAGATCAGGGTGAGAGGGTTAACGGCCGAAATCCGTACTGGTAGAAAAGGAGCCTCGGATTGGTGGTGGCTGTGCCGTCTGGATCCTTTTTCGGGTCAGAAGACCCTGACACGGTTGTTTGGCCCGAGAGAGAACCAGACGGGAGGGGCACCAACCGTATTCTGGTATTGGGGCTGAAGAGTCTCAGATAGAGGGCTCGCCTCCGACCAGGGGTTGGCCACTCTGTCTTCCGATAGGGCTCCGGGCGATGGTGGTTTCTGTCCCACCCTCGAACAGTTCGGGGTTTCGGCACTAACCCGAGGCTGTAAGCCCCAAGCTATTCGGGGATGAGAGGGGAACCGATCGAATGCTGGAGCCCGGGGCGTCTGTCGAAGGACGGCGCCTTAAACCTTAAGTAAAGTGTTTTCTCCGTCGCGTACTCTATCCGAACCGACCTCTGAGTCTGGCCGCCAGCCTGGCACCCGATGACGTCAGCAGCGCACGCTTCGAGGATGTAGCACGTTTTTCCAGGCAGCAGTTGTACGTCAATCGGTGAATAGTAATTGCGGAAGTCGAGGAGCCGTTCTTATCCTTTATAAGTATTCCCCCCTCCCCTTTTCTCGCCCACTTCTTTCTTGCTGCTTTCTTTCTTGAAAAAATCTTCCAACCATTTAGCGCTCGTTCTTGTAGTTAGCTGTACTAGGCTTGTCTTTCCGAAGCGTCCCCCGGTTAGTTGGTAAGTTCTTTTGGTTTAGGTACAGATGGATAGGGCTCAGTCCGGCTCGTCAGCGTCGACGTCCAGGGGGGAAGTGAAGCGCGCCTCCACATCGACGTCGTGGGAGGAGCCCGTGCTTGAGGAGGAGTCGGTGCACGCTGCGGAGCCTTCTGATTCAGTTTCGTGGGAGGAACCAGTAGGTGAGGGGGAGGTGGTACACAAGATGAGGCCGTCCCGCTCCCGACGTCCCTTCGTGGTGGAGAGTAGCAAGTCGGAGGAAACCAGTGATAGTTCGGACGACATCCAAGTACTGGAGTTGTCTTCCGAGGAGGAGGAGGGCGAGGGCGACATGATGAGGAGATCCACCGTTCAGGGTGCGGGCTCGAGTTTCACGCCGATAGGCCTGGGGCCCTTACCTACTCCCTCGCCGGAGCGAGCCAAGAAGAGGAAGAGGGCCTCGAGGAAGGCGGGGTCGAGGACTGGGGGTTCGAGCCAGGTGCCTGTTTTCCGCAACTTGATGACAGGTTCGCCCGTACAGCCGAAGCCTTTCCGTCAGTATCCTGACGATCTTTCTGACAAGGAGCTCTTCGGTGTGCAGCCCTCTTCGTCGAGTCGGAGGAGGGTGATGATGGACGCAATCCCGACTGTCTTGGAGGGCGGGGATTTGGAGGTTCTGTAGCTGGCGTATCACATAGGGCCTGGCTACGAATTGTTGCTGCCGAGCTCTACTCTGCGCCCCACCGATCCCCTTTCTGCTTGGTATTGCGTCTTCCCAGTGGACGCTTTCATCTTCGGACTGAGGCTGCCAGTTCACCCGTTTGTTCGGGATGTGCTGAACTGGGCCTCCTTGGCCCCCATGCAGTACGGGCCGAACTCTTGGAAGCAGATTATCTGCTTTGTGTTGATGTGCGAGGAACAGAAGGTACCCCTGAGGCTGAATGTGTTCCGTGCGATGTTGATGATCAGCTCGGCGGCCGAGGGTATTTACTACATCTCTCCCCGGAGTAAGGGGAAGGTCGTTCACAGTCACCCGGACTCCATCAAGGAATGGAAGAAAAAATATCTGGTGATCCGGAGTGAAGAGCCCTGGGACATTCCCACTCGATGGAATCACTCCAAACCGAACTATCAAGCGCCGAGGCCGAGGGATTTGTTGGTCGAGGAGTGGGGGTTTGTCGAGCGCCTCCGTTCGTCACCCAGTATTGATTGGACGAAGGTGACGGAGGCCAACTTGGCGAGCGTTGGACTGAGCCCGGCCGTCATGTGTATGTAATTGTTTCTTTTCTTTCGGTCCTTTCGTACTTTCTTGCTCATTGTTCTTAATGGCTTTTTCTGCAGATATGGACGAAGCATCGATCAAGGCAAAGAGGCTCACCATGAGGAAGGAGAATGCAGAGAAGAAGGGGGAGGCGGCGAAGAGGCTAAGGGGGTCGCCCCTAGTCATTTCTGAGGTCCAGCCCGAATCGGGGACCAAGAGGATTTGCTCGGAGACGAGCAAGGGGGCGGCTGCTTCGAAGGGCCAGAGCCTAGTGAGGGCCTCCGTTCTTGACAAGGGGAAAGGTCCCTTGGTCGAGGTTGAGGAAGAGGACCCGGTGGCAGAGTTGCTGCGGCAGCGGTGGGCTCCGGACTGGTCTGTTCGGACGGGGGACCGTCTGACCGACGA
This sequence comes from Hemerocallis citrina, assembly GCA_017893485.1. Lineage (NCBI taxonomy): Eukaryota > Viridiplantae > Streptophyta > Magnoliopsida > Asparagales > Asphodelaceae > Hemerocallis > Hemerocallis citrina. Next base: position 159,599,464 of record CM030365.1, read on the forward strand.
GGCCCAGGCCGTCGAGGTGGTGGAGAAGTTGGCGACCCCTCGTGACCGCAAGGTGATGGAGGGTGAGCCCGTGGAAGTGACGTTCACGCGTCTGGCGCAGGCCCTCGTGCAGGTAATTCCGTCGACCCTATTCTCCTTGTCAATTTTTTCTGCGGAAGTCTTTTTCTTTATCTGCGCTCGTTGGTCGCAGGCTTGCATGCAGGGGGCTAATATGAAGAACCTCTACGAGGCGTCCCTGGCACAAGAGCGAGCTTGGGCGGAGAAGAGCGAGTGGGAGATGAAGGAACTACGGATCGAGCTCGAGGGTTCGCACAAGAGGGAGCAGCAGATGAAGCTCGAGCTCGAGGCCAAGGATGCGGAGTGGGGGAAGAAGGTGGCCTCCTTGAAGAAGAAGTTCGTCAAGGAGAAGGAAGAAGTGACGATTACGGGCCAGATGATGGTGATCAAGGCCCAGGACACATGTTATGCGAAGGCCCTCAGCCATGTGAGGCACTTCTATCCGACCATCGACCTGTCCAACTTTGAGTACGACATGGAGATTGGGGGGATGTCGAAGACTCCTGGCGAAGGAGGGCCTGCTCTCGACCCGCCGGCCGATCCATCTGTAGATCCGTCAGTCGACGCTGAGGTGGGACGATAAGCTGTATTATTCTGTCTTTCTATTCTCCTTCTCTTGACTGTATTTGCCTCCTGCGGACTGGCCACCGCCTTTTTTGTAGAGAGTACTTAAATTTATAGGAAAAAAGTTTTTTGACCGGCCAAGTGTTTTGAACTCGGATTTTTCTGAACCTTTTCGCCTGTGTGTATTGGGTTGGCTGGTTTTCCTGTAGGTTGTGGCTCCCCTTCCCGAGGAGGACCCCCGACGTTCCGATGTGGTGTGGCTCCGGAGCAAGGTTGAGGTCCTGGAGGCCGCGTTGGTCTGCCACCGAAGGGGGGCCCGTGACACTGACGCAGCTTTGAATTTTTATTGGAATAAGTCTGAAGCTTTAAGCGAGGAGGCGAGCCGGCTGAGGAAGGCGATGCTGGATCGGGGACTCGGCGGTGCGAGCCTTGGGCAGGCGGTGTTGGGTGCCTCGGCGCCGAGGCCCGCTTCTGAAAGGTTACTTCGGGATGTCTCTGCGGAGAAAGAAATGGAGATACATCGTTGTAATATTATGCTGGGTGCCTCTGCGTCTTCCTCGGTGGGTCGGCAAGCGGAGGGTGTTCCCTCTGCGCTGCTGCTGTTGCAGCGTACGCGACCAGGTGACGCCCAGAGCTCCGTGGCTGGGGAGTCGACCGTGGCTGAGTTCCAGGACCATCCTAACAAGCAGAGGGATTTTTTAGCCGCTTGTTCGAAGTAATCCTGCCCCCCGGCGGACCCGAGGGGCTCTAAGATGGCGACTTCCTTCAGTTTGAGATGAGTGGGGTGGTCCTGTAACGGTCTTCGTTTGTTTTCTTGGGACGAAAATAGAAGGGTACGAATAAAGAATACTGTTCCTTCTTTGCTTCGGCTAGTAGTGTAGTGAACGATGGTGGTTTTTTAGGGAGAGTCCACCGATCCGCGAGGGGTCGAGGTGGGGCCCTAGGGAGAGTCCTCAGCTCGGATTCGGTTGGAGCCTACCGAGGTGTTGGGGACGATACCGGAGTGAGGACTTAGGCGCCGATCTTATCTGGCGTTAGGATTTTTTTTTAAAAAAAAAGAGAGACCTTTTTTGCATAAGGTAAGGAGGGCCGCTAAGATGGTCCTGTACATAAGAGTGTTTACACAAAAACGGGTCTACATTTAGCCAGGCTAGAGCCTATGTTTGTCCCTCGAGGAGTGTCATTAGGTACTTGGCTTTGACGGGGGTCTCCTCCCGCCCGGCGTCAGTTTGGAAGCAGGGCCGTCCCTCTCAGGTTGGGACTCGACGGCGTCGAGGGAGGACACACCTCCCCCGACGGTGGTCATGTAGCACGATCGCGCTGCTTCTTGGCTACCTCGGACGGTGCCGACTCCTTGCAGGGTGGGAAATTTGAGTTTCAGATGGTAAGCCGAAGGCACCGCTTGGAGGGAGCATAGTCCGGGTCGACCGAGTATGGCGTTGAAAGCCGCCTTGACGTTGACCACCATGAAGTCCATGGACTCGGTCCTCTTGACGGGAGCCGATCCTGCGGTAACGTCGAGGGTGACAATCCCTTCTATCATGACAGGGACGCCGGAGAACCCATGCAAGGTGCATCCGGCCGGCTTGAGTTTGCCTTTAGGTAGCTTGAGATTCTCGAAGGCTTCGAGGAAAAGAATGTTAACCGAGCTGCCGTTGTCGACGAGGATCCGGCGAACTTCACAATTAGCCATGTGGAGATTAATGGCGAGGGCATCGCAGTGGGGCAGGCGAACGCCTTCGAGATCCTCTCTTGAGAAGGAGACCGGCGTCGGTTGTAGCTTGGGCGAGGGACTGTCGTGGACAGCATTCACCTCCCGGATGAAGGCTTTTCGGGAAGTGTTTGAATCTCCTCCCATCGGCCCTCCGTGGACACAGTGCAAGATGAAGGGCGTATCTGTGGCTCCCTCGGAGTAGGGATCCCGACCCTGGATGCGGTTCGGGGTAGGGTTCGGAGGCGAGGACCTCCGGTTCCTAGTATCTCGTCGATCCCGCGGGACTTCTTGGGTGAATTCTCGGAGGTACCCCCTGGAGATGAGTTCCTCAATTTCGTCTTTCAGGGCCCGGCACTGGTCGGTTTCGTGCCCGTGATCTCTGTGGAAGCGGCAGTAGAATCGTTGATCTCGATTCTTGTTGTTATTAGATCGGGGGGGTAGTCGGACAATGCCTTTGTCTTCGATTTCTAAGAGGATGGCGGATACGTCATGCGTCAAGGGAGTGTACCTTTCGAAGCGGGGGACCGGCAGGACCTTCTTCACGGCCCCCGCGTCCCTCGGAGCTTTCTTTGGTGGTTCAACGGCTTCGACCTTCCGCTTTCCCTTCCCGATGGCCTCCCTGGTGTCTTCGGGGTTAAGGGCCTCTTCTGCCCTAATGTATTTCTCGACCCGGTTGAGGAGATCGGGAAAGTCGATGGGGGGTTTCTTCGCCAGAGAAGCTTTCAGCTGTCCATGACGAACGTTGTGCCGAAAGGCCGCAGAGGCGACGCCTGGATCAAGAGAGGAGACCGACCTCGCCTCCGTGGTAAATCTCCGAACGAACATTCGGAGGGATTCTCCCTCTATCTGCTTAAGCCCAAGTAAAGAAGCGCTGGTCCTTTCCGCTTTCCGGCTGGTGACGAAGTGGGCGAGGAAATTGCCTTCTAGTTGGTCGAAGGAGTAAATGGAGCCGGGGGTGAGTTTCGAATACCATTCACGAGCCGGACCCCGAAGCGTGGCGGGGAAGGCTCGGCATAGCAGGAGATCCGAGGCGCTGTGAATCATCATGAGGGTTTTGAAACCTTCCATGTGATCAGCGGGATCTCCCTCGCCGTCGTAGGTCTCGAACTGAGGTGGTCGGAAATTCTTTGGTATTTTCGCTTGGAGGATGAGGGCGGAGAAGGGAGGTCGGACAGGTCTGTACCCCTGAGCTGCCCGTCGGTCGCCGTCTCCCATATAATCGAGGCGATCCTCCATTTCTCGGAGGCATCTTAGGAGTATGCCATCGTCTTCTGGCTGGTTTGTGGAAGGGCGCGATGCGCTGGTCTCGCCATCCGACCCCGTTTGGGAGGGGAGGGTTTCCGCCCCGGGGGTCCGTCGGAGGGCCCCGAGAATTTCTCTCCGGAAGTCTTGGAACTCCTCGTGAGTGATGGGGGCTCCCTTGATCCGGCGTGGTTGGTCCGGAGGCTGCCTTCCGACGCGGCTGAGTGCCGATCTCCGTCCTTCGGGCGGCGGTCTCGGATGGTTCGGGGCCGGGTTGGAAACGGCCCTTCGCCTATTGCGGATAATCTGTCGGTTGACGATTACTCCCCGTAGGTCGGGCTAGACTGTACGGGTGGCGCTCCGCCGGGATCCCTGATGGGAATCTCCGTGCCTTGATGCGCGTGGCCCGGCATTGGTGTTTGGTGGTGGGGTGTCCCGTCGGTTGACGGGGGAAGCAGCCCCCTTGCCCTTTGAGGCCATGAGAGTTCGGCTGTCGAGGTGCCTTGACGGTCGTGCTAGGGTCGGCCTCTGAAGCAGTATTCCCACAGACGGCGCCAACCTGATGCGGTTTATTTCTGGGAGACGTGTGGATGCACCAGGTGTGAGTTCGGACTCAATTTGTAGTTGAAGGAGAATGCTGCTCGTCTGACGACCCTTGGCTGACCGGGCGGAACCTGTGGCGACCTCGGGGTGATTCGGAGATCTGGGCTCGGATCAGAGGATTCGGATCCGAGGTCTTGTGTACCTGCAGACGGTCCTGAAACACCGGGGTTTGTCCCGGTGGCGGACCCTCCGACGATCTAGTCAGTCTCTGTGAGAGAGTAGCAATAACTAGGTGAATTTAAGTGGAAAAAGATTGATTACCTCAAAAGGGGGGTGAGGGTCTAGTATTTATAGAGAATCCCAACCGGGTTTGGATCCGCTTGGGGGCCGGGTCTGAACCCGGAAACCCATGGGCCTGACGTGGCAGAAGGCCCAGGGGGTTTAGGGCTGACGTGGCAATACCAGGAGTGGTATAGGGCTGATGTGGCAAAGCCCTTGGTGGTATTTGGGGCTGACAGGGCAGATCATGGGTCTTCTGTGCTTCTGGGAGAATCGGAGGGCCTAGGCGGTGCCAGGTCATCCCCCCTAGGCCCAGAGAGGGGGGGACGGCCCGTGGAGCTGTCATGGATCGGAGGCCGAGGACCGCTGAAGCCCTTCGGAGACGAGGAGGCCAGTTCTGCAGTGGTGAGCATGAGGTTCGGCGCCGACCCTACGGTGGTTCGAGGCCGAACCAGAATGCTATTTTTACCTTTCTTAAGTGAGAGCTGTATTGGGCCCTGGTGGGGCCTCCAGGCCATTTTTACCCTGCCATAAGCACGTAAAAATACAGAGATTGAAATATATATTTTAGTTGACTCAAATAGGATAAAATCAATACTGGGAATGCATAAACAGACGGAAATCCAAATACGTAGTGAAAACACGTTTACAAAATACACGTGCGTAACACACGAGGGCAAAATTGTAATTTCAAATTTTGCAGGGTGTTACAATTTCAACTAGACTCACTATGTCAGATAATGGGTGTATTTGTATTCAGTTTTCAGAGAAATTTTGAATATGTGAGATAGCGAGTGTAGTTATATTCATTTTTCAGATAAATTTTGAACATACAATTTCTTTCTGAAATTTATATAACTACATTTGGCGAGTTCATTTGAAGTTTTGAACTAAACTCGCTACCTCACATAGCAAGTTGGTCAACTTGGTAAATAGTTTCGAATGTGGGTTAGTATGGTAAATACTTTCAAAAAGTTGGTCATTTTGGAAAAAATTCCCTTCTATCAAGTGTTTTCTTTCACTGCAATCCCCCCTCCCTCGATCGATTGATTTTTTTCCCCAAACTGACCTACTTTTTGAAAGTTTTTCCAAGCTGACCTACTTTTTTAAAATTTCCAAACTGACCTACTCGCTGTCTCAAAAAGCGAGTTTGGTAAAAATGTCTTCGCTTTTTGAGACAGCGAATGTGAGGTTTGAGTTTTTTTTTTATTTCCCCCTGACCAAGGCTCACTGTCTCAAAAAGTGAGTGGGATTTCCCCAAACTCGCTTTTTGCGACAACGAGTGTCGTTTGAGGGTTTTTAATACCCAGGCTCGTTTTTAGAGTTGCTATCAGGTCCTATCGGGTCGGATCCTCCACTACCCGTTCCGGACCCGGTATCTCACGGGTCCAAAAATTGGACCCGGACCTGGACCCGGACTTGCAAGAACCGGGTTCGGGTCCGGGTCATAGTTAAAAAATCTATCTGCCGGGTCCGATAGTGGTAAATAGATATTTGCACTTAAATATTTTTGCACCCGGTACCCTACGATTCCAACAATTTTTTACACTAAAGCACATGAATAAATATTATATTTACACATCTATCTTCAACAATTAATATTTACATGTATATCCTATAACACTATTATTCAAATTCCATATTTTTTGGAGTATTTTTTAACGGGTCCGGGTCCGGGTCGGGGTCAGTTCTATTATGAGAGGACCCGGACCCGGACCAAAAGTGCATCAGGTCTCATTTTAGGATCCGGACCCTGACCCGTATAGATCGGGTCGAATCCAGTCCAATGCCGGGTCCGGGTATCGGGTAAATGTGACGGTGCTACTCGTTTTTTCCCCTCTCCTTATCTCCATTCTAATAGAGGATCTTGAAACATTTAAACCATGTCATATTTCAATATGTTTGAGTTTGTTTTGTCAACTTTGTAGTAGTTTATAATTGTTGTATTATGTGATGTGGACTTTTTACTAATTTGTATGCGTTTAATTTGAACAATGATAATTCTCATTTGTTTCAAAATTATTGGAAGTTTAGAGATTGTGAATGGATGTTGGAGGAGATATGAAGTTTAGAGATTGTGAATAAATTTGGATATGCAGCTTGAATTGGAATTTTTTCCCCTAAACTCGCTTTCTCATAAAGCGAGTCTGGTTTAAACCTCCTTGCTTTCTGAAAAAGCGAGTTTAGAGTTGAGAGATCTGGAAATTTCTCAACTCAACAGTCGCTTTCTCAGAAAGCGATTGGATTTTGCCTACAGTCGCTTTTAGAAAAAGCGAGTGTAGGCAAAACCACTTCGCTTTCGGAGAAAGTGACTGTGAAGTTGAGAAATTTTCAGAGACCAGCTAAAGGTGGGTGATTGAAGAGGTAGATAGTCAGTACGAGGTCGAAGTAACTCCTTTAACCGCACTCTTTTCCCCCAAATTCCCGATTCGACGATTTCCTTGGATATTTGGGTTTAGGGTTTTCGGAGCGTGAATAGAGGGAGTTGATAGTGAGGAGAGATCGTAGGTGATAAATATGGAAGATTGTTGGTGAGGATTTTTGGGTTAATCGACGAGAGGAGATCGCCAAAATGGGTTAGGATTTCGGAGTTAGAAGAGGAAGAGTCAGATAGAGAGTTGAAAGAGAAGTTACGTCGAAACAAGAAGTTTGAGTATTAAAAACCCCCAAACAACTACTTGCTGTCTCAAAAAACGAGTTTGGTAAAAACTCACTCGCTTTTTGAGACAACGAGTCTTGGTCAGGGAAAAATAAAAAAACCCAAATCTCACACTCGCTATCTCAAAAAGCGATGAGATTTTTACCAAACTTGTTTTTTAAGAGAACGAGTAGGTCAGTTTGAAATTTTTTTAAAATAGTAGGTTAGTTTGGGAAAAACTTTCAAAAAGTAGGTCATTTTGGAAAAAAAATCGAAAACCCCCCTCCACAATAAGACAAACCATATATATAATATAATAATAATAACTCCCCATTGTTGTAACCTCCACCATCTCTCCTCTCTCTCTCCTTCTCAAATAAGTAAAGAAGGAATAAACCGACAACCACAGACAGTGCTCTCGCTCTTCTCTCTCCTTCTCTCAACTCTCCAGGCGCCGGCTACCGTCCGATCATCCAATCAAGATCGGAATCAGGATCTTGATCAAGAAATGGCAATTCAGTGGGCTCTGGTGGTCCACGGCCTCGTCACCGCCGTGTTGGTAGTCTCGTTACTGTGCGGTCAATGGCCTATTTTCCGAGGCACCTTGATCCAACGCATCAACTACTTCATCACCTTCGCCGCCTACGACTACCTCTTGTAAGAGCTCTCTCTCTATCTCTCCTTCTCAATCCCATCACAAAACCTAGTCTTCTAGTCAATTTTGAGGAATCTCAACTATCAGTTGGAATTCGATCCCTTTTGAAATCGCAGGTTACTTGATTTCAGTAATTCACTCAATTAGTTTTATTTTTTGATTATGTTTGTAGATACTATAACTTGTTGTTAATCTTTAATTACTTGACAGACGATTTGTGGAGGTGATATGTGGTTCAAGAGGAAGAAATGCTGTTATTACTGTTGAACATTATTGTTGCGACCGGCCGAATCCTGTCTTACAGGCATGCTATGTTTGATTTTTTGTAAATTTTTTGGTGTTATTTTTATTTAGTATCATTTTGATAATTATAATTTAATTTTGATTTACAAGAGAGAAGCACTGTAACCTTGAAAGTGCGCGCAACTTAAATGAAATAATATGGGAAATGATTCCGCGGATTTAGGGAATTTATTGCGAGTAAAGATGGTCAATAAAAGGAGATTTAACTAGAATGAGTTCATTCAAATTCTCGAGTAAAGATGGCCAATGAAAGGAGGTTTACTTAGAGTGAGCTCATTAGGATTCTCGTTATTGTTGTTGTTCTCCCTAACAAAAAGTTTTTGTTTTTTGGAAGTGCTCATTTTTGTTTTAACCTACTGAAGGAAAAAGGTGATGTTTGTACAATATGAACTTATCGGCCATCTTCTTTGTTTGATGTTGATATGTATGCTGCAATATGGAAGGCAAATTTAGCTTGTAAAGTTCATTGCTAAAATAAGACGGTGAGGTAGTGGAATATGAGGGGATAGTAGACTGAGGATTTTGTTGGCAGTGGTGACAAGGTAGTGGTGTGGAATGGAGAAGCCATTATTTCCATGTTTATTGTGCGTAGTTGTTATGACTTTTTTTTTTCTCCCATCTATGAACACAAGATAATTATAGCGCATGAGTCCGACATGCCAAATCCATGTCCTGATCAACAATTGACTAGAAGTGGCATGTCTCGTTACGCCAAATCCTTTGTCCAAATCAAAACTTCACTTGATGTGGCGTGTCAGACCTGTGTTTGACACGTGCCTTTTAAATTTTTATTTCAGTTGCATCCTTGTTGGCAGTGGCAGAGACAGATTATTGTCTAGGGGTGCAAGTATATAACCATGACTAGATGCATCATACACACCTATGCTTCCTTTCTAAATCTGGTAAAATTTGTTAACTAATTATTCTAGTTGTTCGCATAAACCAATCGTAGTAGCTAAAGCTCTTTCTCTTGCTTTTGGTATGTGTATTTTAACTTTATAGTGAATTAAAATACAATTACACTCTAATTACTTTGATAGATTTCTTAAGAATGTAAAATAGTAAGATTTCGGTGTTTGGAATAGTGTTCTTTTTGCTCTGTCTATGCGATAGTTAACTTTTCTTCAGAACAATTTACATTGTTATGGGATGTATACTTTAATAGCAAAAAATTAATTCTTGCATAAAAATTTATTAATGTTTGATGTTTCCCCCTTTTACAGAATATGAGTTCCTTTAGGATGCTTTTGTTTGCTGATAGGAATAGTATGTGGCATTTGATGTAAAGTAGTCCTTCATTCTGTTAAATTTATTTGGATCAATAGTGTATGTGGCTGCATTAATCAAAAAGCATATATATAAATGGGTATAAATTAAGGGCTGAAAAAGAAGGGGAGCTGTGTGTGGGAGGGGTCTTTTTTTTGCATCCCTTGGACAAAATCCTGTCTTTGCAACTGCCAACAAGGATGCAACTGAATTAGGAATTAAAAGAATTAGGTTAAAAGGGCACGTGACCAACACTGGTCGAAAACACCACTGCAGGTCAAGTTTTGATCCGGACAAGGATTTGGCTTGTCGTGACACGCCACTTTAAGTCAGGTTTTGATCAGGACACGGATTTGGCATGTTGTATTCATGCACCCTAATTACATTATGCATTCATAGATATACAAAAAACTAGTTCTAACGACAACATTAAACATGGAAATAATGTCTTCTCCAATCCACACCACTACCTTGTCACTATTACCAACAAAAATCTTCTGGCTACTATCCCCTATATTCCACCACACTATCGTCTTATTTTAGCAATGAACTTTACAAGCTTAATTTGCCCTCCACCTCGGCATACTTATCAACATCAAACAAGGAAGATGATCCTGTTTACCGTTGGGTCCGTGTCTAAACATAACCTTTTTCCTTTAGTAGGATAAAACATTACCGTCGAAAGAGGTCCCCTACGTTTGCATATAAAATACTTAGCATCCTCCTTGCAATCAGTTTTCCAATGTCCCCATTTACCACAATTATAGCAATTATGTTCAAGCTCTCCGTTTTCCTTGCGTCGGAAACCCTTGGGGACCGGTTGGACTTCCGTCCTCTCCACCTAGTGCTTAGGGCTAATCACTCGAGTTTGGATTTTTCCAACCATCTTTCTCGACGAAGATGAGCTTGTCCCTGCATAATGTTTCCTTCTCAAGTCGGAGGGCTATCCACGTCCGACGTTGAGTTGCTCTGGACGGCCTCCTTGAAAGAGAGTCTATCCTTAACTCCCTCCAAACTCCTCGGGGATGGAGGAATGGAGGACTTGTCGCTGGAGATGGAAATGGTTCTTCGATAACATCGCTCGGGCTCTCTGAGAGGTTCTCAACTTGGCATGGACTTTGAGGAACTGATCTCTATTAATATTCTTGGATGCCTGCTTCTCTCCTGTGGTTTTGTTGCTGTGAAATCGGAGAGGACCAGAGGATCTCGATGGCGGATAGGCGGGTGTCTTAGTCTTCTCGTCTCTCTTTTGGGCTTTCAAATTGGTTCTCATAGTTCAAGAGGGTGGTCTACATACAAAGGGTGAAAGGATGAAAGTGGTGATGGAGGAGGCAAGAAGAGGGATGGAGTCAAAGAGGAGCGAGCGAGGGAGAGGGAAGAGGGGAGGAGAAGGAGGAGGGGTGGAAACTTAGGAAAAGATGAGGGGTTGGGCGGGGGAGGAGGTAAGGGGAAGGCTAGGCTGGTCTCTTTCATTCTCAGTTGAGTCTCTCTCTCATTCTCAGTTGAATCTCTTTTTTCCATTGTTGTATGATGTACCTTCTTTGTGATTCCCATGTTGGTAAATGTTAAAAAAAAAGGCACCCTGATTGGATCAGTTGGTATCAAGTGGTGTAGGTAATTTGGTAACTAAATATTATTTTGGTCAAGACTTCTTGTGTTACTAAGTTTGAGTTGTTTGTTCATTGCATTAGCATGACTCTTATATATGTGCTTTAGTCTGCTGATTTGTAATATTGCAAGTGTCGGTTCTGATATTTAGTTATTTATACCTCTCTTTTATATGTTTCTCGATGCATTTTGTGCCTGCATGATGTGCAAGAGAGAAAGATGAGCCAATTTCAGAATTGACGCTTGCAGTAATAAATTTCAACGGACTAAAATACATATATAAATTAAACGTACTTCCTGTTTGTTATTTATTCTTCTTGATTATAATAAATCGTGTATGACATTAACATGTTTCTTAAAATGCAGATATTTTATCTTGGCATACTTGGTGTTACATATGGTATCATTGCAAATTCATCTTTCAGATATATTCCTAGTTACTATGTTAGCGATTTTCATAGGTAAACAAGAGGTCCACAGTTCAAGTTTGATTACTTTTACAACAATAATAGCCATTCAAGTCTGTCTATATTCTGTCTAAAATTAATTAAGTATAATTCTGCAGGTACATCAGCATGTTAGCAGTTGGCGTGGGAGTTGTACTATTTCTCTTGACTAGTTTTTCAGACCCAGGCACCGTGAATTCGGAAAATGTGTCAAACTACCTGTCTGCCTATCCCTATGACAAGGTCATATATGAGGAAAAGGAATGCCCAACTTGCAAAATTCTGAAGTTCGTGTTATTTTATGTATTGAATGGTTATAGTTGCACAACTAGATCTGCTTTTCACACTTTCTGATCTGATAGTGGTTGCATTTGGATACAGGCCTGCTAGGTCTAAGCACTGTGGCATATGTGGGCGATGCATTGCCCGTTTTGACCACCACTGCGGATGGATGGTTAGGTTTAATTAAATTTACGTTATGTGTAGCTCAGTGTTGCCTTCCTGATATACCTGGGAAACTGATTGGATCAATTGGTATCTGATGATTTGACTTTACGTTTACTGCAGAATAATTGCATAGGGGAGAAAAATACTCGATATTTCTTGGCGTTTCTATTCTGGTGAGGATGGGTCTAGTTCAAACTGAAAGTTTTTATAGTTTTGTTCTGATAACTGTTGTCCTTCTTTTACCCCCCCCCCCCCCCCCCCCCCCCCCCCAACACTAACCGGTCATGCTTTTACTTGATCGTGTAGATGCAACACATGCATGCACCCACCCACACAAAATCACACAAGCATGCCATGTACCAGTGAAGCTGATCTTCTACTTCTAATCCCGCTCGTAGGGGTCAAATTTAGAGTACCTGTTCCTCCTTACAAATTGTTGTTTCATGCATTGGTAAAGATAATCTTGGTTTGCTTCAAGAGCTTTAAGAGTGAAAATAAATTTGAATAAACCACTGTGATGATTTAGCCAAGATGAACTATCTGCTAAAATGGATCCGATTTAACCTGCACCTTTTTCTGATAAACAATCAAAAGGATCTAAAAGTAAATTTCGTTATGCTTTATTTGTTACAAAATGTGCTATTTAGGATCACATCATCAAAAAGAAAAGGGTTTTTAACACGTGTACCCCTAACAAATAAGCTAATATCATATATACTCCTCACAAATGAATATAATCATATTTGCCCCAAACAATGTGAGCTAACCATATATATCCCTTATTTTAGAAGATAGTTGGGTTTGTGATTTAGATTGATATTGAGATTTGAGGTTTAGGGATGAAGTTGATGATGTGGCTGTAAGGTTTGGATATTTTTTGGAAGGTGGGTTCAGCCGAAGGTGGTGGTTGGGCGGCAAGAGTAGAGTTGGGTCGGCGGTAGGAATTAATAATTGCTAGAGAAGAAGATGAGAAAACAGTAAGAGAAATTTTTGCATCCAATGGTCGAAACTGAAAAGCATCCAGGTACCACTACCCTATAATCAAACCCAACACAAGGAAACACTACAATCGCCAGCCTGAGATGGATCTCAGATTGTTAGTAACAAATGTGATAATTTTCATTTGTGAGGGGTATATATAATATTAGCTTATTTGTTAGGGGTATACGTGTTAAAAACCCAAAAGAAAATTTTATCTTAACAGTTAACAGTTGTTCAGATGTAACTGATTTTTATATGGTCTATACTGATCTGATTGTCATTCCACTTTATAGCTGGCTTCATGTAAATACTCCTAACCGGTTATGTATCGTACGATACGGGATGGTTCAAGGGAAACTGGTACGGATCAAAGGCATGTATCGAAGAGTGCTAAGTATCATTCGTATCAACATGTATCGGCCGATTCACGATACGAAACGATACGATTTGATGGGATTTTAAAATATAAAAAAACCCAGAAATGGTTAAGATTGTGATCGTCGTTTTCTTTTTTCCTTTGCTTCTACTCTTCTCGCCTTCTTTGTTTTCTGCATCTACTTATGATTGTCTAGTTGATAAATTATTGATTGATGTTTAGTGGTCTAGTTGATTCATTATTGGTTGACGCTTACTTGATTGTCTAATTGTCTTGTATTGAATACTTACTGCCTTGTATGTCTTGTAATGTATTATTGCATACTTAGTTACTATAGAATAATTATAATTATATTAAAAATTAAAGGTTGCAAACTTGCACTGCCTCAAATTTCGAAATAGTTACGACTTAAGGATTTTGTAAGCTTTATGAACGCGCAAAAAGATCATTAGCACTTGTTTTTGGTTGTCCATGCATTCCATGCGATAAACTTATTCATACTTGTAAAGTATATAGTCTTAAGGTCACTAAAATGATTTTTCAGACTATGTGACAAAAAACTTACGACACACAATACGATAAACGACTTGACAACTATGCTCCTTACATGTACAAATATGTTTTTTTTGTTTATCAAGAGCTTTTTCATTTACATTATTAAAAATTGTTTTCCTGATTGCATCCCAATTTTTTTTAAAAATATTTTTTTTTGTGTTACCATACCAAAATGACAGCCTAGATCCAAATCCTCAAATTTTTATTAGTGCCCTGTATCAATAAGTTTTGCTAGGTACTGTTATTCTGACTTTCTTCCCTTGGTAGGCATTTTTGCATTTGCCTGTATGGATCGATTGTGCTTGGGTTGATTCTTGCTGGTAAACTGAAAGAGAAGCAGGTTATTCGCATACTAACGGGTGAGTTTTACATTGAATTCTCAATCTTTGTCGTATCCATGTTGTTCCTTGGTCAATATCTTGTCTAGTTACCCTGTTTTCTATTCTTTCTCAGTTTATTACGGCATTGAAGAATCATTTTCGGCCTTATTTCCGCATGTTTTGCAGGTAATGAAAGAATAAGCAAATTTCTCAATATTGAAATGATATTATTTTGGGTCAAATATTTAATAGCAGTAGCTTATAAACATAAACAGAATTTATAACTTTTGCAGTGGTTTCTAGCTTCCTTCAATACCCAAATACTTGTTATCGTGTTTCTAGCTATCATCTCCTTGCTCTTGGCTGGCTTCTTCGGATACCATGCTCGTCTCTGCCTAACCAACACAACGACAAATGAGGTAAAAAAAAAAATTCATAAATACCCAACTATCTTTTTGAAACAACCATTGAACTTACAGTAACAGAAGGTTCATTTGTATATGCAAACAAGCAGACTTTCAAATGGCAAGAGTACATACGCTGGAAGAGGAAGGTGAATGAAGCCAAAGCCAGCACTGCTGCACTCAAGGCCATTAACGTGATAAAAGGAGAGGGGGAAGTTAAGGCTTCACTGAGCAAATGGGCCTCGTTCTTTCGCAAGTCTCCCATTCAAAACGAGGAGGTAATCATTAAGGATAACAAGTATGATAAGGGGGTTTTCAGTAATATCTGTGAGATATTGTTTCCCCTTTCAGAGAGACGGTCATTCTTTCAAAAGAAAACATCATAGGTATGGTCTTACAGCTATGCTTTTGTAGTTTTACTTGATGTATTAGCATCTCAGGTGTAAACTGAGGCATCTTCTGTAGTTTTACTAGATGTATTCGCTAGCATCATTGTATTAGAAACTTCAGAATTACAGATGTTAAATATAGAAAGTTAGAAACTATTTCATTGACTGAAAGAAAGTAGCAGATAGACTATTTTGGAGAAAGATTATCTTTTTCTAATTTTTTTATATTTAGTTTTTATTATTTTATATTTGTTCTTGTTGTTTCTAATATCATCAGCCTGACGATTATCATCAATTCCCAATGTTTCTTTTCATCGGTAGGACAAATGAAGACAAACGTACGCATGCAACAGATGTGTTAGAACCCCGAAGAAAGACCAACCCAACACAGCTTTCTGACGTTATATACCCTTCTCCCATTATGTATAGTAGTTTATATTAGAAACTCTACTTGCTTTAATGTTAAAAGTGAGTTATGGAAATTGGAGGCACACATTAATCCAACAATCTCCATTGAAGAAAACAGTGATGCATCCAAATTGTAGGCGCACATTTAATCCAAATTTGTCCAAAATCAGAGTTTTTGTTAGATGATAAATAGCGTTGCACACTTAGGTCCTTTCATCTTTCAATTCAGGACCCTGGTGGTTGCAATAATCTTTCATGCACTAATTATGGCTGCTCGGCTGTTATCTTATGATTGTCATCATTCTTTTAGAGTCAGTCTTGCACAAATCATATCATTATCGACACTTAGCCACTTAGCAATTATTGTTTTGGTACGGCTAATCTTGATTGAATGTGAGATGTTTATTTATAATAATCAAATATAAAATTATAGTTATATATGGTTTGTTGGAATCAATAATTATAGAGCATCTGTAGTCGTGGGCTAAATACCCAAATTTTGGAAAAATTTGAAAAAAGCGCTGCAGTCGTCGTCCAAATTTATAAAATTTGGGTGTACGATGAATAGTGCCTTGCCAAATATAGCAGACGATTTGGCCAAATGCAAAATATAGCTAACGAACTATTTTCTTTCGTCCGTCAGAATTGACGAAAGATTAAATTTCGTCTCGTAGGTGAGACGTACAAAAATTGAGTTCGGACGAAGGATTAAATACCGTTTGAGAAAGGAAAAGGAAAAAAAAAATGTCAGAGACGAAGGATTATACACCGTCAATCTCTAAAGCCAGCTAGATGCCAAAATCACAATTGACGGGAAGTAATCTTCCGTCCCAGGCCAAAAATTGATTTTTTAAATTTTTTTTTTGTCTTTTAGTGCTTAAAAAAATAAAATAAAACAGGGGATTAAACCATAGTCAACGAACGGCGAATTATAACCCATCCGAGGAGATTGACGGTGTAATATTTTCCGTCTTTGGATTTTTTTTTTTTAAAAAAAAAAAAAACATAGTCAACGAACGGCCTATTATATACCGTCGTAGGAGATTGACGGGAGTTAATATCCCGTCTTTGGGTTTTTTTAAAAAAAAAAAAAATTTAAAACAAAGTCAACGAACGGCCTGTTATACACCGTCCGAGTAGATTGACGGGACATTATATCCCGTCGTTGCTTAATTTAAAAAAAAAAAAAAATGGAAGCAGACGATAGATAATCTTCCGTCTTTTAAAGAAAAACAAACGACGAATCGAATATAGCTTTGAACGACTGCAGCAACATTCTTTTTTTCCTATTTCTTAATTGCTATTTACCCAAAATTTGGCAAGAACGACTACAGATGCTCTTATGGGTAGGATCTCGTCAATGACTCAAAAATTTAGTAAGGTTATCTTAGAGAAGTCGTGATAGAGTTTTTCAGAGCATCCACAGTCGGTGTAGGTATAATATGCATATATGCATGTTATATAATAGCAATTCGATGTTTTGCTGCATTGGAAAAAAGACAAAATTTAGCAAACTTGTAGACGGGAGAAACATGATGTTTCTTCTGCCATTTTTTTATTTTTTTTTTTTGGATTTTTTCGAAAATTTTTGAAGGGGTTTAAAAAAAAATCGCGTGGAACCCACATGAGACGAAACATGATGTTTCGTCCCACGGTGGGATGTTTCGTCCCAGTGGGTTTTGTTTTAATTAAGTTGTTAATTATGTTTTTAATTTACTAAACCTAATTAATTAACTAATTATTTAACTAGAAGTTTAATTAAAATACTAACTAAACTAATTAACTAACTAAATTCGGAGTTTAAGATTTTTTTTTATAATTCAGGATTTTATTGGACGAAACATCATGTTTGATGTTTCGTCCGATAAATAAAATAAAATAAAATAAAATATTACGGACGAAACATCATGTTTCGTTTGATCATTTAAAAAATAATTAAATAATCCAGACGAAACTGTTTCGTCTGCGCATAATATGCATATTGCTATATCTCAAGTTATATTTGGCTTTTTATTGTAGCAAAAAAGGGAAAAAATGGTAGAATATCTAACGACTGCAGCGACTTTTGGGGATATTATGCATAAAATGCATTTTTAGCTCACGACTGAGGATGCTCTCATAGGTTAAGTTGTTAGCTTGCCCAACTTTCTACCTTGAAGTATTTTGCCTATATTTTTTTTTCATTCTTGTTCTAGAATGACTGACTCCAATTTGAATTTGAAACAAACGTGTTATCTATGTCGATAGCAAGTGTCAACTTCTTTTAATTTTAGCTATCAGTTCCAAGCATACACAGACACCATAGAGAAATGTATCAAACTCTTTAGTTTACAGCAGCAACGACAACAAATAGATAGAAATCTCAATAAAGAGAGGCGTGCATGAATAATAACTTTAATCGGAACAATTAGATATTCTTCGGTGGATAACTATGTACATTAACAATCAGCCCCATAAAAGCCTGGCATATTCCTCAACTCCTCTCTCTCACAAATTGTCATCATCAAATCCACATAGTAATATGCGTACAACGCAAATGTGACAGACTCCAAAAACTCTGGATTCTACAGTTTCAGGCAGAATAGGAAAACAAAATAGTGGGCACCTCTACAGATGCTGTCACCTTGCTCCCTACTATCTTGGGCCGGGGGCGCGTGTGTTTGTCATTTTGGTTAAGTCCTCTCTCTACTACACATTAGTAGTAACCTCCGAGCCACACCCTTTAGTCCAATTTTCTAGTATATATACTAGAAAAAATCTTTCCCAATTTCCGATATGGGGCTATTCATTTTCTCTAAGTTAGTACATTTCAAGTACCCAACTTTCGACCAACATTTCTCATTCATACGGAATTTATTTTTGGCAAATAAGTACACCACGAAATAGTACTCGATGAGAGGATCGCAATCTACTCATTTTCAGGCGCCGCCGGTGGCCGGATCCTGCCGGAGTCCGGCCTGAAAAACTGCAAAAATTAATTCCAACATACCCTTTCCTTTATAAGGTGGAGAAACACCTGAAAAGAAACCGACATCAGCACATTTACAGGAGGACTCTAATAAAGACCAAAAGATGGATTTTTTTAACACAGTACAAGGCATTATGATGATCCCCATGCATGACCTTCTTTGTCCTCTTGGACAGTGGCGGAGCCAGACGATTCAAAATGGGGGTCCCAAATTTTTTTCCCCCTGGTATCGACATAATTGAGTCTTTAATAAGAGGTGGATTAGACTTGGGGGTCCCAAATTTTTTTTAACTGGGGGGGCCAAATAAAAATTTTGGTCTATATTAGGGGGTTTTACAAAATTTTTGATCTATATTAGGGAGTTTTACAAAATTTTTGGGGTCCCAAATGTCCCCCCTCCCTCCTTCCTCCCTCCGCCACTGCTCTTGGATGCATAGATGAAGTAGAATGTATTAGGGAAAGTATGCAGAGAGAGTCGAGTTCAACTTGAGCGAGCCATGCATGAATTGTGATCCAATCTCCAGAAGCAAAACGAACGCCCACTGTTTCGTGTATTGGTCGCAGACTGAAATCGATGTGTGAGATAAATGATAGATTCATGAGCCTAAACACATACATGTTCGGATGTTTATTAACAATCGAGTTGGCTTCAAGGATTATTCTTTGCCTTGCATGTTAACTATCCATGCACTACACGTGTTTTTTTTAATTCATAAAGAGACTAAAAACCTCACATTTTACTCGTAGTGGTTTATAATGCCTGTCTCCTGTTGCACAAAGCAGCTACACGTACGTTCATGCCGCAGTGATTATAATAAGTAAAGGCTAATGGGTGTGATCTATAAACATTCACCCGAACAACAGTTTCATGAATTATGAGTCTAATGAAGAGTCAGTACATAGAGTCCACAACTTAATGCATTCGACATTACTTAATGATGATTTTTTTTTTTTTTGTACTAAATTTCCAATACAAAATATTACTTAAGAATCTCTTCACAGATATGTTATAAACAATTGAAGCTGTAAGAATCTTATAACAAAAAGACTCAATGATAAAGAGACGTAGTGTCATTCTTAATATTCTACCTTAGATCATTAGATTCATTCTAGAGGAAAATTTTCTTTATTATAACTAGTAATTTACACGTGCGATGCACGTTTTAATAATTTCAAAAAATAAAAATAAAAACTCGGGAGGATTCTAACTGGAAACCTCTTTTATATTAGTTATGTACGTGCGTTGCACATGTTGCTAGAATGACAAAATAACAAATGATACTAAGGCCTTCTCCCATTATAATATTACTAGTATCATACACGTGCACACGTGCACGTGGAAAAAATTGAAGAGATAATGAAAAGGGAAAAAAGAAAATAATTTCCAAATTGGTCCACTTTCGAAAATATTTACGAAACTGGTCCACTATCGAAAATATTTATCAAAGTTAGTTCATAACCCAACACGTGCGTTGCACGGGTTGGGTTAAGGACTAAGGGGTTCTTCCATTATAATAGTAGTAGAGAAGTAGAGATTATTATTAGAGATGCAAGAGATAGATAATATTATTGTTGTGCTACATGCATTTGTCTAACTAAAATATCTTCCTTTGACGAATTATTTAGAGTAAAATATAAATAAGTGGCCCAACGTAAAGTAGGCCCGATATTTCACCATTGATGTATAACGGGCTTCAAAATCCCACAAATTAGGCCCGAATGCGTTCCCTATCAGATCGGGGTTTTCAATACTTGCATACAAACCCGCTTGGATTCTAAAACCTCGTTCTTCATTCTTCAGTGCTTTCCACCCCCCTCACTCTACGGAATCACCACCGCTCCGCCGCTATGCTCACCTCCCTCCACTTAAAGGGCGGATCAGCGCTGATCCGAATCTCAAAGCAATCAGCCACTTCCCTCCTCTCCACTATCACCGCCAGCGAATCAAGTCCGTATAAATCTCTATCCAGCCCTCAAAATTCGCGCCTCCCAACAACAGGTAAAGCTAACCTCGGGTTTCCACTAATTTGCGATTTTAGTTATTTTTTGAGTGCATATTACATGTTCGATAAAATGCTTCTTGTTGTTTAATTAGGAAATAGCCATGCCATTTTTGCGCCTTCAACAATTAATGCACTGCGATTTGGGCGTAGCTCGGTTTTACCTCCAATGGCGAGGGCGTCTTTCTCTTCAGAAGCTGAGAAAGTGGATCCGAATCCTACCGGTAATCCGCCCCCCCCCCCCCCCCCCCCCCCCCCCCCCCCCCCCCGCTTCTTTTTTGTACTCTTTTGAAACTTTTTTGTTAGAATTTAGCATAGTATTGAGCCAACTCCTATACATTTTGTTTGGATACAAAGTTAGAATATCTATAGGTAATTTTTAAGTGGATGTAGCGGAATGCAACCTCTATAGGTTTTGTACCTGTACCTGTACCTCCATCTTTGGCTTCGGAGATAAATTTGGTCGTATGGTGCTTAGTTACTTACAATTATCTTGAACTTGTCTGTATGAACTCTGATTTCTTTTTATGTTTTCTTGGCTGAGGTCTTCGGACTTCATCCCTTCTATCAAAAAAAAAATTATCTTGAACTTTGAGGTGAGATAACTGAAGGTAACTTAACTCCAAAGTATGACCCGAACGAATCAAAGTTTAGATGAATCAAAGTTTAGATAACTGTAGGTGTACAAGTCACCTCCACTATCTTCCACTGACTTTAACTAACCTCTGTATCCAAACCATGGTTCGTTTTGGGGACAGTTAATTCTTTATTGGCATGTAATGTTAAGCAATGATGCTTTTCAGAACAATTGTAGGTTTGAACAATCAAATATTGCTCCTGAGTTGTAGTATGGGATTTCCCGAGGAATGAGAAAAGCTTTGAAAAGGCATTCATGGGCATATTGTATTGAATGTGTGTATAGGAAGTTAGGAACTCAGAAAAGTGTTCTTAATGGAGGAGTGGGTTATTTGTTTATCACCATTAGTAGAGTTTGATTTGGATCCGATGCATGTTCAGGTACCTTTACATGTTTGCGACACTTGGAATTACCCGCATTAACACGTTCATATGGTATGATATGAGTTATATGACATGTGTCAAGTCTATGTTGCATCCTCTTTTAAAAAAGTAAACATTGTTTGACGATCAATAGAATTGTTTTAAGTTTACAATTTTATGCAATCTTAGATATTTATGTAATATATCGTATCATATTGTATCATATATTTTATCATAAGAATATAAGATAAATTAGCACGCGTGCAGAAGTAAAAGAATCAATGATACAACAATGTATATGATCGCATTTCATCAAAATATAGTTAAATATATGTCTCCAAAGGATAATAAGGATACATACAATTTGTCATGGTTTATTCCAAAGAGAAGATTTATTATCAAGAAATAAGGTGAGTGGAAAAGGAAAAATTGCAAACTAGCACGTTGGAAGGTATCCAACACCATAATTAAAACCCGGAGAAATAATCCAGGATATTGATGCCATCTTACATGAACAAGAGTTCATATTTGTTGAGAAATGAATGACCAGGAAATCAAGTCTTAGTGGAAACCAAAAGATTACTAGTCAAATCATTAAGCTATTCTAGATGATCATTCTCATTGGTAACCTCCAATTCTAATAGATGTAGCAATTCAAACATTTGACAGGGATGTGGTATCATATAGTATATTGAATATTAGAACAAAGAAAGTGAAAGTGCAAAAGAATATTTTTTGATTGTTTTGATTTTTCTTTTCGAGGGTCCCAAAAAAAAGTTCATTCAACTACATTGTTGAAAGGAAAGGAAATAGAAGAAGGCAAAGTGTCACGCCCCGCTTCCCGGAATACGGGAACACAGGCACGTAACTGAGGCCCAGCGAATGATATAAGTACGCCAACTCATATCATCCATAAGCTGTACCAGTCTTAACTCAACAATATAAGAAAAATGAATCACAACCACGCAGAAAAACATAATCACATAAACGATAATGAAATTCAATAACCAAATCTAGAATACAAGAACTTACCAAATAGCTCGAGAGGCTCCAGCTCCAATCGTAGAGGAACTGCTCACCGATGCCTTCTAAAAATTCTCCTTGTTCACCTGTACTTGTTCATCTAAAAAGAAAGAATAATTTGTCCTTAGAGCAAGTCGTGGACATGCAAGTGGAGAAACAATGAAACAATGGAAATAGTGGCATAGCAATGAATTCAAATAAACGATGCAGTCGATGGTGTTGAACAGTGTAAAAGAGATAACAGTATAATATGCATTAAGTACGATTTACCAAAATAACGATAAACAATACCAATAATGACAATAATAATGAGAACACTGTTCATTAAGATAACAATATGCAATGATAATGCGATGAGAGCCTTAGGTCTATTATTCATTCTTTTATCCTAGCTAATGCATGTACTACTGCATCCCATACTACAGGTTCCATGCATACAATCAATTTCGCTTAGACTAAGGTGGTAGATTCTATAGTTCATGTACTAGGAATGATGACGATAGCGATAAACACGGGACGTGTAATTTCTTACACGATGCCGATAACGATAAAACACGGGACATGTGTAATTTCTTACACGATGCCGATAACGATAAAACACGGGACATGTGTAATTTCTTACACGATGCCGATAATGATAAAACACTGGCCATCATCCGAGTACACTTACTATATTGTCAACTACCCTAATCAACCCTTAACCCCGGCTTTGATTTATTTCCTTTATTCAATTAACACACGATAATGCAACTAATAAGGGACGTTAGAAAAGGTGACAAACAATCCTAAGATCATGCAATATACTATATACAATTAAATACACTAAATATAACATTATAAGCACAATTGTACATTATAAAATATCGAATTCCAATTCTGGACAGCAGTAGGTTGCTGTACCAAAATCAGCATTCCCGTTGCTACAGGGCAGCAAATGTGGATCCGTCAGGTGGTCTAGAAACTAGACTCCTGCCCGGTTCCAACGCATACTTAAAAGCTACGTTCTGACAACGATAGTTAGGTGAAATTCAATAATCTTCACAGGTTTTAGTTTCTGGCTGGGTGTAGATGTTGTCTAATTTTAATTATAAAGGCAGTAAATAAATATTATAAAAATCAGTAAAAATACTTTTTAACACCCTAAACATGTTATTTTCAAATCTGGAATTTATCTTGGACATATATGATTAATAGTTCACTTAATTCATTAGCCTAAGTTGTTATGTACGTGAATCTGGAATTACAGCGCAGCTGTGGTAAAAGGTTCATAACTGGAGCAGTATAACTCCGAATTCGAAAGTTTTGGTGTCTATCGATATCTAGACAGATAGGGCTACGATTTACTTTCAGGGAGTTTCTGATTTTAATGAAGTATTCTAGGTCTAAACAGCACGTTAAGGTTCAGATTAGCGTAATTTTCTGAATAGTCTATATGTCCATTTTAAGTAAAATGGTAAAAAATAAGATTTTAATAATAGTAAATTGGAGTTTAATTAATCTTAATCACAGCGAATCAACCTTAGGTGAACATGGTATTAATATAGGTGATGTCTAACATTCTTATAATTACAATTCAACAATCTAGCAATAACAATCACATTAACAATCAACTAATTTTCTACAATCTACTATAGCTAATTGTCATTTAATGTCATGATCTGAAATGTGTCTATAATTCCATGTTCTTATAATCAATAACTATAACTATATGGTGTATGAATATCTCTATACATTAGAGGCAAAAAGATGGCACGATGTCGAGACTACCACTTGGATTCGCTCGTGTAAATCCGTGGCATCTCGACGATTGATACAATAATATTTTATGATTTTTAAATAAGATCCACTTGCGGAATTTCAACAATAATTATCGAATATGATACAAGAAAAATACATTCGATAGAAGTGACTTGCCTTTTTGGACGAAGAATCCGAACACGAACCAATACGGGATGCAAATCCCGAGAGACGAGGCACTAGCACGGACACGCGCACGTACTTGACACGCAAAACACCCACACAAGATCGGATCCGGAGCGGATCTTGATGGAAGACCAAGATCGAGACAATCGAACGGCTGGATCTGCTTCAATCCGAGTTGAAGATCAAGATTGGATGGACGGCTAAGGTCTGATCTGATGTAGGAGATCAGATCTGATCAGGATTAGATCGTGATCGAATCCGACGGTCCAGATTAAATCTCCCCCTCCTTTTCTTCCCTCCTTCTTCTTCGTTCTTCTTCTTCGAAGCTGAGAGCGAGGGAGAGTGGCGACACGAGGCTTCGGCGAAGGCGCGGCACCGCGGCGGGGCTGCGACGGCTATCAACGACGTTGGTCGGGAAGCGACGCAACAATCGAGACGGCGAACGACTCCGGCGACAGTTCTGTTCTTGCCCTTCAAAAACAGAGGAAGGCGATGATGGCTGTGCGAGGCGATGCGGGGTCTGGCCTGCGACACGTCGGAGGTCGCGAGGGTCGTGGCGGCGCGACGCGGTGACGGGACAGTCACTGCAGCGATGGGATGGCAGTGGACGGCAGGGGAGCTGCCGCAGGGGCTGGGCACAGGCGAACGTCGGCTGTTGGATGCTGCAGACGATTGTCGAGGGTGCTGATGCGGTGTGGGCTGGCGATGGCGGAGGCGGACGTTGGGTTGGCGCGTCGATGGTGGCTTTAGGCGGAAGGAAGGAGGAAGATGATGAGGTGTTGGGTTCTGGTTTGTCTGTTTGGTTTTGATTTTGTTTGTTTTTATCAGAGAAGAAGAGAGAGAGTACGGGAGAGAAGATATATTATTATAATAAAAGGAATATAATAATGAGGAGGGTGTTACGGAAATCAATGAGTAGAGGAGAATTAAAGGAGAAGTTTTTAGGGAGAGAATTAGGGGATCAAATAACTGATTGAACGGAGAATAATTAGTGGTAATTAACTACCAGGAGAGGTTAGGAAAAATTGGTGATCTGGTCAAAGAAAAATTTGGGTTTGGGTTAGCGGATCAATACCCAATAGGAGTGGGCTTGGTCCACGGGCTCAAACAATTTAATTATTTAAAAATAAAATCGGGCTCAAATAAATAACTGGACCATTGGTTTAATTTAAATTTACTGGGCTTATAATAAGAATTGGGTTCCAAATATTTCAAATACTAAAATAGTTAAATAATCAAATTTTGGGCTTCACAAAATAGTTTGAACAACATATTAATTTAAAAAAGAGAATAGTTAAATTTAAATTACTGGAAAATATTTGAAAATACAATTTAACGAAAACAGGGGTTACACAAAGAGATTTGTTGATTGCTTTGATTTATCTTGTTTGCCATTGTCGCATCAACATAAACAAGATAAAAGCTTCAGGGAAAGAAAATTATGAGATTGGGAACTTCCTAAGGGAGCATGTTTTTTGGCTTTCTACTAGGCTAAGCAGGTCAAAATGACCACCAAAATCAATAACTAACAATGGCGTATTTCATTTCTCAACATCTTGACAATTGGCTTATTTCATTTCCAACTAACATGGATGTTTGAAACTCTGAATTGCTAGGCAGTTAAAATCGGGTTTTGGAACTAAGCGGTCTAGGAGTGTTTAGTGATTAATCGGTTAATCATAAAATAATCGGGGATTAAATCAGAAAAATTGCGCGCGTGCGTGTAATTAAAAATGATCTATCCTCATTATGAAGCAACCCTAAATCATAGCATAAAACTATTATGAGATTATCAAATAGGAACATATAATTATAGAGAAAATGAAGAAAATACTTGGTTTGAGTTGAGTTTGGATTCTGGATGTGGGTCGGGTAAAGTTTGTTAATCGGTTCCAGCAAACAAACACAATCGGGGAGGAGCAGCAAAAGGAGGAGGTGCAGCAGATGCGAGTCGGGTCAAGTTTGCGACGACGCAGGGGGGGCGATGGCGGGTCGGATTTGGGTTTGCTCGAGGAAGAAGAAGAAAATCAATTTGGGTTTGTATTTGAGTTTGCGCGAGGAAGAAGAAGAGAGCGGCGGAGGGTTAGATTTGGGTTTGCACGAGGAAGAAGAAGAGAGCGACGACAGGTCTGGTTTGGGTTTGCGCGAGAACTAGAAGAGGTTTGGATTTGAGTTTGGGCTGGATTGAGCCCAAATAATGCAAACGAGCATGAAAATTGAAAGACGGGATTTAATCGATCAATCTGGCACTTAAAATCGGCCGATTATACCTTATTAAATTGCTAACTGTTGAAATATTGAAAATCGCTAAAAAAAATCGCTTAGCTTCCGATTACCGATTAATCGAGGATTAATCGGGCGAATAATCGGATTTTAACTGCTTAGCAATTGTATCAAGCTATGGGATTCTCATCCAGTTGATCGTTCCCCATATAGATGCATCTTCATATGCTTCTGTTATGCAATGTAATCCTCACATCTGTTCTTTAGAGGGTTTCTGCTGGATTATTTCTAGACTCGAGATAAGTGGACATTGGATACTTGTGTCATTTATTAATAGAAAATGTCTTCATAGTTTCCTACTGCATGTGTTTTCTTCTTTCTTGATTTCTTTTTGTCTTTCTGCTTTGCTTGTGTGCTTACACGAGCTCATGGACTAGTTTTTGTTTTGATGAGTGTATTTCTCTCATTGCGCACATGCAATTTTTTACAATTAATTGATTTTTACACTTTTTTTTCTCTTTAGGAGTAAACTACATGGTTTTCTGGAGCTATGATGATGATGATATTTTCCGATTTTTTTTTCCTTTTTTTTTGTGTGCAGATATCGTAATGGAGCTTTATGAAGAAATTCTCAGTTCTGTAGAAAAAGTTAGAACAATGCCCCCGAATGCAAAATTGTGGTCTCTAGTTGAAAATTGCAGTAATCCTGCGGACATAAAGCTTTTATTCCAGATACTGCAAAAGCTTCGCATATTTGTCTGTCTCTCCCTCTCTCTCTCTCTCACGCACACAGCTTCTTTTGATGGGCTTTGTTTTCATAAGACATTGTTGTAGTTAACTGTTAACTTCATTGCACTCACTCTTGTTACCTTAACTCAATGGCATTTTGTGGAACTCTTGATTATGATATTTAACAGTGGTACCTTTGGGGGCTTACCAGTTCGGTGTAGTTTATAGTCTGAATGTTTAAGTACTAAGAATCAGGGTGATTGGTGCATGTGTAACAATTTAGTTTGGGGATATTGCAAAGGGTGGAAAGAGAGAAAGGTGAGGATGGATATGTAAAGTTTGAGAAAGATGGTACATTTAACTGTCAGTGAAAAGCTGTGACACTATACTGGGTGATTCGTAGTAATTCCGGCTGCAATCCCTCCAGTCACTAGTGATGATGAGTGAACAGATGGAGGACATGAGGGAGTCTTTTATATGCAATGTCTTTTCTTAATACTCCTGAAGTGCCAATAGATATTTGATAATAAAGCTTTTGATAGAATGTTTTACTGATTCAATGACAGACATATGATTATCACATATATCGCCAAGCATTTGCCTGAACATTATATTGTATGGTTAGTGCTTGAATCTTAACCAATCGTCTTTTGGTGCAGAGGTTGTCAAACCTTCGGATACACGCAAATTTCAATGACCATCTCTGTATGAAAGTTTCTGAGGCATGCACTCGTGCAAATGCTCCTGAGTACGGTATGATATTTAATATTTTGCTGCTACAAGTTTTAAGATATTTAAAAATATAATTGTTGCTTTTATGTTTTTATTTTACTATGATCAGAACACTCCTTATAAGAGTGACATGTGATAGATATGATAGAGCAGAATAGGATGAACAGCAGATCACTGCTTAGTCCTCAATTTATATCCTAGTAATCAAGACAATCTGTTAGTGGGTGAAATACATCTCAAGAGATGATAAAAATTGTACAAGCTCAGTAAGGGAAGTGCGGTTGTAGTACAAGTGTACAATGGTAAAGCCTTTGTTCAATTTCTTTCTTCAGTCCGATTATTTAACTGATGTAATATTTAAAGATTCTCCAATCCACAGTATAAATTCCTTCCCTGATTCGAACATAACTCCTCCCGATACTTCTTAAGTCCTTTTAGATAGTGAGCCTAGATTTTTTGGAGGATAGAAATTAAAGTTTCCGTGAAAAGAGGCAACATTGTCTCAGCATCATCCGTAATTCCGTTTTAAAGAACTGCAAGAGTTGTGGTGATCAATATAGAGACATTATAACAATTGGTTGAATTGAATGAAGTGATTCTCCAGCCTTCCAACCTACTTGTAAATCATCAACTCAACACATGTTCAAGTGGAGGCTTTATATGATTAATGTTGAATAAGCTAATGATCCTACTTCTACTTCCAAATGCAACTGGAAGTCTGAAATATTGGTGGTCTTAAGACTTAATCACAAGATCAGCATGCAAAGTTGGGCTAAAATTGAGTTAGATTCCCCATGTCTGAGCCTCTTGTTGCAAAAGACCTATTTGGGTAATCATAATTCCAGTAGAGAACACAGTGTTATGAATATTGTTGTCTGCACTAAGGGGCCATTTAGGTGAGGAAATGAAGAAATGCAGAAATAGAAAAGTTTAGATTTGTTGTCTCTTTATCTAAAGACATTGTATTTATATAGTGGGTCCCAATAGAATATGAGAAATTAGGCTATCTGTTATTAGTGTTTGGTTGAGAAATAGGTAGAGAGATATGTATAAAGATAAGTACAAAATAAATAAGATTAAAATAATTTTTAAACCAAAAGAAACTATGTACCGTATGCTTTCTATTTTTTAATTAATTATAGCTCAGTTTCTTCTTTTCTCTTTCTGTATTCCTCAAGTTTTGCGGAGAAATCAATTGCCCATATTCTGCGTGCCCGCAGTAGAGGCTCTTTTATGTCGGCATTTCTAATGAAGAAACCCGACCAGAATTCTAAGAGGCTTTTCTTACTCGTCTTTATTAGATTTCTAGCCGTCAAAACTCTCTAACAACAATAATGCAATACCCACAACCAATTCTACAACCAGTTCTATACACCCTTATGTGGCACGCCTAGTCAACGCTGCCACATAAACAACCTAACTTAATCTACCTAATTTAATGCTTAATTATAGAAATTGAAGAAAAAACAAAAAGATCCGAACTGTTCATCTTCTCCAACCCTCCACCACCACCACCTCCTCCTCCTTACCCCTGGCACACTGTCATCACTTCCACCTCCTCCCCTCGTCTGGCCATCAATTATATTTTTCCACTTCACAACCAACCCCATCCCCTCCTTCTCAGCCACTTCACAATCGCCTCACCTCCATCATTCTTGACATGTCACCCACCACCGCCATCATCGCACACCACCACCATCAATTATGAGAAGAGATGCAACTATGAAAACCTCATACCAACAATCCATTGATTCTTGAAGAGGAAAAAAAACCCTCAAAACCCTAGGAGAGAGAAAAGATTTGAATTGGATTTAATACTTTAATGAAAAGTTTAAAATTAGGGATTTTCAAGATTCATTTGAGACTTAGATATAATTAGACGATGATCGATGTGATTTTTAGCTTTAGCTCTATGTTTATGTGTGATGCGAGAAGGAAATGAGTCTCAAATCTGGTGAAGTGGAGGTTGGTGGTTGTGATTTGTGGTAGTGGACGACAGTGGTGGTTGAGGAGGTGGAGGTTGTCAAGGAGGAGGAGGTGGAGGTGCGGCTGGTGTTTGAGAGGGAGATGGGTTTTGTTTGTCTGAAGTGGAGGAAGAAGAAGAAGAGGAGGCAGGAAGAAGCACAACCTATAAGCGTGCCACATAAGGTTGTAATAATTGGTTGTACAATAGGTTGTGGGTATTATTTCAAACAGCCCCTAACATCAAATTATTATTCCACTGTTCCTTTCCCCTATAGTAACTCACAAGCCTTTAACTCACAAGCCTTTAACCATCTCTTAGCTAATAGAACTACCGTCCTCATCATCTAAGCTGAAAAATCTATTGAGTATTTCATTCAAGAAGATTTTCAATGCCCTTTGTTTGTATATGCAGGGCTGAAGGCATTATGGAATCACAATGTTTATGGACTAACTCCCAACATTGGTTCTGCGCACTATTTACTGGTAACAAATCTTTGGTGACTTTCTTATTGCATATTTTATTTTTACTTAATATTTTTGTTCCTTTTTATAACTCATTAAGATTAATAGTTTCTACACTTCTGTCACAGTTGCTTGCTAAGGAAAAAAATGATGTTACACTCATGGTTAAGATTATGGACGCCATAAAAAAGAACTCTTTGCTATTGCAACCGGGTACTGCAGACATAGTCTTCAGGTATTTCAAAATATTATATTATTATGCCAGGAGAATAAATATTTAATGTAATAGTATTATTAATCAAATAGATTTGTAACTATAGAAGTTTTAGTCTAATTCTTTCTCATACTTTGTTATGTATTTAACATTTAGTTCCAAATTTTGTTATGTCATTGTACAGCATCTGTTACAGTACAAGTGATTGGTCTTTAATGACAAAATATTCAAGAAGATTTCTAAAGGCAGGTGTCAAATTTCGTCGAACTGCATTTGACATTTGGATGGAATTTGCTGCAAAAAGAGGTATGATGATTGTATCTGATATTGTACCAGGACATAGTCTGTTTTTTTAAAACTAGGTTGTTTAGACTTCAAATTTTATTTTGGTCATCCATGTACAAGATTAAGACTCCCCTTTTGTTACATGGACCTGATGAAGATGAAAGAGAATGAGGTGAGGAGGAAAAAAGAGAAGAAATTTGCAGAGAGGATGGGATGGGAGAGAGAACACGGTGTTTGGAAAGGAAATTGTTGATTGCTGCCTGTGTTCATGTTTTCATTGTCTAGGTGACTTTTCGATGTTTATTCTTCACAAACCTCAGCTAATCACAGGGTAACATTTATCATGTTCCCTACCAAGCTCAGTTAATTACTGGCATTGGTCTTTCTTTTGGGTGCGGTTAGCAGCTCTTGGACATCTGATCTACAGAGCCTTTATCGCAAATCTTTAGTATACGCCTGAATCCTTTCCTTCACGTGAATGGACCTGCAACCATCTTCGTGGGTGGAAGCTTCATTTCCATTAGCTGGGTTCCAGTTGCCAACATAGATTTGGTTTATATAATAAATTTTTAAAAACAATGTTACATAATGTAGTATACAGCAATATGCTATTGCTTACTGCATATGCAATTACGGTCTTTTAAAAGAAAAAGTTAAACTAAAAATTTACAAAAATTAGAAAAATGAGAAAAAAAATAAATAAATGAAGAAGAAGGGAAAGAACATAAACCAGATGTAATAATAACATAACCTAATTAAATAAAGACATAAGCAACTACTAAAACTAGTTTACAACATTCATTAATTAAAACAAATGCATAAGGCAACTTCTAAAATTAGTATGCAATACTCATTAAACAAAGACATGAAACATCTAATATTTTACTAATATTAGTAATTGTTCATTTGTTTTAGATGCTGTCCTAACTTTCAAAAAAAAATCCAGTCAACAATACAACATGTGGGCTCATTAAAGGAATTATGCATCACATCAACAATATGCGGACTTTCATATTTAGTTTTGCATGAGTTAAATGTACTATAAAATTGCTTCAGTGCAGGTATAAGAGGTGAATTTTTAGCACATATCGCATAGCAGCGCACATGTTTGCCTTTTAGAACAGGGATGAGTTATTCATATCTTCTAAGAGCATCCACTATCGTTTCTATCTAAATATGCTTATATAGCATTTAGAAAATAGCAAACTTAGGAGAGCGCTACAGTTGTTAAAAGCTAAATTTGGAAAAGACGGAAGAAGATCTTCCGTCTTAATTTTTTTTTTTGATGGAAGTCTTAATTTTTTTTTAAATTTTAGAAAATGGCATTTTCGTAAATAGTTAGTGGCAATTTTGTAAATATGGAAAGAAAATTTTCAGAAGAAACTTTTCGGACGGAAGATCTTCCGTCCGATAATTTTTATTTTTATTTTTTAGAAAATGGCATTTTCGTAAATAGTCAATGACAATTTTGTAAATATGGAAAGAAAAGTTTGTGAAGAAACTTTTCGGACGGAAGTTGTTCTTCCATCCGATATTTTTTTTTGAAAATGGCATTTTTGTAATAATGATGGCATTTTTGTATATAAGAAAAGATGAGAGACAGAGCTTCTTCATCCGTCTCTCATCTTTTCGTTTTTTTAAAATAAATTAATCGATGGACGGAGCATCATCTTGTAACCAAATTTTTTTTCTATAACGGATGAAGATCAAGGATGAAGATCAACTGCCTTCTACATTTAGCATTTCTTCTATCGCGATTTCTATGATTAGCGAACGACTGTTCACTCCTATTCTAAATTTTGGGTTTTTAGCAAACGATTGGGGGGGGGGGGGGGGTTTCAACTCAAATGCTAAATTTTGGGTTTTTACAAAACGATAGTGGATGCTCTAATGCTTGTTATTCTAGAAGTTTGTTTTTTAACTTTAGAATAGTATTTACAATAATCTTCCTGCAACCAAATCCAGACTGTCTTGGATCAGTATGATACATATGTTATTTGGAGTACCTTGCATATCTAATTCTTAAAATTCATTATAAACTAGTTTTAAGTGGAACCAGCTGCTCATGCGGGTTTTCTGAACATATGCAATTTAGTTCGAAGAGCAAGATAGCTTCATTCATAATAATTTAACTAACTCCGTATAGTTGAAGATGTTGAAGAAGCCATTATTGCTTTGATCAAAGTCATACGGTTGTAATGTTACAGTATCTGGGTTAGGTAACTTTTTGATTGGTTTTACTGAATTTCACAGGAGATGCCAAGTCTATATGGAAAATTGAAAGGTTTCGATCTAAAGCAGAGAAAAAGCACACACTTGCTACTGGATTTTCAATTGCTAAGGTATCGTCTTCCTATAAGAACTATAATTTCAATAATTATATTTGTATGTTATTATTTTACAGTATGATCTATTGTTGGCAAGACTCATTTAGTTGGTATTACTATCAACAAAACATGCAAATGTTATACCGTCATTGTAATGTCAGTTCATTAATTTGTTAAGGTTGATATCCTGACTTACTAGCATGTTTTTATTGTAACATCTCTCACGATATTTAACACTAGCATGCTTGATATCCATGCTGTTACACACTTGCATGGGAGTGTAATAATTTAATTGATCTGTCATGCTTATTGCCTAAATACCTCCCCTAATGGTTGGTTAAAAATAAATTTAGTTGCTATTAATTTATGGACATGCTGTAAACCCAACTTGTTGTGGCTCAGCAGTTATATATCTATATAAATTTTATAACTTATGTATTTGACCAAAAAGTTCCTTGTACTTCTTGCATGGGAAGTTTCTTTGAGACCTCCCCATTAGACCATGATTTTTCATTAGGCCCTTCAAC
This sequence comes from Hemerocallis citrina, assembly GCA_017893485.1. Lineage (NCBI taxonomy): Eukaryota > Viridiplantae > Streptophyta > Magnoliopsida > Asparagales > Asphodelaceae > Hemerocallis > Hemerocallis citrina. The sequence continues at coordinate 159,633,036 of CM030365.1, forward strand.
TTTAATTTCTACTCTAATTCAAAATATTTTATAAGTCCTGTAGAAGTAATTCAAGGAGACCTTTTTACTTTTTAGGCGGTACTACCCTTTTTGAGTGTATTGGTTTGTGTTAAATTGTAGTCTTTTGTTGAGATGTACTGATTAATAAAATACTGTTTCTTATGAAATTGTATATTTTTTGCTAAGATGTATTATTAATTTTAAATTGAATATTTGACTTATTTATTTATTTGTTTGAAACATATTACTTTTGGTTGGGACTATTTTCATCTACGATATTCAAGTTCGGCTACTATATGTAACAGGAGGGGTTTTTAAATTAGTTTGGATAGCAAAGGGCTTTCTTTTCTCCTTTTTTTGGTGGAAAATGGATAGCAAAGGGTTTTAGACATATAAAACTCTTACAAGGGGCTATAAGAAAGTCAGGACTAATGAGAGGCTTAGAACAAAATTTCCAGTCTTGCAGTTGCACTGTTAGGCTATCAATAGGCTTCAAATGTCCAACTCTTACTAGTACTTATGATTTTTTAAATGCTGTCATCACTTGTCACATCTGGTATTGTGCTGTGGCCCACCCATCTACTCTGACAGAACTCAAGCAAAGCATGACGGATCATATATTAAGTTAACTCTCAGTTTGTATTATATGAGTATTCCAAAAAATCTCACTTACTCATTTTATTTCCTTCTACAGGGATATCTAGTTGAAAGAAACCCTGAGAGTGCTGCTGCCATCATCAGTCTTCTTTATCGGGTAAGAAAGATGTAAATTTTGTTACTGAATTACTGATGGGTTGACATTCATTAATACCACCAAGTTTTGCAAATCCTGCAGCTCCTCAACCATTGATAGTTATATAATGAAGCCTATTAGTTTATGTTCTGCATGTGTGTCCGACTTTCCGTTGCTGGGTGGAAAGGAACTGAATTGAGGCCATTTTACAAGAGCCTTCCTAGCTATTACTTATTAGATTTAGTAGACATAGTTAAATGGTTAATGATCCTAATTGAGTTTGAGCATTGCTTCTCCAACTATGAAAATGTACTTTATTTTTGGATTATGCTTATCGTTGAACTAGTGAGGGAGTGTGCGCGTTAAACGTGTCTGTCAGTCTCTTTAGGTCCATAATATGATGTGATACTTCTTTCTTAGATATGCATCTCTCATGTATTTCCTTGTCTTGGCTATATATTTGAAATACATGACAATCCGTAGCAATTGATACTATACACAGAGACATGTTTATCATCATAGTTTAGGAAATTTTTATATGGAATTGCTTGGTTTCTTAAACAAGGCTACTTTTGGCAAAAGATTTATTAGTTCTAGTCAAGTGTTATGATTGGTTCATGTGTCTTGTTGCCCCACAAGCTTTGGGTATCTGACATGCTGCTAGAACACACTAATTTTTAAGAGGTTTTAATTTCTTCGCCCCTCAATTGTTCTCCGTCCGAGTGAATATATTCTGCTAAAAAGCTTCCGATGTGAACCAAAGGTCCACGTGAGAGGGAGTATTAATTATTAAACTTAGCTCGATATTCATTTTTGCCTTACAAACTAAATCTTTTGGGTAAGTGGTTTCTAATACATGAGTGGAAATATTTCTTGGTTAAAAACAAATTAATATAGATCTCTTTTGATTGTTCAAACAGTTGCCCCACGATAAGCTTCTGTTCTTTTGTATGTTGTTGGAAGTTAAGATGTACTATTATATCAATTTCTTACTGTTATACCAGTTCTACATTTAGTGGGAAATGTTACTCGGTTAAAATCAATCAATACAGATTTCTTTTGATTCCACAAAAAATTGCCCCACCGTAAGTTTGTGTTTTTTTATGTTTGGTAGTTAAGATGTACTATAATATCAATTTCTTACTGTTGTACCAAATTCTTCTTGGATTTCTCACTGTAAACTGCACCTGCAGTTAGTCACTTGGGGACTTACAATTTTTTGTTTATATTCTTATATACTTATTAGTAGTACGTGAAGGTATTAGCATGTTTTGTGTAGGCCTATTATTAAAAGTTGCAATTAATATATGGTTAAATGATCACTTGAACATATCCATCGATTAGCTCTTTAACTACAAAAGTATGATCTGCATAGTTGAATACTTGTTCTTTTGTATACCTAAATTTTTATTTAAAAGCCTGGTTAAATTTTAGTTGGCCCTTGGTATTTTGCTGATGCCTTTTTTGTTTTAAAAAAAATTGTTCAGGATTTCTTTTGTTGTGGGTTGGGGTGGGGGCTTTATTTGATTGGCTCTGCATTGTTTTTTGGAAGTTGACAGTTAACTCTATTGAATGTATTACACAGGATCTCCCTGATCAGAAAAAGGCACTTATTCCTGATGAACTTCAGAAGCTGGCATCTGAATGGTCAAGGAAGTTAGTAAAGAGACAGAAGAAAGAAGACAGGGAGGTATTTGTCTCATTACTTTTGGGTTGTATTCTTCAATCTGAAAATTTTGCAGTTGCTTTACTATTCAACAACAGACCACCTTCTCCAAGTTATGTACATGAATGTCCTCATTCTATATGTTCTTCATATAGTATTGGTTTAAATATTTTAATACCTATAACCAAGTTTAACAATCTCGGCATCGGGAATGGTATCGGGCTGCCAATTTTGGTGTCAGGATTGGCATTGGCGAAACCAACATATGATCGGATTAGTGTATCAGATTTTTGGTATTGGCTATTTTTTAATCAAAAAATTATATTTAAATCTTTTATTTTACTAATAAATTATTTTGATTATTTTTATAAATCTATTGATCAATTAAATATTACAAATTTAATCGGACTTATATGACTATGTGTTATTCACATACAATATGTACTATTATAACCTGAGGAGGTGTGAAGTCGACTCCCAAATGTGTGCGGAACCAAACTGCATGTACGATATACAAAATTTGTGTGAAACCACCTCATTTTCCTTGTGTGTTTATATATAGAGTGCTATATTGCATGCTCTCTAAAAAATACAAAGATTTCTTGCAATAAAAACTTGTTGTGACACTATCGTACGTAAAATTCATGTAAATTTCTACTTTTCTTCCCCCCGACATTTGATTTCTTTGTTTTCTTTTGATTTCTCCTCCTTCAAATGGATTCATTTGAAGGTGGAGAAAACAAAAGAAAAATGAGAAAACAAAGAAATCAAATTTTATTTATGGATGAATTGACGCGAGGAATACAAGATGAGAGGTGCCTTGGTGTATGCTTTTTGCCGATGACATTGTCTTAGTGGACGAGACTATAGTTGAAATTAATGCAAAATTAGAATTGTGGAGATAAACTTTGGATGGTAGAGACTTTAGTAGAAGCGTATATGGAGTGTAATTTTAGCGATATTCTGAACACAAATGAGGAAGTAATAAAGCTTGATGGTCAAGAGATATCTAAGAGCGACCATTTTCGATATCTAGGTTCGATTATACAAAGAGATGGGGAGATTTGTGAAGATGTTATACATATGATCCAAGCAGGGTGGCTTAAGTGGAGAAGCGCTAGTGGTATTTTGTGCGACAAACGTATACTTGTGAAGTTGAAGATTTTTTTTTTATAGGACGACTGTTAAACCTGTAATGATGTATGAAGCTGAGTGTTGGGCAACAAAGAAACATGTCCAAAAGATAAGTGTAGCGGAGATGAGAATGCAAAGATAAATGTGTGATAAGACCAGGAAGGACAGAATTAGAAATGTGCATATATGAGATATGGTAAAGGCAGTTCCTATCCAAAATAAATTAAGAGAGAATCGTCTCAGGTGGTTTGGACATGTTACACGTAGACCTAGTAGTGCTCCCGTTAGAAAGAGGAATTTGATAAATATTGAGGGTAGAGTTGGGGGTAGGAGAAGTCCTAAATTTACTTGGGTGGAAACTGTAACAAAAGATATGATAGCTTATTGCACTAAAGCGAGCAGAACAGAAAATTAGGATTCATGTAGCCGGCCCCAACTAGTTAGGAAAAAGGCTTTGTTGTTGTTGTTCTCCTCCTTCAAATATGTCGGTTCAATCGTCTAAAAGTTGGATCGGACGGAATTTACATAAACCATATTGCATTTCGGTCAATTGCCGATTTGGATCGCTAATCCTAATATTTTGGAGGAGGATCAGATCACCCCTTCTAAAATCGATCCGGATCGGGCGGATCAGATCGTGATTGGCCGATCCTTCATGCTATGCTTATAACTACTATATCTTTAGACATAAGAAGCAACCTAATTTAGGATAAGTTCACATAACCCTTTTCAATTGGCAGGTATCATACCTACTTTTACTTTTCATGGTTCCGTTCTACTATCGGTTGAATTCTTGTGCATTATATTAATAGCTAGCTGTGCATTTTATTAATAGCTAGCTGACACATTTAGTGGTGTGAAATAAGATTTTTGCCTTAAGAGGGTTATTTGCCAAAAATTTATATACCTGTTTTTACTACAAATTTTGAGGTAAGTCCTAACCTTTTTCTTCTTCTCTCTCTCAAACCCCACCCAAAATACCAAATCTTTACCCCCTTCCTCTATCTCAAACCCAACCCAAATGCAATTCCTTCCCTCTCTCGCTAACCCGAACCTAAAACCACCGTCCATTTCCTCTCCTATCTAAGGCTGCAAACGGATCTAGAAAACTATGACCGAATTCAGATTTGTAATCGATTTTGGCTGATGTGGTAAGAGACACATACCGTTTAAGAATCGGATCCGAAACTTGCAAAATTTTCCGAATATTTTCAGATTCGTTACAAATACGATTATGAAAGAAAAATTCGGATACGGTCCGGAAGTTAGCGAGTCTAGATACATATAAAACTTATCCATATTATTTACATTTTATATGATCTCGTTCCACAATACACTGATTGTGTGCAGATTTTAGTATGTGTTTCATAACTATATTCTAGACTCTGTAGTTTCTCAAAAGTTTATAGCTTCCCGCATTATCTTTTTTTATATATATAAACTATTCAAATCAAACAATATTACTTTCATTAGTGGCTCTTGGTATACCTAATTAGTATATGTAGGCGGTAGGCCTATTTCATTTCCTCCATGCTATGCATATTTTTTATGTAGGGAAAGTTCAATCTTCTTCTCCCTCTCTTCATAAGCTCTAATCACTATCTCTTTTATTAATAAAGTTTTCATAAATGTCAAATTGTTATTGAAATTATGGTGTGAACAGCGATATATCACAATTATATTTGTATTTGTATGTATAATTATAAATTGTAAAGATGCCCTTACCAGATTTATGAGTATTCGTTTTTACTAGTACTCGTTTTATATTCATTTCCGTTTTCTCCAAATATGATAATGGATTTCTTATCCGGTGAAAGTCCGTATTCAAATTCTTATACTGACTAAAAAATAAATATGAATATAGAACTTCGATCTCTTTGCAGGCCTACTCCTACCCCTCCTCTTCTTCTTTCTCTTCTTTCCCTCTCAAATCCAACCACCCAAATCTGAACCCAAACCCGCAATGAAACCTGTTACATAAATTAAATTTTACTTCAAAATCCTTTATCTCATCTAACTATATACAAGGGAAATTTAGGCAGACAATTTTCTTAATTATAGTCACTAGACCCCACATGACTTTGAAATAAACGGAGTGAGGTTGAATGCTTAACAGAATTGGCATAGGGCTGAGCGATCAAAAGTGAACCTGGTAGGGTTAACTGCTAAAGGTGCAAAGACCAGTAGCATTATGTGAAATTTATCCCCAATTTTTTTTAAAAACATATAATGGTGAAAAAAACCCTATAATGGTACTTGTCATCTCAATTGGAGTGACTTGTAAGTGAAAGATTATAAATTGATTTTTATGGAAAGAAAAAAGTTGTTTTATTTCTTTTGTCTTGTAGAAGAATTATGTTTATTACACTTCTAAAGCGATTTGGCACATATTTCAAAATCAACATGAAGCACAATACCAATTAATAGTAGAAGTTTTTCAATTTGTTCGGGATTATTCAGTATTGCAGTATCAACCTGCGACATTTAATATGATTGCTACAGTGTATTTTCTGTTGATCTTCTTCATCATCTAGTCTTCTTGTTTTGGCAATGTTTCTGACACCATTGAACTTGTGATGGAACCGTCAACTTATCTTTCTTTTCTCGTTTGTCTTATATTGTGTCTGGTATCTGCAAAATTTTGTTTTGCAAATCTCTGGTGATAAATATAGTATGAAATTTTAATCCATCTTTCCGGGTTGTATACCTCTAAAATAACTTTATTATTATTATTATTATTATTATTTTATGTTTGCCAGGCACTAGCTGAATCGCTTAAGAGTGACATTTCTGCAATGGCTGCTTCCTTGTTAAACATGGGGATAGATGCCAAGTTGAATTTTGAAGAGCTTACTAAATAGAGACATAAGAAACTACTATAGTGCTCAACGGTCCTAATCAGGTTGGATAAGGGAAGTTGAAGATGAGTAGGAGTGAAAATGAATGGTTCTCTTGGATCGCCATGAAATCTTTTTGCTGTGAGCATTGAACTGCTTCAAATCATTTCATCATTCCTTGTGTTGTAAGTCTGTCTCCAAGATATAATTTTGCTGCAACTTTAAAGGGGCTTTGTCTGGCCGTTGATTTTGTAGAATGAGGTATGCAAAAATCTCCGGAAAGCAGCAGTATTGTTTAGTTCAACATTCTTGAGAAGTTTCTAAGTTGTACAGAATAAATTTTGCGCTAATTGTGAGAAACAAAATGTTCATGAATTCAGTGTTTGAGTCCAGATTATTTGCATCTTTATTGGAAACATGCACAAACATGATCCAGCATATGCACATTGCTTTCCTGGGCTCCCTTCCCTATCTTGGAAAATCATTCGGATCCGATGCACAACTAAAAGTTGGATGATATTCTTGGATAAAGTAGGTAATTTCTTTTACTGTTTAATGTTGACTAGTTTGTAAGCAAGCGAAGTATATATTTGATAATTTACTTTGGAGTTGGTTAGGATGTTTTTGTGGCAATCATTGCTATTTTCTATATAAGTAAATGACTAATGACCGTTGGGAAAAATGTTCACATGTGAACAGCACTGACTGTAATCTAATCTCCCCTGCGTAGCAAAATATGTACAGCCAGAGCCTGTCTTTGGAACAAATTGCTACCCAGATTAGTTGGCTCAAGACAATTCCTTCAATATGAAGTAATTAATTGTTTCTTATATCTTCTACCCCCGTAAGTAAGTGTTGGCTAGCTCGATGCATGGTTGTTCAGGTACTTTGCTTAAAGTGGCCAATAACAAGAAGCTAAATGTGAAAGAGCATATGATAAACATTTGATTGTTAATTAAGTCGATCTTTTTATATCCTGTTAATTACAATGTTGTCTGTCACCAAAAGATTTAAGAAAAGAAAAGAAAAAGAAAAATTGGTATGTTGATGTGAAAAAGTGCTTGCATAATGCAAGGTAATGGGGCAGTAGATGTGGGAATGCTCATCTTACTAAAGGGAAAGGTGCAAGGAATCTAGAAAAGCAAACAAAGACATGCAGGTTTGTAACAGAGGAGGAAAATGTCTTGGTGTTGGATGGACTCTTTTTAAGTGCAGATCAGCATTAGTAATCAGGTACTTAATTATTGGACTACTTATTATACGGGGCTGTCAACTTAAGCGAGCGATCGATCGATCGAATCTTCTGAGTTGGAAAAGTCTCTCTGTAGTTGCAACGTTTCTTTCACCTAACAACTTCCGAGTCAAGTTTCAACTCTTATTAATCCCCTTAATTTGTCTGCAGTGCAAGCCATATATATGCATGGTCACTGCTTCATTCTTCTTCCTCCTCCTCCTGCAATTGCATGTTATTTGCAAGTTGCAGTTAAGCGATTGTTACTACTAGTTATTAGATATCTATATATCATGATCTTTTTTTTATCATCTACTTGTGTAAGAGAGAAGAGTAATATATAGAGAAAGGGACAGGACAGGACACATCGGAATGGAAGAGGGCATCAAATCAAACGAAGAGAAAAGGGTGGAGGAAGCTTACAAGATTAAATCTTGTTGTGCAGTTCTGATCTACACAATAACATCTATATATATATATAGATGTATATATATAGTTAGTCTATTAAGAGATGGAGAGCTGAGCTCCTTATCTGAGCTGGGAGTGATCAGCCGTCTGATCAAACTTGATGAAGATCGGACGGCTAATCTGTCTTCCGCTCTCTTCAGATTTTAAGAGGGGCTTATCTCATAATAATAATAATAATAATAATAATAATAATAATAATAATAATAATAATACTAAACAAAAGAAACAGTAAAAGAAAAATTACATGGAAGAAAATTTACATGGAATAATAATAATAATACTACTAATAATCACTTATATGCATGTGTCAAGTCCTATTAGCAGTGATTGAAGCAAGTCTCGAAATAAACAAAAACTAGACTAAATATTACATGGATTTTGTGTGCTTATATGCATGTGTCATGTCCACATCTAAAAATTCCATATACCAGTACGAATATTATTTGCTAATCTAAATGTACTAGTCCGAATACTAGTGCGAATATTAACATCGCATAATTTAAGCTCGAAGAATATAACAACAACCTAGAAGCATCTATGAAGGAAATAAAATTTCAATTCAAGGTGAGAAATTTAAACCCTTGTCGCAGTATCGGTTCTCCGTCAGGAAGAAGAGAACGAACTCTCAAGTGCAATGTTAAGGTGCAGCTCACGGCAATCGAACAAAACGATCTGAGGATGAGCGAAGCACAAATCGATCTGAAGATGATCGAAGCACAGGTACTTCGTTCGGTGGTAGGGGTAGGGTTTGTCACAGGTGATTGAAGAAAGATAGCGGGAGAGGAGCGAAGGTGGCGATTAGGGTTTCGAAGAGACCTTCGATTAGGGTTTCGAAGGTGTCGTCTTCTCTTCAGATAGGGTGAGAAGAGAAGAGAGGAATCCAAAGAGAGGAATCCAAGCAGATCGAGAGCGGGATTCGAGAGCGGGAGAGAGCTCAGATTAGGGTTTGGAACGAGAGAGAGAGCGGGAGAGAAGAGATAAGATTTTCGTAGGCTTAGACGATAAGGAATCGAAGGGTATAGTCGATCTGGCTTTGAGATAAGGGGTATACCCCTTTTACCCCTCTTAAAATCTGAAGAGAGAGCGGAAGACAGATCAGCCGTCCGATCTTCATCAAGTTTGATCAGACGGCTGATCACTCCCAGCTCAGATAAGGAGCTCAGCTCTCCATCTCTTAATAGACTAACTCTATATATATATATATATATATATATATATATATATATATATATATATATATATGAATTTATGCGGACAACAAATATTAGCATATTTATGTATAAGCAGTTCAACAATTAATGAAAAAGACATTATATGTCGGGAAAAGAAGTAGCAACGGTCCAGTCATTGACAGCGGTTGTGTCGCTGCCATTAGTGGAGTAGTGCCGAAGAGAAGGGTGGGAGTGCGTTGTTATGCAAATTAAGAAGATATATACTGAAGTGGGAAAGGATGTTTGTGTACTCCACTGGGCCGGGGGTGCATTCTGCCCTGGCTGCGCAAGCAAGCAAGCGGAACACTTGGCCGCCCTTGTTGTAGGTTTTGCGAGATTGAAACAGTGTGGAAGAGTGCAATTAATCAAAGATGGGGCCGGCAATTGAGTAGTTATAATTGTGGAGACGATGAAAATGTTTTAAGAAAATGGGAGAATTTATATATACATATATACAGAGAGAGACGATTAATTAGATAGTAGCTAGCTAGGGAGTAGAATGTGTTATCTATCTGGAAATTAGAAATAAATGAGAAAAATAATTTTTTTGATCCTTCTGTAGTTTGTCTAAATATTAATTGAGTTCGTCTTTCTGCTGTAGTAATTAATTAAGGTTTTCAATTAAGTATATATATGTTTAATTAGTTAACTATCAATCAAGTGCATGCGAGCGAGATAAACATTCTTGCGATCGAGTAAGTAATTCATTGTGTTGGGAAAACAATTGAGATTCTTAATTGATGCGGGTTGAATTACAGAGAAGAAGACGTGTAGTGCACATACTATGCTCAATAATTTAACCGATACAATCCCCGTGTACTGTTTATTACAACTTGATAGCTAGCTCTCAGTAGAAAATCATCATATGATATACATATACATACAACTAGAGTGAAATAATTCCCCATAATGACAGGAAAAGAAAGAAATGTAGTAAACCAAAGCCTAGCCTAGCCTAGGAGGTCTCTTTACAAGAAAACAATTAATTCATGGAGCTTTGGATGGTACTTAATGTGTATGTATACAGTAGTTGGGATGGGCATGGCCACATGCCTATCACTATTGATATGGCTAAAAATAGGATTAAATCGGAATCATTCAAATCGGACACGAATCTTAAAGCTCAGGGGTAAAACGGTAATTTCACCTACAAACGGGTCTGAAATGGGGACTGGGTCTTTCTTCAAAGCCCAATAACCCACGAATGGATCTGCCTTAACTGGGTACGGGTTCCAACCCGCAAGAAACCCAATCCAGCTGGATAAAATTAGGGTTTATGACTGTCCTTAATCAACGGCCCTGATTCGCTTTATCCTTTCACTAGGAATTAGGGATTTCATCCCAAAAATGGTCCCAAAGGCGGCTATAAATACCCCCTATCCCCCACCATTAAGAGGTAATCAATCTTTTGCCAATCAAAGCTCATTCATAATCTTTTTTGATTACTGACTTGAGAGTCGGAGGGCACGTCGTCGGGATCAACCCCGGTGTTCGCACTTTTTGAAGGTTCACGGCAGCGGCAAGAGACCAAGTCAACAAGTTGGTGAAGGTCAACAGGTCAACAGGTTTGCTTTATTATTTTCTCCAAGAATCCACAAATTCTATCTGTTTGCTCCCACACCAAAATTAGCAGCAACAGATTGGCACCGTCTGTGGGAACGAAATAGCAACCCGACCTAACTTCATAAGCGATACTAGTTTCAAGCCATGCATCCAAAACAGAAGGGGAAGGCAGAGGTCTCCAACCGAAGAACCACTTCTCTTCCTCCTCCCCCTCCTCCAACTCAAGGTGCTCATCCTTGACAGGCCCCTCCACGGTCTCGGGGGCTGCCCAGGGGGGCTCCCGTCAGAGTCGTCCGAAGCAACATCCTCCTCATGACCATGTCGCAGGTCCCAATCCTTCAGTTGAATCTATGGCTTCTCAAAGCCCTCCCGAGCGGGATCTTCGTCAAGTGATTGCCGACCGCCAAAAGGGGGTCGACCTCAGAACTCGCCTGAATGGATGGCGAGCCCTTGGGGGAGTCCATCAACCTGAGCACCCAGGGGCCTCAAGAGTCCGGACCCCCCGCCGACCGAGGACTAGAAGATCCCCTCCCCTGAGGAGGCGAAGAGAGTCCCCTCAGCATCATCAGTGGAGAACTCATTCTCCAATAAGCCGAGCCACACATAGGGACCGCCAAGCTAGAGTGGCACCAGTCACAAGGGCAGATCTTCAAGACTTCCAAGCGACAGTCTTACGGGCCCTCAATATCGCCCCGAAGAACGACCAGAGGTCACCTACTCAAGAGCCAGCTAGGAGCCACCACCTTCACACTCATAGTCCTCGTCCATCTCCAAGCTACCATCGCCGCAGCCCCAGTCCACCCTCGTACGAAGATGAGTCCCGGGGCTCGACAAGATATGATCTAAGAGAAGACTCAGTCTACCGCCGTCTCCACGAGATGGACAGGCACCTCGGCCGAATTGACAGGGAAGAAGAGCAACGGGCGATAAACCTCCGCTCGAGCAGACCTCCATTGTCCCGCACCATCATGGAGGCTCCCATCCCAGAGAACTTTATGTCGCCTCACTTCGAGGTGTATACCGGGGAGTCGGATCCCGCAGATCCCATAGAAAGTTTTAAAACTCTCATGATGATCCACCACGCTTCAGACGCCCTCCTCTGAAAGATCTTCCCTGCCACGCTGAAGGGGTCTGCGAGAGAATGGTACTCTCGACTCGCCCCAGCCTCCATTTTCTCGTTCGATCAGTTCGAAGGGCTCTTCCTTACTCATTTCGTGAGTAGCCGCCGGGCCGAGAAAACAAGTGTATCTCTGGTGACCCTCAACCAAGAAAAGGGTGAACGCCTAAGGGATTACGTTCGACGCTTCACGGCCGAAGCCCGGTCCATTTCCTCCCTCAGCTAATCAGTAGCCTCTGCCGCATTCGAGCGCAACGTCACCGACGCTCGCCTCAAGGCGTCCCTTGCCAAGAAACCTCCTTGGGACTTCTCAGAACTCCTACTTAGGGTGGAGAAGTACATACGAGTGGAAGAGGCTCTCAACCCCCATACTCTTGAAGAATCATCTTTTGGGAACAAACGGAAGAATATGAGCGAAGAGGGGTCCCAAAAATCCCAGAAGAATGCCAATGGCCAGCACCGCCGGACTCCTCATTTTGAGAAGTTCACCTCCCTCATGGCTAATATATCAGAAGTTCTTATGGAGGTGGACAAGAAAGGGCTACTTCACGCTCCCCCTTGAATGAATACCCCTAGCAAGAAGAGGAACAAGGATAAGTGGTGCCGCTTTCACAGGGACCACGACCACGATACGGATGATTGTCGGGCTCTCAAAGATGAGATCGAAGAACTCATACAGTGGGGACACCTGACCAAGTTCGTCCAAAAAGATGGGGCCGAGCCCCCCCCCCTCCCCCCCCGGAGGAGCGTACAAACGGACAGAGAGGCCCGCCAAGCTTCAAGACTCAGAACCTGGGGTCGTCTTCCACCTCATCCAAAGAGGACCAATCGAGGGAGAACCCAGCTCCTCCCAAGAGGTCTTCACCTTATCGTATAAGTAGGACCTTGATTTTCAATAAGGCCAATGCTTGTAACCCGGCCAATAGCATGTAATAATGGCTCGCCCCATTGAAGCGACCACTTAGTTTATCTCAATAAAACTTTACATTTTTTTATTGAAAATTATTGCTCTTACTTCATCTCTATCTCTTCGAGTCACATCCGTGACTCATTAAATGGTGAGTTCAAAGTCCAGCTTCTCCTACATGGCTGCTCCCACAACTTACTAAGCTCTAACAACGAGTTCGGAGTCCAACACTTGGCTCGATTCCGCTTCAAATTACTCATTCATAAGCAGGTAAGAAGTGGTTCGCCATTCGGAATTGCTCCTACAACTCGATAACCCCCTCTAACAACGAGTTCGGAGTCCAACACTTGGCTCGATTCTGCTTCAAATTACTCGCTCATAAGCGGGTAAGAAGTGGTTCGCCATTCGGAACTGCTTCCACAACCATTGAATCTCTCTTAAACGACGAGTTCGGAGTCCAACACTTGGCTCTATTTCGCTTCAAATTACTCGCTCATAAGTGAGTAAGAAGTGGTTCGCCAATCGGAACTACTCCCTCAACCGTTGAATCTATTTTAAACGACGAGTTCGAAGTCCAACACTTGGCTCGATTCCGCTTCAAATTACTCGCTCATAAGCGGGTAAGAAGTGGTTTGCCATTCGGAATTGCTCCCACAAACGTCGATTCTGTCACTTAAACAACAAGTTCGTAGCTCACAACTCTCTCCTAGAGTTGCTCCTCAAACTTGTCTCCCAAATGGCTCTCTCCTAAAGCCAAGCTCTTCGCTCCGCTCGCCTCCAAAGCAGACCTCTTCTCAACGAGTTCGGAGCTCACAACTCTCTCCTAGAGTTGCTCCTCAAACTTGTCTCCCAAATGGCTCTCTCCTAGAGCTGAGCTCTTCGCTCCGCTCACCTCCAAAGCGGATATCTTCTCAACGAGTTCGGAGCTCACAAGTCTCTCCTAGAGTTGCTCCTCAAACTTGTCTCCCAAATGGCTCTCTCCTAGAGCCGAGCTCTTCGCTCTACTCACCTCCAAAGCAGACCTCTTCTCAACGAGTTCGGAGCTCACAACTCTCTCCTAGAGTTGCTCCTCAAACTTGTCTCCCAAATGGCTCTCTCCTAGAGCCGAGCTCTTCGCTCCGCTCACCTCCAAAGCGGACTTCTTCTCAACGAGTTCGGAGCTCACAACTCTCTCCTAGAGTTGCTCCTCAAACTTGTCTCCCAAATGGCTCTCTCCTAGAGCCGAGCTCTTCACTCCGCTCACCTCCAAAGCGGACCTCTTCTTAACAAGTTCGGAGCTCACAACTCTCTCCTAGAATTGCTCCTCAAACTTGTCTCCCAAATGGATCTCTCCTAGAGCCGAGCTCTTCGCTCCGCTCACCTCCAAAGCGGACATCTTCTCAACAAGTTCGGAGCTCACAACTCTTTCCTAGAGTTGCTCCTCAAACTTGTCCTCCAGGAACGGACTTCCCCTAGAGCCATGCAAAACTCTTCTTAACTTCACGAAGACAAAGATGTTGTGAGACTATCTTGACCTTGAGGAAGGAGGATTCTCCAATTCATCTCTGAAGAGAACTTGTAGATCTTCGAAATAGCTTCGGAACAAGGGGTCCTACGCCCCGACCTGACCTCCGTAGCACTGGGAACATCGAGAAGAACTCTCCCTAGACTTCGGCACACTTCGCCGAGCGCTCTTGGCACTGACGCCCAAACATGGAAAAAATCCTCACATTGGGACTTCGGCACCCTTCGCCGAGCGCTCTTGCCACCGACCCTCAAACATGGAAAAATGGACATCGGCACCCTTCGCCGAGCGCTCTTGCCACCGACCCTCAAACATGGAAAAATGGACCTCGGCACCCTTTGCCGAGCGCTCTTGCCACTGATCCTCAAGCATGGAAAAAACTCACTCCGGACTTTGGCAAAGACTCGCCGAACCCCTTCTTTACATGTGTTGCCCCGCCGAGGTATCTCTACACCTCGGCAGGAGACCCCGAACCCCCCTGGACTTTGGCCTCCTTCCTAACACATATTTGGAGGGGGTCGACAACGTCGCCAAAGCAACTTGCCACCGGAGCTCAAATGAGAGAAATTTCTTACCTCGGAATTCGTGCTCAAATGCGATCGGCGGCTCAGATACAAGCAACCAAACAAACAACACAAAAAAAACTGAAAGAAAAAAAAAGACCCATTGATGCGGCGTCTTCTTCCCCCCACGCTCTATTGTCGAGCTCACTGTCTCCAAGGTTCCGAGTACGAACCTCCTTACCATCCGAGCTCCTTCTTCGACGAACCCATCGCTGCCACTAATGAGCTCCGAACTCGAGCTCGCGACCAAGCCGCGCCACAATGTCGAGCTCAAAAGCTTCAAGCTCCTCTCCACTTCGAAGCCCCATAGTCGAGACGCAACCGGACGCCGTCGCCGCTGAGCTCCACCACCATAGATGAGCTCCGAGTCTTTGCCTACCATCGAGCTCCCCCTCTACGCACAATCGCCAGTATCGAGCTCCTACATCTTCGTCGAAGCTCCGAACCCAAAACTCCCATGGCCGAAGCTCGAACTCCACACAGTCATCGCCGACACCATCACGTCGGAGTCGGAGCGAGAAGGTCGGCAATGATCGCCAAGAGTTCATGGCACCGGAGCTCAAAGGAGAAAAAAGCTTCAACTTCAGTCTTCGCCGAGCTCCGACGATCTCCCCTCCATTGCCGACCTCCTTCGTCAAGTTCCCCCCGAGCTCCACGTCCGACGAACTCCGCCATGGTCTCGCCGAACCCATTGCCGAGCTTGAGCTTCACGAGCGCCATCACCATGCTGAACTCTCTCTCTCTGAGCTCCTCCACGCTCGCCTCGTTCGCCGAGCTCGCTGCTCCACCTTCGAACCCATGGCCTGTCGAGCTCGTTTTTAACCTCCAAACCATCTCTCCTCCTCGACGAGTCCACTGTCGAGCTCTCCTTCATGAGCCCCCTCGTTTGATGAGCTTGGTGAACGTCGGAGAGCGAAGGCGATGAACGGGGGAGAAGACGAAGGAAGAACGAAGTGGGAGGAAGACGAACGAAGAAGAGGAGAAGAGAAAGAAAAGAGCAGCAGCAAGGAAGAAAAGAAAAAAGAAAAAAAAGTCAACGGTTGACTTTGCCACGTAGCATCCACATGGACTTCGGCCACTTTTGCCAAGAGCTCTTGCCACCGGAGCTCATATGAGCAAAGAATGACCTTCTCCCGATGCGCGCTCGCTTGATCGTGATCAACGCACACGATCGCGCCACGTCACCAGGTATTTATTTATTTATTTAATTATTTAAAAAATCCGAAAAAATATTTAAAAATTGGAAAAAATTAATTAAAAATTCTAAAAATAATTATTAATTCAGAAAATAATTTTTAAATTCCGAAAATAGTAATTATTAAATTAGTATAATTAATTAAATTTTTCGATAATTAATTATTGAATTCGGAAATTAAATAAAAAATTCAAAAAAATTCAGAAAAATCTGAGAATAATTTTGGGCATTTTACAAGCTTAGAAAACTACCGTTACACTCCGAGCTAGATTCAAATCACTTAAGAACATCGATAAAATTCCGTACGCCATTAGAACAACAAAACTACTCCTCAAAGACTGTAAAACTCAGTCTCCAGGAGTGGGGGGCTCGTGATATGGCTAAAAATAGGATTAAATCGGAACCATTCAAATCGGACACGAATCTTAAAGATCAGGGGTAAAACGGTAATTTCACCTACAAACGGGTCTGAAATGGGGACTGGATCATTCTTCAAAGCTCAGTAACCCACGAACGGATCTGCCTTAACTGGGTGCGGGTTCCAACCCGCAAGAAATCCAGTCCAGCTGGATTGAATTAGGGTTTGTGATTGTCCCTAATCAATGGTCCTGATTCGCTTTATCCTTTCACTGGGAATTAGGGATTTCATCCCAAAAATGGTCCCAAAGGCGGCTATAAATACCCCCCATCCCCCACCATTAAGAGGTAATCAATCTTTTTCCAATCAAAGCTCATTCATAATCTTTTCTGATTACTGACTTGAGAGTCGGAGGGTGCGTCGTCGGGATCAATCCCGGTGTTTCGCACTTTTTGCACGGCAGCGGCAAGAAACCAAGTCAACAAGTTGGTAAAGGTCAACAGGTCAACAGGTCAACATGTTTGCTTTATTGTTTTCTCCAAGAATTTAAAAATTCTATCTGTTTACTTCCACACCAAAATCAGCAGCAACAACTATATATGATTGATTGCCCACGAGGATGCAGATCGAGAATAAACAAGTAGTAAACGAGGAGGAGGGTAAGTTAGAAGTCTCAATACAGGAGGGATGATAATTAATTAATATGTGTTTGCTCTTTGGCCCACTCTTCACACTTGCTTTCATTACTTCTCTTATTTGATCAAACATCTTCATTCGTGTATGTTTAGACTTTATATATATATATATAAATTAAGTCTTGGACGTCGTTTTTTAATTGACTTTGCGTGATCATTAGATCTATGGTTAAGACAATGATTGAGACACCGATGGCTTTGCTTTCTGTTATATTGACATGGTAATGTGCAATTGCTTGACTTTTCTTTATAGAATTAAGTAGAAAACCGTAAATGTAAGTGGGTCCATAGCTCAGTGGTAGAGCAATTGACTGCAGATCAATAGGTCACTGGTTCGAACCCGGTTGGGCCCTAACTAATATTATTATTTTTAATTACTTTTTAAGGTTTTAGAGTGAAGACTATTACTTTTTAACTCTTAATTTTGCAAACTATTCATTTTTTAATTATTTTAACTCTAGATTTAAAACTTAATAGCTCGCACTAGCTTTATTTTCGCAATTTAGTTTTAGATTCTTGAGTTAACACTTGTATCTCTATCTTTTTAGTCTTGCAATTTATCTTTTTTAGATAAGACCTACTTTAAAATTTCGAAATTTTTACTTTAAAAAATATATATTTATAAAGACGTCAGTGGCGGAGCCAGGCAATTCAAAATGGGGGTCCCATTTTTTTGGGGCATCATCATGATTGTTGCCGAAAATTTTTCACTTTATTTTGTTTTGAAAAATCAAAGTAATTTGATCAAATAGAAACCCTAATTCAAGAATCAGATCCAACTCACCTCTTAACAACAAACAACGATCCTTCTGCTATACGACGATCGACGAGGATGCCGTCCACTGTACGACGACGGACGATCGATGAGGGATTGAATTTGAGTGAGAGGAAATGAGGAATGGGTTAACTGATGGAGTTATTTGCCTTGTTTTTTTTTTTTCAATTAGTATTCAGTTATGGGCTGGGTAGGGGTCCCAAAAAAAATATTCTTTAGGGGGGGGGGGGGGGGGGGGGGGGGGGCAAACCTGGTATATAGAAGGGGTTTTGTAAATGTTCAGGGGTCCCATTTGTCTCCCCTAATTACAAGCTGCCTCCGCCACTGAAAGACGTGCATCGCTTGTGTAAATTACTATCTCTATCTCTATCTCTATCTCTCTATCTCTATCTCTATCTCTATTCTCTATTATTTTAATGGGAGAGTTGGGGTTGTAAACAAACAAACCCTAATTTTGTAACTGAGCAAACCCGTGCAATATACGGCCAAACTAAATCCCCTGAACATACCCATGTGATGCACGTGCAATCCCTACAAAAAAAAAACAGCCGCTTCATCTTCTCTATTGGAAAAAAAAACCTAAATCCAAAACCCCAACTCACCTTCTCTCTGTTCGAATCCTCTCTCCACTGCACCGTCGATTCGTCGAACCCCTAGATTTAAGACTTAATAGCTCGCACTAGCTTTATTTTCGCAATTTAGTTTTAGATTCTTGAGTTAACTTGTATCTCTATCTTTTTAGTCTTGCAATTTATCTTTTTTAGATAAGATTTACTTTAAAATTTTGAAATTTTTTCTTTAAAAAATATATATTTATAAAGACGTCAGTGGCGGAGCCAGGCAATTCAAAATTATGCAAACTATTCTTGAGTTAAGACTTGTATCTCTATCTTTTTAGTCCTGCAATTTATCTTTTTTAGATAAGACTTACTTTAAAATTTCGAAATTTTTACTTTAAAAAATATATATTTATAAAGACGTCAGTGGCGGAGCCAGGCAATTCAAAATGGGGGTCCCATTTTTTTGGGGCATCATCATGATTGTTGCCGAAAATTTTCCACTTTATTTTGTTTTGAAAAATCAAAGTAATTTGATCAAATAGAAACCCTAATTCAAGAATCAGATCCAACTCACCTCTTAACAACAAACAACGATCCTTCCGCTGTATGACGATCGACGAGGATGCCTTCCACTGTACGACGACGAAAGATCGATGAGGGATTGAATTTGAGTGAGAGGAAATGAGGAAAGGGTTAACTGATGGAGTTATTTGCCTTGTTTTTTTTTTCAATTAGTATTCAGTTATGGGCTGGGTAGGGGTCCCAAAAAAAAATTCTTTTTTTTTTTTGGGGGGGGGGGGGGGGCAAACCTGGTATATAGAAGGGGTTTTGTAAATGTTCAAGGATCCCATTTGTCTCCCCTAATTACAAGATGCCTCCGCCACTGAAAGACGTGCATCGCTCGTGTAAATTACTATCTCTATCTCTATCTCTTCTCTATCTTTATCTCTATCTCTATTCTCTATTATTTTAATGGGAGAGTTGGGGTTGTAAACAAACAAACCCTAATTTTGTAACTGAGCAAATCCGTGCAATATACGGCCAAACTAAATCCCCTGAACATACCCATGTGATGCACGTGCAATCCCTACAAAAAAAACAGCCGCTTCATCTTCTCTGTTGGAAAAAAAAACCTAAATCTAAAACCCCAACTCACCTTCTCTCTGTTCGAATCCTCTCTCCACTGCACCGTCGATTCGTCGAACCCCTAGATTTAAGACTTAATAGCTCGCACTAGCTTTATTTTCGCAATTTAGTTTTAGATTCTTGAGTTAACACTTGTATCTCTATCTTTTTAGTCTTGCAATTTATCTTTTTTAGATAAGACTTACTTTAAAATTTCGAAATTTTTACTTTAAAAAATATATATTTATAAAGACGTCAGTGGCGGAGCCAGGCAATTCAAAATTATGCAAACTATTCTTGAGTTAACACTTGTATCTCTATCTTTTTAGTCTTGCAATTTTTCTTTTCTAGATAAGACTTACTTTAAAATTTCGAAATTTTTACTTTAAAAAATATATATTTATAAAGACGTCAGTGGCGGAGCCAGGCAATTCAAAATGGGGGTCCCATTTTTTTGGGGCATCATCATGATTGTTGCCGAAAATTTTCACTTTATTTTGTTTTGAAAAATCAAAGTAATTTGATCAAATAGAAACCCTAATTCAAGAATCAGATCCAACTCACCTCTTAACAACAAACAACAATCCTTCCGCTGTACGACGATCGACGAGGATGCCTTCCACTGTACGACGACGGACGATCGATGAGGGATTGAATTTGAGTGAGAGGAAATGAGGAAAGGGTTAACTGATGGAGTTATTTGCCTTGTTTTTTTTTTCAATTAGTATTCAGTTATGGGCTGGGTAGGGGTCCCAAAAAAAAATATTCTTTTTTTTTGGGGGGGGGGGGGGGGGGGGGGGGGGGGAACCTGGTATATAGAAGGGGTTTTGTAAATGTTCAGGGGTCCCATTTGTCTCCCCTAATTACAAGCTGCCTCCGCCACTGAAAGACGTGCATCGCTCGTGTAAATTACTATCTCTATCTCTATCTCTTCTCTATCTCTATCTCTATCTCTATCTCTATTCTCTATCTCTACTACTATAATGGGAGAAGGCCTTTGTCCATAACCCAACCCGTGCAGTGCACGTGCAGGTAAATTTTTTTCCCCTTTTCATTCCCCCCAATTTTCCCCCACGTGCGCAGCACGTGTATAATATTATCTACTATTTTAATGTGAGAGTTTGTCACCAAACAAACTCCATCTGTTTGGCTATTTGTTATTTTAATGGGAGAGTTGGGGTTGTAAACAAACAAACCCTAATTTTGTAACTGAGCAAACCCGTGCAATATACGGCCAAACTAAATCCCCTGAACATACCCATGTGATGCACGTGCAATCTCTACAAAAAAAACCGCCGCTTCATCTTCTCTGTTGGAAAAAAAACCTAAATCCAAAACCCCAACTCACCTTCTCTCTGTTCGAATCCTCTCTCCACTGCACTGTCGATTCGTCGAACCCCGCACGCCGCCGCCGCTGCTTCATCGTCGGGCTAGCCGTTCTCCTTATTCAGCTCCTCCTTCTCATCGTTTGTTTATCATCTCATCATCTTCTTTGCCTTCATCCTTTCCAATCTAGGGTTTAACACGCCCTATTCAATGGGGATGGCGATCGTCGGAGTCATCTATGATGGCATCATCGTCCTCGGCGCCGATTACAGAACTTGCACAGGTAAAGAATATGTCAAGTTGATGACAAGCGCTTGGCTAATTAATCTAGCAACTACTCTAGTTAGTCTATGTTTATTGGTAAAATAATTCAATCTAAGCTTCATAATAACGAATAAATTTATATAAAATAACTTATTGGACATGTAATTTTTATTTTTCATATAGGAATCTCTCCATGTATTATAAAAATTAGTGAACAAGATTGTTTTTCTTTTTCTCCATAAGTCAATCTAAGCTATGTAACAAGGCTTGCTTCCAAACCAAACACGAAAATCACCATCACTTGCAAATTGTTCATAAGTCAGTAGTAACAATATTCTTATAAACATTAGCCTCACACTTTCTATTCTAAAAAATACAAAAAATAAGACCAACTGCACAAATTCATGAACCCAATAAAACTAGGGTTAGGATTCAATACGTGAGAGTTCGATGGCGTCCAGTGTTAAGGTAGTCGATTTGGGGGTGAGTGTGAGGGAGGTCGATGGCGACGATCAGAGCTCGGGAGAAGCGGCGGGGTGAGTGTAGAGCGGCGGGTCGAAGAATCGATGGGGAGGAGCATCAAGATTTGGGGGAGTTCGATGGAGATGAGCTAGGGTTTTCGATTTGGGTTTTCAATTTGAGATCGGGGATGAGAGAAACGAGAGAGAAATGAGCCTGAGAGAGGAATGAGCGTGAGATGGGTTTTGAAATCCCCAAAATGCCCTCAACGCAAAGATAGATCTCATGAGTTTGGGCGGAAAAGATCTCAGCCATCGGATTGAGATCCAACGGTTGAGATCTTTTGCTCACGATAAGGGTTTCTTCTCACCATCTCATAATACTCACTATATATATATATATATATATATATATATATATATATATAAAATGAATAAAGAGCCACAACACCTGGATTCGGCTACACCTCTTTATCTCTCTCTCTCTATTTCATAACATGTTATCAGCACGATGTCTAATATCATTCTTAATCTTGTGAATTCTGAAAATATTTCCTTCTTGCTTGTTTATGTTTGTTTGCTTGCTTGAGTTTTGTACCACCCCAAATGGGTGCCTACATAATAGGTGTTGCATCACATGCCCAAGGGAAATTAGTTGCCCGCGAACTAAATTATTTTTAGGTCGTAGCGGGTTGCTGGCCCCCGGAAGGCCAAAAGTGAAAATCACCAACCTTAATGTTGGTATTTCAGTAATATAGTTGTATAATTTTTTTAAATTAGTACATATCATAGGAAAATTTTTTGATATTTTTTATAGTTGGTGCCATAAGGTTATCCTATCATAAGAGACTACAGATGTCTAGTTGTACTACCAACTATCATAGACCTGAAGTTCTATGTCTAAACAACGTATAATAAATATAAAAGTACCTAAAAATAACATATATTATTACCCCAGATTCAAACCTTACCAAGTTAGAGTTTGATGCCCTAGATGGGAGCGGAAATAATTACCTCACCTGAAAGTTGGATGTTAAGCTTCATCTAAGCTCCCTAGACCTGGTACAGACTCTGAGTACTCCTCCAGCCGAGAAGCTTGTTAGTTCTAAAGCAACAATTTTTTTACGTCGTCATCTTCATGTAGATTTGAAGAATGAGTATCTCACAACAGAACAAAAATCTATGGGAATTCCTCAATGACAGATACGACCACTAGAGAGTTGTCACCTTACCAGCAACGACGAACGAATGGATCAATCTTCGCTACCATGATCGAGGTAGTCACCCCAGAAGAGATGGCTACAAAGGAAGAGGAAAGCGCGGTCACCTCAGTAGTGGTAGACAAAATGTGCAGCAGAAGAAACAGAATAAGCATCCTGAAAATCAAGGACAACAGCAGCCATTTCAAGTGAAGAGGTCCAATTGATACATGCATCAAGTGTGGGTGTGAAGGTCATTGGCCCCACAACCACCGTGCATCAAAGTAAGTGGTGGCCAAATATCAGAAAATCCAGAAGATTGAAGCAAATGCCACCCTTGACATAGACAATGATGACCTCCTTGGCAGATCTTGAGGAACAAGAAAACACAAACTTGACATCTACAGATTTTTTTGGGGATTATCAGTAGCTTAGTTTTATTTATTTAATATTGCACTACTTGACATTGAGATGTTATGGCTTATGTTGGTATTTTTGGAACTATATTTTAACACTTATGATTTGGGAATAATAATTCTTTAAAATTTATTGATGAATAATTTTTATTTGCCCATAATGATTAAATTCTGCATTTTTAGACACTTTATGGTATTATTTGATGCTTCAATTAGAACTCATTTTTCTAGTCTGGTGACCTAAATCATCCATTTCCCTGGACAAGCTATCAAATCAATAAGACTAGACAATGCAGTTGAATTTTCCTCATGGACTTTCAATGATTTTTGTATATCCTTAGGAATTGAGGTTGAGCATCCTATTTCGATGAGATAATATTTCCGCCGTTTGGGGGAGATAAAAAGGAAGATGAATGTCTCGTTTCAGAAGAACGTCGTAAATTATCGAAATACCTAAAGAACCAAATAAAGCAGCAAATGAAACAATTCCACATTAAAAAACGTGGAAAACCTAAAGTTTCTAAAGTCACCCCCGAAGAGGAGATTGAATAATATAACACACCATATTGCTCCTGAAGAAACAGCTCCTGAATTAGCATCTCCTGTAGAGAGAGTTGATGATACTCCTAAAGTAGCATCTCTTGTAGAAAGAATTCATGACGATCTGGAAGATGTCTTGAACCAAAGATTTAATTTTTTCGAAACAAAGTATATTGCTCCGGTCGAGGATATGCCAGAAGAGACAAAGAAAGAGGTACCGGTACCCAACAATAATGAGAAATCTGTGTTTTATACATATAGAAGAAAAAACTTAGAATTGAAAGAATTTGTTATGCATGACATTTTCTAATATGCAATAGCAGATGAGATTAAAATGATGATGAAAATAAGGATAGTACTGAACCACGAACAATCCTTAAATGACCAAAGAGACAAGACTGACCAAAATGGAAGGATGCAATTCAAGCGAAACTAGAATCCCTAGCAAAAAATGGAGTGTTTGGTCCTATAGTACAACCCCCCCGAAAGTAATGAACCCTGTAGTTTTTAAATGAGTGTTTGTAAGAGAAACAAATGAAAAGAATGATATCCAACGATATAAAGTACGGTTAGTTGCTTAAAGATTATCATAAAGACTAGGAATGTATTATGAAGAAACACATTCCCCAGTCATGGACATCATCACACTTAGATATTTAATAAGTCTCACTTTTCTGAAAAACTCGATAAGAGACTCATGGATGTGATGATAACATACCTATATGGTAAACTAGACAGTGAGATATATATATATATGAAAATCCCCGAAGGATTTAAATTACCAAAAACCAAGTTTACAAATATGCACTATATTAGATTAAAACGAGTCCTATATGGACTAAAACAATTTGGAAGAATGTGGTACAATAGGATCAGTGAATATCTGTCTAGGGAGGGATATAATAATGATCATATATGTCTGTCTGTATTCATAAAGAAATCCATGAAGAAATCTCTATGTAAATGATATAAACTTGATCGGATCTCCTAAGAGATTGAAAAAACCGCTTGCTATCCTAAGGAAGAATTTGAGATGAAAGACTTAGGTGAAACAAAAAATTATCTGGGCCTATAGATCGAGCACAATAAAACTGGAATTTTACTACATCAAGCAAAATATGCTGAAAATCTCCTGAAGAGATTCAATATGAGTGATTGGCATATACTCCTCACACCTATGGTGGTAAGGTCACTAGAAGTTGAGCAGGATCCATATTGACCGAAAGAAGATAAAGAAGATATTCTGGGTCCTGAAGTACCCTATCTGAGTGCAATAAGCGCACTCCTTTATTTAGCACAGTGCACTAGATCTTGGTTTATATGAATGTGCTGACCTTGTTGGATATACAAATGCAGGTTATTTATCTAATCCCTATAAGGGAGATCACAAACATAATATGTTTTTCTTAACAGCGGTGCAACTATTTCATGAAGATCAGTCAAGCAAACAGTTGTAGTAACATCAATCAATCATTCTGAGATACTGGCACTTCATGAAGCAAGTAGAGAATGTGTATGGTTAAGGTCTCTAGTTCAACCTATCAGAAGGAGTTGTGAGCTTTCAGAAGTCACAAACAAGCCTACAATCATTTATGAGGATAATATAGTCTGTATAAAGCAAATTCAAGAATGCTTCATCAAAGGAGATAGGATGAAGCACATCTCACCAAAAAAATCCTTCACCCACCAGCTTCAAGAAGAAAAGATGATTGATGTAAAACAAATTAGGTCCTTAGAGAACATTGCAGATATTTTCACAAAATCCGTCCTAAAGTCCATATTTCAAAAGTTAGTACAACAGATTGGCATAATAGCATATAAGCATATAAATGTATCGGCTGGTAAATTTTTGGGCTAGGATGTAATGACTAAATGTATTTTTTTGAGTGATTTTTCATTCAAGTTGATGTAAGAATTAAATGTAATATTTTTTAGTGTTTTGAGGGGGAGCATATGAAAGCATCCTGAAGATGCTGATGGAGACATCCTGAAGAATGTCTTTGGGCATTGTACTCTTTTTCTTCAAAGAGGTTTTTTTCCACTAGTTTTTTTTTTTTTTTTGTTTTTTTTGTTTTTTTTGTTTTTTTGCTTTGAAAGGTTTTTAGTGAGGCAATGGAAGTCTCACCCGCTTGGATTCCTAAAAAAATCAAATTTCTGAAAAATTAGTTGTACTCTTTTCTTTCGTTAAAGATTTTTCTCAAATGTGGGTTTTTCTTTAGAAAGTTTTTAATGAGGCAATATTTTAAAAGTGGGCATCCAATGGGGTGTGAAATCGTGACCACCTATTAGGTGGATGCCCATCTATTAAGGCGACAACCCAAGCCCACCTACTCAAGTGGTGGCTCAACCACACTACCAACTCCTAACCCTAACTTTTCCCAATATATATATATATATATATATATATATATATATATATATATATATATATATATATATATATATATATATATATATTATGAATAAAGAGCCATAACACTTGGATTCGGCTACATCTCTCTATCTCTCTTTCTTCCGTAACACAAGTATAGTATATAGGGAAAAAATATTTTCCTCTCAAATAATAGTTAGGTACTTTTCTATTGGGCTTTGACCAACCCCTACTTAGGCCCAATTAGCAATGGTATCGAGTTAGGTCGGGTTGGGTCCTTCACTACCCGGACTTGGATCCTGATCCGGGCCCAAACCCAAAACCGTACCAGTGAAACCGGGTACAGGTCCTGTTAAAAGGTTCTTAGCTGTTCGGGTAGGAGCGGGAGAGTGAGCGGCGAGCAGAGTATTTAGAATAGATGAGAGAAGAAGAATGCATGAGTTTTGGGTTTGGAAGAGGAGGATTTAGAATTGAGGAGGACGCAGGGGAAGGAGGAGGGTAAGATATTTATTTTTATGTTTACTAGTTAAAATTTGGCGTGCACCAAGTACACGTGGCTTGGTGGACATGTCAGTCCAATATTTTAACAATGTTTTGTGTGGTTTAGAAATTCAGTCACATAAGAAATCTCATTAAGAACTCAAATAATTATATAAGTAATCACTGTATATTAATTATGTACACAAAATACTTAAAATTTTAATATTAAAGACTCTAAATATTATATATAGTCTTGAGTAAATACAAAATAACTTGTAAATAATTGTCTCGTCTAAAACATAAAAGATAAGAAAAAAATATTTTAAAAAAGAACAAATATTGAAATAAAATATTGATTAGGGTTTAGCTTTATCCCTCACCCTTGACTTGTGTGCATATCTTGTGTCAACTCAACCCCTGCCATGTTTTGGCCCACAAATAGGGCAATCAACCTATAGGGACTAGTTTGGGTCTCATTGGCATTTCATAGTTTTTTTTTTCTTTTTTTTTTTTGCCTTTTTCGTGTAGTGCACATTGCGCCCTCTATCTTTTCCCTTGATCACCAAATTTAATGATATTGTGTTTCATTTTGGAAAACAGTGGAAAGGATGTGAGCATAGAGAACATGCATTGGGACTTCACCCACGTGTTTGAATCGACCTTTGAAAGTGTGGAAGGTGTTGAGGAATACATGTCACATCGTGCTAATGTCAAGTTTGTAAATGAGTTCCTACCCGCTCTTGACAAAGTTGTCGTAATCGACTACAAGCAGACTGCTGCTAAAAATTTGTGAATGAAAGGAGAATGAAAGAAAGAAATGTTTGTTGGATGTCATGTTTGTTACATCTTCTGAATGTGTACGTTCTCATATTGTATCTGTAACATCCTGAACTTTCAGCTATAATTAAATGAGAATTGTTTGATTTCACATGTTGTGCACGTGCAAATTTATTGTACGTTTTCCCCTAAAAATCAGTCTTCATGAACAAGTGTTTTAATTATTCTCCTTCTTATTTAGAAAGCCTATTTAAACTCTAGGCCTATTTGTCTCATTCTAGCCCACACTAATTAATTAATCAATTTATTTAGAAACCCATGACTTTTAGCCTATTAGTGTGAGCCCATTAATTAAATCCTCTTTAATTAACATGACTTGTAGTGTAGACTAGTTTTGTAGCAAATTAAATTAATTAAACTTGTACAAACTAGTAACTAGGAGTGTTTGGGTAGCACGTGCATTGCACTAGCCCGTGCTTGGAGCCCCATAGGGTTGGCCGGATGGTAACAAAGAGAGAGGGAGAAATGGAGGTAGTGGAGAGGTGTTTTCTCAATCATTGGTAGTTGTTACAACTCCCTAACTCATCCTAGCCATCTATTTTACTCAAAAAAAATTATAAATACCCAACCCCAAAATACGTTTTGTGAGCAAAAGATTAAGAGTATTTTGTGAGACTAAAAGATTGAGAGATTGTGTGTTCCCCTTCCAAGGAGTGGCCGGCCTACACCATAGGAGCAAGAAGAAGAGCTCGGGTTCCATCAAGCTAGGAGGAGAAGTCAATTGGTGGCACAAGCTAGGAGGAGAAGGAGTCATTCGTTCATTCTAGGAGATTTTAGGAGTTCTTAGTTGTTTCTCTCCATAAAGGTGGGTGATTTTATGGAACTTCTAACTAGATATCATGCTAGGGTTTGGATCGATAAAATTGATAAGAAAAACACAACTAGATTAGTCATGTGTTGCTAAAAAGAGACAAATTGCAAATAATGTGAATGCTTGTTAAATTGAAAGTTAGTTAATGCAAATTGTGATTATTACTTTAGAAATTACAATGCTACCATGAATTATGTGTTTGAGTTGTACTAGATTAAGAAAAGTGTGTTGGTATGACTAGTTAACTGAATTAGAATCATGGAAATATGAATTGCCTAAATTGACTTAATAATAGTATGAAAAAGAACAAATTTTGTTGTAGAAATGTTTGTACAATCACAAAAAAATAAGAAAAGAGAATTATGGAAAATTGTAGTGCTAAGACATGAAGAAATTATAATTGCTTTCTCATTTTCGAAATTGTATATTAAAAATACAAAGTAGAGAGTAAAATTTATGTTTTTGTGTCAAATCATAATATTTTTATTTCACGGATATACTGTAAATTTATAGAGATTATATTCTGAAAATTTAGAATACAAAGTAGAGAAGAAAAGAATTAAAAAAGCTCTTGATTTATGAAAAATTCGTATTGAACAGAGAGTCGAATTATAAACAATTTAACTCATCTCATATCGAGTTAGTCACTTGGATATATTGGTCTTTGGGTGCGCCACAAAGCACTTATTGTAGCTCAGGCCTGGTCTTTGGTGGTGGGTTCGAAACTAGGGAGAGCCCCTTTTATTTCAATTTTTTTAAAAAAAAAACGAAAGACCCAAGGTTCGACTTATGTGGACTTAAGTCCATTTCATATCGTTCGGGAGCTTAGGGCTTTCTAGTCATCGGGTGTGCCACAGTAGGGTTACTGTAGCGTGGGTTTGCCTTGGGTCTCAGGTTCGAAACCTGAACCTGGCTTCTTAAAAACATTTTTTTGATTTTTCTTTTTATTTTTGAGTTTTATGGACTTTAAAAATTCAGAAAAATACTATAATTGTTATAAAAATATCTAGATTTCATGAAAAATATTTCTACAATATTTGGTCTAATAAAATGAGATTTAGATGCAAAAGTTGAGTAGGGACAATTAAAAGAACTCCATAGAGTTGATGTTGTGGAAATAAAAATGCGATTAATTCTAGAGAAAAATTCTAGGTAGGTTATAAAATGAATTTTGTATGGAAAATTAAAGTATGATTTATTATGGATTTTATTCATGAAATTGTGAAATTTTTAATGCATGGGAAGTTTACTTAAGATATAATTTTGATTTTGAACCAAGTAAAAAAAGGAAATGATAATGTGAGAAATAAAGGAATTATATGGAGATTCAATTATGAATGTGAAAGGAATAATTTAAAATTGTCACTTTATGCATGAAATTGATGCACAAGAATGAAATAGAAATGATGTTGATTTATGAGAAAGATTTTATGAGTATGAATACTCAAATCTGTGAACATGAAATGAGATTAAAGGACTAGGGTGTAGCTAAGCCTTATACCGGCATTGAATGAATTCTTTGAGATAAGATTTAAAATGAAAAGACCGAGTTTGGGTCGTGTTGTTGAATTAGTGATTAAGACCGATATAGGGGAAGTGCTAACTCTAGTGGATTGATTTTATTCATGATTCAAATAACTAAGGATTAGAAACATAGCGAAGATGTGATGAAAATAAGAGAAAAACACGAGTATGAGGGCCTCGGAGCTACGGCGTGAGAGTATTCACCGGCTGTCTACACGATGCGTCGTGTCATGATGTGGATATGTCTCCAGGAGTCCGTACCGCAGGCGACGCTTGTGGGGTGTTTGGTGACTACGGGTGGTGTCATGTCCCATAACGGATGCTGAATTGTCCATAGGTTCTACACGATGCGCATGTCATGACGTGGGATTCCCCTCCAGGCTGTCTGGACATGAGCTCGTAACTCATAGAACATCTAGGATACTTATCGTAGTTACCGTTGTAGCTTAAGTCATGGCGAGGAATTGAATCTTATAAGATGAAAAACGATTAAGGGCTTGCCTTCGGACCTATGTAGTATGGGATGCATAGAATCCGAAAAGTGTGCATTAGTATCATGTAACATAAATAATTGCATTAAGGATTAAGTGCACATTCACACACGACATCAATAAGATATTTCCCGTAGCATTGATTTGTGACAAGTGTGTGCTTTCTAAGTGAGAGAAATTGATGTATTATATCCTTGCGTCAGTTGAATGAACTGACGTGCCCACAATTTCTATGCAAGATAAAGTGCATGAAAAAGACTAAGGAGGAATTGATGCTTAAAGAATTATTCAAGTGTTGTTTCATTTCATTCATGTAATTGTTGTAACTTTGCTTCTGCTGTTTAAATGTAACTTTGATGTAATAAAAGTTTTTTTAATTTCCTTGTAAAATTGTACGAAGAGAAGTGTAAAGATCCCGTGGAACTTCGAATTCAGTCTCATTTGGAATTCGGGGTGTATCAGTATCAGACTTGTTTTTCATAATGTTAAATGCTGGAAATGTTTTAGTTTGTTATGACAGGAAAGTTGGACATAGTTTGTGCTACAGAAAAGTTACTTTGTTATGCCTTACTGTTTTACATTGACCATATCAATGACATTTGTACCTCATAATTTTGTTCTTTTTCAATACCCTATTTGATTGAATTATGTAATAATAACATGGTCATATTTATGGTTTAATGTATGAGAATCCATCTCTGCACAAAGGGTTGTTAGTTTGGTTGAGAGTAAAGTTAGAAAATTGCATTAAAATTGACTAACCCCAAGCGACCATTCTATGTAATTCAAAAAGTCCTTGAAATTACAAGTAGTCCTCGAAAGAGGAGAATTGAGGGCATGAAATTTATTTTATTTATTTATAGTATGAAAAGCGACAAATCCATGCCAATTGATAGGAAACTTAACCCCTTACTAACATCATGCTGCTTGCAGAGGATGAGAGGATGCTCACATTTATTTTTATTTCGATATTAAATTGGAGAAAAATATTAAAGTTGAAAGAAACCCACATTTGCCATTTTTCCAGAGCTAACAAGTCATAGAAAACAAATGCACACTTAATTTGGCTACTGGAGAGGTCAATGGACGACACTTCAAACCAAATAGTTAGAAATCGAGTAGTCGTGTGTTCACTCGTAGAGGATAATTCCACCTATCTACATACACATATAATCTCTGAAAACTTTAACTGCGTTCAAAATTTATAGCCTTCCAAGCAAATCTCAAGCAATTTTTTTGTGGATACAGAGAGGGTGCTCCAGCGGCCATGGGCAAAATTCTCCAACTTAATTGTTGCAGAAATGGTACGCATTCCTACGATAGGAGTTGCAAGCAACAAGCCAAAGTTAACTGCCATATCCTTGATATTCTTTATTCCTTTAAGGGTCTCAACTATCTATGCCATTTTGGGAATGTCTTTAGGGGTTGGCCGATGCATTGAAGTGAGATGCAGCTTGCCCCGTTAACAGAGTATTGATCTGCAAGTCTAGGGTCCATATTGTAGCGAAGCTTCCGGCTGCTGTTCAAGTAAGGTTTGGCCTAGTCTACAAGCTTATGTTCACTCTTTGGCTTGCTTCTGTCCATCGACCTGCTTCCAGTTAGCAATTCCAGCAGTACTACTCCAAAGCTATAATCTCTGAAGTTTTGGTTTCCAAGTCCATCCGAACCATGAACAAAATCAGAAATTCGAAGTTTTATAGCTTCGTTTTCACGCATGTAAAACAAAGTGGAGTACGTTATAATGCTTAAAATTCACTAAGAAAAGATATGATTCGATACAAAGGCAAAAAAACATGATTTCATGTATATAAGCCAATACCAATATGCATCAGGTGACTTGAACAGTAATTGCCTTCTGATATTTCTGATATATCTGATATTAATATTACTGAGAAATGGTAGTTAACATTGTGGTATAAATGATAGTTGACATGGTGATATCTGATACTGATACCAAGTTTACATAATATGAGAATAAGAAAATTGATCTTTCATTACAACATAAACTAAACTTGCAAACTAATTAAAGGGACTTAAATGCCATGATGTAGTTATCATGGCAAGAGCAAATGCAAGGCCCACATAATAATTATTTCACAGCGGAACGTCATTTTGCTGGTTCGACACAGGAATCCCATAGGAGGGAGAGGCTAGGGATCTAATAGTAAACAATTCATATCATGTGATTTGCTTAATGATCATGGGGCCAGGGGGCCTATGCACCTAGTAATGAAAGAACAATAGAACTTATAGATTCCTATAGGTTGATTCCTAAAATAGGAACTTCTAAATTCAATTATAATGCACATGGGAAAAAAAAGAAGAAGCAATTTTTTATTATTAAAAATCAAGTTGGCAAAACTATGATGACGAAATTAGTTCCATCATGTACAAGTGAGGAGAGACCCTAAATGCAACTTCATGACATACCAAATTAGTAATAAGCTAACGTCATGGATATAATGTTTAAAGAATTAAGAAGAAAAGCACAATGGGTTTTATCTTTTTTCTACAATCTAGAGAATACATGAATCTGAATGAAATCAGTAATAGCTGAACCAATAAATTTAAATTCATTACTTCAGAAACTGGATTAACCTCCTTGTTCTTGTGCTTAAAACCTTATTTTTTTTCCACTATCAATCCTAATCCATGATAATGGAGGAATACACTAGGTAGCTGATAGAAAACATAAAACCAAGTAAGTTGAATACAAGAACTGAGTCTTGAACACTTGGGTAACTCAACAAACAGTGTCTAGATTGTAATCTTATTCAAGTTAAAATTTGACTTCGCTTATGCTTGGTGTCACGCCTCGCTTTCCAAAAATACGGAATACGAGTATATGACATGGGCCCAGCGAATGACTAACGTCACCCATAAGTTGTTTATCTGATCAACTTAACAATATAATCAATACAGAACAAATGCGGAGAGAATAATAATAATCTCATGAACAATCATACTTGTAATGAAACAATATAAAATATCCAAATACAATAATCCAATGTGTGGAAACAAATATAAAATCTGGAACATAAGCCCAATACAATAATAAATCCAATCTCAAATAGTAATAAGTCTCAATACATTTGATAAAACAATAACCAATTAAAAAGCATTAAAACTTCAGAATCTTTGTTCTCCAATCCCAGTAGGCAATTCTCCTTCATTACCTGTGAACACTTCATCTAAAAAGAGGAGAAATTTTTTTCCTAGAGCAAGTTATGGACAGCAAATAGAGAAAGCAAGGAACAATGGAATAACAATATAACAATGAATTTAATGGATCAATAAGAATCAATAACATGGGACAATAGCAATAATCAATATCATGATAAACGATACAATAGTTGTAAACAATGATTCTATAATAGATAAAAATATTCATTGATCAATATCAATAACACTTGGCCAATATTCGATATCAATATGAACAATAATGAACAATATACAGTGTCGATGTTGTGTCAATTCTTAAGTCTATTATCATTTTAATCCTAATTAATGCATGTACTACTGCATCCCAAGTTTACTTTACCAGGATGGTATTGCAAACTGATGTCATAATCGGCCATAAGCTCCAACCATCGCCTTTGCCTCATGTTTAACTCCTTCTGGGTGAAAACATACTTGAGACTTTTGTGATCTGTAAAGATCTCCATGCGGCCTCCAAGTAAATAATGTCTCTACAGCTTCAAAGCATAGATCACTGCCGCTAACTCCAAGTCATGAGTAGGATAGTTCTTCTCATGCGGTCTCAACTGCCTCGATGCATACGCAACAACACGGCCCTTCTGCATAAGAACTGCTCCAAGACCCTTACCACGAGCATCACAGTGAACTACAAATCCGCTTGAACCATCTGGAATAATCCACACAGGCGTTGACGTCAATATGTTCTTCAACTCAACAAAAGCCTCATTGCACTCATCAGACCAACAAAACTTCCGATCCTTTCCTATCAGTTTAGTTAACGGCCCTGCATTCGAAAAATCTTGGACAAATTTCCGATAATAGCCAGCGAGACCAAGAAAACTCTGCACTTCGAAAACTGACTTAGAAATAGGCCAATCCTTCACAGCTTCAACCTTAGAAGGATCCACAGAAAGACCATCGCCAGAAATAATGTGCCCCAAGAAAGAAACCATGTCGAGCCAAAACTCGTACTTGCTAAGTTTTTCGTAGAGCTGATTCTCTCTCAAAGTCTGCAGAACCACTCTAAGATGCTCAGCATGATCTTCCCGATTCCGAGAATATACCAGAATGTCATCAATGAAGATCACCACAAATCTATCCAAGAACTGAGAGAAGACACAGTTCATAAGAATCATGAATACAGCTGGCGCATTAGTGACCCCGAACGGCATCACAAGATACTCATAGTGCCGGTATCTAGTCCTGAATGAAGTCTTCTGTATATCAGTAGCGTTCACCTTGACTTGGCGATTCCCAGAATGAAAATCCAACTTCGAGAAAATAGCATCCCCACTCAACTGATCAAACAATCATCGATCCTGGGCAACAGATACTGGTTTTTCATAGTAACACTGTTCAGTTCCCCATAATCCACACATAGGCAACGACTACCATCCTTCTTGTTGACCAAAAAGAACTGGAGCACCCCAAGGCGAAACACTAGGCCTGATGAAACTCAAATCAAGAAGCTTCTAAATCTGCACCTTAAGCTCTGCTAGCTCAACCAGTGCCATCCTATAAGACTCTTCGATATCAGTGCCGTTCCAAGCTAAACATCAATACCGAACTCCACTTCCCTATCAGGAGGTAAGCCAGGCAACTCATCTGGAAAAACATCCAAGAAATCCCGAACTACTAGAGGCACAGCCTCACAGCCTGAGTGCAATTCCATCGCAATCCACCTGTTCAACTGCAATCCTTGCTCAGCCAATGGAAGACTCCCTGGCATGGAACTCGAATTCTGCTCGATCTGAAATTCTGAAGGCAACTTTCTTGGTACGACAATCAATAATGGCATGGGCTTCACCCAACCAATCCATACCGAGAATGATGTCGAATCCTGAATTCCCAATTATAATCAGGTTGGCTTTAAAATCTGCGTCCTCAATAACAACGGGACATTGCCTGCACTCACGGGAACAAATGACAACACCACCACCTGTCAAAATGTTCCAAGCCCCTGACATGTTGCTACACTCCAACTGATGGCGAGCGACAAATCGAGAGGAGACAAGAGAATGGGTTGCCCTAGAATAAAAAAGAACATGGACAGAAAAAGAACAAACAAGGACAACACCTAAGGGAGCAAAAGACAAGGAGAAGAAAAAAAGCAGACAATCAAGGGTGAGGGAAATGCAGAAAGATAACATAAAGCAGCAAAGTAAGACCAAAAGAAAGAAAACAAAAGAGAAACAAAACAACAAAACAAAATATACCTACCATAACTCCTTCAGCTGTCTCAGCATCTGCAGCAGTCAAGTTGAAAGCCTGTCTGACCTCTCCTCGGAATAGCGGTCCTCTGACCGACAATCTGGCGTTGAGGAGGAAGCGGAGGCCTAACTGGACCACGAGCTGGGCTTGCTTGCTGAACAGGACCCCTGGCTGGAAGAGCCACCTGCTACTGCTGCGGACAATCGCGTACAGAATGATCAGCGACGCCACACCTAAAGCACCGGCGGTTGATGCTCCAATAATTCTTACGCTCATGCCCAGACATCTGACAGAATTCGCAAAAACCACCCTTCTGGAAACCAGCAGAAGGATACGGAGCTGCCCTGACCAGATGGGTTGGGACAAGCCTCCGAACAGGACCACCAGACGGCCTAGCAGCAGAATGCAAAATAGTCTGCTCAGAAGGAACCAAACCACCATGAGCCTGCTCCTGAGCTCGAGCTGCCTCAAGAACTTCACCATAAGTACGCAAGCGAAGAGAGGCAAGATGCCTCTTGATATCCTGCTCAAGTCCATTTGTGAATCTATAAGCCCTATCCTCTTCGGTTGTCACAAGAACGGCAGCAAAGCAGCTAAGTCTAGTAACTCAGCTGCGTACTCATCCACTGACCTGAAATCCTGTTGTAAGAAGTCCATGTTACAACATTGTTTGAACAATTATGTAACAAAATTCAAAATAGAATAATGACTTAACCTGTTTTAGGGCCAGGGTTTACTGTTCCATCTCAACTCGAGTACTACTGGGGAAGAACTTCTCCAAGAACCCCTGAGTGATAGTAGTCCAAGCAATAGGCCTCTCAAGTCGCTCGGACTCGGCCATCCACCAAATATGAGCCAAATCCATCAGCTGGATGGAAACCACGTCCACCCTATCAGCCTCGGCAACACGTGCCGCCAAGAGCAAGCGCTCGGTCCGGATCAACCACTGTTCAGCCTCCAAAGGTGTCTCAGTGCCGGAAAAATGGTCGGGATGCAACATCATGAAATCTGTAACTGTTCCTGAACGAGGCAGAAGATTTGCCTGCATAGGCACAACAGGAGGCTGAACCCGGGCAACTTCAAGAGCTGCCATCACTAGATCGCTGTGGTTTTGCTGTTGATTGATCAGTCGCTCAAGCACAACAGTGACAACCTCAATCGGATCAGGCTGAGAAGAATTCCCACGAGCCATAGCTACACAAAAATCAAAACAATTGGCATCCAGAATCAGGGTTGATATTAATTTCATTCATGTATGCATGGTTGGTGAAATGTTGAGCCGATCCCAGTTCGAGCCAAGCTTGTCTAATATATTAGGCACTAATACATTAGTCAAACCTGGGCTCTGATACCACTAAAAACCTTATCACGCCCTGCTTTTCAAAAGAGAATACGGAATATGAATACATAGTGAATGATTTTCATCATCCATAAGCTGTTCAGGAAACTTTACAACATCTCACTAAATAATCAGAATCAGAAGCAAAAGAGTCAACCACACATGCATAACTGAATTAATAAACCAACAAGATTTACTTGAAACAAAATGTATTAATCTCAAATAAGTCAGAATCTGGACGAATCAAATATCTTGGGTCACATCGCCAAATACAAAGTAAATATCCAAGTACTCAAAATACATTGTTCAAAGCAACAACAATAATAATAGCAAAAAGATGTCCGGCAATAATATCTCATTTCTCCAATACCATCGGGCAAACGATCATCCTGATCTGCAATCAATAATTTGCAGGAGAAGGAAAAAGTCTACAAGTACCTGTCAATGCAAGTTACGGGTCACTTACAATGTAGGATACAAGTATATGGGAAAGGTAACAAATAGCATGGAATAGTGCATTAACAGTAATAATTAGCATGAATCAGTAAAGCAAAGTCAACTAGCATGGAATACTAACAGTACAAATGAATGTGTTAAGTAACAGTGTCATATGGTAACTAACAGTGTCATATGGCAACTAACAGTGTCCAGTAACAGTAAGCTCAGTATATCAGTGCAACAGTATAACAGTATCAGTCCAACAGTATCAATCTAACAGTATCAGTCTAACAGTATCAGTCTTATGTTTACAGTCTTGTGTGTATTAGTAGCTAGGTTGCACTTCATGCATCTCGATTTTTACTACATGGTTGCTACAACGAACAGTTTCGCTTTAGATTTCATAGTGGACCATGATGGGGCAGTGTACTCAGGTATCAGTAATAGTAGCAGTAGCAGTAAAAGTAACAGTAACAGTAGCAGTAACAGTAACAGTAACAGTAACAGTATGGAACACTAGTTCCCTTCGAAGTACATGTTTCCAAATTTCCCACTACTAGATCTTCCCTTAAGAAACCCCGGTTTGATCACTTTTATTATGGTTATCAACAAACATGATAGTGCATGAAATAGTGTCAAACTAACATGGTATAATCGGTATTAGGTTCAGGAAAACAACCAAACATACATAGATGATATACGGTTACATAAACGAGCAAAACAGTGTATGTTTATTTTCAGGATAGCAAAACAGTACAGTACTAAAACAGTGATTCCCGTTACTAAAGAAATTCAAATATGAATCCGTCGAAGAATCTGGAAAATAGACTTCCACACGAATCCAGTGATCATATATAAGCCATATAGTATTTCACAAAATCATAACTCAAAACTGATTTGAATCCAGAAAATACGTTCAGTAAAACGAATTCACAGTCAGGAAAACAGCATCAAAACTCCTCAAATAAATCCAAGAAAAATCTGGATTAATCCCCTATATGTCTAGTATTAAAATATAAAGTTTCATAATATTCCAGTAAAATTAGTTCAGTCAAAAAAAATCTGTAAACATCAAGAAATGATAGTTTGGCAAATCTGGAATTCCCAGCACCGCTGTACGAAAATATAAATATCTCGCAAACCGTGAAACGAAATCCAGATCCGTCAAAGGGAGATGAAAATAGACAAAATAATCTAACTTTCATATTTCACTATTATTTTCCATACAGTAAAAGGAATTAGGGTGAAAATACAATTCTTTTCTAACAGCGAGCAAAATACAGCAATTATAGTTCTTGTTCAAGAGTATTAAACAGCGTATAAAACTCATCAATAAAATCCACCAAAATTCTGGGTAATCCCTAAATAGATATAGAAATATTGACCAAAATCTCAGATCAAAATAATGTATTTAGAACTAGTATCAAAATAGTTTAATCATCAAAATCATTAAGAAACGAAATCTGGAAATAGAATATACCGCTGTAGTAAAATAATCATAAATCACACATACGAAAACGAAATCGATCTCTGTCAAAAAATTTGGAAAGAAGAAAGATTTCTCTAAAAATCATGTTTAATACTGAAGTTAAGATACTGGCCTTAATATGGTCTAAAATAGCAATCAAAACTGATCATCGACAAAATACAGATTTTCCTCTTAACAACAAATCAACATACAACATACGAATCTTGTTCCAAATACAACCAAACATGAAATAGAGTTTACTAAGTGTCCAAACATCATGAATAGGGTATGTAACATATTTACAACCACCATATCACGTAGATCTCATCAAACACATAATTTCCTAATTATCTCATATATATGAATAAATCAAGGGCGGTCAAAACCTAGTTGTTTTCATGTCGATTGTGTCGTGAGGCAACTATGGTCAAATAGCACAATAGAGACAAAACTCATTAAAAATTGGAGTACAAGTTATTTGCCTTAACCGAAGACGAAAACGAACACCAAGAATAATAGGAACGAATTTCCGGGCAACGAACAAAATCCAAAAATAAAAATTAATGAACCCACGAACAATCCACACGATCACACGTGCGAACTCCACAACCGCGAGAGATCAAGAGAGAGAGAGATAGCGTTGGGACGGCGGCGGCCTCTTGGCTAGCTGTTGGTCGACGGCGCCGGAGGGAGGGAAAAGAGGTGGAGATGGTGAAGGATGGTGCAATGGAGTGCTCGGGTGTTGGCGGCTAGGTGGATTGCAGTCGGGAGTAGGGGATGCGGTGGTCGGTCAGTGGGTGAGCACAGGCCGAAGGGGAACAGGTCAATGAGAGGGGGGTCGGTGTGCTGGGTTGTGGCGCAGTCGGGGAGAGAGAGAGGGAGGCCAGTGAGAGAGAGTTAGGGTTAGGTTTTAGGGTTTTGTAGGGAGGGATTAAATAGGGTGTAGTTTAGGGTTTTGTAGTATGAGATGTGCATTGGGTATTTGGGTTGTGGATAGTTTAGGAGTAGTAATAGGATTAGTTTAATAGGATTGATTAGGATAAATTGTATAGGATTCAAAATAGGACTATAGTTTAATTTGGCTTTGGTAATCAATTAGGGATAAAACAATAGGATTGAAAATAGGATGAGCAACCAATTCACCATGAGCACCCAAGAACAAAAATAAAGAGAACGAGACCCCAAATAATAGAAAAGAACAACAATCGATGAAGAACGAAGCAAAAGACAACAAATCAAACACAAAAGAGCTCAAAATAAAATAAAATGAATATATATTGAAAACAACTCCAATATACGGTCCAAGAAAAATACAAGAGAGTACAATACTCAAGAAAGAAGAAAAATAAATCAAAAATACGAAAAACGAAAAACAGGGGTTACACAAACATCAAACGATCAAACAACATACAACCTAGCAATTGTTTCTACAATAGGTTAATTGTGTGACAATTATATGAACAACCCTATTCTCAATTCTATATGAACACATGAAAGATTCAATCTTGGAGTCAATAGAGGTACGAAGTCAAGTAAATTGGGGTTAGCTCGTGTAAACTCTCAATATTCCCAATGAAAGATGATGAACAATGTACAATACGATAAACAATAGGATCTACTTGCAAGAGTTTCAACAAAAACTTGAATTTGATTCAATAACAATTCAAGAGGAAAGTGACTTGCCTTGTTAACGAAGAAATCAAATACCAAGAATAACGGGATAAGGATCCCAGAGCAACGAACCCACGAACACACGAATCCACAAAATAGCACGTGTATAATACGTGCAAAAGGTGAGACAAGCAATAACAGCAAGAGCAAAATGCAGCAACAACACTGAAGAGCAAGAGTTGGCGGAGGTCGTCGGTGTCGTAGACGATGGCGCGACGGGGATGGGAGCGTCGGGGCGGCGCTACAGTGTTGGTCGACGGGACAGAGAAGCAGCAGCGGGGGTTAGGGTTTTGGCGCTGCTGTCGATCGGGAGCAGGGCAAAAGAAAGGTCGGGGTTGGGGTTGGGGTTTTGGTGTGCTGGGCGTCGACGAGAGAGGGCGGAGGAGTTAGCGTCGACGACAGGGAGGTCGACAGGAGTGGCGGTGGGGGGGGTGGCCGGAGTTTGGCTGGAGAATTGGGGAAGATGGGTGAACAGTGGGTTTGAGTGGGAGTTTTTGGACAGGGAGAGAGAAAACAGAGAGGAGAGAGAATATGAAAGAGAATAGATGGCTCTTAGGTTTCAATTTGTGCAATTTTAGGGTTTGCAATGGGATTATACTTATAGGGTGTAATTATGATGTTGGGTTAGTGGTTTAGGATCCAATAATAGCGGTTTTGGATCAAGAACAATTGAAATTGGGGTTTAGGGTTCAATAAGAGATAGATCTAAAATAATAGGGTTCAATAAAAATACCCACAATTAAATAAAGGAAAATATGATCAACAAGAAAAGCTCAATTAAGAAGAACGAAGAATTTAATGAACAAATTTAATTAAAATAATCCGGAAGGAATAATAGAGTTTTTTATTCAATTACAAATAAAATATTACAAAAGGGAAAAAATGAAAATAGCGGAAACGGTAGTTACACTTGGGGCGCACTTTTTCTCTCCTATATTTGGCAATTCAAGCAGTTTAACCATCATGAATTAAAATAATAAAAAAATAATATATGCTTCGTCATATACCCAAACTCGGAGATGTTGTTATTTAACAAATTCAGCCTCTACAGTCATAGCTTTTTAAATTACCAAGACATACAACGTTCACTCATAAAGGAAAAAAATAGAGAAATATATGATAAGAAAAGAAAACAGGCATACCGTGATCGTTACATGAGAACCCCAGCCACTGGAATATCATTTCGCTCTGCAATCTCCAACTAAAAATAAATGAATGTGTGAGTTCAGTTTTCAGACTGAGTATGAACATCTAAAAATTAAAATAAATACTAAAATATGTACAACTTTCTGATCACAGAAGCAAAATAAAATTAAAATACAAGATAAAAATAAAATGTATTACTCAAACATCCAAGACAAAAAAATTTCATATTATGATCAAATCAATGTATGCTTATTTCTGTTTTGCTGGATTAGTCAGCCATTTTTTGATTTCCTTTTTGTGTGCTTATTTCTATTTTACAACTTGTAAAGCCAGTGATTATTTGTTTGTACATTAACTGTTTTTATTGATTAATATATTTTTTGATGGCTGGAGCCTTTTGGCTCTATCCGATATATCAAAAATGATCAAATCAATGTACTTC
Source organism: Hemerocallis citrina (assembly GCA_017893485.1). Lineage (NCBI taxonomy): Eukaryota > Viridiplantae > Streptophyta > Magnoliopsida > Asparagales > Asphodelaceae > Hemerocallis > Hemerocallis citrina. Next base: position 159,675,308 of record CM030365.1, read on the forward strand.
TTTAATACATTTCATTTTCTGTATGAATATGGTTTTTTAACATATGGGTGGCTATATCTCACAACCTGGCAAATGTCTGCTACTCCTACTTCTTTTGTTCTGCGTTGTTTTCTTCATGCCATTTAACAGTAGATGAAAACAGATGCGAACTGTCTTTTAATTATATTAATTATGTCAAAACATGCAGATCTATGGAGTTACCTTCTAACAAAGAAAACTTGCAAATGGAGGTCTCATAATATAGACATATCATTTTCAATAAGTTTTTTTCTTGCATATGGGGACCAATTAGTTGTTGTAATTCATTCAGATCGAGTCATTAATTAAAGCTTTGTGTCACAATCACTTGGCTGACTTTCGACGACACATAAAATACCATAACTATGTTCATGCAAACAATGATTTGCCACTAAGGAATTATGTATCTGCTCTAAGGAATCACATTCACATCTAAGACATGATACATGTGCTACACAACGTCTTTTATGAGGGTCGGGATGGGCTGACGTGGCAAGGAAGAAGATGGTGATGGCTGATGTGGCGAAAAGGGGGGAGACTAAGAGTGGTTGTGCTCTTGTGATGGGGGGTTGGTGATTCTGAGGAGACGGAAAGATGGCGTGAACGGCGGCGGCGGCTACAACGGAGGGACAAGATAAGCATTAGGGTTTAGGGGATCTGAGGGATTGGGGGTTTCGGATTGGGGAGGGACATGAAGATGTTACGAACCCAAGAAAACTCACCCTTAAAAGCTAGCAGTTAAAGGGAGGGAACCCAAGTTTATAACTACCCAACATTGGTTTCCCATATAATCGATGTGAGACTAAATTTGGATCATAGCACAAGATTGGGAGTGAAATTGGGGTTAGGGTTTGGAGGGATTGGGGGTTTCAGATTGGAAAGGGTTGGGAGTGGAATTGGGGCTAGGGTTTGGGTTTTGAGAGATTGAGAGAGATCAAGATTTTGGCGAGATGTGGGGAGAGGAGATTGGAGCGGTTAGAATTTGGGCTTTGAGAGAGATCGTGAGAGAAGGGGATGGGTTTTAGCCTATCGTAAAAATAAGAATCCCACAATTATACATAATTATTGCAAATATAATATAGTAGCAATTTGGATGACTGAGATTTAATCTATGAATACAAGTTCTACGGTCCAGATCTTCTATGGACAGATTTTTTTTATGGCTTTTATAATAGAAATAAAATTTTTGGACTTTTTTATGGGTCTGGGTTCGGGTCTGGGTCCGGGTCCGGATCTGCTCTTTGAGTAGACCCGGAACCGAAAGTACAACAGTTCCTGTTTTAGGATCCGGGCCTGGACGCGTATAAACTGGGTCGGTTCAAGTCCAATACTAGATCCAGATCGGGTCCGTGTACGGAATATTTATACCTGTGATGGGCCCAATAACCACACATAGGCCTTCTAGAAATTCCAAACTTAAACCAGTTTTCCCTTCTTCCCTAGAATTTTTCCCGAAATAGGCAACTTTTTGAAACAAATTTTAAAAATAGACCACTTTCGAAATTAATTCCCAAAATAGCCCACTCGCAATACCGAACTGCAGCATTTTCGGTAACGTGGTCGCAGTTCCCTACTGCGGTTTATGTACATACCAAAAAAAATTAGATTCCAATACTTCACTTAAAATTTCTTCAGTCCAAGGAAAGTCCAAGTGAGATATAATTGAGACCGCAGTTGGTACTGCGGCCTCGATAATACGTAGGTCGTAGTTGACAACTGCGGTCTCCGTTATTTTAATTTTTTTGGGAAGTTTTAGATTTCTTGCACAGAAATTTGGAAGTTTCCGTCACAGTTGCCAACTTGCAACCTCAGTAAAAACTAGGTTGCAGTTGGCAACTGCGACTGTGAAACTTCCAAGTTTTCAGATAGTTGTCTACTGTCTGGAAACTTTAAAGTTTCACAGTTGCAGTCGCCAACTGCGGCCTCAGTATAAATTCGGTCCTATTTTGGCTATTTGTGCTGATGCTTTTAATGTGCTGAAAGTGGTCTATTTTGGAATGTGTATCAATGCCAAAAGTGGTCTATGTTAGAATGTGTATCAATGTTAAATCAATGCAAACTGCCAAAACTGACTTGTTGGAATGTGTATTAATGATGTTTATGCCAAATCAATGCAAGCTGCCAAACATTTTATTTTAAAAAAATAATAATAAAATAATTGAGGTCGCAGTTGTCAAGAACGGCCTTAGTATTATCGAGACCGCAGTTGCCAACTACGGCCTCAGTGATATTGGCTTGTGTTAATGCTTTTTATGTGCTAATATTGGCTTGTTGGAATGTGTATCAATAATATTTATGAAAAATCAATACAAAGTGCCAAAACATTATTTTGTTGGAATGTGTTGGAATTTAGTATACATTTAAAACATATATAAGTTGGGGATTCTGAAGTGTGGTCGCTTCTATGAGAATGATGCTAATTCTTTGTAACATTCATTTATACTAGGATAAAGCACAAGGCCGGAATGTGCTGACATTTAGAACTTGCACCTAGTAGAATCATGTGTGGTTTCATTAACTATTTGAATACGGGAAATGAGTTCAAGACTCAAGATCACTCATTCGTCTTGCATTTTGGGGATTTCCCACTATGTAATGTTCAAGTCTTCAAACACCTTCCTTTTGCATGGTTCTATACTTTTGGAAAATCGCTTCTCTTCAAATTAGTGTTTTAAATATATAAGTGGAGGATTGTTGAAATTTAGTATACATTTAAAACACATATTTTATTGTTTATTATCAACATTGCGTTGTGGCCCAATGGTTAAAGTTTTGGGCTCACATGAGGTTGGAGGATCAATTCTCATCTTCCACATACTAGTGTTACCATGTGCAAATTGCACAACCTAAATAAGTTTCAGGGACTCATAAAATTATATAGAATTTCCTAAAAATTGGAGAGAATTGGGATAAACATATGAATATCATTTCTACTGTAATTACTGAAATCTTCATTATCATCCTCACATAATCATCCTCACATAAGCAGATAATATAGTATAATGTATAATAATGCTAACAAATTAGCTCCCAAAAAAATCCAAGCGCCCAGAACACAGTCAAGTGTCAACAAAGAACTCCCCATCAAAACACGATTTTCGAACCCAACGAAGGCATGAAAAACTAATCTCATGATGATCAAACCAAATTCCCAATCACCAAACTTATTTCCATCCACCCCAAAATTACACTTAACGCATTCTGTCAAACACCTAAACTACATAGCATCACAACACAAAAATCCCCCCTTCAAATTTCCAATACCAAACCCTTCTCAGAGTACTCATTAAAATTATAAAAACACTTACCACGGCAGAAGGGATTGAGCTTGATTCAGACCCAGTTGAATTCATACGTGAAGATGTCAAACAGGAACCAATTCGAGAATTGAAAAATGGGTAGTGGAGTAGTTTGACAGTGGGTGCTCCAGTCTGAGAAGGAGAGCAATTGACAAGGGAGATGAACGACCGAGCATTGAAATGAAGGAAATGGGTTGAAGATGATGACAATTGGAGAAGAGGGTTGAGAGGCTGCTCATCTTTTAATTAAGAAATTAAAAGATGCGTGGAGAGCCTCCATTGCGTAAAGAGCGGCATGTGGCGTGGTGAGCAGTGTGCGGCGTGGCACTCCCTCAAATATTGTGTCAGATGTTAACATTTTTGCAAATATTGTGTCAGATGTTAACATTTGTGGCGTGCAAAATTTTGCTTGATGTACCATCAATTAAAATATGTGAAAGTCTCTATAACTGAGCATTAACATCGAATTCGAATTACCTAATCAAATTTTTGACTTCCATCCAGACTTTAACTAAAAAACTTTTGCCCTATTGAAATATTATGATGAATGTCAGGGATGCCGGCAGCAACTCAGTCGCCGGAGTGAAGCTCTAGTCCATCATCATCGTCGAAGGTTATGGGTTTCAGTATATCGAGTCTGTAATTGAGTTTTGTATTAGAGTTCAAAGTGTGTCTGTGTGTCTGTAGTTTTTACGTGCTTAGTGCACTGTTTTTTAAATGGTGAAGTAGCAGGAGAGGTGGCAGGAAGGAAAAGTGCATTTCGCACGTGCTCTTTTAAATCCTTGTCGTTTGTGTAACCGCCTACACCCTCCAGCTGCTTAAACCACTCATCTGTAACAAACTTGGGTATGAAATGAAAAGTAATTTCTTCTCCCCCAAACTTCCTTCATCTTCTCTATCACTTTCTCTCTCTAAATCCCAAAACTTCCATTTCTCAATCCATGGCCAGATCTCGAGCTCCCCGCAATCCATCACCTAACAATTTGGTATCAGAGCCAAATCCTGGTAACGCTGATGATGATGGTCGTACCGAAGGAAGTACGGAGTTAGAAGGTGAAGTGGCTCATCTGAGGAATCGTCTGACGCAGAATCAACTTCAGACAGGGTTCCTGACGAACAGAGTTGAGGCTATTGCGGCCAGCATCGGCGAGAGATTTTCAGCGATAGAATCCCAAATGGAGGCGATGATGGGATTGATGCAACGAACCTCACAACATCCTTCCAATCCTCAACAATTCAGGGCTCAGCAACCTCCACTGCTTCCCAATCCGCCGCCATCGCAGTTTTCTAGGGAGGTAAACCATGCTAATTCTCACTCAGTTGTGTTCACAAGTCAGAGCGATTTTGGGAATTTGATCAAGACTCCATTTAAAGTCGAATTCCCAATCTTCCAAGAGGGAGACCCTACGGAGTGGATCTATGGCGTGGAGCAATTCCTAGAGTTCTATGAGATTCCAGAGGCACAAAAATTGAAGTACGCTTCTCTAAATCTGAGGGGGAGAGCGGCGCAATGGTTCCGCATGCATATCAAACCCAGAGTTCATGAGATTACTTGGTCGAGGTTTCTAGAAGAGCTGCTAACTCGATTTGGCCCAACGGAGTTCAATGATTATAGCGGAATCTTGTCGAAGCTGCAACAAAAAGGAGACATCGACGCTTACATACAGGAGTTTGATAAACTCTCTAACTATGTTGAAGATTGGACGGAGGCGCATTATTTGAGCACATTCATAAGCGGACTGAGAGATGAAATTAGATGGAATGTAAAATCACAGCGCCCCAAGAATGTTAACGAGGCCATTGGGTTGGCTCGTGGGTTCGAAGAGAAGTTGTCCTGTCTGAGACGAAGTTACAAGGCTCCTTTTAACTCCAGGGTACAAGCTCCTATAATCAATCCACCTCCTGCAAAAACAACTTCCACACCCTCTAATACCATCAACCATCACCTTTCCCCCAATCCTGCATCAAACCTTAATTCCTCCAATCCTACGGCTAATTTTAATCCTCGACGTTTAAGCATTCAAGAAATGAGAGATAGAAGGGCCGAGGGGTTATGTTTTAATTGTGATGAGAGGTATTCTCAGGGACATTTGTGCAAGGCTCAGAAGTTTTATTATCTTGAAGCTCTGGAAGAAGAGGAAGAGAGTGCGGAAGATTTGGTTGAAAGTAGCGAAGAGCAGCTCACCCTCAACTCGTCACTCCCTTCTCCCACAACTTCAACTCCGTAGATCTCTTTCGATGCCTTGGTAGGAGCACAAGTATATCCTCAAACCATGCGTGTAAAAGGAAAAGTTAATGGTCGAGAGGTTAGTATTCTGATTGATACTGGATCTACCCACAACTACTTAGACCCACTTACTGCCATTAAGGCCAATTTGCTGATTAGAAGTGAACCCAAGTATAAGGTCACAGTAGCTAATGGTCAAGTAATGTATAGTGAAGGGACTGTAGAGAAGATCAATTTCACAGTGCAAGGTGTGAGTCTACGAGCTGATTTGCTATTACTTCCATTGGGGCCAGATGGTGTTGGGAGCTCATTGGCTTAGATCTCTTGGTCCAGTTACTATGGATTTTGAACAAATGACGATGCAATTTCAATATGAAGGGAAGTGTCACAAACTGCAGGGAATTACCAATCCTCTATTGCAGTGTCTTGAGGGAGAGGAGTTGGTTAAAATTAGCAGCTGCATTTGTCAAGCGTATATGATACAGTTGCAAGGTGAATCCTCCGAAGTAGAAGCATCAGACAAAGCAAATTGTGAGAAGGATAATAAGGGAGATGAGGTCCTGGCTGAACAGAGGGATGCTGAAATTCTACAGATTCTGCAAAGCTTCCCTGAGGTTTTCTCCGATGAAATGAGTTTGCCCCCACCAAGATCAATCGATCACCACATTCCTATGATTGAAGGCCACACACCTATATGTATTAGACCCTACAAACAACCACACTTCTACAAAAATGAAATTGAACGACAGGTTAAAGAGATGCTCAGCTCCGAGTTTATTCGACCAAGTAATAGTTCTTATGCTTCCCCTGTCATATTAGTGAAGAAGTCCGATGGTAATTGGAGAATGTGTGGACTATAGAGCTGTAAACAGCCTCACTCTCAAGGCTAAGTTTCCCATTTCCATTGTAGATGAACTCTTAGATGAATTGAGTGGAGCCAAGTACTTCTCTAAGATCGACTTAAGGTCGGGATACCACCAAATTAGAGTGCATCAAGATGATGTCCTAAAGACAGCATTTCGAACTCATCATGGGCATTTTGAGTTCTTGGTCATGCCTTTTGGACTCACAAACGCCCCCGCAACTTTCCAAAACCTTATGAATAATATTTTCAAGGAATTTCTTCGCAAATTCATCTTGGTTTTTTTTGATGACATCCTAGTCTATAGTGCTTCCTGGGAGAGCCACATTGCACACTTAACACAGGCTTTGAAGATCTTAAGTGATCACCAGCTAATAGCCAAGAAGAGTAAGTGTAGCTTTGGAAGAACATCGGTGGGTTACTTAGGCCATATCATCAGTGCTGATGGGATTTCGGTGGATAGAAACAAAATCAAGGCTGTAGAAGAGTGGCCTGAGCCTAAGAATATCAAGCAGCTGAGGGGATTTTTGGGTCTTACAGGTTACTATCGGAGATTTGTCAAAGATTATGGTAGTATAGCAGCTCCACTTACCCAATTGCTCAAAAAGAATTCATTCCAGTGGTCAGAGAAGGCAACACAAGCATTCCTCAAACTCAAGTTAGCTACGACTTCCACTCCTGTTCTTCGACTCCCTGATTTCTCAAAACCTTTTACCTTGGAAACGGATGCTTCATTAGAAGGAATTGGCGCAGTTCTTATGCAAGAGTTACACCCAATAGCTTATATGAGTAAGGCACCGAAGGGAAGAGCACTGGCTATGTCAACGTATGAAAAAGAGATCCTTGCTATATTGCAAGTAGTGAAATTTTAGAGGCAATACTTGCTTGGGTCCTCATTTGTGATCAAAACAGATCAGCAAAGTATCAAATACATGCTTGAACAGAAGATCAATACTGAGGTTCAAGAAAAATGGATGTGGAAGCTGCTCGGATATACCTTCAGAGTCGAATATAAGAAGGGACCTGAAAATACAGTTGCTGATGGATTGTCGAGAAGACAAGGGGATCAAGACACTTATTGTGAGATAACCTTTGTAGTTCCAAATTGGTTAGAGGAGATTAAAACCATGGGGGAACAAGATCCATACTTCCTGGAGCTAGATGAGAAGCAACAAGGAGGATTGCTTAATCCTGCAGACTACAAGAAAATGGGGGGAATTTGGTATTACCAAGGGAAGATTTTGGTGAGTCCAAATGCAAGTGTTAAAGAATTAATATTCCTAGACCACCATTCATCAAGCATGGGGGGGCACTCTGGTTTCCATAAGACACTGCAAAGGATAAAGAGAGCTTTCATATGGGAAGGAATTAGCAAGGATGTGAAGAAGTTCATAAGGGAATGCTTAGTCTGCCAACGCAACAAGAATGAAACAACGTTGCCTGCAGGCTATCTACAGCCCCTCCCCATTCCTGAGAGAATCTGGGAAGATATTTCCATGGATTTCGTGGAGGGTTTGCCCAAGTGCACAGGTAAAAATGCTGTCATGGTGGTTGTTGATCGTTTAACAAAATATGCGCACTTCATTGGGATTGCACATCCATATACGGCTCAAACAATAGCGCAGGTTTTTATCGACAATGTCTACAAGCTACGTGGGATGCCCCGTAGCATAGTTAGCGATAGAGACCCTATTTTTGTTAGCAAATTCTGGAAGGAGTTCTTCACATTGCAGAATTGTCGACTTCAAATGTCAACGGCGTATCACCCTCAAAGCGACGGCCAAACTGAGATAGTGAATAAGGCACTGGAATTATATCTGAGATGCTTGGGTGGTCAGAAGCCCACAGATTGGGTTCGTTGGCTTGGTTGGGCGGAATTTTGGTATAATACCTGTTGGCATGTGTCAACGGGACTCACACCTTTTGAGGCTGTCTATGGAAGACCACCACCATCATTATTGCGCTGTCCCTGGTACGTCAGCTCTACCAGCGGTTGAGAATAGTTTAATGGCTAGCAATTGTTAAATTGCTAAAGGATAATTTGACTCAAGCTCAGAGTCGTATGAAGTTCTTTGCTGATCGAAGAAGAACTGAGAGGAGTTTTGAAGTGGGAGATTTAGTGCTGTTAAAGTTGCAACCATACAGGCAGGTATCGCTGCGAAATGCTACTCCTCAGAAGCTATCATCCAAGTATTTTGGGCCGTATCGAGTTTTGGAGAAGATAGGTTCAGTTGCTTACCGTTTAGAGCTACCCCCATCTACTTCCTTGCATCCAGTTTTCCATGTGTCAAAATTAAAGAAATGCCATGGTGATCATCTCCCTAATATTTCAGCGGAAGAACCTCATTGGTGGGTTGATGAATCTCTATCTGAAGAGCCTGAAGCTATACTGGAACGGAGAGTGTTTAAGAAGAATAATAGGGTGGGAATTCAGCTGTTAGTGAAGTGGAAGAATGAGGATTTGAGCTGTGCTCGTGGATCGACATAGACGATTTCCATCGAAAATACCCGAGTTTTGAACTTGGGACAAGTTTAGTTCTATGGGGGGAGGAATTGTCAGGGACGCCGGCAGCAGCTCAGTCGCCGGAGTGAAGCTCTAGTCCATCATCATCGTCGAAGGTTATGGGTTTCAGTATATCGAGTCTGTAATTGAGTTTTGTATTAGAGTTCAAAGTGTGTCTGTGTGTCTGTAGTTTTTACGTGCTTAGTGCACTGTTTTTTAAATGGTGAAGTAGCGGGAGCGGTGGCGGGAAGGAAAAGTGTGTTTCGCACGTGCTCTTTTAAATCCTTGTCGTTTGTGTAACCACCTACACCCTCCAGCTACTTAAACCACTCATCTGTAACAAACTTGGGTATGAAATGAAAAGTAATTTCTTCTCCCCCAAACTTCCTCCATCTTCTCTATCACTTTCTCTCTCTAAATCCCAAAACCTCCATTTCTCAATCCATGGCCAGATCTCGAGCTCCCCGCAATCCATCACCTGACAATGAAGTGACTAATGCCTCAATCATAACAGATAACCCATTTAATCTCCGAAAAAATACGATATAAGACCCAATAAAGGCATTGTTCAAAAGAATTTGCATAAAGCAAAAACCTATCTAAATTTCATCAATTTCAACAGAGCCTCTATCCCAAATCTCAGTAGTAACTCCCATGAACTTTTGTGTCATCAAAAATCTTTCGTCATAAATTCCTCAATCATATCATTTACATAAAAGAAATCAAATATATATTCTAGTTTGAACCAGTCAAAAGGGAGCCCATACCTACCATTGAAGAATGAGGTTTTAAAGGGAGGAACCCGGGAAGCTTTCAAAGAGGGAGACGACGTTGGGGGTAGGGCCAAGCTGAAAAGGGGTGTTTTTATCGCCATTATTGGGAGAGGAAAAAAACCCCACTTTTGCGAAATTGGATGAAGAAAGAGAGAGAGAGATTTGGAGAGTTGGGTTTTCTGGGGTTTGGATTGGATTTTTTGTGTGGAAGAGATGAGAAGAATCTATATAATAAAACACAAAGAAAGCTATCAAGTGGCTCTCCTTCAATTCCCAAAAAATCAAAGGCCTAGATTTAATCTTACAAAGCATATTTTTCTGCTCTCCCCCCTTCCCCCACCAAAAGTTTCTCTCCAAGACTCAAATTCAAATCCCCACCCAAAACAACTCCTATATTTATTTAATTTTTTTTCCTCTCTCTCTCCCTCTCTCTTCTATTCAAAAAATTAAGGTCTGTTTGGTTCAAAGGAGGAGAGGGGAAGGGAGGGATTTTAATGGAGGAGAGGGAAAGAGAGGGGAGGGATTTTAATCAAGACTCTGTTTGGTTCGAAGGAGGGGAGGGGAGGGGAAATAATTATCTTCTTGTTTGGTTCACAAGGAGAGGAAAGGGATTTTATAATAAAATTACTTTTATACCCGTTTACATTTTATAACAAAACTCAACTACAAAAAAAATCAAGTGTCTCTTGGAATGAACTTTGCAACAGAAAAGAACACACAAAATGAATGGACAAACATTCTTCTAGAAACAAGAGATCAAACTATATGGCAAAAAGAATTGACAAATAGTTCACAGAATCACATTGATGAGAGAGAAATAGCCTCCCCCCTTCCCCCACCAAAAGTTTCTCTCCAAGACTCAAATTCAAATCCCCACCCAAAACAACTCCTATATTTATTTAATTTTTTTTTCCTCTCTCTCTCCCTCTCTCTTCTATTCAAAAAATTAAGGTCTGTTTGGTTCAAAGGAGGAGAGGGGAAGGGAGGGATTTTAATGGAGGAGAGGGAAAGAGAGGGGAGGGATTTTAATCAAGACTCTGTTTGGTTCGAAGGAGGGGAGGGGAGGGGAAATAATTATCTTCTTGTTTGGTTCACAAGGAGAGGAAAGGGATTTTATAATAAAATTACTTTTATACCCGTTTACATTTTATAACAAAACTCAACTACAAAAAAAATCAAGTGTCTCTTGGAATGAACTTTGCAACAGAAAAGAACACACAAAATGAATGGACAAACATTCTTCTAGAAACAAGAGATCAAACTATATGGCAAAAAGAATTGACAAATAGTTCACAGAATCACATTGATGAGAGAGAAATAGCCAACAGTGATTCTTTTCTTCGAGTATGTACTACTTCGTTTTACATTATATTTATCTACCGAGAATTATTAGGTGTGATGTGCTATTACGGTTTGAACTATATATATACCTATGATAAATGAAGAGTTTGGACTTGTGAAATGAACAAAACTTGGTTGTCATTTTTCTTTATGCTCAATGTGGATATTGCCCATGATGTTCTTATGTTCATTTTTCCTTCACAAAATTGCCTGTAATTTGATTACGGGCGGGAGGGGAGGCTCACACCTTGGGATCTATCAAAGTTCATGTAGCTTGATTGTAACTTGATTGTCACCTTAGTTCTTACCAGTGCTCATCTTTGTTAGTTATGGGGTAAATTTGTGTTGATGTACTGCTTCTCAATGAAAAACTTCGGCATTCATGGAGCACACTTTTCTGTTGCTTTCTTTCGACTGCATTTTTGGAAATCTATTGCTTATACAGGTGATTGGAGATTATGATCTGAGTTTTGTTCATATCTTTTTATTCTATAATTATGTACTCCTTTACTTGTTGCTAGTCCTGTTTGCCTTGCATTTCTTTGGACTTTTGCCTTACAAGAGAATTAATTAACATTCACAGGTACGATATTCTCTAAGACTAGTTGCTGGATTTAGTCCATGATCTCAGGAGCAGCCACGAGAAAGAGAAGCAGTATATTACGTTTAAATCTTTTTGCAACAGTGTCGTTCCAAATTACCTTGAGGCATATCGACCAGGAGTGTTGAGATTAGGGATTTGGTAAATTTGGTTTAGATTATAGGGATATAAAAAGGGCAATTTAGTCCAATCACTTATACCCAATTTCTCTCCCCTCCAAATCCTCCAATATTGGAGGGGAGCCAAAGGTGACTCAGGAGGGATCCTACACCCCTCCATTCCCCTCCCCTCCCCTCCTAAAAAATGAACCAAACAAGAAATATTTCAAAAAAAACCCTCCCCTCCCCTTCCCTCCCCTCCACTCCCCTCCAACCAAACACATACTAAGAAAAGTTTCTCTCCAAAACTCAAATTCAGATCCCCACCCAAAACAACTCCTATATTTATTTAATTTTTTCCCCTCTCTCTCTCCCTCTCTCTTCTATTCAAAAAATTAAGAAAATAAAAATTTTAAAATTTTTAAAAATAATTCAAAAAAATAAAAAAAAATCATATAATATATTTTTTGCTGGACCCCCACAAGTTTCTCATATAATATGTTTACTACTTCAATTAATTTGCTAGACCTCTAAAACTATTTTATATGATCAAATAAGGCACACCGTTCCGAAGACGTGTCGTAGGCACGTGTCAACGGGCAAACCTTATGTGGAGAGCGGCATGCGGTGTGGTGAGCGGCATGCGGCATGCGGCGTGAGGAGGAAGGGGTTGCGTGAGTGCGGCGAGCGGCGTGCGGGGTGAGGAGGAGGGGGCGACGGGAGGGATGCGAGGGTTTGGGTTTGGTTTTATTTATTTATTATTATTATTATTATCTATTCCGAAGACGTGTCGTAGGCACGTGTCAACGGGCAAACCTAGTTATATCTATATATTATGTGGAGAGCGGCATGCGGTGTGGTGAGCGGCATACGGCATGCGGCGTGAGGAGGAAGGGGTTGCGTGAGTGCGGCGAGCGGCGTGCAGGGTGAGGAAGAGGGGGCGACGGGAGGGATGCGAGGGTTTGGGTTTGGTTTTATTTATTTATTTATTTATTTATTTATTATTATTATCTATACTATTATTAAGCAAAGCCCCATTTTGGCGGGTTTTTACTATCATGCCCCCATAAATATAAAAGGCTAAAAAAATAGGGTTAATATCGGAGGTCAAAAATATAATTTGCATGTATTGAAAAAATAATTAACACATGCATGCAAATATCAAAATGAATAAATTAACACAGCATGACTTCTTCGGTTTTGACACAAAGAAAGCTATCAAGTGGCTCTCCTTCAATTCCCAAAAAATCAAAGGCCGAGATTTAATCTCACAAAACATATTTACCCCCTCTCCCCCGCTCCCCCCCCCCCCCACCAAAAGTTTCTCTCCAAAACTCAAATTCAAATCCCCACCCAAAACAACTCCTATATTTATTTAATTTTTTTTCCCTCTCTCTCTCCCTCTCTCTTCTATTCAAAAAATTAAGAATAGTTTCTCTCCAAAACTCAAATTCAAATCCCCACCCAAAACAACTCCTATATTTACTTAATTTTTTTTCCTCTCTCTTTCCCTCTCTCTTCTATTTAAAAAATTAAGAAAATAAAATTTTTAAAAACTTTAAAAATAATTCAAAAAAATAAAAAAAAATCATATAATATATTTTTTGCTGGACCCCCACAAGTTTCTCATACAATATGTTTACTACTTCAATTAATTTGCTAGACCTCCAAAACTATTTTATATGATCAAATAAGGCGCACCGTTCTGAAGACGTGCCGTAGGCACGTGTCAACGGGCAAACCTTATGTGGAGAGCGGCACGCGGTGTGGTGAGCGGCATGCAGCATGCGGCGTGAGGAGGAAGGGGTTGTGTGAGTGCGGCGAGCGGCGTGCGGGGTGAGGAGGAGGGGGCGACGGGAGGGATGCGAGGGTTTGGGTTTGGTTTTATTTATTTATTTATTATTATTATTATTATTATCTATTCCGAAGACGCACCGTAGGCATGTGTCAACGGGCAAACCTAGTTATATCTATATATTATGTGGAAAGCGGCATGCGGTGTGGTGAGCGGCATACGGCATGCAGCGTGAGGAGGAAGGGGTTGCGTGAGTGCGGCGAGCGGCGTGCGGGGGTGAGGAGGAGGGGGCGACGGGAGGGATGCGAGGGTTTGGGTTTGGTATTATTTATTTACTAGGTTTGCCCGTTGACACGTGCCTACGGCACGTCTTCGGAATAGATAATAATAATAATAATAAATAAATAAATAAATAAATAAATAAAACCAAACCCAAACCCTCGCATCCCTCCCGTCGCCCCCTCCTCCTCACCCCGCACGCCGCTCGCCGCACTCACGCAACCCCTTCCTCCTCACGCCGCATGCCGCATGCCGCTCACCACACCGCATGTCGCTCTCCACATAAGGTTTGCCTGTTGACACGTGCCTACGGCACGTCTTCGGAACGGTGCGCCTTATTTGATCATATAAAATAGTTTTGGAGGTCTAGCAAATTAATTGAAGTAGTAAACATATTATATGAGAAACTTGTGGGGGTCCAGCAAAAAATTTATTAAATGATTTTTTTTATTTTTTTGAATTATTTTTAAAGTTTTTAAAAATTTTATTTTCTTAATTTTTTGAATAGAAGAGAGAGGGAGAGAGAGAGGGAAAAAAAATTAAATAAATATAGGAGTTGTTTTGGGTGGGGATCTGAATTTGAGTTTTGGAGAGAAACTTTTCTTAATTTTTTGAATAGAAGAGAGAGGGAGAGAGAGAGAGGAAAAAAAAATTAAATAAATATAGGAGTTGTTTTGGGTGGGGATATGAATTTGAGTTTTGGAGAGAAATTTTTGGTGGGGGTAGGGGGGAGAGCAGAAAAATATGTTTTGTGAGATTAAATCTAGGCCTTTGATTTTTTGCGAATTGAAGGAGAGCCACTTGATAGCTTTTTTTGTGTTTTATTATATAGATTTATTATTATTATTATCTATATATTATTATTAAGCAAAGCCCCATTTTGGCAGTTTTTTACTATCATGCCCCCATAAATATAAAAGGATAAAAAAATAGGGTTAATATCGGAGGTCAAAAATGTAATTTGCATGTATTGAAAAAATAATTAACACATGCATGCAAATATCAAAATGAATAAATTAACACAGCATGACTTCTTCGGTTTTGACACAAAGAAAGTTATCAAGTGGCTCTCCTTCAATTCCCAAAAAATCAAAGACCTAGATTTAATCTCACAAAACATATTTTCCCCCACTCCCTCCCTCCCCTCCACCAAAAGTTTCTCTCCAAAACTCAAATTCAAATCCCCACCCAAAACAACTCCTATATTTATTTAATTTTTGTTCCTCTCTCTCTCCCTCTCTCTTCTATTCAAAAAATTAAGAAAAGTTTCTCTCCAAAACTCAAATTCAAATCCCCACCCAAAAAAACTCCTATATTTATTTAATTTTTTTTCCCCTCTCTCTCCCTCTCTCTTCTATTCAAAAAATTAAGAAAATAAAATTTTAAAAAACTTTAAAAATAATTCAAAAAAATAAAAAAAAATCATATAATATATTTTTTGCTGGACCCCACAAGTTTCTTATATAATATGTTTACTACTTCAATTAATTTGCTAGACCTCCAAAACTATTTTATATGATCAAATAAGGCGCCCCGTTCCGAAGACGTGCCGTAGGCACGTGTCAACGGGCAAACCTTATGTGGAGAGCGACATGCAGTGTGATGAGCGGCATGCGGCATGCGGCGTGAGGAGGAAGGGGTTGCGTGAGTGCGGCGAGCGGCGTGCGGGGTGAGGAGGAGGGGGCGACGGGAGGGATGCGAGGGTTTGGGTTTGGTTTTATTTATTTATTTATTTATTATTATTATTATTATCTATTCCGAAGACGTGCCGTAGGCACGTGTCAACGGGCAAACCTAGTTATATCTATATATTATGTGGAGAGCGGCATGTGGTGTGGTGAGCGGCATACGGCATGCGGCGTGAGGAGGAAGGGGTTGCGTGAGTGCGGCGAGCGGCGTGCGGGGTGAGGAGGAGGGGGCGACGGGAGGGATGCGAGGGTTTGGGTTTGGTTTTATTTATTTATTTATTTATTTATTTATTATTATTATTATCTATACTATTATTAAGCAAAGCCCCAATTTGGCGGTTTTTTACTATCATGCCCCCATAAATATAAAAGGCTAAAATAATAGGGATAATATCGGTGGTCAAAAATGTAATTTGCATGTATTGAAAAAATAATTAACACATGCATGCAAATATCAAAATGAATAAATTAACACAGCATGACTTCTTCGGTTTTGACAACAGCATGACTTGCATGCACAATTTATTTCTATACTATTATTATGCAAAGCCCCATTTTGGCGGTTTTTTACTATCATACCCCCATAAATATAAAAGGCTAAAAAAAATAGGGTTAATATCGGATGTCAAAAATGTAATTTGCATGTATTAGGAAAATAATTAACACATACATGCAAATATCAAAATGAATAAATTAACACAGCATGACTTCTTCGGTTTTGACAACAGCATGACTTGCATGCACAATTTATTCATAAGAAAGTTTCCTCCTATCAAAGTCAGTAGGTCTAACACATGCATGCAAATATCAAAATGAATAAATTGTGCATGCCTGTCTGCATGCATGCATGCAACCCCTTCGGTGACGTGCCCCTTCTTCAAAATCCTACACACCTTTAAATATTAGGGCGTGCATCGCACGTCTGCAAATAGCTAGTTATTTTAAATTTTAGAGGGGGGATGAAGATGAAGCGGTGTGTGGGATTTTGTTGGTCTGTTGTGCGGTTTGTACGTAAAGTTTTTCTTTTGTTCTCCTTTCGCTATTTCAAAATAGAGAAAGAAGAGAGGGGTAGACTCTCTCTCCCATGAGTCTAATGTATAGATATAATTAGATATATATATATAGATATTTATATATCTTTGAGAGGGCCGGACCTTAAGGCCTTAGGGGTTTGGGGTCTCTTGAAAAATAATTTTTTTTTTACTGGTTTTAAATTTTCAGATTTTGAACAGATAAAAAGAATGTTTTTCTCATCAAATGCTACTAGCCGTTTTTGACCAGTCTATAAAAATCAATGAAACATTTTTATGGCCTTTACAAAATCTGTTATGATGAAAATAAATCCTAGTTTTAATGGCAAAAATAAAGGAAACATTTTTCTCTCCTTTGTTTATAAAAAAAGGATTTATGTTAAAAAGAAAAAGTAGAGAAAAATAGTATTTCCTCCTCCTTTCAGTTATTGAGCGATTCATTTTCTTTTTTGGGATGCAAGTTGGTACGTGTTGCCATTGGAGTATTATGGAACACTGTAAACAGAAGCTCGTTGTATCCTGTGAGAAGTATTTGGTGATCAAACGATTCATCTCCAGAGTCGGCCAAATAGCTTTTTAAAGAAAGTGCAATCCACGCCTCGAGCCGTTCTCACACTTTCTTGTTGCAGTTAAAGTCAATCAATCAATCTATTTCAGAACCGTGCGGTGCTATCAGAAGGTTAATTTGGACATTCAGGTCTACTAATTATTTTCTCAACAGAATGTGTATCAATGATTCACATGCCAAATCAATGAACAATGTCAAATCAAATTTAAATTTATCTTCTACTCCTATATATACAAGGGTGAAGTATTCTCTTCAACATCATGTTCCTCTTGAACATGATCTGGTGGGGGGAAATTAAAAGATGAAAAAAAGAGAAAAATCTCGGAGATGAAGAAAAAACAAATAAATTGATGTGAGTAGTAATGGATCATATATTCAAATATGTGAGATTATGTTGGTTTATGTGAGCTTAAGGAGAGAGATAGATGCATGTTCATACTAGTATACTAGTACATGCCAGGTTTCCCTTAACGGATAGGGAAGACATCTGATTCTGCCTATTTTCTTCCTTTTTAAAATGCATGAGTAGCAACACCTTCTTCCTTTATATACTTCAATGCACCACCATTAGGCATAGTGCATAAATTCTCTGGTTTGGAAGATGGAGTAGTAGAGGGTGTCACAATATATTTATGCTACTTTTCAACTTCTTGACATGCACACCTCCTATTCATGCACCAAATAGCATGAATTAGAGGAGTGCTTGTCAAGAAGTTGTAAAGTACTATAAATACACTGCTACACCCTCTACTACTTTAACCTCATAACCAGAGAATTGCTGTCTCTTTCTAATTGTGGTGCATGAAAGTGTGTGCAGGGAGTACAAATGGTACTTCTGTATTGAAAAAAAGGCAAAATCAGTTGTCCTTCTTACCTGTTTGAGAAAAAACCCAACATGTACTTGTATACTAAAGTGATTGCTGCATCTAATCAAATATATATGTAATCAATTTGTAATGTATGCATTACTGTAATTTCAATTGAATTAATGTAATCACTTTGTAATGTAATCAGTTTCCAGCATTTATAAAAATTAAAATAACAGAGACCACAATTGTTAACTGCAACCTACGTACTATCGAGGTCGCATATATCTCTCTTAGACTTACTTGGACTTGAGAATTTTTTTGGAATCTGAATTTTATTAGTATGTATGTAGGCCGCAGTAGAGAACTGCGACTACGTTACCGAAAAGACCGTAGTTAGATATTGCGAGTGGTCTATTTTGAAAATTAGTTTAGATAGTGTTCTTTGTTTGGAATTAGTTTAAAAAATTGGCCTATTTCGGAGAAACAATCTTCTTCCCTAATCGGCTCCTATCCTCCGAACTTCCCCCCTCCTTCCAAGTAAAGTACAGTATATCTCCCCCGAAACCAATTCCAATTTCTTCCCCAAACTCCATGACCCAAAAGATGATCGTTCGCATCCGCAGCCGCGACGGCCTCGAGCGCGTCACCATCCCCAACCCCGCCACCTCCACCCTCTCCACCCTCCAATCCCAAATCCAGTCCCAGCTCAACGTCCCCGTCCCCTCCCAATCCCTCTCCCTCGACCCCTCCCTCCTCCTCTCGAACCCCCCAACTGCAATCCAAACCCTCTCCGACCCCACCGCGCCCCTCTCCGCTTTGAAAATCGCGCACGGCTCCATCGTCTTCCTCTCCTACGAGGGGGAGCGGACGGTGGCCCGGCCGTCGGTGGTCACGCCGGCCGGGTCGTTCGGGAAGAAAATGACGATGGACGATCTGATCGCGAAGCAGATGAGGGTGTCGCGGCAGGAGGCGGGAAAGTGCGAGTCGGTGTCGTTTGATCGGGACGCGGCGAACGGGTTTCAGTTGTATGTGAATCAGACGCTGGCATTTGCAGTGAAGAGAGGGGGGTTTATGTATGGGAAGGTGGGGGAGGGGGCCGTGGTGGAAGTAGATTTTATCTACGAGCCGCCGCAACAGGTTAGATGAAATGTTGTTGTTGTTGTTGATGTCACTATTTTTGGGACGAAATTTGATGGTTAAGTGTAGAATTCTTGTTGTACTGCTTCGTTACAGAAAAAAATAAAAATAAAAATAAAAATAAAAATCTCATGAGCAATTAATTAATTGGTGGTGGCTTTAGATTGGAATTTTTTCCTGTACTAAGCCACCTTTTGAAACTATTTTCCATTGTGAGCCACTTTCGAAACTATTTCAATGAGTAAACAACCCGCCACGTCGGTTATAGCCGCAGTCGGGAAGTGGGAACTGCGGCTACAACTATTTTGAAACCGCAGTTCCCAACTGCAGCTTCTTTGATTTTTTTTAATGCCGCAGTTCTCAATTGCGGCTATGGTAAAAAATCGACAATACTTGAGACACATAGAGCCAAGTATTGGAGACTTGGAATTTTTTAAAAAGATTTTTAATGTTAAAGAGATGCCGCAGTTGGAAACTTACTTAAAATAAATTTTCCGTATAGCCTAGGCTACAGTGGTGGATCTGGGCCCAAGCAGCCCAAGCGGCTGCTTTGGGCCACAAAATTTTTAGCGCCCCATTTAAAAAAATATATTTATTCACTGTTATTAAAAAAAATAAAATAAAAAAATAAATCCCAACCGTCACCTAATTTCTCTCCCTCTCCCTTTAATGCCTTATTTGACGATTTGCATTCAGCATTCTCTGATTCTCATGAATTTTAATAATTTAATCCCTCTCTTCCTCTCTCTCTTAGTCTCTCCATCCCATAATACTTCTTCAAATCTTCAAATTTTCTTAATCCCTCTTGCCCGTCACCGCGTCGCCCATCGCCCATTGCCGCGTCGCCCGTCGCCCGTTGCCATCTCCCTGCGAGTGCGACTGTGCAAGTCGCTGACTTCGCTATGCCACAGTGGTAGGTAATTTCATTGTCTTCAAGACTTCATCTTCTATCTCTTGTTTTTTTAAGTTATCATCTGTGATCTATGATAGTGTGATCTGTGGAGTTATTACATTACTGTGGAGTGTGGAGTTATCAAGAAAGATTAAAGAAGGGGACTGCAAACAGGAACTGTAAGTATGGAGTTATTTCTTCAATTCTTCTAAATCCCCGATTACGCTCGATTAATCCCCGATTAATCGCTAATCGGGGGCTAAGCGATTATTTTTTTTATCGAATTATTATATTTCAATAGTTAGCAATTTAATCGGGTATAATCGGCCGATTAGTGGTTAATTGGCCGATTTTAAGTGGCCGATTAACCGATTAAATCTTCTTCTCTAATTTTCATGCTCGTTTGCATTATTTGGACTCAAACCGGCCCGAACTCAAATCCAAATCCAAAATTCAAACCCCTTCTGGTTCTTGCGTAAACCCAAACCTGACATGCCACCACTCTCTTCTTCTTCCTCGCGCAAACCCAAACTCAAACTGATTCTCTTCTTCTTCTTTGAGTAAACCCAAACCCGACCCGTCGTCGCTTCCCTGCGCTGTCGCATACTTGACCCGGCCCGCATCTATTGTACCTCCTCTTGTTGCTTGTGTTGCTCCTCCCCAATTGTTTTTATTTGATGAAACCAATCCGCAAACCCAATCCGACCCACATCCATAATTCAAACTCAGCTTAAACCAAGTATTCTCTTCTTTTTCTCTATAACTATGTTTCTATTTGATAATCTCATAATAATTTTATGTTAGGATTTAGGGTTGCTACATAATGAGAATATACCACATCCATAATCCAAACTCAGCTCAAACGAAGTATTCTCTTCTTTTTCTCTATAAATATATGTTTCTATTTGATAATCTCATAATAGTTTTATGTTAGAATTTAAGGTTGCTACATAATGAGGATATATCTTTTTTTTTAAATTATATATATATATATATATATATATATATATATATATATAACGATTTTTCCGATTTAATCCCCAATTATTTTCCGATTAACCGATTAATCACTAATCGCTCCTAGACCGATTAGTTCCAAAAACCGATTTTAACTGCCACTTAACCGATTTTAAGTGGCCGATTTTGAGTAGATTGGTTATCAATTTTTTTTTGGATGGATATATATATATATAAATTTGATTTCATTTAGGTAGTTTGTCCTTTAAGGCTCAAAGTTTGTTTGTATTTAAATAATTATCTTATTTTGTAAACTTGCAAAAGGCCTCATTTTAAAACTTGCTTAGGGCCCCTGAAACTCAGATACGCCCCTGCTAGGCTATAGCTGACATGCCATATGGTGGCTTACTCAAGGAAATAGTTACGAAAGTGGCCTACAACGAGAAATAGTTTCAAAAAGTGGCTTAGTACGGGAAGAACTTCCTTCGGATGGACCCACATGTTTGTGTCTTGTAATACAAGAGCAGAGCAGAGCAGCAGAATTTATGTGGAAATTGTAGAGCTAAGACAGATAGGCTAATTATATTTTTGTTATAGAAGGGATGATGTGCTTCTTACTCCTTAGAGATGAATATATTTATGTATCACCGTTCTCTGTAGGCTGCAAATTGTTAGGAGATACTTGTAGGTGGAAGATAACTGGTTTTTTCGGAGCTGGGATACCTCGAGGTATTTTAACTATTGTGCCCGAAGAGTTAATACGCCTGGACCTCGAGGTATCTCATCTTAAAAATTGTTCTGAGCCAAAGGCAGAATAATGGTTACCTCACTCCTTACCTCCATTTCCAAACGTGGTCTTAGGATACATGATATGGGTAAAAATAGAACTAAATTGGGACCTTCAAATCGGGCACAAATCTTAAAGCTCCCAGGGGAAAACGGTAAATTTCACTGGAAACGGGTCCGTAAACGGGAGTGGGGCCTCGTTTGTGCCCAACGACCCAAATCAGACTTATCTAACTAGGTTGTCATAACAGCTCAACATAAATGAGTTCATGATTATTTAAATATGATTTAAACTCATAATTATCCATAAGAGACGGTTCAAAAACCACATCTCTTATCATGAGAAAAGTTTTAACTCCCCTCAACCACTCTTATCTCTTCATGAAGAAGTGATAACCAATTCTATCCAAAACACTGAAAAGTAGAGACAAATCATTATCTTTAAACTGACCGCCTAAGCAATTACAAATACCTCATCATCTTCACAGAAATTAGGTAATCAGTATTTTGCCATCAAAAGCCCTCATATTCTTCTGAATTCTGACTTGAGCGTCGGAGGGTCTGTCGCCGGGGTCAACACCGGTGTTTCAGAATTTTGCAGGTCAGTCAGATC
This sequence comes from Hemerocallis citrina, assembly GCA_017893485.1. Taxonomy (NCBI): domain Eukaryota; kingdom Viridiplantae; phylum Streptophyta; class Magnoliopsida; order Asparagales; family Asphodelaceae; genus Hemerocallis; species Hemerocallis citrina. Next base: position 159,697,585 of record CM030365.1, read on the forward strand.
AATTGTCACCGCATAGATTAGATCTAACGATTCAAATGAGTCAGATTTAGGAGTCAAGATCAGTTGAAAATTGTCAATATCGGCGAACGTCAAAAGGTCAGTTGCTTATATTGTTTTTTAAAAGAACTCACATCATCTGTTTGTTTCCACACAGAAAAAAGCAACAATAGATTGACACCGTCTGTGGGAACAGAAAAAATGATCTGACCAAAATTCGCTGGTAACAACTGTTTTTAACCATGCCTCCAAAGGGGAAAGGGAAGGCGGCGACCTCAAGCCGACGAGCCAATCTACTTCCTCCACCTCCTCCTCATGAAGACGTCCCTCCTACCCTTCATCTGAATCAATCTTCAGCCAAACAATATACTCAACCCCTCTACAAGGAGGTTACACCGGGTGCTCCCGGAGAAGTCATCATCCTGCGCAACACATTAGGAAGAACAGATGGTCGGTCTACACCTCCACACCCTCTATGGTGCCCTATGAGATACCTCAGGTGCAACAAGACCTTTGTCATATCATAAACATTAGACAGCAGGAGTATGAATGTCGGGGGCACTCGAGCAGACCACAAGAGAGGAATGAGCTTCCCCATCCATCACACCAAGAAGGCACGAGGGGCCCCTCTCCTCAAAGTTGGGGATGCAAAAAAACTCTCTCCTAGAAGGCGAAGAAGCCATCACTTTCCAAGAGGACAAAGAAGAACTCCCCTCGAGGGAGAAGGAACCCAACACCAACAAGTCCAGTAACCCCCAGGAGAGGAAGCGAGGAAGAAGTACCTGTCACCAAGGAAGATTTCTGAGAATTCAAAGATGAAATCTTTCAAGCCCTCAACATCGTTCCTAGCAAGACCCGACCGGCCTTCACCTCTCCACTCCTCCACGACGTGAGTCCCATGGGTCCACTAGATCTGAAGAGCAAGATAATGTTGTTTTCCAACACCTCCAAAAGATGGAAGATCTTATAACGTTGCTAAAGCAAGAAGAAAGACATGAATGAACATACTGCCCTATCAGACCCCCTTCTCCAGAAAATCATGGAGGCCCATGTACCGGTCTTAACTTCAAGATCCCAACCTTTGAGTCATACAACAGGGAGTCTGTCCCGGTAGACCATATTGAGAGTTTTAAAATCCTCATGATGATCCACCAAGCATCCGACTTCCTTCGCTGTAAAACCTTTCCAACAATCCTGAAGGGGTTCACACGGGAGTGGTTCTTCGTGTCTCTCCAGGGTTCATCTTCTCCTTCGACCAACTTGAAGAGCTCTTCCTCACACACTTCATCACCAGCCACAAGACAAAGATGACAGGTGCCTCCTTATTTGACCTGAAGCACAGAGATAGGGAATCCCTCAAAGAGTTATGTTCGGTGTTTCACAGCCGAGTGTCGATCCATCCCCTCGCTCAACTCAGCTGTAGCCACGACTGCCTTTAGGTACAATGTGAATCATGATCACCTCAAAGTTTCTCTTGTCAAGAGGCTTCCTCGGAACTTCTCCGACATTCTTCGAAGAGTCGAGAAGTATTTCCAAGTGGAGAAGGTTATTCGACCTCAAGAATTGAAGGGGTCCTCATTCTGGAACAAACAGAAAGCACCGAAGAAAGCAAACCCAAGAAGACCCAAAAGAATGCTACAGGCCAATGTTGTCAACCCTCGATGCCTCACTTCGAGAAGTGAACCCCACTTAATGTTAGCATCTATGCAATTCTCATGAAAGTTGACAATGAGGGACTCCTTCGCCCTCCCCCCACGATGAATGCCCAAAGCAAGAAAAGGGATAGAAATAAGTGGTGTGCTTTCCACAGATCATAGGCACCTCACAGACTGTCAAGTCCTCAAAGGCGAACTTGAGGCCCTACTCCGATGAGGATATCTTACCAAGTTTGCCCAAGAAAATGATGCCGAACCTCCTTCCATAAGAGGGAGGGGCCAACAAGCGACCAGAGAGACCTTCTGAGTTCCAAGGCTCGGGACGCATGGAGGTATTCCACTCCATCCATGGGGGACCTATGGGGGGATCTTCAAACTCCTGAAGGAAAGCATTCCTCCGTGAAGTAAACTTAGTATATAACATCCCCTCCCAAGAGCTCGGGGGTTCCAATCACATTCTCAGAACAAGATCTTGAAGGTGTCCGAACACCTCATTATGATGCATGTGTAATCAATATGTATGGCCAATCATGAGGTGCACCGCATCCTGGTAGATAATGACAGCTTGGTCAACATCATCTTCTTGAATATATTCGAGGGCCTCAAGCTTTAGCAAGACCGCCTCAAACCTGCCGGATACACTCTCCATGGATTCTCGGGAGCTCCCGTTCACATCGAAGGTGTGGTTACCCTAGACGTAACCGTGGGGAAGGCCCCAACTACCCGTATAGAAGCCCTTGATTTCATGGTTGTCAACATGAAGTCCGCTTACAATGCCATCTTTGGTCGCCCAGGGCTAGCAGCCCTTCGTGCAGTTGCCTTAGCCTACTACATGAAGATGAATCTCCCTACAGTTGCAGAGGTTGGGGAAGCGAAAGAGAGCCAAGAAGCTATTCAGACATGTTACACTACCACAATGGGGGGCTTGGTTCTTCCCCTCGATGCTATAGAACTCTCCCAAGATAGGGGACAAGTCAACTCTGAATCCGTACACGAACTAACAAAAATTTCCCACTCCCAAGAGGATCAAGCTAAGTATTTTCGGGTAAGGCACTCCCCCATCAAGTCAAGGAGCAACTCATCACTTGCATTAGGAAAAATCGAGACCTCTTTGCTTGGACCACCTACCAGACATTCGAAGACCTAATCATGCACTGGTTAAGTGTGGATCTAGAAATGAAGCCCATCCAACAGAAGGGCCACAAGTTTGCCTCCGATAGGTAGCAAACAATCAAGGAGGAAGTCGAGAAGCTCCTAGCTACCCGCTTCATTCAGGAAGTCAGCTACCTCGAGTGGCTAACGAACGTGGTAACAGTAAAGAAAGCCAACGACAAATAGAGAATCTGTATAGACTTTACCGACCTCAATAAATCATGCCCGAAGGACCCCCTCCCTTTGCCGAGCATAGATGCCTTGATTGACGCCACCTCAGGCCATGAGCTCTTAAGCTTTATGAAAACCTTCTCGGGATACAACTAGATCCAAATGTTTCCACCCGACATTCCGAAGACATCCTTCATCACCGATTATGAACTCTATTGCTGTCGAGTCATTGCCTTCGGGCTAAAGAATTGATGTAAACTTAACTCTAAATAAAGAATTTTTCAAGAATATCACAAGATCAAGTTTACCAACAAGTAATGCAGATTAAGTTAGAAATTAAAATTATTATTTGGTTTGATGGATTTGCAAGAATTGAATTAAGTTTAACAAGCTCAATTAAAGATGCATTTCTAACAATCAATAATTATATATCTAAGCGTTCTTAGCAAGTAAAAGATGCAATAATAATTTGTACTCTAATTAGCAAGTAGAAGCACACATTGAATATTTGTGGATGACAGATAATCAAATGATATTGTAGAGACGATGTATAGTATCACAAATAATGGAGAAGTGGAAAGAAGTTACCGGGGTTCAAAGCATGTGTAGCAACGGAGGGGAGGTTGTCAATAGGGTGTTGCTGTGATGACGGCAAGGGGGAAGGCGGTCGACGACGGTGGGGGACTTGGGTGGCGCCGAGCTGTAGGAGAGAGGATAAGGGCTTCAGGATGGTTTAACGGGTTCAGGGTGGAGCTCGAGGCTGAGGTGGCAGGTGGTGCTGATGATGGCATTGGGGGGTGGGGTGCGGGATCGATCGGCAAGGGGGATTAGGGTTTCGAATGAAGTGGGTTTGGCGGGAGTAGGGTTTTGAGTGGGAAGCGGGGATGGGTGTGTAGGCGTCGGAGAGAGGAAGAGAGCGGGGTGAGGGTGCTGCTGTGGTGGTGGGTTTGGAGTTTGGGCGACGGCGGGGTGGGCTTCGACGGTGGCGAGGGAGTTGACTGGTTGAAACGAAGGAGTGGAAGGTGGAAATTTAGGGTTTGGGTAGTTAATAATTTGGGGATTTGGTACAAAGTTTAGAGCTTCTCACAAACCCTAAAATTTCTTAGGATTTCTAAAAAAATCCTAATAATTTTTTATGATATCATACACAAGAAAAGAATGCAGAGCAATAACTCAACACAATAATTTTTTAATCAATAATAGCATACTTTCTCATTATTCTCATGGCCTATATATAAGCTCAAAACAAAATCTCAATACAAATCTCCAAAGTATTCTAATGCATAAAATAAAGAGTACAAATTACAAAACTATTATATATGGCTAAATCTCAAAATAAAACAAAATAGAACCGATGTCCTCATCATTCTCTCCGGGTGGGAGAGGGCTCGATCTAGTCGATTCAAAATTAGTGATCCTGTCATAGTGCTCCAAAAGATCTGGATTCAAGTGGTGGAGCTCCTCACGATCACTCCAAGTGTCATCCGACTTCGGTTTGTTCTTTCACCTCTCCAAATACCTATGAATACCACCATCTCTAGTAGAGATTATTTGATCATCTAAAATATTATTCAATTTTTCTGTCTGTGGGTAAGTAGTATCGTGTAGAGGGAAAAATGTGAGAATCTCACCATTAGGCTACAGGGTAGGCTCAACATTCAGTGGAGGTGATTGGATCGACCGAATACAATTGAGAGATTGGTCATCCTCTTTTTCATCAAAGTCATCACTTACATGAGATTATAGACAAACTCATTGTCGGGCTCATCAGAATGACAATGGTACCTTCTACAATGTTGATCCTACTGGGGCTGAGACAATTGCCAGCAATATGGCCGTATCCCTTGCATTTATAACACTTAGTGAGAGGATCAATCTTAGAATAGTCTATTTTAGTATTCTTACCCGTGTTGTCATTTCTAAGTGAATAGGAATTTGAAGTAGGCTTGCTTGGGTAAGACTTGTTGGGGTGCTGAGAAGAGGGGGGCTCAGGTCTAGATGGCTCAGTAGAGGTCAGTCTAGAGGAATATTCTCTCGAATCGCTGGACTTGCAACTTGCTGTAAGGGAAGTCATATCGAGGACAAGAGCATAAACTGCTGTCAATAAGTCCACATTTTTATGAATTAGCTCGTTCCTTAGATCGGCTCGTAGTGCAGTCCTGAACCTAGAGAGTTTGTTCTTCGCTCTCTTTACCTAAGACATTACACTGAATGAGGAAGTCGCCGAACTTATTTACATATTCTTGGGTGGATTTGCTTTCGTGATAGAGTTGGTTTCACGAATCTAACAATCGGGTGTGGAACGACAAAGGCACATATCTCTCAGTGAGCTTAACTTTCATGATTTCCCAAGTGGCTATTGGTGCCAGGCCGGGCCTCTGCGGGCGTGTTCAAGATTGGTCCAGTGTTGTCAATGTTCTAAAATTCGTTAGGCGGTAGTCGGGCGGCCGATGGGGGCCTAGCGCCTAGACCTTGTAAGCGGGGTCTAGGCAGCTAGGCATTAGGCGTTATTTATTTATTTATTTATTTATTTTAGTTTAGTTTATTTTGCCCCAATTTATCTTTTGGTTTTGTTTTGTAGTTCCATCATGCATTATCATGCTCTTTATTGCTCTTCATTTTTACTCTTGATTTTTCTCATTGCTATTGCAAGATGAGCTTTAGATAGTATAAAAGACACAATTGCATCAAGGTGTTTGTTTTGGTAACAGATTTGGGTAGAACAATAATTTTCCAGGATAAGGTATTGCTTTACCATCATAATTTTTAATGTCTTAGTTAGATGTATCGAAAAATTAAACTATTATACTAGTTCTAGTCTATCTCTTTTGAAATATGGATTGACTTATCTTTTCATAATCAATAGCATCAGTAGATTATCTTGGAGGTAAACAATGTTGTACTAGTGGTTTTTAGTGAACTCCAACTTACAATTTGTAATGTTGGGTTGTGTGTTCTATAAAAACAATTTTGGGGAAAAAATAAAGAAGTCATCTCTTCCTATTCTGATTATTGTCGAAATATGTAGTAGCTATATAAGTATATATATTTTTGAATATAGGAAGATTGTTGTCATTCCGTTTCATTGATAAGTTGATATCGGAATAATAACGCTAAATCCTCAAGATAAAAACAAACATCCAGACCACACCTACTACTACAAGTAAAAGACACCACATAAGAATTATTACTACTACTACTACTACTATGAACCAAGTCTCTAACTCCTTCTAGACCTAAAAATTATTTTTAAACAGGTCCGGATTGGGCCAGATTAGGTTAAACTTTATTTTATGATCCGGGTCTGCCCAGATCCACCTAGGCCGTCCAGACCCTCCTAGACCCGTCTGGACCTGCCTGGATCCGTCTGGACCTGCCTAGACCCGCCCAATAGGCTAAACCGATTTTTTCAAACGCCTAGGGCCTAGGCGAGTCGCCTGGGGACCACCTAGCGCCTAGGCTGCCGCCTAGACCGATTTTTAAAACCATGGTTGAGCTTTACCAGTCAATTTCATCGTGGGCAATTCGACTTTCAGGTTTTCTCTCATGTCAAACCACACGAAATAGTGGTCCATAGCACGTATTCAATCAAGATAAGCTTGGGGTTCCATGTGGCATTCACAGTGGGAAACATCATCCTTAACATTCTTCTTGTATTGTACGTCAGGGTCACGATCTTGACGTTGACCGTTACGATCATTCCCTTGAGGGATCTGACGATCAGCATGAAGCTCAGGGGCAACAGTTTGATTCAATTATACTCTCTCAAGCCTCTGATTGATATTGGCAAGAGTTGCTTGAATGGCAGCGAGGGTAGTGAAAATATCAGAGCTGTCAATTTCAGCTCGAAGAGGGGCTCACTGGGGTTCCTCATTGGGTCGTTTGAGAGGGACAAGAAAGGCTCTTCGGAGCTTGTGATGGTGCTGCGAAGACGCATTCACCAATGGCAGAGAACTAGGGGTCATGAGGATGTGTGTTTGCTGAAATTTTAAAAAACGTGTCCAAAATGCACCTAAGAATGATTTTTTTAAAAATCTGAAATAATCGAAAAGAAAGAAAGAAAATAAATGACTGTAACGATCCTAAATGAATGCAAAAATCATGACTAAATGATGCAAGAACTAGGGTTTTAAAAACCTTCGCTCTGATACCAAAATAATGTAAACTTAATCATAAATAGAGAATTTTCCAAGAATATCACAAGATCAAGTTTACCAACAAGTAATGTAGATTAAATTAGAAATTAAAACTATTAATTGGTTTGATGGATTTTCAAGAATGGAAATAAGTTTAACAAGCCCAATTAAAGATTCAATTTTAACAATCAATAATTATATACCTAAGCTTTCTTAGCAAGTAAAAGATGCAATAATGATTTGTACTCTAATTAGCAAGTAGAAGCACACACTCAATATTTGTGGACGACAAATGAATCAAATAATATTCTAGAGATGATAGATAGTACCACAAATAATGGAGAAGTGGAAAGAAGTTACCGGGGTTCGAAGCATGTGTAGCAACGGAGGGGAGGTTGTCGATAGGGTGTTGCTGTGATGATGGTAGGGGGAAGGCGGTCGACGACGGTGGGGGACTCGGGTGGCGCCGAGCTGCAGGAACGAGGATAGGGGCTTCGGGATGGTCTGACGGGTTCAGGGTGGAGCTCGGGGCCGAGGTGGCAGGTGGTGCTGACGATGGCGTCGAGGGTGGGGTGCATGATCGATCGGCAAGGGGGATTAGAGTTTCGATTTGAAGTGGGTTTGGGGGGAGTAGGGTTTCGAGTGTGAAGAGGGGATGGGTGTGTAGGTGTCGGGGAGAGGGTGAGAGCGGGGTGAGGGTGCTGCTATGGATTCAGTGTTGGGGCGACGGCAGGGTGGGGCTTCGACGGCGGCGAGGGAGTTGACGGGTTGAAACGATGGAGGAGAGTGAAGGGGGAGATTTTAGGGTTTGGGTAGTTAATAATTTGGGTATTTGGTGTAAGGTGTAGAGCTTCTCACAAACCCTAAAATTTCTTAGGATTTCTCACACCCTAATAATTTCTTATGGTATCACACGCACAAGAAAAGAAAGCAGAACAATAACTCAACACACAGTAATTTTTTAAATCAATAATAACATTATTCTCATTATTCTCTTGACCTATATATAGGCTCAAAACAAAATCTCAATACAAATCTCCAAAATATTCAAATGTAGAAAATAAATGGCGCAAATTGCAAAACTACTACATATGTCTAAATCTCAAAATAAAACAAAACAGAACCGATGTCCTCATCAAGAATGCTCGAGCCACGTATTAGCGCTTGGTGAACCAAGTCTTCAAGGAGCAAAACAGCCGAAACATGGAGTTATACGTAGATGATATGCTTGTCAAGAGCCTCAGAAAAGAAGACCATGTGGCCAACCTCTAAGAAGTCTTCAACGTGCTTCAGATACGCAATAGGGCTGAACCTGAACCCCTTGAAGTGTGCCTTCGGGGTCTCCTCGGGGAAGTTCTTAAGATTCATGGTAAGCCAGAGAGGAATCGAAGGCAAGCCTGAGAAAATCAAACTCATACTTGACATGTCCCCCCTCCCGGTCTACAATCAAACAATCAAAGAAGTCCATAAGCTCATTGGCTGCCTCGCTGCCATCGGGCGCTTTCTCTCCATGTCTGGGAGAAGTGCCTCCTTTTCTTCAAAGCTCTTCAATTAGCAAAGAATTTTGAGTGGGGGGAAGAACAACAATTAGCGTTCGAATGTCTCAAAGCACATCTTGTCAATCCTTCCCTTTTTTAGCAAGCCCACGTTGGGAGAGGTCCTTTACCTCTACTTGGCTACCCCGGATCAGACCCTCAGTGCTGCCTTGGTAAGAGAAAAAGACCAGGCACAAAAGTCAATTTACTATGTGAGCAAGGTACTCCACAATGCTGAGCTTTGATACTCAAAGATGGTGAAGATGACCTATGCTTTAGTAAAAGCCACTCGAAGCTTCAACCCTACTTCCATGTGCACTCCATCTGGGTCCTCACTGATCAACTACTCAAGCAAGTCCTCCACAAGTCAGAAAGCTCCGGGAGACTTATGAAATGGTTTATTGAGTTTGAGTCAACATGATATCACCTATCGGCCAAGAACAACAATTAAGGCCCAAGCCTTAGCCAAATTCATTGTCGAGAGCAACATTCCCAATCTCTTGGAGGAAGGAGTCAATCCCCCGCTTTGGAGCGTCCATGTGGATCCTTTTGCCTTGAAGGGAGTGGAGCCAGAGTCATCTTGCTTGGTCTCGACGAGTTCACCCTCCAATTCTACCTGCGCCTCAACTTTCCAGCTTCCAACAATGAGGTCGAGCATGAATCCCTCATCGTCGGGCTCCTAGCAAGGAAAGCAGGGGTACAAAGAGTCGGAGTGTTCAGCGACTCCCAATTGATAGTAAACCAAATTTGGGGGGAATATGTGGCCAGGGATGATCGCATGATCAAGTTCTTGTTATATGTAAAGAAATCTGTGTCCACTTTCAGAGAAGCCGAAGTCACTCGTATTCCACGTGAGAAAAATGAGCAAGCAGATGTCCTGTTCAAGCTAGCCTCCCTATCGTTCGATGGACTCGACCACATTGTGCTAATTGAGGGCACACTCAAGCCAAGCATTGAAGAAGAGGCACTGGAACTTATGTCCATTACCCCCCCCCCCCCAACCCCCCACCCCACAAACACCCTGAAATTGTTGGATGAAACTCTTAGCCGACTTCCTCAACAAGGGAGTCTTCCCTACAGACTCCAAAGAGTCAAGAAAGATCCGGGTAAGGGCTAAAAGATATGCTCTATTCGAAGGAGTTCTCTACAAGCGCTCCTACACTCTAGTTGGTGCCTGGTCTTACCTACGATGCCTTTTCCCCGAAGTGCCTGATTACGCTCTCAAAGAGGTACATGAAGAAATATGAGACAGTTATCTAGGCACAAGGTCATTTGCACGAAAAATTCTCACTCATGGGTACTATTGGCCCATTCTCCTCGACGATGTTCATGCCTATGTCCGCCATTGCAACCCCTGCCAGAAATACTCCTCCATTAAGCGGGTACGTCAAGCCAACCTCAGCTCTATGTCAAGTCCCATCCCCTTTGCAATGTGGGGTATGGACTTGCTCGGATCTTTTCCTCCTGCCACTGGACAACAGATCTTTTTAGTGGTCGCCATCGACTACTTTACGAAGTGGATCGAGGCGGAACCACTTGCAACCATCATAGAGCACAAGGTTCAACAATTCTTTTAGAAGAACATAGCATGTCGGTTCAGGATCCCCCGCACATTAGTCACCGACAATGGCACTCAATTTGTTGGGAGGTAGTTATGCAAGTTTTGCACCGATCTGGGGGTTGAACAATGCTTCTCCTCTATCTCACACTCCCAGACAACGGTCAAGCCGAAAATGCCAATCGGTAAATCTTGGATAGCCTCAAGAAGAGACTTGGTGAACCATCGAAGGGGCTATGAGTCGAAGAACTTCCAAGTGTGCTCTGGTCCTATAGAACCACAAAGAGAATCTCAATGGGAGAATCTCCATTCAACCTCACATTCGGCACAGAAGCCGTTATCCCTCTCGAAGTTGGACTACTCTCCCTCGCCTTCTCTTCTTCAACGAGGAACAAAACTCTCTGAGCCAATCTAGATCTTATTGAAAAAGTTCGAGAGAAGTCCGCCCTGCGAAGAAACATATATCAGCAGAGGGTAGATGGATTCTACAACAAGAAGATCCATCCGGCCAACCTTGAGGGGGACCTTGTCATTCGAAGGCACGAGATATCCAACCCATGCAAGAAGGGAAGGCTCGTCCCTAACTGGGATGAACCGTATAAGGTCTCACAAGTGGTCCACCTGAGAACTTACCAACTTGAAGACCTGGGGGGGAGAAGATATCAAGGACTTGGAACACCGAGCATATGATGAAGTACAACGAGGGCGCTTAACGTTCTCCTTAGTAATTGGTTCAAACATGTAATAAAGGCAGGTTATAACGGTCAAATCATGTAATAAAGGCTTGCAATCAAAGCAACCACTTAGTTTCATTTTTTCAAATATAATTTAGTCTTTTCTTTTGCAAAATTCTTGTAAAATTTCTATCGGATGCAAACACATGGTTCGCCCCTGAGCGACACCGCATACTCACTAAGCACCCCAACAGATAAGTACGAAGTCTACTCATGGTTCTTAGAGTCGCTCAGGCCACTTACCTCCGAGCAAGTGTGCTGGGCAAGCCTCGCCATTCGATTGCTTCCAAAACACGGCGCCATTCTATTCGGAGTCTACTCATGATTTTTAGAGTCGCTCTAGCCACTTGCCCCCAAGCAAGTGTGCGGGGCACGCCTTGCCTATGAAGCATGGATACAGGTATGCGTATCTGATACAGTATGTATCCGGTACGCGGATATGCTGATTTTTCAAAAATTAGGATACGGGTATGTTAGGATACGCTTAAATAAGATAAATAAAAATTATATATATATGCAATGCTCCATTGCAAATGGGTCCGTGCAAATGGGCATGGAAACGACTAAAGCTGTTGTTATGCCGTTATTCCGAATATAACCTAAGCCGTTGTTCGGAACAACGGCTTAGGTTCAAAATAAACGAAGCCGTTCCGAACAACGACTTCAGTGGTTTGCAATGGAGCATTGCTTATATATATATGTATATAATTTGAATTCCTCATGCAGTGGACAACATAAAATTGTATTAATAAAAATAAAAATATAGAATTGCATTAACAACTATCTTAGTTGTAAAGAATATACAATTAACATCAATAAAAAAATCATGTTCAAGTAATCGATTATTTTCTTTTGTTTTAGAAAGACATTTTTCAGTTATCATTTACAAATGTTTGGACTTTCAAATCTTAAAGCCTGAAATTTATGAGATTGTTGCGATTTTGACGGAGTTCGAAGGAGGTCGAGAGTGGCGCAGCGAGTGGAGGAGATGAAGTTTGTGCCTTTGCGGTTCGATGGTGATGCGGGAGGAGATGATGGTGCAGAGGCAATGGAGCTTCGGGTGTTCGAAGGTTAGGTGGTCGGTGATGGTGCTTTGGAGGGGAGATCGGGTGTATGATGGAGAGAAGTTGCTGTCAGGGTGCAGGCTGGAAGTGTAGCGCCCCGGATTCCCGTTATCGGACATCCGTGACACAACCATAATCTTTGCCTTCAAATGCATCTCAACACAGTAAATAACACGGAAATTTAAACACTTTTATTGCCATCAGAGATAATACATCAATAATTACAAATATCAATTTGTCCTTGAATAAGGAATACAAATTACATAACTTATTACAACTGATTACAAAGAATATTCAGTCTCCTCTTGCGAAGCTGTCAGCTATCTTCCAGATTGACAATCGATTGGTCATTGCCGAAACTCCGCTGAGTGGTTTATCTGCCTCCCTGGGACTTGCCCCTCGGCTTGAGCCTTCTGCTGCGCGACTTTGATATTTCTGCACCCGTTCGAAGGGTAGGCATGCACACTGCCACCCTACTTGGATGCCCCGCTGATCTGGCTCTTCTGCTCTCTCGACCTGGTATCCAGCACCTAATTAAGTGGGCACGTCAGTAATTCTACTGACGCAATGCTGATAAGAAAACAACGATTCTCCAACTATCACACTCACAATTCATCTTGAATGGAAAATAAACGTGTATCCTGATTTCCTAGTGTTCGTGTATGCCATGACCTGAGTCTAATGCAAAAATACAGAGTATAGAACATATGCACTTAATCTAATGTCAGCAAGACTCTAGAAACACCTGCATCCCATACTACATATGCTCCAGATCAAGCCGTTTCTCCAGTTTCAGGGATTCGAACCCTCGCCATGCAATGCATTCTATTATTGTACACTTCCTGTTCCTGATAGTAGAGCATGGCTGAGGAGGTTGGAGATTAATCGGTCTCATCCATTCTGTAGTCACTTAGTGGTGTCTCGGTTTGCCACTAGTGCCCGGTGCCCGGACCCCACTCAAAAGCTGTGACGAACCTACAAATACACTACAGCACATCCATTGTGCAGAAGATCTCACATGATCCGTTCGTGTCCACCGCATAGAACATGATGGCCTCGAAGGTCTAAAACCCCCTATCTGCCAGGAAATTGACATCCCGTTCTTACCACGGTACTTCAGCAATCAACAGTGCAAGATACGCACCACAGCACGTATCCCTAATAACAGGAAGAGACAATCCCACGGTTATCACCACCTAGTGCCAACTCTAAGAACGAGTCGGATTATAAGGAATCACCCCTAACACCAATTCAGTCTTCAAGCGAAACAATAAAAGAAAATCTAATCAATGCAGTTTACTAAAAACATGTTATTCAAATCACACTCGGTGTCGATCAAACAAAGTCGAGCCTGACTGGTCTGTCAAAGTAACAACCATCACGGGAATCACATCCACTGATTCCTAATACCTTCACAGGTCATCGACCCAATAACCCTGGCCCGTGACCCTCAGCGAGTAGTCCAACGACGCCCAAAGGATGCAAAACAATTTGAATGAAGGTAAGCACACACATAACCAACAATTCTGAACATTGACAGACTCAGGCATCGAGACACCAAACACAAACTGACCAGAGCTATAACCCAACTTACTCATGTCCACCATGAGCACTAAGCACAGGAACTTGTCTAAGTTCCAAATGAAATGCTAAAAACATCTTTAAAAGCACGATAGCTCATGATCACCACACTACGGTAAGCAAAGGATTCCTCATCAATTGCCCGATAAAATAGTCCAAGAAATAGCAGTAGTTTTGACCCAAGCTACGCTCATCGGAATCCAACACAATCAGATTTACTAGAAGGGTAGGGAGATCCACTGCAATCCCCTAGTGGACGACTCCTTCAAATTCTTATAGAACAGAAGTCCCCGAGTCAACTTAAGCTTGAAGTTTAGTCTAAACAACAGGTTGCTAACTTGCAATGTCCATATCTTCCAACACACAATACGGAATTGCTTGATACTATCCATTCTGGAAAGATAAAACCCTAGTCTACAACTCTCCAGTTAACCGTTTCCTCAAATTCAATCATCTTGATACTATAAAAACCTCATATACTCTTAATAGTATATTCCTTCACGCACTCGCTGCACTTTTCCGATATCATAAAAACTTGCTCACTCATCGGAATTACTTGATTCCGGGTTCAATGGAAAGGTGGGAGTGTCTACTACAACTTTCTAGTTGAACACTTCTCAGATATAATCATTACAGTCCTCAAAAACACCAAATTCCATCAGTACAAACAGGGAAAAAATTGATTCTTCTAACAAACGCTGCCTTGACAAGGCTGAATCTGTCCCAACTCTGGAAAATCATAACCTTCAACCTACAAACTGGAATCACAAAATTCCGGTTGGGTTTGAATGCTATGACTCCCTACTACGACTCTCTAGTTGGTCAATTTCCCAAATTCTTAACAAATAGTTCCAAAATTTCTCATCTTCACAGACTAGTCAACTGTACTAGGTTGAACATAGTCCACTTTGAAATTCAATAACAAATCCACCTTAAGTCCAATGCTCATGAAATTTGAGATTCTTAATCCACACATATACCATTTCATTGTGTCCAAAATTTGTATTGAGATTCATATCACACAATGAGTTATGACACCTCAAACAAACCACAAATTTCAGCTGCTCTTCAACAGGGTATTTACTACCCTTCACTAATTATTTTAGAAACCCCGTCAAATGACCTCTAAAAATTCTAAAATTTGAGAATCATCAAATAGACTCATACCATAAGCTACTCCCAAAGTTTCATAGCAATATCATAAACACACACGTAGTTATGCACCTAAGAGTCTTAGTCCGTAAATAGAATTCTGCAGCTGTCTCTTTAGACTAGCGAGGTTTGGGGAATATTTTGAGGTATCAAACCATTTCAGAAAAGGGTAAAAATTGAGATTTTGGTAGTAGACATATACATAAGCTTCCACAAAAAAATTCAGCTAAAAATACCTAGCCAATAATTAATTACGATTTTTTGAAGTTACGACAGATTTCTCAAACTGCTGTTTCTACAGTTAACTTGCTGTCCGAAATTTGGAAACTTGTTTAGGCTATTAGATGTCTTCTAAATATTACAAAGAAAATCATGTAGGTCCTAGATACATAGCAAAACATTCTCCCAAAAGTTGGGCTTAAGGTTCTTAACCATTCATGAAATAAAAATTCCCAAACTATGCATCAAGAATATGGTTCTTAAACAAATTTTGAAGAGAAGTTATTCTACCATAGAACTTCTCCTTTTCTTAGCATGCTCATCATTCATACAAGGCCAAAAACAAGCTTTTCTTGGTTATTCTTACATGCAAATTATCACACATAATTAAAAACTAAATTTTTAAGTGTTTAAGAGAAATCACCCACTTGTTGCAAGAGGACTCTTGTGGCTTAGCTAGCTCCTCCTCTCTTCTTCTCCTTCTCCAAAACTCCAAGAACATCATGACTCCTTCTCAATCTCCCTTCTTGCTCTCTCTTGCTATGGGTTCTTGATAAATAGAAGATGGAGAGTAGAAGAAGTAGAAGAAGATGGATGTGGAGATTTTGGGTGAAAATTTGAAATTGGAGATGGGGATTTGGATTTGGCCATGGAGATTTTTGGGTTGGGGTTGCTGCCGAAATTGAAGTGGGAGGAAGAGAGAGAGGTCGGTGGAGAATGGGAGAAGAGAAAGGAAGTGGGAGAATTTTATTTGATTTGGTGTGAGTCTCTCGCACACCCCTATAAAATATATATATACACCCCAATTATACATGTGTGTATATGTACAATCCACTTCAATGCAGTTCAATTAAATATGCATACCTACAAAAAATATATATCTATAATATTATAATGGGAGAGTTGGGGTTGTCATTTGTCAACATACAAACTCGTGCGTTGTACGTGCAACTCTAACCCTCTCATTAATTACAACAAAAATAAACAATTTTTTTTATCTATTTAAAACGTGCAACGCACATGCAAAACAATTTTATAATATGTTTTTAACACTAAACATACACATATTGCACGTACAACTCAAATTATACTTATAAACACGTGCATTTCACGTATAAATTGTAGCTTTTCCTTCAAAATATTTTTTCCAATTACCTGTAATGCACGTCCAACTCCAAAACTATTTCTTAACACGTATATCGCACGTTAAAATCCTCCAACTCTTATCAAAACGTGCATCGCACGTGAAAAATACCAGTACATATAAATATACACATATACATGTACATGTAAAATACATACAAGTACCCATACGTATATATCATGTACAATTCAGTCAAAACATACATACATTCATATATGTACATGTATATCCATATATGAATAAAATAAAATATACGAATATACTTGATCAAAAGATTATTTTCTCAAAAGATTGTTTCGTTAAAACAATCGGGACAATACATGGAATTTAACTGAGAAGACACCCCGAATATACATTGTCGGGTTCAGAATAACTAATATATATAAAATCTCTCAATTAAAATCAATTTTTATTAAAAAAATACATAATCGCGTGCAATTCTCAACTGTGTACGGATTACAATGCAAAATAGCCATATGCTATTTTGCGGGGTATTACAGGAAGTTGGTCGGGTGTTGGAGTGGAGAGGAAGGAGATTAGGGTTAGGGTTTAGATCGGGAAAGAGAAAGGGGGTGAGGCAGTTGGAAAAGAGAGAGAGAAAAATATATACATATGGGATAAAAAAAACCCAAAACGTATCCTAAAAGTATCCCCCACGTATCCTATACGTATCCCGACGTATCCAAAGAGTATCCGATATTTTAAAAAAAAATTTTAATTTAAATTCTCAGGATACATATCCGGTACGTATCCTGAGCGTATCTTACGTGTATCGCATTCGATACGTACATGATACTTGGTACGTAACCCCCGAGGAGTATTCACGCTTTATAGCTCCTCGCCATTCGATTGCTTCCAAAATAATCCCGGACTAGTGCGGAGTCCATTCATGGTTCTTAGGATCGCTCTAGCCACTTGCCCCCGAGCAAGTGTGCAGGGCACGTATCGCCATTCGATTGCTCCAAAAGCTCGTCGTCACCCTGTATGTAATCTACTCATGGTTCTTAGAGTCGCTTTAGCCACTTATCCCCGAACAAGTGTGCGAGGCAGACCTTGCCATTTGATTGCTCCCAAAACAACCCCGGACAAGTAGAGTCCACTCATGGTTTTTAGAGTCGCTCTAGCCACTTGCTCCCGACCAAGTGTGCAGGGCACGCTTTGCCATTTGATTGCTTCTAAAACTTGTCGACACCTTGTTAGGCGTCCACTCATGGTTCTTAGAGTCACTATAACCACTTGTCCCCGAGCAAGTGTGCAAGGTACGCCTCGCCATTCGATTGCTCCCAAAACAACTTGCCGCAACAAGGGTAGGGGAGATTCGATCCTCTACTAAAATTGCCACAACTACCCTGAACACAGAGAGATACTACTCAAAGAGACAATGCTTGCACACTTAGAAGATTTTTTTCATTTCACATCAAAATCTCAATACAAGTTTCAAAAGAAGTGGTAAACAAGATTACAAGTCTCCCTTGGAGTTATCTCTCCCCCCTTGCGGCTAGGGGATGTTCCTATGAAAGGACACGCGCAGCTTACCCCCCCCTCAGGGCACCAGAGCGCCGCTCCGATCCATTGATAAATCAGCAGGGAAGACCAAACCTGTTGACTGTGTTCGAGCCGCACAACCGTCAACACGCCTCACCCCTCCAACAGAGGCGACACTTGATGAACCACCCGCCCCGCTCTGGGCATCTCATGGATTCCTCGAGACCTCCTATGCTAGTAAGCACGAGTACTTCCAAAGGCCCTACGTACCCGTGTCGGGTGCGTATCGGGTGCCGATACTCCTTGGGTACTCCCGGGTGCGTACCCAAGGAATATCCAATTTTTTCATATATTTTTGCAACTTTTAGACAACTATGTTTAGATAAATGTTTGGGGCCCTAGTGTAATTTCAAAAACTTTATATTTTAAGTTAAGCTCAAACACAAAATAAACATACCTAATGTTTTGATAGTTAGATTATGATTTTTTTCTCAAAAAATGCTCATAATTATAATGTATTATTATAATTCTATGAAATAGTTCAAATATTTACATTTTTAACAAAATAAATAAATATTTATTTATATGTATAATATAAAATATATTATACTTAACGTATCCACCAATGCACCCGTATCCCAGTTTTTAAAAAAAATCATGTATCCCATACCCATGTCGTATCGTACCCGCACCTGGTACCCGTATCTGTGCTTCATAGCTCGTATGGTCGCAATGCCAACTCATGGAACAACCTCCCCTAATTTATCTCAAGTGCTTCTTGTCTTAGTCCCCTGAAGAAGGCACTTCAACCGATGACTCTCTACCTCTTGTTCAACAAGCCTCTCCTTGAGGTGGGCGTCCTTCACTCTAATCTTCCAACGCAACGTACTCACTCACGCTGAACCATCCGGACGAGTCTTCCCGAAGATTCAAGAACAGCTTTCCTCAGATGAAAGCTATTTTCAAGCACTACATTCTTCAACTCGTCCCTCTCAGTGGTAGCCGCAAGCAAAAAGCGACGAAGGGATTTAACCTCCGAGGTCCTCCCGACCGTCACTTCAGCTAAGGAAGCCCTGCTGTCGCGAGAGTAACCCTCCACATTGATCGGAGGCTTCTTTCGAAGACCTTCATCACGGCGCCTCGCTTCGATATCCCTCCGGGTCAACACTCCTCAAGTGGTTGAGCTCCACTTCTGCCTTAGAAAGCTTCTCCCGTGAACAAGTCAGCCCCAACTCCGCAACTTGTATCTTGGCATGGAGACGGGCGATGTCGCTATCACGAGTCACACTAAACATATACAACAATCTGCTAGTTGAAAAGAGCGGGGAATCACTACAATGGTGTAATCAAGACTACACAAAGACTCAAGTACTCTAGCTCAACTCAAGTTATAAAAGACTAAACGAGTTTTCAATGCAATAAAATAAATACATCCAGCAATGGCCAGTTCGCTATTAGGTATCAATACAAAAGACAAAAACAAAAGCCAAGGGAACGGAAAGAGGAGTCAAGGGTCCACCTCGGTCGACGGAACCACAGGAGGGGAAGACTCGTCTCCAGCTCCCCCACAACTCCCGAACTCTCTACGACCGTGGTAGAAGGTGTTAGTGTAGGTGCCCAAGAGGCAATACAATGATATTATGTAATCAGTATTATTGACATTATGTTCTATTTGATTATATTAATAATTTATTATGCTTCGTATTTACTGCGTTATAAATGTTAGCATGATAAATGTCCTTAGATTATTAATACGAACTATATGAACATGAGATTATATACAGTATAATAATCTTAAATGTCCCTAGTCGAGTATTATTATTATTAGGACAGTAATAATACATTGAGACTAGTATGTTGATTGATTGATGACCACCTCTCATGGGTCATTAGTATAGAGATACTAAAATCAATACATAGGTAAATGTAAGAGTACATTGTACTGGACAGACCCACTGTGAGATTCAACATGGAATAAATAAATAAGTGTCATAAGTAATCTCACTGTGATAATGGTGTAATGGTCCTCTGACCTGAAATCATTATATTTCTACACGAGAATTAATGTACTTTGATTCTATCAAAAGTTATCTTTAATCGGGTAATGATAAAGATAGTATTGGGTACATTATGAATCGTGTGAGAAATGTGAATGATCTAGATGGAATTTAACCCTCCTAATTTTAGGAGCGATATTATCGGCCTCTTGTTTGAGTGAGACTATGAAATGCATGGCCATGCTCAAATATTGATTTGTTTGAATAGTCTACTCATCGATCAAGAAAATAAAGATTAAATTATTAAGAGGATGACACGAACCATGCCTCTAGTTTAATCTATAATATCAAGGTTAAAAGGATTATATTACACGGAGACATTAGTCACGAAAGGTTTAATTGAATCACCAATTATTATTATTACTTGGGTAGCAATGATGTATTACTAGATGCCGCTCATTGTTTATAATTTTATTATTAGATAATAAAATTATTGCCAACGTAATAATAACCTAAAGGGTCACACACTTAGAACGTTTAAAAGGAGTTTTAATTTAAATTCAGAATTTAAATTAAATGATTATAAATTCGAAATTAGTTATTTAATTGAGTTGGACTTGATTAATTAAAGTATAATTCGAATTTAAATCATTTAAACCAAATCAGATCATTTAAACCAAATCAGTTTGGTCTTAGTAGAAGCCCAAACCGATTATGGTTAAGCCCACCTCATTCTCTCTTATAAATACATAGAGATGTATTGGTTTAGGGTTTATCTTTTGGCAAATTCATTTTCCATAGAAAACCCTAGCCGCTCCAACTGTTGAGAGGCAAGAGAGAGAGAGAGATAGAGGCAAGCATCATCGGCTAGTACCGGCTCCCTTGATCGTTGGACGATCGGACGTTCGTGTGGACTGCTTTAGAGACGCGGATCCTGCTACAAGGGTCGCGTGGTGATTGTATAACAGGACCTCCATCTTTCAGCCTTCGTAAAGCTCTCAAAAGGTAAAATTTCGTTTCTCCATAATCAGCCATGTCTTGTACACGGATCCTAGGGTTAGGGTTTCGGATTTTTATGTTTTTTTCGCTGCGTTTGTGCCCCGAAACCTAACAATGGTATCAGAGCTAGGTTGTATAAGGGGCTGATTTGGTTACGTGTTTACTGCATTCGATGCATGTATGCATGTTTTATGAATCTGCCTTGATACGGTTATATGATATGTCGATTATAATATGTTATGTCGATCATATATGATTCTGTTATGCTATATATTGTGATTTGATGATACAGGTATGTTTTACAATCTGCCATGACTGATCAGTAAGCGATTTTGTATGTTATGCATGATGTTTGGTTTATATGGTGATATAAACTGATGGACAGATTGTGTTTGGACACGATCTGTAAACTGGGATATGATATGAATGTATATGATACATGGTTCCGGAACAGTATATGATGCAGTGGCGGCAGAGACTAAAAGATATGATCTGTTGTTCGAAATCGATGATTTCTGAATAGGGAGTCTTCTGGAATTAAAAAAATTTCTGATTTCGAGCTGACCTGGCAGCTCGACCCCAGCCCGGGGCTGCCGCCCCCGGACCCCGCCCGGGGGCTGCCGCCCCCGGACCCCTGCTGTATATTTTTTTTTTTGTGTTAATTGTTTACTTGAGCATGGTGCTGGTTATGGCCTTAAGACCCTTAGATTAATGGTTTATGGTTTTGGTTTTATAAATACGACTTGCGTGTTGTTTTCTTCATTCTTGTAATTGTCTAATCTCGAATGTAACTCGAGTTTCATTATGTAAGTACATTAGTATAGGTTGTTTTCAATTATTCAATGTAATGTACTTGAAGATTGAAGGACGATCCAAGAAGTGGAGCAACCAAGGAGAATGAAGACATGTAATTGTATTTATATTTTCCACCATAGATTGACCTCGATCCTTTCATTAGCTTGAAAGGATCATGTAGAATAAAGGCCATAACCAAGCACGTTTACATACTGCACTTTACATATTGATGTATGAATGCATGTGTAGAATACATTATGATGCATGCTTCAATTAGATTAATAATGTATTAATGAATGTACTAGATACATCACCCATGCCATGCCTGCTTAAGCAAGATAAAATCTGTAACGATTTAAGATGAACATTAAACAAACGATCATGAGATTCTCGTGTTTATGAAACACGACAATTAAATATGAATTTTCATTGATTCAACGATTGAATGATTTTGTCAACAACCGATTACGAATCTGTAAGAAAAGGGGTGCCAATAATGCCGTCTGTGCGTTAACCTCTGATTTGGAAATCATTCATTCAACGAATTTTTGATTTGAAATATTTAGTTCCAAGACAAATTGGGAATCTCTTTATGATGGGATCATGATCGTTTATAAGTAAACCCCTTAACAAAATATTAAGTTAATTAGATGCTTTCCAATGAATTAACACTCATCAAAGCCTAGATCATAAGGGGTGGGTTTGCCAAAGTAGAGCACTCCTTTTAATCGTGGTTAGGTGCGAAAGAATAAATGTGATATTCGTCATGTTAATCATTGGGTCCAACTTAACTAAGTCGTCACAATAGGATTGTGGATAGTGAACTTAGAAGCATAGAGTTTGGCGAAGAATTTATTAGATAAATTAGAACAATAGTTGTTCACCAAACTATCCAAGAATTATATATGATATAATTGACAAATGTTGTCTACCTAAATAGTTATGTTTTGGGAGAATTGGCCAACGCTGACTCAAGGCAGAATGAAATATGGATCTTGGCTCACTAGAAAATTAGTTTCCGAATTGATAGTAAGGGCTATTAGTTTGAACAAAATAGTGGGAGGTATATTAAGTTGAATGTACCATAATCACTTGAACATAAATATTAATTATTTGACAATCTAACTTATCTTATGCATTTTAAACGTTGTAGATACTAAATGGCGCAAAACACAAGCAACTCTTTCTCCGTGCGATCAGTCCTTGAGAAGGACAAGCTGACGGGAACAAACTTCCTTGACTGGTCTAGGAATTTGAGGATTGTCCTCAGGCAGGAGCGTAAGCTCCATGTTGTTGAAATTCCTCCACCGGTCCATCCTGGTGACGGTGCAACTCGTGCTCAACTAAATGCTTACTAGAAGCATATTGATGATGCGACGGATGTTGCTTGTCTCATGCTTGCAACTATGAGTGCTGAGCTTCAGAAGCAGCATGAGCATATGGATGCTTATGCTATGCTTGAGCATCTTCAGACGATGTTTCAAGTACAGGCTCGTCAAGAAAGGTTCAATACGTACAAAGCACTTTTTAACTGCAAGCAAGGAAATAACCCGGTTGGACCACATGTTCTGAAGATAATTGGGTATTTTGAATACCTAGACCGTTTGGGCTCCGGGCTTACTCGAGAGGCTCAAATAGATATTATCTTGCAATCTTTGAACAGCAACTATGCCCAGTTTATTATGACTTCCATCATGACCGAGCAAGACAAAACACCCACTGAATTGTTGGCACTGTTAAGAACCACCGAAGCCAACATGCAAAAGGCACCTGAGAATGCTCCCATAATGATGGTGGGCAATAAAGGTGCTAAGGGAAAGGGGAAATGGAAGGGCAAGAAAAAGATTGGATCTAATGCAGTTGCTCCTTCCAAGCCCACTTTCAAGAAGGCTCTCAAGCCTAAAGGTGGTGTTGCTAAACCTGATAAGGGTGATTGTCACTGGTGCAAGAAACCAGGTCATTGGAAGAGAAATTGTCCAGCTTATTTGGAAAGTCTGAAGAGCGTGAAATCTCTGAATATTTCTGATTCAGGTATTTATGTTATAGAAGTCAATTTATCTACTTCTACATCTTGGGTATTGGATACTGGATGTGGTTCTCACATTTGTATTAATGTGCAGGGACTTCAAAGGAGTAGATCTTTGGCAAAGGGAGAGATCGACCTACGCGTTGGCAATGGAGCAAAGGTTGCTGCTATGGCCGTAGGGACTTATTATTTATCGTTGCCCTCTGGGCTTATTTTAGAACTTGAGAACTGTTATTACGTGCCTGCGATTTGCAGAAACATTATTTCTATTTCTTGTTTGGACAAGAAGGATTTTTCGTTTATAATAAAAGACAATTGTTGCTCTTTTGGTTTAAATGATTTAACTTATGGTGTAGCGCGTTTATTTAATGGTTTATATGTTCTTGATCTTGATTATACTCCCGTCTATAATATGAATAAACGTCTTAAAGCAAATGACTCAAATCAAACATACCTTTGGCATTGTCGATTAGGCCATATAAATGAGAATCGCATATCCAAACTGCATAAAGATGGATTTTTGGATAAGTTTGATTTTGAATCATACGATGAATGTGATGCTTGTTTACTTGGTAAAATAGCAAAAGCTCCTTTTACTAAACAAGGTGAAAGGGCCAACGAACGATTAGAACTGATACATAGTGATGTATGTGGTCCAATGCGTTCTATGGCAAGAGGTGGCTTTTATTACTTCATAACATTTACTGATGATTTCAGTAGATTCGGATATGTGTATCTTTTGAAACACAAATCTGAATCCTTTGAAAAGTTCAAAGAATTTAAAGCTGAAGTAGAAAAGCAAATAGGCGGAAGTATTAAAACTCTTCGATCTGATCGAGGAGGTGAATACTTAAGCCATGATTTTAAGAATTACTTAAAGGAGTGTGGTATAGTATCACAACTCACTCCTCCTGGAACACCACAATGGAATGGGGTTTCTGAAAGGAGAAATCGTACCTTGTTAGACATGGTACGATCGATGATGAGTCATGCTGATCTTCCAATAAGTTTCTGGGGTTATGCCCTAGAAACGGCTGCATATACACTAAACCGAGTTCCAACTAAAGCGGTTCAAAAGACTCCATATGAGATATGGACTGAGAAACGTCAAAGCATGTCATTTATGAAAATATGGGGATGTGAAGTGTTTGTGAAACGCATGATCTCTGACAAGCTTGGACCAAAATCAGACAAGTGTTATTTTGTGGGGTACCCGAAGGAAACTAAGGGTTACTTCTTCTATAATCCGACCGAGAACAAAATAGTTGTTTCTCGCACTGCTGTATTTCTTGAACGAGAGCTAGTCTCCAAAAGAAACAGTGGGAGGAAAATAGAACTCGATGTAGCTCGAGACCCACAAGATAATGTTGAACCTGAATTGGAACTTGAGCAGGATATTCAAGATAATATTCAAGATGACACTGCTCAAGAAACACAGATTGTTCGTAGATCTGGTAGGATTCGCCAAAAACCTGAGAGATATTATGGATTTCTCTTAATAGAAAATGGTGATTTGATGCTCATAGATCAAGATGAGCCCCTCACCTACCAAGATGCTATGAACAGTCCTGACTCTGAGAGATGGCTAGAAGCCATGAAATCTGAAATGGATTCCATGTATGATAACCAAGTAGGGACTTTGGTTGATCCACTTGAAGGGGTAAAACCTATAGGGTGCAAATGGGTTTTCAAAAAGAAAATCGACATGGAAGGAAATGTTCAGACCTACAAAGCTAGGTTGGTTGCAAAAGGTTTCAAACAAATTCATGGTATTGACTATGATGAAACTTTTTCACCTGTAGCTATGGTCAAATCCATTAGGATTTTGCTTGCAATAGCAGCTTATCATGATTATGAGATCTGGCAGATGGATGTCAAAACAGCCTTCCTTAATGGGAGCCTTGAAGAGGATGTGTACATGACACAATCTGAAGGTTTTGTCAGTCCAAGGGATGCTAGAAGGATATGTAAGTTGCGTCGATCCATTTATGGACTGAAGCAGGCCTCAAGGAGGTGGAATATTCGTTTTGACCAGACAGTCAAGGAATTTGGCTTTATTCAAAACGAAGATGAATCTTGTGTTTACAAAAGGGTTAGTGGGAGCCACGTGGCATTCATAGTATTATATGTTGATGATATATTACTTATCGGGAATGACATACCTTCTCTACAGGCTGTTAAGACTTGGTTGGGAAAAAAATTTCTCCATGAAAGATTTAGGCGAGGCGACCTATATATTAGGGATCAGGATCTATAGAGATAGATCCAGAAGATTGATCGGCCTAAGTCAGAGTACATATATTGACAAAGTACTGCATCGTTTTGGGATGCAAGATGCTAAAAGGGGATTTGTCCCGATGTCTCATGGGATATCGATCTCGAGTGATAATAGTCCTAAAACATTGGATGAAAAGGACCGCATGAGTAAGATTCCATATGCTTCTGCAATTGGATCTATCATGTATGCAATGATATGTACTCGTCCTGATGTGTCGTATGCTTGAGTATGACGAGCAGGTTCCAGTCTAATCCAGGTGAAGGTCACTGGACAGCTGTCAAGAATATTCTTAAGTACTTGAAGAGGACTAAAGATTCATTCTTGGTATATGGGGGAGAAGAGAGACTAGTGGTAAAAGGTTACACTGATTCTAGTTTCCAAACAGACAAGGATGATTCTATATCCCAGTCTGGTTTCGTGTTTTGTCTCAACGGATGTGCTGTAAGCTGGAAAAGTTCAAAGCAAGAAACAGTAGCTGATTCTACAATGGAGGCTGAGTATATTGCTGTTTGCGAAGCAGCTAAGGAGGCAGTTTGGATCCGAAATTTCATCACAGGGCTTGGTGTGGTTCCATCGATCGCAGATCCTATCGATCTTTATTGCGATAACAGCGGAGCCATAGCACAAGCAAAGGAACCAAGATCGCACTCCAGGGCAAAACATATACTTAGAAGATATCACCTTATTCGTGAGATTAATGAACGAGGAGATATACATATATGTAAAGTGCAAACAAATGATAACATAGCTGACCCACTGACTAAGGCTTTGTCGCAGCAGAAGCACGAGGGTCACACTAGTTCCATTGGTATTCGATACATGAGTGATTGGCTCTAGTGCAAGTGAGAGATTGTTAGTGTAGGTGCCCTAGAGGCAATACAATGATATTATGTAATCAGTATTATTGACATTATGTTCTATTTGATTATATTAATAATTTATTATGCTTCGTATTTACTGTGTTATAAATGTTAGCATGATAAATGTCCTTAGATTATTAATACGAACTATATGAACATGAGATTATATACAGTATAATAATCTTAAATGTCCCTAGTCGAGTATTATTATTATTAGGACAGTAATAATACATTGAGACTAGTATGTTGATTGATTGATGACCACCTCTCATGGGTCATTAGTATAGAGATACTAAAATCAATACATAGGTAAATGTAAGAGTACATTGTACTGGACAGACCCACTGTGAGATTCAACATGGAATAAATAAATAAGTGTCATAAGTAATCTCACTGTGATAATGGTGTAATGGTCCTCTGACCTGAAATCATTATATTTCTACACGAGAATTAATGTACTTTGATTCTATCAAAAGTTATCTTTAATCGGGTAATGATAAAGATAGTATTGGGTACATTATGAATCGTGTGAGAAATGTGAATGATCTAGATGGAATTTAACCCTCCTAATTTTAGGAGCGATATTATCGGCCTCTTGTTTGAGTGAGACTATGAAATGCATGGCCATGCTCAAATATTGATTTGTTTGAATAGTCTACTCATCGATCAAGAAAATAAAGATTAAATTATTAAGAGGATGACACGAACCATGCCTCTAGTTTAATCTATAATATCAAGGTTAAAAGGATTATATTACACGGAGACATTAGTCACGAAAGGTTTAATTGAATCACCAATTATTATTATTACTTGGGTAGCAATGATGTATTACTAGATGCCGCTCATTGTTTATAATTTTATTATTAGATAATAAAATTATTGTCAACGTAATAATAACCTAAAGGGTCACACACTTAGAACGTTTAAAAGGAGTTTTAATTTAAATTCGGAATTTAAATTAAATGATTATAAATTCGAAATTAGTTATTTAATTGAGTTGGACTTGATTAATTAAAGTATAATTCGAATTTAAATCATTTAAACCAAATCAGATCATTTAAACCAAATCAGTTTGGTCTTAGTAGAAGCCCAAACCGATTATGGTTAAGCCCACCTCATTCTCTCTTATAAATACATAGAGATGTATTGGTTTAGGGTTTATCTTTTGGCAAATTCATTTTCCATAGAAAACCCTAGCCGCTCCAACTGTTGAGAGGCAAGAGAGAGAGAGAGATAGAGGCAAGCATCATCGGCTAGTACCGGCTCCCTTGATCGTTGGACGATCGGACGTTCGTGTGGACTGCTTTAGAGACGCGGATCCTGTTACAAGGGTCGCGTGGTGATTGTATAACAGGACCTCCATCTTTCAGCCTTCGTAAAGCTCTCAAAAGGTAAAATTTCGTTTCTCCATAATCAGCCATGTCTTGTACACGGATCCTAGGGTTAGGGTTTCGGATTTTTATGTTTTTTTCGCTGCGTTTGTGCCCCGAAACCTAACAGAAGGATCTGCCACGATATCCTGTCCCTCCTCGCCGGAAGCGACCCGAACAATGAATACTCTGTATTTTCAAAACCGAGGACTCGCTCGCCGATGTCCTGAAAGGCTCTAGCCTACACTTTCTCCATGTTGATGACGAGATACTCCTCTGCCCCGGACTTCGCCAGAGCCACTGCGGCCTCCCTCTCCTTCATCACACTCGCTCTCTCGCAAAATACTCTTCAAATGCTGTGAAATTCAGTCTTCGAGAGTAGGGGACTTGTGATATGGGTAAAAATAGAACAAAATCGGGACCATTCAAATCGGGCACAAATCATAAAGCTCTCAGTTGCTTTATTGTTGGAAATAAGATTCAGAAGTTAAGATTAGTTGGAAATAATCAATATCGGCGTAAGTGAAAAGGTCAGTTGCTTTTATTGTTTCTAAATGAATTCACATCATCTGTTCCCACACAGGAAAAAGCAGCAACAATACACAATTAGACATAGAATTGTATTTGCAAGATTAGGTTGTGCATGTTGTGGTGGCTACTTGTGATGCATTCAATTATGTACTGTTAAGGGGAATTATTGCCATCAGTTAACTCATAAAAGAAATTCTTAGGCATACTCATTTTCTTTTTTTGGTTGGTAACAGGGAACTGAGGATGCTCTTGTTTTGATGAGAGACTCAGATGAAGAAGCTCGTGTAGAAGCTATTGCAGCGGGGCTTGGAATGAGAAGAGTTGGGTTTGTGTTTTCACAGGCTGTAGGAAGAGAAGGGAAGGGGGAGTACACTTTGTCTTCAAGAGAAGTGATTCAGGCTGCAGAATTGCATGCGGAAGGGGGGATCGAAGAATGGGTGACTGCATTGGTGAAGTTGGAGGTGAATGAGGATGGGGCGGCTGATGTGCATTTTGAGGCATTTCAAATGAGTGATATATGCATCAGATTATTCAAGGAGGGCTGGTTTGTTACAGAAATTGGAGAAGGTGATGACCCAAAGGTGTCGAAGATGAAGAAGGACGTTGTTATTGGAGTGAAAGATACTAAAGAGGTTGACAATGACTTTTTTTTGGTGCCTGTCAAGATCTCAGATCACCAGGTATGTTCAGGTTCTTACTGCTTTGCTTATAATAGAATTATGTATGTATTTTGAATTCAATTATTAGATTTAGCTTGTTTGATCTTTAATTTACCATTATGGGCATAAAGTTCACATAACTACGGTTCAGATAACTAGTTTTACTCAAAGAGACTAAAGAATGATATTCTAGGGGACATTTTAAAACAATTTATCGGGTTAAAATGTTTTGCATTATATGAAGTGTACTTGAACTTTATCATGTGATTTTACGTATTGATAATTCATTCAATATTTCTTTTGGAATGAGGATTTATGAGTTTATGTTTCTAGAATTATCACTGCTGCCAGCTCCTTGTTGAAATGTACCTTTTTTAGGTATTAGAAAGCTCTGCTGCTGAATATATTTTAAATCGTTGCATGGATAGGTTTCAAACTCCAGCTACCAGAGCTAGCTGTTATGGTTAGTAAGAGAAATTGTTAACATCTAACGGACATCTCATCGACTTTGGATGATTATATCCCTAACAATAATGTTGAGGTTGTGGTGTTAAGCATCATAAAGTGGAAAGTTCTATCTGTTGGTCCTAGTTTTAATGAGAACTCATTACTGTGAAGGAATTCTGAATAGAACTGATTAGATCAATGTGATTATGTTAATGGTAACCTGGAATGATGATTATAAAACTTCAGTTTATTTTTGGATTGAAGGAAACCAATGGAAACCCGTGATTAAATTGTAGAGCGTGGAGTCGAGTAAACATTTATATTATGTCTATTGACATGTGAGAACACACAACCGCTTATCCTATGTCAATGGAGGAGAACGAGTGAGAAAATGAAACCAAACGCATGGAGAATTCTCGTCAATGTGGTTTAAGGGAGTGAATAAAGAAAACTTAAAAATTAGTATCTCATTTTGGCTATTGGAGTCTTCTGCTACCTCTTTCTTTCTGTCCAATCAACAGTCATGTCTGGTTGTGTTTTTTTCACCCTTCTGTTTGATTCCTGCACCTTCCAAAATGTGTTTGTGCATCATTTGTGTGTATATCCACCTGCACTCACATCCTTCGAGGGTATATTATGATTATTTGAGCTCAAGCTTTTGTTTGAAGTAGCTGTCAAAACAAACTTCCATCTGACTTGCTTTTGTAACCATTGTTTTGTGATTGCATTTGCTGTGTGTTGTATATGTGAAGAAAGTTGGTG
This sequence comes from Hemerocallis citrina, assembly GCA_017893485.1. Classification (NCBI taxonomy): domain Eukaryota; kingdom Viridiplantae; phylum Streptophyta; class Magnoliopsida; order Asparagales; family Asphodelaceae; genus Hemerocallis; species Hemerocallis citrina. The sequence continues at coordinate 159,727,892 of CM030365.1, forward strand.
TCGGTGGATTTTCGGGGGAGTTCGTTTGGGGGCGGTACACGAGTATTTTCTTTTGGTTTTATATAATTGAGTCCACTGGTAGAATACTTGAGCTATTGAAGAATAGAGTTTATATATAATTATTATGAATGAAATAAAGAGTATAATGCAGTAGTTCATGTAATTTGGTAGAACATGTTTCTCTCTAGATCAGAACTATATTATTATTAGTCATTCCTGCAATAGTAAATGATAGCTTAAAACTGAAATTAATTGTGTGGCAAGGGTGAACTTGTTACAATCAATTTTCATCTTAAATACCTTGTTAATTGAATTCTCAAGGATTTTTGGCATGTTAGTTGATCTTGTTAGACCTTGAATTGCTATTTGTCTCCCAAATAAAATTTCCCACCAAGTGTTAATATCATTTAATATCTCTAATAGAGTCATCTGACCATCTATGTAATTCTCCTAGACTCCTAATATAAATAAAATTTCATTATTGAGAATTCTCCAAACTAAGTCATCCATGTGGTTCCCAACTCATAGCTTTAGTATTACTAGTATAACCTTGTGCAAATTGCACAGACTAAAATAATTTCGAGGGACTCATAAAATTATATGGAACTCCAAAAAAGTGTGAGAGAATTTGGATAAATTACCTCTTCAAGGGTATAGTTTAGTGAAATTTATCCTAAAAAATAAGCGCATAGCCAAGACCTTTGTGTACATCTTGACCGGCAACACCATACCCTGGTTCATCTCATCTCGACGCTCTCCTCCCTCCCCTCCCCCTCCCAAATCCACACCCTCTCTGACGTCGCCCTCCTCTCCTCCCTCTCCTGCGTCTCCGCCATCCCAGACCGCCGTGACATCCCCTTCTTTGACACCCCCCTCCACCTCCACGTGCACACGTGCGTCAAACATACATAAAGATCGCATAGAACCATGGTTATAAACTCGTAAAAATTCCTACTTGGTAGTTATTTCAAAAAATAATCATAATCCAAGTATGAAAATTAGCAACTTTATCCACAAAAATCAAATTTTCAACTATGAAAATTTAACCTTTATCAATTTTTTTTTACAAAACATTACCATCAATCTAATTATTCAAGTCCAAACATATATTTATTCTCCACCAATCATCAGTAAATAAAATAAAATAAAATAAAATAAAGAAGATGAAGGAAGAACCGAAGGATGAAGGGCCTGTAGGGTTGGACTCGGCTTGGCGTCGGAATGGGCGACATCACGCAAATCGAGGAGAGGGGCTGGCGCCGCCGCCCCAGCCTGCAGAACTCCTCAAGGATCCCTTTCCTTCCGTGTTCCCCCACTGGCTCTCCCTCCGCCACAACCGCCTCTCCACCTTTTTTTTTGTAGAGTAGATAGAGAGAGAAAGCAAAAGATGAGGAGAGATAGAGCGATGGTTCAAGAAAATCCAAATAACAACGTTGGTAATTAATTAGGTGATACTTAAAAGAGATTTTAGGCACGTAAATATTGTGTACCATAACAGTATTTTCCCATTTTCTTATCTTTTCACTCCCTTCTGAAATTTGAAATTCAAAATTTGATAAAAAGAGCTTATGAAAACTTGCGACACACACGTATTAGTTCAAAATAGAGGAAGGGGAGAGGGGGTAGACCCATTTCCTTAATATATAGTTATAATTCCTCAACCTTTTAAAGTATAGTTCCTAAAATCATTTTATGCTGATGATATTTTCTTGTAAATTATATCTATTGTTTTCCCATTTTTTTTCTTCTCTTTACCTTCCTCAATCTTGCGTCGCTTGGATTGAGAAAGCCAAGCTCAACCATGGAGACAAGGAGGATTCCCAACTGGTTTGTGGTAAAGTGAAATTTGTATTTTTATTCCCAATCTCCTTATATATCTCACGGCTTGGTTAGGTTCTTTCAAACAAATTGTGTTGATTTTTCTAATCACGTGCCAACTAGTTTGGTCTCCGTTTTTGTTAGTTTTTCCTAGTAGTAGCATGATCCTGGTGAAGTCTTCTTACTGTGTTTATCTTTTAAGCAATTTGCTTATTCCTGCTTGACACCATATTAGAGCATCAATGGGCTATCACTGGATCCCAAAATCTTGCTCACTATCTGTTGCTCTGGGTGGATTCTGTACAATGCATCGCTTGAGAGTTTCCCTAGTAAGCCATCCTTCTCCTCTCATCTTTAGTTTGCATCACTGCATCTTATGTAGGTGCCACTGTTTTAATGAATATTTGTTTAGTAAAGGATTTTTTCTGTATTTAAATTGGCCATTGCCTACCTAATGCAGCCGTCTTAGTTAGATTGTCTTGGACAGGCCTTGAGAGTGTTAATTAACTTTTCATTCACTCTTAGAGTTAAATTCAAGAGCCAGGCAAAACACAGTTACCCTCTTTGAGGCAAATGATAGAGGTGGGGGTATGAACAAAGTTCTCCCAACAATGGCATCAATTAGATTTCTTCTGTTTTTTAGCTTTCTTTTTGGAGACTTTTGCTGGACCTTTTGCGAGGTTATTGGAGGTTGGAATATGTGAAAGTTTCTCATATAAGATCACTTCAGTGTATTATTTCTTGATCTGAAGAGATTACAGTCATTAGTCAGAATTAAGATTATATTAAATAACTACCCTATCATTGATTTATTATGCGTAACCCCCCCCAAACTTGTTTTTTCCCCACTAAACTACCCCACCACTACTACTCCGTTAGTTAGCGGTTTACGTGCATTATACATGTTTTTTGGGGACGAAAATACCCTTGCCATCATCTTCCATCCTACATTTAACCAATTTTATCTTCATTTTAACATCAAACCCTCTCATTCTCACCCTCTTTCACCTTCTTGATCTCAACCACGACCACCATCTCAACCTCTATGCCTTCCTCTACTCACCTCCTGCCATCTCGTCATTCGTCCTTCTGCACGTCCTCCTCCATCTCCTTCCTAATCTCCATTCTAATCCTCTCCTCTCACCTTCTTCCTCCATCTCAACCAAACTCTAATTCTACTCGTCCTAATTGCTCTTTCGATCACACCCAAGTTATTTTAAGCATTTTAGATTATGAAAAAAAATTTTTTTTTAATCATTTCATCAAACACCGTTTCTACACCTTTAACATAGAGATCAACAATTACTACCTCTTTAGTCCTTCAAGCTCTTCAAGTGGACTTAGGGTCATTGTGATCTTTTGACAAGCATGTGGATGGCGTGGGGGAGATAAAGGGAACTCGAACCTGGGTGCGATTGAAAGGGCAATTAGGACGAGGGGACATAAGACAAGTAGAATTTGAGTTTGGTTGAGACGGAGGGAAGGAGGTGAAAGGAGAGGATTAGAGTGGAGATTGGGGAGGAGATGGAGGAGAAAGAGGTGAAGAGGGGAGAGTGGAGGTCGGTGCCGTGGATGGAAGGAGAATGATGAGATGGCTGGAGGCGAGTAGAGGAAGGCAAGAGGTTGAGATGGCGGTTGTGGTTGAGATCAAGTAGGTGAATGGGAGGGTTAAATGTTAAAAATGGAGATAAAATTGGATAAATGTTGAAAGGATGGAAGATGAAGATAAGGGTATTTTGGTCCATAAAGAATACATGCAATGCACATAAATGGCTGACTAACGGAGTAGTAACGGCAGGGTAGCTTAGTGGAAGAAAAATAGTACAAGTTTTGGGGGGTTACACACATTAAAGTAATAATAAGGTAGTTATCTAATATACACTAAGTTTAGGGTAGTTATCTGCAATTTAGCCTTGTATTTAAAAGTAGTTATGATGAGGACATCTATTCTGTTTAGTTTAGTATTTTATTTCAGTACCTTATTTGTTTTTGGCAATTATAGCCATATGTAATCTTTCTTTTATGCATTAGAATAATTTTGAGATTTTTCGAATATTTTGAGTTTTGTATCAAGATTTGTTTTGAGCCTATTTATAGGTCTGGAGATTAATGAAAAGTCATGCCATTCTTGATTAAAAAATTATTGTGTTGAGTTTTGATCTTCCTCTCTCTTTTTGTGTGATACAATTGAGATCCAATTATTAGGGTTTGTGATAAGTCCTAACAAAATTTTAGGGTTTGTGATAAACTCTAAAACTACCCCAAATCCCTAAATCAATTAAAATCAAAATCCTAATCCCCAAATCCAAGCCCTAATCTCTATTAACAACCTCTCTCTCTCCTGGAATTTCTCTTTCCCCGATTCCCCCCATCAGCCTCCTCATCTTCCCCGCCCGAAGCCACCTTTCAACCGCCTTCGTGTGTCCTCGCACAAGCCCGGAACCCATCCGCCATCTTCTCGTCAAGCCGCCCTCGACGCCCCTGTTCGATTTCCCCCACCACCACCATCCTCGACCCCCTCCCTCTTCCTCTTCGACGTGCAACCATCCACCGACGACAGCCCTCTACTCCACCACTCGAACCACCGCAGCCACCTTCCTCAGCCTCGCCGCCACCTCCATCGCCCCAGCATCCATCACCCCCGCCGCCCCTGCCTTCGTCCCTAAGTACACATCAACAAAGACATCAGATCTGATCTTGTGGAATTGAGTTGTCATTCGCTGTTTGGTGTTTGGAGCAAAGGACTGGATCGTTGTGTGAGAAGCAAAACACATATAATACGTTCGTCGAATTCGGTAAACTCTTTCCACTTTTCAAATATTTGTTATACTGCCTTATCATCTCTATTATATTATTGATATTCTGTTGTCCACAAATATCGAGATTGAGTGTTCTACTTGCCTAATTAGAGTACGAATTAATATTGTATCTTTTATTTGCTAAGAATGCTTAGGGATTCAATTATTGATTGTTAGAACTGAATTATTAATTGGGCTTGTTAAACTTAATTCAAATTTTGAAAATCCATCCAACCGATTAATTGTTTAAAATTCTAACTTTGATCCGCATTACATGTTGGTAAAATTAATTCTTTTAAGATTCTGGGAAATTCTCTATTTAGGATTACGTTTTACATCAAGTTATCTCCCTTATGTAGCCTTGTCAAAGGCAATTTGTTAATTTAGGTTTTCAAACTCTTTTGTATTATAGTTTCTTTGAAGCTTTCATTTTCCTACGGATCTAAAGCTTGTGTGGATCTACTTTGCTCTTCTTTGCATTGCTCTGTAGTGAAGCACTGTTCACAATCTTCTAAATTGTAGGTTCACAATCTTCTAAATTGTATGTACTCAGTTCTTCTATACAAAAATCTTACGAAGAAGTGAAGTGTTTGTCCAAAAGATTTTTGAGAAGCTTTACACAGATGGACATATTCTTGCTCATCACTGCTGCTTTGTTTTCTTGTTTATACAGTTGCTTGTATTGCCCATTTATTCAATAAGGCATGAGGTATCTAATGGTTGCATAAATCTATTCAGGGACCTCTCTCTTCATCTTTTCCAGTAGAGAACAGAATCACCACTGTGACGATGAGGGCACTAAAGGACCACCTCAGTAGGTCGAAACACCTTCCTTTTGTGAAACGGATCTCTGATTTCCACCTGCTTCTCTTGCTCGCCAGGTTTCTTGATATTAATACAGATGTGCCCGCACTCTCTGAGTGTGTGAACTTGCAGACTGCAGTTCCTGAAGGTTACCAGCTTCTTATAGAGTCCTTAGCTGCTGCCTCTTGAGGAATTCACTTGATTCCCAGGCCTGGAGTTCCACACATCAACCCAAATTGATCATCATTTGGGCTTAGTTTGGTGTGTGAAGCATAGATAATCTGTGAAGGGGGGTTGTGTTAATACTTGTGTATTCTTAACTTATTCAACAGCTCTATCTGTATACATTCATATAATAGTTTTTCCATATGAGTTTATCGACATTGGTGCTAGCACGAACAATGCATATTAGTTCTTTTTGACTACTGTGTTATTAAATATTCAAAATCTGAACTGAGTGCTGTTTCTTTTTCTAGAATCAAAGATTCTACGCTGCCTGCCACCCCCATCATATACAATTTGTGCTTCTGACTCTGCAAATGTTTTATTTGATGACACGGATAGAGTCATAGAACTCAGCCATGCATTACTATCAATAATTACAGTGAGGGTTTTACCCAGCTGTAAAACCATACAACCAAACAGACGATAAAAATAAAATACAGAAATGAAGAGGCGATAAAGCCCTTAGAACACCGCCTTACAGACCACCTGATACACACACAATAGCACCGCCAGAGGATGCTACGATCAAACAGATGACGTTGGGTGCTGGGGGACCCATATGCTGCGAAAGAAATGGGAAGTGACGCACGCTGACAAGCCGGATCAGTGAAGGGGTAGACCCCTACTATCAACCTCCGTGATCGAAAACGGTCGGACAATCAATCACAAACGAACGCCGATCATCAAGGAGACAAACTAGCTACGAACATGATGAACATACTCAAAAAAGCAGCATAAAACTGAAGCACAAAAGCCAGGCAAAAACCACAGCGAGCCAGCTAGCGCCCAGGAGCACCGACGATCAGATGCAGAACACATCAAAATAGAGATAATCACAACCATCAAGGAACGGTAACAGCACTTCAACTAAACGCCAAGAACAAAGAAAAGCTAGAAACATAGAGCGATAACCATACCAAGCTAAGAACATAACAGTCAATACAAAGGGATGATCCAAGCGATCCCCGAAACCAACTTTGCAAATGTTGACTTTGTTGTTTGTGCATACAGGCTCTTTATCTTATCAATGTATGGCTACCAATTTCAACTGATTCAAAACAAATCAGAAGTTTATGAGTATAGATGTTCAAAGTTCAGACTGTTGTTTGAGTCTGAATGTACAAACAAGGCTTCTATTGAACACATAGTAGGATTTGCTTGCCTGCCATCACTCGCATCAAGAGCATGCATTTAAAATTTCTCATACAAAAATCTTCTAAATTTGTACTCAGTTCTTCTAAATCAAGAGCATGCATTTAAAATCTTCTAATTGTATGTACTCAGTTCTTCTATACAAAAATCTTACGAAGAAGTGAAGTGTTTGTCCAAGAGATATTTCAGAAGCTTTTACACAGATGGACATATTCTTGCTCATCACTGCTGCTTTGTTTTCATGTTTATACAGTTGCTTGTATTGCCCATTTATTCAATAAGGTATGAGATATCTAATGGTTGCATAAATCTATTCAGGGACCTCTCTCTTCATCTTTCCAGTAGAGAACAGAATCACTACTGTGACGATGAGGGCACTAAAGGACCACCTAAGTAGGTCGAAACACCTTCCTTTGTGAAACGGATCTCTGATTTCACCTGCTTCTCTTGCTCGCCAGGTGGAGGGTTACCAGTTTCAGTATACTGTAATCTTAGTCACAGAAATACAGTCTGGAACATATGATAGGATTAGGATGTAATCATCAAGTTATGTCTAAAGGGCAAATGTTTAAGTAAGCCACCATCCCGAAGAATCTAGCACAAGGGTTAGTGTAGTTCAATGATTTACAAGTGTTGAGGATTTTCTTGCCTGATCATAAGCTCGTTGCAGAAATGACGAGTAGATTGCACAGAAGGGCTTAAGCCCTTCACAAGCCAGACCAGCAGCAAATGTGACTGCATGTTGCTCTGCAATACCAACATCAAAGCAACGATTTGGAAATCGACGAAGGAAGTAATTAAGTCCAGTTCCTCCTCCCATTGCAGCATGAATTGCAACAATGTCTTTGTCTTTCTCAGCCTCAGCTATCAAAGCCTCAGCAAAATAGTTGGTATATGACTGAGTTTTTGCAGTAGCTTTGAACTGCTTTCCCGTTGCTGGGTCAAATTTCACTACGCCTACAAAAGACATCATCTGATTAGTACATCGTTGAAAAGATTTCCATATTTACTTGATGAAAAGATGGAGATTTTATACCATGGTACTTATCGGCTGCTCTCTCTGCATATGGATATCCTCTTCCTTTCTCTGTCACAACATGGATTAGAACGGGCCCAGTTGTTTTTGTGTTCTTAACTTCGTTGAGAATGGTGACAAGGTCATCGATGTTGTGGCCATCAACTGGGCCTATATAGTAAAGGCCGAGCTCTTCAAACAAGGTAGAGCCAGATCCACTGATCATTCCTCGAGCATATTCATCAACTTTTGCAGCTATTTCATGCATGGACCCTCCAATTTGTTTTGTGACTCCCTAAAACAGTTCAAAGTTCCAAAATTAAACAAAGGAAAAGCAAGAATTCAGTAAACTGAGGTATTTGCAATACCAACCTTGGCCACCTCCCTGAGTTCTCTAAGAGGCCTACTGGACTGAAGTTTACTGAGTGCGCTGCTTAAAGCGCCAACAGGTGGAATAGGGCCATCAAGGCTGGCAGTAGGGAGTGATACTTGCTTGTTATCATTCAATATCACAATCATATCAGAATCCAAATACCCTGCATTGTTCATTGCTTCATAAGCCTGCCCTGCCGTCATAGCTCCATCCCCTATCACCGCGATCACATTGTTCTTTCTTCCCTTCAGATCCCTCCCCACAGCCATTCCTATTCATCATGATAAGACCAAATCAAAATTTATGTACAACTGGTAGAACATTTGATTGATATGTACATATCTAACTACTTAATCTATAAATATCGCAAAAAGTGTTGTTTTGGGAGTGAAAGGTACCAAGAGCTGCTGAGATACTGGTGGAACTGTGACCAGTGCCGAAGCTATCATATTCACTCTCTGAACGCTTGGTGAAACCAGCTAAACCGTTTGTCTGCCTTATAGTCGGCATCTTGTCTCTCCTCCCCGTCAAGATTTTGTGTGGATATGACTGCAAAACAGGTGAGGGTATTACAACTCCATGGTTTAAAAAAAGAACTAAAATTCATAGTAACCAGAGAACCATTCTGATTGTTATTACCTGGTGGCCAACATCCCACAGTATCTTATCTTGAGGACAGTTGAACACATAGTGAAGTGCAACAGTTAGCTCAACGACACCAAGACTTGAGCCGAGGTGACCTCCTGTTTTGGATACATGGAAGATGACATCGGACCGAAGCTCATCTGAAAGTTGCTTTAGTTCCTACAATGAATTGAAATAAGAGTCATTTCAATAGTAGAACTCTTCATAAACACCAACCAAACACCTAATAGACAACATTAATGAGTATTATCCTCACCTTCACTGAGAGATTTTTCATGTGAATTGGATAGTTGACAGTATCCAAGAGAGGAGTCGGTGGTTTGTTCGCATAATACTCTCCACTCTCCGCTAGCGATGCAGCAGGACATAGACTTCTCCTGCTCTGCAAATTATCTCAAGCACCCCTTCATTAGATACCTATTTCTGAATTACTCAAAAATGTTCTAAAAGATTAACCTAGATGAAATGATATTCCATACGTTAAACAACCGTATACAAATACAACCCCTCAATTTCATATTAATCAGTACAACCAATCAAAATCAATCTAACTGAAACCAACTCAAATAATTTTTTTTCTTTTCCCAATTCAAGATGTAAAAAACATTCATTATTATCGACAATTTACTCTGAAATGGTTAATTCATACTAAATAGCATGCCAATACTCATTTTCTCTACTGAACTCTTATTCGTTATCTCTCATTAATGAAACCAGGTGACATCTTGCCATTTTTCGACAAAAAAGAAATACTAAATTCTCTCCAAATGGGCATCAATCATAACACAAATTACACTGGGTAAAGAGAAAACACAAGCATGAAAGAAAAAAAATACAAGGGTAGTAGTATTAGTAGGCAAACCTTGAGAAGTCTATGTTGATGTTGGTGGGTTTGAAGACAACCCATTTCAGAAAACTGCGAAGGCAGCAACAATGGCTTAATGGGATCTGATGCTAGACTTCCAACCAACTGACTAGGAAGGGAGAATGTAGATAGAGCCATTGTTATCAAATCAAATGAAAGAGATAATTTGTGAAGCTGAAAATTAAGACGAGGATTTAATACAATACTGAAGGAGTTGGAGCTAAGTTGCTAGATCTTGCGAGTCAAGTGAGTTGCAGTGTGGTAAGACAATGAAGATATAAGTGGAGGATGTGGGAAGCCTATGTGTGTGGCTGGCATTCGCTTTGCCACGTTCAAACCCCATTTCCATTGTTTTACTTCCTTCCTATTCGCCCAACTCATCACGTATCCGAAAAAGGTGTGCCTTGCTGCTAATTTTGGTGCGGAAGCAATCAAATTATGAGTTCTTCTTTTGATAGAGAAAGTAAGGATCTTGACCATCGATCAGAATCTGAATCTAAATAGTTGATAATCGCCTAAAACTGTATATGGATGGCTGAAAATATCCGAAGACCTGCAAAAAGTGTCAACACCGGAGGTGGCTACGGCGTAAGATCCTCATACGCTCGAGTCAGTAACCAAGATAGAGATTAGCAGTTTTCGTGGAGAAGTATTAATTATCTTTGACTGATGGAGGTGGAGGGTATTTACCAATTAAAATTGCTTGAGGCGGAGGTCGCGGCGGAAAAGAAGGCCATTGGCTTTCTGGAGCACAACATGCGGAGGGCCTACGACACGGCCTTGAAGGACGTCAGTGAGCGAGTCACAGGGTTCGATCGCACGGGCTACTTCCTGTTTCCGGATGAGGCAAGAATACACGCTGAGGCGGGTCTCGAAGGAGGGAAAGAGGTTGATGGAGAGGGCGGCAACGAAGAGGTACTCGAGGTGGTAGACCCTGCAGCGGCTCTGGAGAACTTACCAGAGGGAGCTGGGGGGAGTGGTCGCCAGCTTGGACCCACTGAGGTGGACCCCTGATCCCCTTAGCAGTTTTACTTTTGTTCCTTGTATCTTTTCTTTCGTTTCAAGTAGTAGGAATGGTTGTAGTGACGCCTAATAGAGGACTGGCCACCGCTTTTGTATCTCCACTACGTATTGAAACTTGTTTTGTTCTCAACACTTGTGTCCCCGACTTAGCGCAAAACTATCTTGTAGCTTTAGGCTTGGTCTATTTCTAAGTTTTATCTCCTTTGTCCTTCTCTCCAGGATAGAGAGGTGAGACGTCTCCGTTCCGAGCTGAGCATCTTCAGGTTGGGATTTGCCCAAAATTGGGAGAAGCTTTATAAGGCTGAGTTGGAGTTGAACCACCTAAAGCTGATCTTAGCCCGCCGTGACAAAGAGATGAGGCAGTTTGAAGAGAGGTTCGATGAAGTGGCGCCAGAAGGTGAGGAGTCGTGCCCGTCGATGGCTGTCAACCAAGGCTTGCGGCTTAAACACCTTCGCCGCTCCCTGTTCGAAGCGAGATCTGTGAGGGAGGAACTTAGGAACGTGGTTCTTGAGAAAAGCCTGGAGGCAACTCATCTTAGGAGATCAATTTCTGAAGCCTCGCGTGGGGCCAGTTCAGCTCGACTGCCACGATTGAAGATAAGAGTCACCGATGATGCGCTCAAGGAGCGAGTCGTAGAGCTGGAGGCGGAGAACACTCGTTTGCGATAGTTGTCCGAAGGTAGCAACGTTAGGAGCACCTCCTGCCCTCAGGACGAGTACGCTCAGGGTAGGTCATTCCATGAGCTAGCACTTTGCTCGCCCCTAATAGCAAGACGTCCTGGGGATGCACAGAGTGGCGTGGTCGGTTCGTCGAGCGGAGCATCCATTGGGGCCACAGTTAGAGTGGGTACTGACGATGCCACTCGACTCGTTGGCCTGGGGACATCTTCGGAGAGGGGATGCCAGTAGCTAGGTGCTCGCCGTCCCCGTGTGTCGCTAAACAGGAGCATCCCGCTCCCTGGGAGGGGCTAGGACAAAATTTTGTAATCCTGTAGTAAGTCTTGTAGTCTTGTAGTCTTGTAGTCTTGTAGCGAGTTTTGGTCTAGTGTGACTTGTATCCAGAATAAGATTTGTATCTTTTGACTTTAATTAAATAATGTTGAGCAAATTTTGACAAACTTCTCTTGTACTTGGGCACGGATTTTGGGAGAGTTCCCATTATTTGTATGGATCCGCGCCCGTTCAGCGCATGCTGGCGAACATGGCGAACGATAGGCGAGCGACACGTGGCTTTTAAGGCGTTGAATGGTCAAAAGCATTTTGCCCATTTTTCGTTCGGAAACATGTCTGTTCGACGACCAACGGCGAACGAGCCATCGAACATGTCGAACGGCCAGGGGACGACACGTGGCTCTGACAGCGTTGACTGGTCAACCGCATTTTGCCCATTTTTCGTTCGGAAACACGTTTGTTCGATGCGTGCTGGCGAGTGATAGGCACTATCTGGTGAACGGTTGAGTTGAGCTCTATCTGACTCTTGGGAAGATCATTCTTGGAGGCGGGTTTGAGGAGCAGCACCAGGGGAGAGTTGGGCTCCGAACTTGGTGTTTAAGATAGTCTCAACAGTCGTGGGAGCAATTTCGAATGGCGACCTGCCTCGTACTCGCTTGTGAGTGAATAGTTGAAGCAGAATCGAACCAAGTGTTGGACTCTGAACCGTCATTTAGAGAATTTCAATAGCAGTGGGAGCAATTCCGAATGGTGATCTGCTTCGTACTCTCTTCAAAGCAAGTAGGTGAAGCGGAGTCGAACCAAGTGTTGGACTCCAAGCGTGTCGTTCAGAGATTATCAACAGCTGTAGGAGCGATTTCGAATAGTGATTCGCTTCATAATCACTTAGAAGCAAGTAGTTGAAGCGGAGTCGAACTAAGTGTTGGACTCCAAGCATGTCGTTTAGAGATATCAACAACGGTAGGAGCAATACCAAATAGTGATCCGCTTCGTACTTGCTTAGAAGCAAGTAGTTGAAGCGGAGTCGAACCAAGTGTTGGACTCCAAGCATGTCATTTTTAGAGTTTTGTGCGTCTCAAATAGGCCAACTAGGTTATTATAACCAAAAATTCCCAAGATGTATCTTGCCTTTATTAAAGATGATTTGAGTGGCTGCTTCTGAGTTGCAAGTTACTCTTACATTTTGCAAAGAAAAATAACAAGATAATTAAAAGCATCGAATGGAGACTGCTCGACTCAAGCGTTGTCTGAAGTTGCTTGGAGCAGTGTTACAACACCCTCTTGGTACTTTATTAAGTGGTCAGCATTCCAAGTTCTCAGTATCTTCCTGCCCCCCGGGTCTTCGAGTTGATAAGCGCCTGGGTGAACAACTCGGGAGACCTTATACGGTCCTTCCCAATTGGGTGCTAACTTGCCCTTTTTGCTTGGGATGGAGATCAACAGCTTCCAGAGTACTAGGTCCCCCTCTTTGAGATTAGCGGGGCGGACCTTCTTGTTGTAAGATTACATTATCGTACGCCGGTAGGTCTCTTGTCGGATGGAAGCTCTTTCGAAGACCTCGTCGATGAGATCCGAACTGTTACGGAGTTGGCTCGCATTCTGCTATTCTCTGTAGGCGATTAGTCTTGGCGAGGGTAGGCCGACCTCTATGGGGATGATAGCTTCGGAACCGTATGTGAGGTTAAAGGGAGACTTCCCCGTCGGAGTTCTCTTGGTGGTACAATTGTTCCAAAGCACGTTGGGCAACTATTCGACCCATAGTCCCTTGGTGGACTTGTCGAGCCTGTTCTTTAGGCCGGAGAGGATTTGGTGGTTAGCATTCTCCGCTTGGCTGTTGGACTGAGGGTGGGATATCGAAGAGAACCGCGGTTGGATACCGAGGTCGGTACAGAATTCGCGAAAAGTCGACCCTGAGAATTGAGTTCCATTGTCGGTCATGAGAACACGAGGCACACCGAACCGACAAACAATGTTCTTCCGAAAGAACTTCTGAACCTTATTTTCAGTGATCGTCGCGAGGGGTTCAGTCTCGATCCACTTAGAGAAGTAGTCTATCGCCACGACCCAGAACTTCAGCTGGCCCGACGCTAGAGGGAACGGTCCGAGCAGGTTAATCCCCCACACTGCGAAAGGGATTGGACTTTCCAGGGAGGAGAGTTGGGCTTGAGGTAGGAAATGGATTGGGGCAAATCTCTAGAAGGAGCCTGCATTGGCGGACGTACTCTTCGGAGTCACTGAGTAACGTGGGATTGAAGTAGCCGTAATTTAAGAGTTTACGGGCGAGGGACCTCGCTCCCAGGTGCGCGCCACACATACCGTCATAGTCCTCCTTCAAGGCATAAAGTGCTTCCTCAGGGAAGAGACATCTCATGTAGGGTCGGCCATTAATCTGAGAGTAGGAGCATTTGTACATGACTCCGTCAAGAAGTGTGTACCACTCTACTCTTGTTCTGACCCTTCTTACCTCTTTTGGGTCTTCTGGAAGAACTCCGTCTCTAAGGTACTCGAGTAGGGGCTTTATCCAGTTCTCTCCAAGTGTTAGGGGCAAGGCTTCCATCGGGTCCGGGTTATCTTAATCGATACTTGGTCTGAGGATGACCTCTATCAAGACGGTCCGTTCTAAACCTTAGAGGGATGAGGAGGCGAGCTTGGAAAGGGCATCTGCCTATGCATTTTCCTCTTGAGGGACACACTGGAGTTGAACATCTCCGAATAAGGCTAGTAGCCCTTTAACCTTCACCAAGTACTTGGCCATGCGCTCGTCCCTTGCTTTGTATTCCCCTAACACTTGGTTGACGACCAACTGTGAATCGCTGAAGACTCTGACGCGCTTAGCTCCTGCCTTGTGAGCCATACAGAGCCCCGCTATGAGGGCATCATACTCTGCCTCGTTGTTCGATGTAGGGAAGTTTTAGCATAGGGAGTATTGCAGGACGAAAGCGTCTGGGCCGGTCAAGATGACGCCAGCCCCACTTTCGTCGGCTCAAGAGAATCCATCCACATAAACGGTCTAGACCAGGGGTTCGGCAGCCGACTCACAGGGGTCATGGATAGTGCTCTCCACAATGAATTCCGCTAGGGCTTGCGCCTTGATAGCGGTTATGGGTTGATAGCTGATGTCATTTTGGCTTAGCTCTATGGACCACTTCATCAAGCGGCCCGATGTCTTGGGCTTGTGGAGCACCTACTTCAGTGGTTGGTCGGTAAGAACGAACCGAATGAGACTGAAAGTATGGGCGGAGTTTCCTCGTCGCCATGACCAACACAGGGGCCATTTTCTCCAGCCTCGGGTAACGGAGCTTAGCGTCCTGGAGGACCTTGCTCACATAGTAGATTGGCCTCTGTGCCCTATCCTCTTTTCTTACTAAGACAGTGTTGAGGGTCTACTCCGAAGCGGCGAGGTATAGGTAGAGGACCTTTCCGGGCCTCGGTTTGCTCAAGAGTGGGGTGTTGGCTAAGTACGCCTTGAGCTGGTCAAAGGACTCTTGTTGCGTTGGCCCCCATTCAAAGACTTTAGCCCCCCTGAGGGTCTTGAAGAACGAGAGGCACTTCTCCCCGAATTTGGAGAGGAAGCGCCCAATCGCCGCGAGGCACCCGGTGAGTCTCTGGATATCTTTGACACTGGAGGGGGAAGCCATTTTGAGTATGGCTTGGATCTTTTTGGGGTTGGCCTCTATGCCCCTCTGGCTGACCATGAACCCTAAGAACTTGCCGGACGAGACCCCGAACACACACTTGTTCGGATTCAGCCTCATGTTGTGCCTCCTCAGCACCCCAAAGGCCTCCTGGAGGTCGAGGACATGCTCATGCCATGCTCTTGACCAACATGTCGTCCACGTAGACTTCCATGTTCCGGCCAATCTGGTCTCGGAAGACCCTGTTGACTAGGCACTGGAACGTTGCCCCTGCATTTTTCAAACCGAACGACATGACTCAGTAGCAGTACAGGCCCTGATCAGTCACAAATGAGGTCTTTGGGATGTCCGGGGGGAACATCCGAATCTGGTTGTACCCCGAGAAAGCATCCATGAAGTTGAGTAGCTCATGGCCGAAGGTCGCATCGATCAGAGCATCAATGCTCAGAAGAGGGAATGGATCCTTTGGGTACGCCCGGTTGAGGTCGGTAAAATCAATGCATATCCTCCAGCTCCCGTTGGCTTTTTTTACCATCACCACATTGGACAGCCACTCGGGGTAGTTTACCTCCTGGATGAATCGGGCGTTCAGGAGCTTCTCGACTTCCTTCTTGATCGCCTGTTAGCGCTCGGGAGCGAACTTACACCGCATCTGCTGGACAGGCTTAATCCCCGGGGCAACGCTAATGTGGTGCATTAGGAGCTCCTTCAAGATCCCTGGCATATCCACCGCGGTCTAAGCGAAGAGATCGCGATTCTCCTTTATGCATTGGGAGATGTCCTTATTGATGGAGGGGAAAAGTGCCCTGCTGATCCGGAACATCTTGGTGGTGTCTTCTTCTGAGAAGGCCACTTCCTCCAGCTCGTCCACAGGCTCAGAGATAGTCTGGCTACCTTCTTGTGGGAGCTCGAGGGCTTCTAGGGAGAGGACTGGACCTCCCATCGAGGTCATGTAGCACTTGCGAGCCACTTCTTCCTCTCACTTCTCCCACTCCTGTGGGGTGGGGAACTTCATCTTCATGTGGTAGGCTGAAGGGATAGCTTGGAGTGCGACCAAACCTGGTCGACCCAGGATAACATTATAGGCGGCCTTGACATCCACCACCATGAAGTCCATCGGCTCTGTGCAAGTGAACGGGGCCTTGCCAGCGGTTACGTCGAGGGTTATAACTCCCTCGATCGTCACCGACACCCCAGTGAACCCGTGAAGAGTGTAGCACATGGGCTTGAGCCGATCTCTCGATAGCTAGAGGCCCTTGAATGCCTTCAAGAAAAAGATATTAACTGAGCTACCATTGTCCACCAAGACCCGGCGGACGTTGAAGTTGGCCATTCGGAGATTAATAATGAGGGCGTCACAATGGGGCGTGCGGACGCCCTCCAGATCTCTGTCGGAGAATGTGACTGGACCCCCAGGCCCTTCGGAGGGGGATGGCTCTGGACGGCGTTCACTTCCCGAACGAAGGCTTTTCGGGAGGAGTTAGAATCTCTCCCCATTGGGCCTCCGTGTATCAGGTGTCGGATGGCCACCGCTTCATCCTCCCGAGTCCGCTTCATCCCCCCGAGTCTCCGTTTGTTGCTCGGCTCGTCTGTTAGCCCCCCTGGGGGGTGGAGGTTAGTCACTCCTGTCCCTCCTCACGAAGTGAGTGAGCTACCCTCTCTGGATGATGGCTTTAATATCTTCCTTTAAGGCCCAACAGTCGTTTGTATCGTACCCATGGTCCCGGTGGAAACGGCACCACTTGTCCCGGTTTCTCTTCTTTCCGGGAGTATTCATCTTAGGAGGTGGCGGTAAGAGACCCTTGTTCCCGATCTCCATCAAGATGGCGGATACACTCGCGTTGAGCATAGTGAGTTTCTCGAAACGGGGGAGAGGGTGACGTGACCCCATTGTCTTTTTGGAGCTTCTTAGCTTCTTCTTCAGTAGCCTTCCGTTTGTTCCCGAAAGACGGCCCCTCCAGAGTGGGGCGATTGAGATCCTTTTCAGCTCGGATATACTTCTCACTCATGAGAAGGAGCTCGGAGAAGTCCCGAGGAGGCTTCTTGGCCAAGGACACCTTGAGATCAGGGTTGATGACATTGGATTGGAAAGTAGTCGAAGCCACTGACTGATCCAAGGAAGCGATAGACCGGGCCTCTATGGTGAATCGCTTGACATAATCCCTTAGCCGTTCGCCTTTCCTTTGGCTGAGGAAGAGTAGAGAGGTGCTAGTCTTCTCGAAGTGGCGGCTGCTCACGAAATGGGTGAGGAAGAGGCCTTCGAACTGATCGAAGGAGAAAATAGAGGACGGAGCGAGCCTAGAATACCACTCCCGAGCGAGACCTTTGAGGGTGGTCGGGAAGGTCTTGCAGAGGAGGGCGTCGGAAGCATGATGGATCATCATGAGAGTTTCAAAACTCTCAATGTGATCTGCGGGGTCGACTCTCTAGTGTAAGTCCCGAAGTGTGGAGGCTTGAAGTTTTCTTGGACAGGGGCCTCCATGATAGTGCGGGAGAATGGGGGCCTGCTCGGGCGGAGGTTCCTCGCCCGTTTTCTTCATCTTGGTCGAGCTGGCTGAGGCGCCTCTCCATCTCGTGGAGACGGCGGTAGACCGAGTCCTCCCTTCGGTCCTGCCTCGCTGAACCTCGAGACTCGTCCTCGTGTCGAAGAGGGCTGGGGCTACGGCGGTAGCTTTGAGTTGGCCGAGGACTGGGAGAGGGACGGCGATGGCTCGGAGCCGGCCTAGGACTTAGAGAACAGCGGCGATGGCTCAGAGCCGACCGAGGAATGAGGGAGCGGCGATGATGACGAGGAGCTGGCTGAGGACTAGGAGCCCGATGGTAGTTGTTGGGGGCGGCGTTGAGCGCCCGAAGGACCACCTCCTGGAATTGTTGAAATTCCGACCTCGTGACGGGGGCCTCCTGCTCCTGATGGGCTCGAGCTGCAGGACGGCCAGCCGGGGAGCAACTTCGTCTTGGGCGATGCTGGGGTGACTCTCTCCGTCTCCGAGGAGAGTTGGACCCTCTGCTGTCTGTCCGGTAGGGTGATCGGTCCCTCTGGTGCTCCCAGTGAGGGTTCGCATCGCAGGTCCGCCTCTCGTCCAGACGGATCCGAAGGTCAGGCTCGGGCTCGCTCTGCCGGTTGTTGAGCACATCTCGCAGATCCTTCGACGTTGGAGGGCCATGGGAGGCCATGGAATCTGTGGAGGCATTGTTGATGGAGACCCGAACTTGATGCAGAGGTTGCTTCTGGCGGATTCGCCGAGAGGACTCTCCAACAGTCGCTTGGGGCCCCAGCGACTGCTGAATAGATTGAGGAATCGGTTGTTCGAGCTGTAGGGCTGGTTGGACGGGAGGAGGGAAACCCTCTAGAGGAGGAGGAGGAGGAGGAGGATGGTTAGAGGTTGTTCTACGGTTGGAGTTCATGGACTTCCTCTTGGGGGGCATTGCTAGGAGTAGCTTTGGTTGAAGGAGGTGGGTCGGATAGCTATTTGAGTTTTCCCACAGAAGGTGTCAATCTGTTGCCGCTGATTTCGGTGTGGGAGCAATCAGATGAACTTGTAGGTTCGCAAGAACTCGAATAGGGAAAATCTGACCTCTTCCCTTGTTGATAGGCTGACTCCTTGGTGCTCCCATGGACCTGCACAAACGTTCGAAACACCGAGATGGATCCCGGCGACGAACCCTTCGACGCTCTTGTCAATACTCAGAAAAGAAAAGGAAAGAGCTTTAGGCAGACAAAGAGTGATCACCTTGTAACGGTAGGAGGCAGAGGTATTTATAGTCGCCTGGGAGATCTGCTTCGAGATAAGATCGAATCCCTACTTCTCGGTGTGGCTGGATAAGGGTGGTTAGAACCGCCCGTAGGGATAAGGACGAGCCAGGATTTCCTCATGTCCTGTTGAACTTGCCCTTAACGGGTTGTGACACGTTCTCAGCTGGACAGATCCGTTCACGGGTTATTGGGCCTGAGAGAAAAGACCCGGTTCCCATTTCGGACCCATCTGTAGGTGAAATCAATGTTCTGCCCCTGTGAACTTTGAGATTCGTGCCCAATTTGAACGGTTCCGGTTTAATCCCATTTTTAGCCATATCAATAAGGAGTGTTAAAGTAGTCCAAATAACATTACTCTAAAATACATCAAGTTACAAAATAAATAATTTAACAAAAAGAATTTTTTATTTTTTATTTTGGTTACTTTTGAGAAATTTTTTTTAATATGCCACTTTTCGAAACTATTTACAGAAAGAGAATAGTTGCAAAAGTATTTGCGCTCGTGGACTCAACAACTAAACTCGCCGTTCCCAACGGCTAGTTTAGTTGTTTCATGCTCTTCATTGGAACACGGCGAGTGTAGCTTTTTTTTGTTGAGAAACTCGTCGTTCCCCATAGCGAGTCTAGTGTAAATTTTCTCGGCATTAGGAACATCGAGTCTAGTGTAAATTTTCAATGTAAACTCGTTGTTCTCAATGAGGAGGACATTTGCACTAGACTCGCTGTTGGGAACGACGAATTTTTTTAATATTTTATTTATTTTTATTTTATTTTTTTAAAAGACTCACCGTTCCCAACGGCGAGGATATTTATACTAGTCTCGCTATTGGGAACAACGAGTTTAGTTCAAAAAAAATTCTATAGAGTTTTTTTTTTGAAAATTAACTAGTCCAACAGAGTGTTTCACTCTCTGTGTAATTTTCTACATCCTCGCCGTTTCCAACAGCGAGTCTAGTATAAATTTCCTCACCGTTGGAAACGGAGAGTCTTTATTGAAAATTTTAAACTAAACTTGCTATATTCCCAACAACGAGTTTAGTGTAAATGTCCTCGCCATTGGGAACGACGAGTCTTCATTAAAAATTTTGAATTGAACTCGCCATTGCAAACAGTGAGTTTCTCAAAGAATTAGCACTAAACTCGCCCTGTCCCAACGGCGAGCATGAAACAGCTAAACTCGCCGTTGGGAACTGCGAGTTCAGTTGTTGAGTTCACGAACACAAATACTTTGGCAACTGTCAATTTTCTGCAAATAGTTTCAAAAAGTGGCATATTAAAAAAATAAATCCTACTTTTTATTCACTGCATTTGAAAATGAATCGACTACTCTAATTACTGCTATCTTATTATTAGGTTTTTCCCCATATCCACACGCAATTTTTGCTATTTTCATATTCTCACCTGAAATCTTTATATTTCCATATTACCACTTCAAACCTCAAAAACACATGATGATGTTTGGAATACCTAATTTACCCTTTTTTCTTCTTCATTTTCTAATTTTTTTTATCGGATAAATGAGAGAACCCAACGAGAACCTAGCAACCTGTTTCATTTTCTTCAAATTTCTTGCAAAACATATCCTAATAACCATTACAATTTTCTTGAAATTCTTTATAACAAAAAATCTTGAGTTTATTCCTTTGAAATCTTTTTCGACAATTTGAAGGGTAGGAAAATAGATTTTGAATTTAATAAACGAAACATTCATTGAAAAGGAAATTGAGAAGATGTGGTAGGTGATAATTGGATTATTGAGAGATAAAATATTAATGAAGCTTAGCGTAGGAATTGAAGAAGTTGATAGAAGAGAAAACAAGATATTTAAATGAAGCAGATGGATGGATTGGAGTTAATTTGGAAATTAAAATATATTCTTGTTGGGTTTGGACCTAATAAAAAGAATATTTAAAATATATTTATCACAATTAATGAAAAAATTTAAAGTTAGATGGTTTTTTGGAATCATTCCAAAGATTTTGTGAGAATATGAAAAGATGAAGAATTGAGATGGAAATATAGAAATAGCAAAGATTTGAGATATGAAGAATAAAAAGAAAAAAAATCCTTAGCATTATACCCATGTTTTTTTTGAAGGAAAATGTGGAATATGACAATCCTATTTCATTGATAAGAAATTAACAAAACAAACCCAGTATACTAGACCAAATTACAACCTACAGATAGAAAAAAAGAACACGAAACGACATGACCAGTACATATAATCAGCTCTCACTCTAAACATTCTTAGAGGGTGGGTTAACCAACGGCTAGGTCGAAACCGACAGCTAGTCCCCGACCTACTCCAGTAATGTTCTGGACTCCATCTTAGGTCTAATCACATAGTGAGGATCAACTAATTGTATGTTCATCAAATAAATTATACCCATGTTGACAAAGACAATGAATTGAAAGGACTTTCAAATATTATGGTCCACTTCATGAATTGTATTAGATGACAAAATTACTTTTGGGGTTGGGTTCTAGTCCTTTTATCCGCAATATAAGAAATATAAATTGTCTTTCTAATTAAGACCTGCTTGGTTGTATTGAGTCCATCCATCCTTCCATCCAGTCACTGCTTAACAAGTCTCATTATTTGGTCAATAGATTCAAATTCAATCCCCAAATAAATCCTATGATTAAAGATTTAGGGGGTCCTCGAGAACCGCGTAATGTGGGATTTGGGTCTTAATGTGTAATTATTGTCACATGATGATTTGACTGACCTAAACGAAAATGTGTATTAGTAAGAGAGAAATTAGTGATGGCAATGGCAAACAAAGAGAAGTGCAGCACTAATATAATGCAGGTTCTGGGAATGGAAAAGAAGGAAGAATGGTCTGTCTAGGTTTGGTTGTGGAATTTTTTTGGATTGAAATACTTCAAATCAAAGGAAAGTGCGATTCGGCCGAACCCACTACTCTTGTATATTTGATACACAAGTCACAAGTGGGGCATTCAAAAATATATGGAAGGTGGTCAATTTTTATTATAACCTGGCACTGACACTGGCAGGCATTCATCCGATGTGAACGCAACGACATATTCAATATTTTTGAAGAATTACAAGTTCTGCTTAAGCTTAACGACGACGACTTTGATTTAGGCATCGGAGAAGGTCTGGCCATGCCATGGGGACGGCCGGCTTCTATCTCACCTTGTACTCCATGAACGTCACACATGTTAGCACTCTTGTTTCAAATTCTAGGCTACATCAATCAATTTGGCTCCTGCTCCTGGATGACTGTCCAAATTACTAGCTTCACAAGGAAGTTCGAGGGGGGATCGGGATCTAAACTCCAAATAATAGTTAATTTTTATTACCTTTCACTTACTGCTTGTGTCATTAATCAAGAATTTAAAGGGGAAAAAAAAACATAATGACATTCAAATTGCTTGGGAGCAGGATTCAGCTAGGCATTTGGAGAAACAGGACACATTTTTATCAATCAAAGGCATGTATCGATCTCAAAAGAAAAAAAAATTTATGACTCATCACTCATGATTGGAAGGCATCAATCTTTTGAATTGTGGTGGAGTTGAAATTGGCAACTCCAATTCTGTTATTGAATGCGATGGAACAGGGAAGAGATGGTGTAGTTGAAATTCGCATCTCATTTACACGTGTATCAATAAATATATATTTTTTAATTTAAAAAATTCAACTTTAGTCTCACCTTGAACCTAACACATCTTTTATATTAGTTATATTTGGACAATGCATGTGTTAATAATTTTTAAAAAAACCTAAAAATAAAAACTCTGATGTAGTGAGGACTCGAACCTCAAAATCTCGTTCATATTAGTCATGTACGTGCATCACACACGTTGATAGATTGATAAATGACGCTAAAGTCTTCTCCCATTGTAAGATTAGAGATTAGAGATAAGAGATAGAGATAGAGATTAGAGATTAGAGATTAGAGATTATTTATGGATGGGCCTAACTCAAACCACCTAAGGTTTAATTGGGCTTACGTTGTGATTTTGAAGTTTTGGACTGTTCTTGGGCCTTCAAACCTCTAGATTGGGCCAAGTTTATATATGATAAAAAGCATGCATAAATAGAGGCCTACCCAGCTCTACGGGCACAGTGGGATTTAAAATCCAAGAATTAGCACTGTAGCAGAGCTGTGGATGACGTGGATTTGATTGGAATTAGATTCTTTCTGTAGCGCTGCAGTAGTTCCAAAAGAAATCTAAAGAAAAATCTCCGAACTCAGCCGAACCGCAATGTAGCTCTGCTGTACCGAATTTTAAAATTTTAAATTATTTATATCTCATATATATATATTTTTACTCTATTGTATAAAAAATCCCATCTAACTTCTCCGTGAGAATTGTGGGGATGTCATCCACCTACGAGCGTTCGCAAGGCTCACTCTTCTCGTACAAACGCGCCATACCATGCTCGACTCGAGGAAGGAGATCAGCGGAATAATCTCTAACTTGGCCAAGGTCCGATAAGATGCTCGGCAACCTACCGAGCTCCCCCACACCTCGTCGGCTCACTACGATCTCTTCAACTATAACAGATCCCACCACATCCTTCCCTCGGTCTTCCCTACTTGGGATGGCGAGTGACCTATCTTCGACTTGCCCTGAGGGGGAGGTCTCTCCTCCAGAAGACACTCTAGACATCTTTGATAAAATAAATATATATGAATAATATATATATATATATAACCTTGGAAGTGACGTCTATGGTCGGAATACTCGCCGGAAAGAGAGAGATCGCTAGAATGCTCTGACAACTCCGATATGAGCAAAGAAAATTCTGAGAAGTAAGAAGTGATAAATGAAAGGGGGGGGGGGGGTGAAAGATTTATAGATTGAGAGGCGAATTTTGAACTTCTTGGGTCGTCAAGGCTGTTAAAAAGCCCCAGGAAAGGGAAAGCCCATAAGATAGGGAGGCTAAACGACAAGGAAAAGGCGCCAAAAACATTGTTGACTAGTCAACGGCCAACTGGTGACTCAGGTCGTGCAGCTGAACTATTTACAGCGTTCGACGTCCTGCACCGATCAAACGTGTCCCCGATCGAAAAATCAGAGAAAATCATTGACTGGTCAACGGTCAAACGGTGACATGTGTTGTGCAGCCAAACCATTTACAATGTTCGGCGTCCAGCACCGATCAAACGTGTCCCCGATTGAAAAATCAAAGAAAATCGTTGACTGGTCAAATGTTAACGGTGACACGTGTCGAGCATCCGAGCCATCAGAAACGTTTGGCGTCCAGCACCAATCAAACGTGTCCCCGATCGAAAAATCATAGAAAATTGTTGACTAGTCAACGATCAACGGTCAAACAGTGACACGTGTCGAGCATCCGAGCAATTAGAAACGTTCGGTGTTATATGAAGAACAAATATGTCCCAGATTGAAAAATCAGAGAAAATCGTTGACTGGTCAACGGTCAAATGCCACGTGTCACTTCGCCGACTCAGCCATGTCATTCGGTACCAAAATCTGAACAGATGCGCCCCCAAACAATATATGGCCAAAAAGCCTCGCCTCCCGATGCGAGCTTGATCATGATCAATGGCTAGATTCCGCCATGTAGTTCGGATCCAAAATCCGAACATATCAGCCTCCCGATGCAAACTTGATCATGATCTATGGCTCAGATTCTGCCACGTAGTTCGGATCCCAAATCCGTACAGATCAGCCTCTCGATGTGAGCTTGATCATGGCTCAGATTCTAACACTGTCACATTTACCTGATACCCGGACCCGACCTGGAACCGACCCGATGTATACGGGTCTGGGTCCTAAAATAAGACCCGATGCATTTTTGGGTCCGGGTCCTGGTCCGCTCAAAATAGAACCGACTTGGATCCGGACCCATATCCGTTAAAAATACCCCCAAACATATAGAATTTGAATAATAGGGTTATAGGATTATACATATACAAGTAATTGTTGAAGATAGATGTGTAAATATAATATTAATTCATGTATTTAAGTGCAAAAATTGTTAGAATCGTAGGGTATCAGGTGCAAAAATACTTAAGTGTAAATATTTATTCTCCACTACTGGACCCGACGGGTAATTTTTTTTAATTAGGACCCGGAACCGGACCCGGTTCTTGCAAGTCCGGGTCCGGGTCCAATTTTTGGACCCGTGAGGTATTGGGTCCGAGTACGAGTAGTCGAGGACCCGACCCGATAGGACCCGATACTAGCTCTACTACTCGGATCCGAAGTCCGAACAGATCAGCCTCCCGATGCGAGCTTGATCATGATCTACAACTCAGATTCTGCCACGTAGGTCAGATCCAAAATCCAAACAGATTAGCTTCTCGTTGCGAGCTTGATCATGATCAACGGCTCAAATTTTTCCATGTAGTTCGGATCCAAAATCCGAACAGATTAGCCTCCCGATGCAAGCTTGATCATGATCAACGGCTCAGATTTTGCCACGTCGTTCAGATCCAAAATCCAAACAGATCAGCCTCCTGATGCGAGCTTGATCATTATCAACGACTCAGATCTCGCCACGTCGGTCGGATCCAAAATCCAAGCAGATGCATCCCCAAACAAAATATGGCCAAAAAGCATTGCCTCCCGATGCGAGCTTGATCACGATCAACGGCTCAGATCTCGGCACATCGTTCGGATCCAAAATCTGAACAGATGCGTCCCCAAACAAAATATTGTCAAACAACTTCGCCTCTTGTTGTTCGCTCGATCAAGATCAACGCCTCAGATCATGCCACGTCACCTCTTCGCCTGATTCCCTCAACACAGCCGTCCAATGGCCTCAACGCGTGAGCCAACTCATGATCAACGGTCGTGATTTAATCAGGGTAATTTATTTTATTTATTTCCTTTATTTAATTATTAAATCGAATTAATTATTTAAAAATTCTGAAAAATGATTAAAAATCCCAAAAAATTAATTAAAAATTCTAAGAATAATTATTAAATTCGAAAAAAAGTTTTCAAAAATTCTGAAGAATAATTAGTAAGTTAGAATAATTAATTATAATTTTTCGAGAATCAATCATTTAATTCGAGAATCGGATAAAAATTCATAAAATAATTAAAAATTTGGGAAAATTTTGGGGAAAATCACAAAAGGTTATAGAAAGACTACAACCCAATTCTAAGTAGTCTATGAACTCAGAGGAACACTATTTCATCCAATACAAGGTTCAAACATCCTCGAGAATGCCGATAAATTCTATAAGCCATTGAAAATGGGCGAATTACTACTCAAAGGCTGTGAAATTTGGTCTTCAGGAGTGGGGGCTTGTGATATAGCTAAAAATAGAACCAAATTGGGACCATGCAAATTGGGCACGAATCTTGAAGTCCTCAGGGGTAAGACGGTAATTTTCACCACAAACGGGTCCGAAATGGGGACTGGGTCTTTTTCAAGCCCAGTAACCCAAAAACGGGTCGTCCTATTAGGTAAGGGTGACAGCCCATTGCAAATCAGCCCAGGATGTTTAGAAGGTAATTTAAATTCATGGTTATCTCTAAGAGCTAGTTTAAACCAAAACTCTTATCATGAAACGATTTAAACTCGCTAGTTTATCCAAAAACACCGAGTGTTGCCGCTAAATTTGGTGTGGGGGCAAACAGATAGTATTTGTGGATTCTTAGGGAAACTGAATAGCAAACCTGTGTACCTGTTCCGTCGGAATTTGATCGTTGCACCCGCCGTGCAACTGCAAAAAGTGCGAGACACCGGGGTTGTTCCCGGCGACGCACCCTCCGACGCTCAAGTCAGTAATCAGAGAAAGATTATGAAAGAGCGTAATAACTGGAGAAAGATTGATTACCTCTTAATGGAGATGGATGGGGGGTATTTATAGGCGTCTTAGAGACTGGATTAGGAATGTAATCCCTGTGATCTGATAAAGAATATTCTCTTTGTAATCAGATTAGGAATGTAATCCCTAATTTCCAGTGGAGGGATAGGCATGAATCAGGGCCGTTGATTAGGATTTAATCAGAAACCCTAATTCTATCCCTCTGGATCGGGCTTTCTGCTGGTTGAAACCCGCACCCGATGGAGGTAGATCCGATTGTGGGTTATTGGATCTTCGATGAAGAGATCCAGTACCCATCTCAGACCCATTGGTAGGTGAAATTACCGTTTTACCCCCAGGCATCAAGATTCGTGCTTGATTTGGACGGTTCCGATTAAACCCCATTTTTAGCCATATCACGAGCCCCCCACTCCCGAAGGCTGAGTTTGGTCAGTCTTTGAGGAGTAGTTTTACTATTTTAATGGCTGGGGGAGTTGTATCGGAGCCCAAATGGAAAGTTTTGAATCTTGATGGAGGTAGTGTGGTGATTTCAAGTGGATTGAACTCTGAGTCGCTCCTGAGCTCTTATGGTCATGTGGTGTTCTTGCAGGAGTATCCTTTTAACTCTACGAAGTGTCAACTCGTCGGTCGGGGGCCTTAGAAGATTGTTCTCGGGGATAATTGCTTGTTTGGAGACTAGGGAATGCCTCCCCAACTTCGCAATTACTGGAAGTCCTTCTTTAATATCCCGAATTTTGAATTGTTTTTTCCGCGATCTCTTGGTGGACGGGTTGGCCGTTTTCCTCCGTTGTGTGGACCACAGGCTTGTTTCACACTTCCGACCCCTTCTAAAGCTCGCTGGCTAGGGGACCGAGGTCTGTAGGCAGTTCGGTGCCTCTTTCCTAAGAGGAGAGGGACCTCGGCTTGGTCGTGAGTGCTGAGAGGGAGTTCGGCGAGGTCCGAGGTCCAATCTTTCCTCGTAATAGGGTCGGTGTCAAGAGCGCTCGGCAGTTGGTGCCGAACCCCAAATTTTTTTTTCCTGTAACGGGGTCGGTGTCAAGAACGCTCGGCAGCTGGTGCCGAGGTCCATTTTTTCCCCGTAACGGGGTCGGTGTCAAGAACGCTCGGCAGCTGGTGCCGAGGTCCATTTTCCCCCCGTAACGGGGTCGGTGTCAAGAACGCTCGGCAGCTGGTGCCGAGGTCCATTTCCCCCCCGTAACGGGGTCGATGTCAAGAACGCTCGGCAGCTGGTGCCGAGGTCCATTTTCCCCCGTAATGCGGTCGGTGTCAAGAACGCTCGGCAGCTAGTGCCGAGGTCCATTTTTCCTCCGTAACGCGGTCGGTGTCAAGAACGCTCGGCAGCTGGTGCCGAGGTCCAAAACTTGTCGTTTTTGACGTATGAGTTGGTGGCTTCTACACGACTTCTGAACTTCTGACAACTCTGACAGATGGGACGTTCATTAAATGCAGCGTACGGCTTGGCGTGGTAAACAAGGTGATGATTAAGGTCGCTTTTGTCGTTTTGCGTGAATGGGCCCGTAGTACAAGCCCATTATCCTCGTTTAGCGCGCCCTTCTCTATAAAACCCCACCCCCACTCTCATTTCTCACTTCTCTTCTCTTTTGCTCAGGCGATCTCTTGTGTTTAAGCGAGTATTTCCGGTGGTCGACGTTCGTTTTCCGGCGAAGTTTTCCAGCAGCTAATCTTTCAAGGTAATTTACACTTAGTTTATTCCATAAACTAGGTCTCTTGCTTCTGTCTCCGAGTCGATCTCTTGGTCCGAGCCCTTTCTTGAAGTTGTCGAAGATTCAACTCCAACTAAAGGCAAGAAGGTGTTCGGCAAGGATTCGATTGTAGAGGATCCGAAGCGTATGAGGGAGTTTGGGAGACTGCCAGGGCCGCTGACCGGGCTTCACAGAGTTCGGGAGCTTCCGGAGGATCAAGCCGAGCGAATCGTTCACGGGAGGGGGAGGTCCTTCAAGGAGAATGCAGCGAGGGAGACAATAGAGGCGGACGAGACGGTGTCGATCCTACGTGAGGAGGACTTGGCAGTGATCCGGGATTCTTTTCAAATCCCGAAGGAGTACGAGCTCATGTTGCCGGGTCTCGGGGTTAGGGCCAATTCGCCGCTGCCAGTGACGATGTGTTGCTGGCCGGTCGACGCCTTCATCGCCAGGGCTCGGCTGCCTCTCCATATGTTCGCCGTTACCATGGTGAGTTGGTTCGGGGTCAGCCCTATCCAACTCATGCCGAACGCATGGCGAGTGATAAATGGCTTCGTGCTTCACTGCCAAGCTGCAGGGATCGAGCCGCAGCTGAACGTGCTTCGGACACTCTATCGGCTACATCAAGGGAACAAGTCGGAGTACCGATATTATTTGACTCCGAGGCACGGCGGCAGGCTCGTCATATGCCCCGACTCCATCAAGCATTGGCGGGAGAAGTTTATGATAGTACGGAGTCCGGAGGCTTGGCCGATCCCCTCCGGCTGGGTAGAAGGGGTGCCGAAGAGGGCGAGGGCACTGCCGAAGCTTAGTGTTGAAGAAGAAGAGGCAGTTCGGACTCTCCTTGATCGGCCGAAGTACGATTGGAAGGAGCTCACCGAGGACGTCCTGTACAAGGGAGGGCTTTGCCGCGTAGATCCCAGTACGCGGTCTCTGTTATGCTTTGTTTTCCGTACCTTACTCCTCGCAACTTGTATTGTATTAACCAATTTTATTTTTAATGCAGAGACGATGGACTACGATGCAGTGCTGGCTCTCAGGGCTGGGCTCGCCAGTAAGGCGCCGAAGAAGCGCAAGAGGGTCGCGACCAAGTTGCCGACCCCAAAGACTCCGAGGACCGCAGCCTCGGTCGAGGAGGTGGAGACCCTCAACAGTCTAGTCGTCGCCGTGGCGGGGACTTCGGCATCGGCTGCGGTCGACGAGTTCCCCATCGCCGCAGCCCTCGGAATGACGATGCCACCGCTGACGGCAGCAGCCAAGGAGCTCCTGACGGAGGAGCATAAAAGGATCCACATTCCGGACTAGCAAGTCCGGAAGCACGATGGATTCCTTGGCAATACACTGGCGAGCATGCAGGCCGTCAAGCACCTCGCCACGCCGAAGGACCGAGCCTCCATGGAGGCCGAATGAGAAGGCGACGATGTCATCGAGATCGCTCGTTCGGCGGTTTCGGTAAGTGTTGAATTTTCGCCATTGTTGAATTTCTTTAACCACAATTTTTCTAACTCTTTCGGCCCTTCTTTCTTTGTTGCAGATTATCGTCCACTTCGGACACCTCACCGAGAGGTTGACAGCTCTGGAGAAGGATCTGAAGCAAGAGTCCGACCAGGCTCGGAACGAGAAGGCTCGGATGTCGAATGAGCTCGACAAGCTTAGCGTCGAGCACGAAGGGAGGTCGGCAAGGATCGAGCACCTCGAGGCCGAGGTGGCGAAGTTGGAGGGTGATCTCCTTCGCCAGAAGGAGGGGGCGGCCAAGCAGTTGGCCGAAGCCGATGAGGCCAAGGTGGCGGCGGTGAAGGCGGCAGAGGACGCGACCTTGGCGAAGGCGCAAGGGTACCTCGCCCAAAACATGGCCAAGGCTTATGCCGAAGCCATCGCCCGGGTGTCGAAGGAGTACCCCGAAGTGGACGTCTCGGGATGGAGGCTGTTCCCGAGCCACGTCGAGGGCTTCGACCCCGAATCAGAGGGGGAAGATGAAGAAGGGGAGGACGAAACTGAGACTGAGGTCAAAGTCACCAACGAGGTCCCCAGCACTGTGGTTACCCCGTTGGCGATGGTGTCCCCCTCGGAGAAGTCGACCCCCACTCGCTCTCGTCGCCCGGGGAAAGAGGTCACGCCTTGACTTCGCTTTTCTTTTCTTCTGTTTTTGTTCTTCTTTCTTTTCAAAATGTAACGCCTAATAGCGGACTGGCCACTGCTGTTTTTTGAAATGAATGAAAAATTTTTGAAGTGCTGGAGTTCGGCTCTGTGTCTTTGTCTTTTCTCATCAATTGTCGAAATTTTGTTTGAAAACTTCTCAAAGTGTTAGACTACGGCAGTGTTTGAAATCTTGCTGTTTTTCTCGATTTCTTTTTAGCTCATGGTGGTTGCTCAAGACGTCGAGCCTGCTCGCTCGGATGACAGAGCTCGAGCCGAGGCTGGCTTAGGGGCGACAAGGCTGTGCCTGGCGAGGTGCCGAGAGCGGCTCTATGAAGTCGAGCTCGGATTGCACCGAGCTGAAAGCGAGCGGAACCATCTTCAGCTCGTCCTCGGTCGGTGGGACATCGAGATCCGGTGTCTGGAGAGCAGGATCGCCGAGATGACTCCCACAGGAGAGGATGAATATTCGCCGACTGCTTTCAGCAACGGGCTTCGGATTCAGTGCATTCGGCACAATTTATCTAAAATAACGGCGAAGAGGGACGACCTACTTTCTGAGATCCGCCATCTGCAGACCGTAGAGACGGAGCTTCGGACGGAGGGAGAGGGCTTGACGGCCGAGGTGGCCAAGCTGATGGCTGAACGGGACGAGTTGATAGCCGAAGTCGACGCACTGAAGAGGGCTACGGTTGACAAAAGCATCGAAGTCACTCACCTTCGTCGTCTGATAGCCAATCGCTCGGGTGTGCCGGACTCCGCGATACCCCCTCATTTCGAGGTCGACGTAAAGGACGACTCTTTGAGGGAGCGGATCTCCGAGTTAGAGGCGGAGGTCGCTCGCCTAAAACCGTGCTCGGGGCCAATCAACGTCAGGAGCACTTCGTGCACTCGCGCGGAAAGCAATCGAGGCATTATGTTTTACGAGATGGCGACCCGTCAGCGCATCGGCCATCCTAGTCCGGGGGACGCGCAAAGCTCCGTGGAAATTTCGTCGAGCGGAGCATCCGTCGGAGCTGCTGCTAGGAGCGGTGCCGAGGATTCGTCCCAATTTGCCGGGTTGGGGTCGAGCTCTGGAGACAAGCGTCGTCGCCCGCGAGTGTCTTTGAAGCGGAATGCCCCGGCGTGAAGAAAGCGCTGAAGACCTTGTTTCTGGTTGCTTTTGTATTTTAGCCTAAGTGTAATAAGTCGGCATTGTAACTTTCACTTTTCAACGCCTTATAATCTTTGTTGTATGGACGAGTCACTTCGTACTGTATCCCAATTATCAATAATATTTTGTTCCCGAACTTGTGTGCCCCTTGTGGTTTTGTGTAGTCTTTATGTTTGTGATTGTGTTCATCGCACCGAGGTTCCTAGGTCGGCCTCTTGCTTGTTCGCGGATCGACAAGGTGGGAGTTCGGCTAGTTGTGGCGAGCTGTGCTTCGGTCGCCTAATCTTGCGACCTCACGAGATGAGTCGAACTTCACTTAACATAGGCTCGTTGAACGCATTCGGGTTAAGTTTTTGACTTCGGACCATGGCTAGAGTGGTTCGACGGTTGTGGGAGCGATTCCGAGTGGCGAACTACCTCTAGCTCGCTTAGGAGCGAACTTGCGAAGTAGAATCGAGCCAAGTGTTGGACTCCGAACCATCGTTAGATTAGTTCAACGGTTGTGGGAGCAATTCCGAATGGCAAACTACCTCTAGCTCGCTTAGGAGCGAACTTGCGAAGTAGAATCGAGCCAAGTGTTGGACTCCAAACCATCGTTAGATTAGTTCAACGGTTGTGGGAGCAATTCCGAATGGCAAACTACCTCTAGCTCGCTTAGGAGCGAACTTGTGAAGTAGAATCGAGCCAAGTGTTGGACTCCGAACCATCGTTAGATTAGTTCAACGGTTGTGGGAGCAATTCCGAATGGCGAACTACCTCTAGCTCGCTTAGGAGCGAACTTGCGAAATAGAATCGAGCCAAGTGTTGGACTCCGAACCATCGTTAGATTAGTTCAACGGTTGTGGGAGCAATTCTGAATGGTGAACTACCTCTAGCTCGCTTAGGAGCGAACTTGCAAAGTAGAATCGAGCCAAGTGTTGGACTCCGAACCATCGTTAGATTAGTTCAACGGTTGTGGGAGCAATTCCGAATGGCGAACTACCTCTAGCTCGCTTAGGAGCGAACTTGCGAAGTAGAATCGAGCCAAGTGTTGGACTCCGAACCATCGTTAGATTGAAGAGTTAAAAGCAGAGAGATGTAAACAATAGTAGAATATGAAAAAACTTTCTTTATTAATGACTAATAGTCGGCTGCTTCTAAAGTTGCTAGCCGTTATTACAAGGAAAAAATAAAAGAAAAATCATCACAAGTAATAGGAGAGGAACGGTTCGACGTCTCGAAGCACTTAGAGAGGCGTTGGTGCTCTCTCTTGGTATTTTAAGAGATGGTCGGCATTCCAAGTCCTGGGGATCTCCCTGCCTTCGAGATCTTCTAGTCTTCTGTATGTGCCGGGACGGATTACTTTGGAGATCTTGTAAGGTCCCTCCCAATTCGGAGCGAGTTTGCTCTTCTGTTCGGGGAAAGAGATGGCTAATTTCCTGAGGACCAGGTCCCCTTCTTTGAGGTCGGTAGGACGGACTTTCTTGTTGTATGCCATCTCAATCTTTCTTCGATAGCTTTGTTGTCGGATGGCAGCTCTTTCTCGGATCTCATCTATCAGGTCTAGACTTGCTCTGAGCTCTCTGGCGTTTTGCTCTTCTTCGTAAGCTATCAGACGAGGATAGAGTATTCCGACTTCTATGGGGATGATGGCCTCGGACCCATAGGTGAGATTGAATGGCCTCTCTCCTGTTGGGGTCCGTTTTGTGGTGCGGTAGTTCCACAGCACGTTGGGAAGCTGGTCGACCCATAAGCCTTTGGAACACTTGTCTAACCTCTTCTTAATGCCGGAGAGGATCTGTCGATTAGCATTTTCGGCTTGGCCATTCGACTGAGGATGAGAGACGGAGGAGAACCGGTGTTGGATGGCAAGATCTTCGCATAGAGCTCGGAAGGCAGCCCCAGTGAACTGGGTTCCGTTGTCTGTTATTAGGACCCTGGGGACACCAAATCGGCAGATGACGTTCTTCCAGAAGAATTGAATGACCTTGTTCTCGGTGATCGTGGCCAGGGGCTCGGCCTCTATCCATTTCGAGAAATAGTCGATTGCCACGACTAAGAACTTGAACTGTCCGGGAGCTGGCGGAAACGGCCCTAGTAAATCCATCCCCCACATCGCGAAGGGGATTGGACTTGATAGGGAAGTGAGTGGAGCTTGTGGGAGGCGTCGGATGTCGGAGTACTTCTGACAGGAGCTGCATTGCCGAACGTGTCATTCGGCGTCTCGTAGGAAAGTGGGCCAGAAATATCCGTAGTTCAACACTTTGCATGCCAGGGCTCTGGAACCCGAATGTGCTCCGCCGATGCCCTCGTGAAGTTCTTGCACGGCGTATTCGGCTTGCCCGGGGGAGAGGCATCTTAGGTATGGCCTGCCGTCGACCTGTGTGAAGGAGCGTTTGTATAGGATGCCTCCGATCAGTGTGTAACGCTCGGCTCGGGTTCTTACTCTTCGAGCTTCCTTGGGATCCTCGGGGAGGAGTCCGTCCCTTAAAAATTTAATGAGGGGTTTCATCCAATTGTCTTCGAGCAGGATAGGCAACGTCTCTATGGAGTCGAGAGTTTCGTCCTCTATGCTTGGCTTCAGAAGGACTTCTATCAAAACGGTCTGCTCGAGACCTTGGAGGGAGGAGGAGGCTAGTTTGGAGAGGGCGTCGGCCTGAGCATTTTTTTCCCGGGGGATTCTTTGGATGAGGGCTTCTTCGAACAGCACCATGAGGCTCTTGACTTTGGCTAAGTATTTAACCATCCTGTCATCGCGTGCTTCATACTCGCCGAGGACCTGATTGACGACTAGCTGAGAGTCGCTAAAGATCTAGAGCCGTTGGGCCCCTGCATTTTGAGCCATCCCAAGGCCGGCTATGAGCGCCTCGTATTCCGCCTCGTTGTTCGAGGCCTTGAAATTGATGCGGAGGGAGTATTGGAGGATGAAGTCATCTGGGCCCGCCAGAATGACCCCTGCCCCGCTCCCCTCATTGCAGGAGGATCCGTCCACATAAACCGACCAGACGGGTGGTCCCTTCACTGTTTGGCTGGACTCGGGGATAGTACTCTCAACTATGAATTCAGCTAACGCCTGAGCCTTGATCACGGTCCGAGGCTGATAAGTTATATCGTGCTGGCTCAGCTCGATAGACCACTTCATAAGGCGACCCGAGGTCTCCGGCTTATGAAGGACCTGCTTCAGCGGCTGGTCGGTAAGAACGACCACCGAGTGGGACTGAAAGTACGGGCGAAGCTTTCTTGCGGCCATCACCAGGGCATAAGCCATCTTTTCTATCTTCGGGTATCGGAGCTCGGCGTCCCGAAGCACCTTGCTAACATAGTAGATGGGCTTCTGAGCCCGATCTTCTTCCCTCACTAAAACTGCACTGAGGGTCTGCTCGGAGGCTTCCAGGTAGAGGTAGAGGGGTTCACCAGGGATCAGTTTGCTGAGGAGAGGGGGATTGACGAGGTAAGCCTTGAGCTGGTCGAAGGACTCCTGTTGTTGCTGCCCCCATTCAAAACCTTTAGCCCCCCTGATGGCCTTGAAGAAAGGGAGGCATTTCTCCCCGAACTTCGAGAGAAAGCGCCCTATGGCAGCCAGGCGGCCTGTTAATCTCTGAACTTCCTTAACATTTTTGGGAGGGGCCATGTCTAATATGGCCTTGATTTTCTCAGGGTTTGCTTCAATTCCTCGTTGGCTAACCATGAAGCCGAGGAACTTCCCTGACGAGACACCGAACGCACACTTGTTCGGATTGAGTCTCATGCTGTGCTTTCTCAGATTGTCAAACGCTTCTTGGAGGTCGGTCACATGATCCACACCTCGGATGCTTTTTACAAGCATGTGGTCAGCATACACCTCCATGTTTCGGCCGATTTGAGCTTGGAAAACCCTGTTGACGAGGCGTTGGTATGTTGCTCCTGCATTCTTCAGGCCGAAAGGCATGACCCTGTAGCAATAGAGGCCTTGATTGGTCACAAATGATGTCTTCGAGATATCCGGGGGGAACATCTGGATCTGGTTGTAGCCTGAGAAGGCATCCAGGAAGCTGAGGAGTTCATGTCCCGAGGTGGCATCAATCAGAGTGTCAATACTCGGAAGAGGGAAGGGATCCTTGGGGCAAGCCTTGTTGAGATCGGTAAAATTAATACAAATCCTCCAAGTCCCGTTCGACTTCTTCACCATTACTACATTTGACAACCACTCGGGGTAGTTTACCTCCTGGATGAACCGGGCCTTCAAGAGCTTATCCACCTCCTTTTTTATAGCTAGCTGGCGCTCGGGGGCGAACTTGCGCCTCTTCTGTTGAACCGGTTTGGACCCCGGAACAACGCTGAGGTGGTGGACTAAGAGCTCTTCAGAAATTCCGGGCATATCTGCAGCTGACCAAGCGAAGAGGTCTCGGTTCCTTTGGATGCACTGTACAATGTCCGAGCATAGGGCGGACGGGAGGGTCTTGCTAACAAAGAACTTGCGAGTTGGATCATGCTCAGAGAAGAGCACTTCCTCCAATTCATCTACCGGCTCGGACGTCGGCCGGGCAACATCTTGGGGGATTTCCAGAGTTTCTAAGGAGAGGACTGGTCCGAAGGTAGAGGTCATGTAACACTTACGGGTCATTTCCTGATTGCCCCTTACTTCCCCTACTCCGGCCCAAGTGGGAAACTTCATTTTGAGGTGGTAGGCAGAAGGGACGGCTTCGAGGGCGGCTAGGCCGGGCCGACCCAGAATGACATTGTAGGCTGCGGGGACATCTACGACCATGAAGTCCATCGACTTCGTTCAGGTAGTAGGAATTTTGCCAGCGGTTACGTCGAGGGTAATCACCCCTTCAATAGTCACTGGGACTCCCGTGAACCCATGGAGCGTGTATCCGGCGGGCTTGAGTCTATCTCGGGAGAGCTTTAGGCCTTTAAAAGCGGCGAGGAAGAGGATGTTAACGGAGCTGCCATTATCCACTAGGATCCTCTCCACTTTGAAGTTCGCCATGTGGAGGCTGATGACAAGTGCGTCACAATGAGGGGTGCAGACTCTTTCAAGATCTTCGTCTGAGAATGTGACGGGCACTCCGAGGCCTTTAGGAGGAGGTGTGGCTCGGACCGAGTTGACTTCTCTTATAAATGCCTTCCGAGAGGAGTTTGAGGAGCCCCCCATTGGGCCCCCATGAATGAGGTGGAGGACACGCTCTTCCTCGAAGTCAGGCGTGTCATCGCGCTCCGAACGTTTATTAGCCCCCCGAGGCGGGGGAGGAAGTTCGGCTCGGTCCTTTCTTACGAACCTGGTCAGCTGCCCCCTCTGGATGAGGGCTTCTATCTCGTTCTTCAAGGCGCGACAATCATTGGTGTCGTGCCCGTGGTCCCGGTGATAACGTCACCATTTCTCTTTATCTCTTTTCTTGGCAGGGGTGTTCATCCTCGGCGCAGGAGGTATGATTCCTTCCTTTTCAACTTCCATCAGTATGGTAGAGACATTAGTGGTGAGGGGAGTGAACTTCTCGAATCTGGGGGGAGGTCGGCGCTGGCCGGCATTATCCTTCTGGAGCTTCTTGGCTCCTTCCTCTTCTGTTCCCTTTCTCTTAAACCCAGAGGAAGACCCCTCTCAGTTGGGTCGGTGCTCGGCTTCCTCGGCCCGAATATACTTTTCACTACGGAGGAGGAGGTCAGAGAAGTTCTGTGGGGGCTTCTTGGCGAAGGAGGAGCGGAGGTTGGAATTGAGGACATTAGATTGAAATGCTGCCGCAGCGACCGACTGGTCGAGGGATGCTATGGACCTGGCTTCAGCTGTGAACCTCTTCACATAGTCTCTCAACTTCTCACACTTCTTCTGGTGGAGGTGCAGTAGCGAGATGCTGGTCTTCTCAGCTCTACGGCTGCTTACGAAATGGGTGACGAAGAGGGTCTCGAACTGCTCGAAGGAGAATATTGAGGAGGGGGCAAGGCGAGAGTACCATTCTCAAGCTGGGCCCTTGAGAGTTGCGGGGAAGGTTTTGCAGAGGAGGGCATCGGAAGCTTGATGGAGGAGCATTAGGGTCTTGAAGCTTTCGATGTGATCAACGGGGTCAGTCTCCCCGGAGTAGGTCTCAAATTAAGGAGGCTTAAAGCCGATCGGCACAGGTGTATCCATTATGGTTCGGGAGAAAGGAGGTCTGCTAGGACGAAGGGTTCTCCCTCTAAGTTCTTCTTCTTGATCTAACTGACCCAAGCGCCTCTCCATCTCATGGAGACGGCGGTATACAGCGTCATCCCTTCGACGGTAATCAGCTGAGCCTCTAGACTCGTCTTCGTACGAGGGAGAGCGGGGGCTACGACGACGGTAGTCCCTGGAGCGGCGAGGACTTTGCTCATGCCGGGAGTTGCTGGGAGCTGGAGGAGGAGATGGGGACCGTCGGCGAGGACTTCGGATCGGAGGAGGAGAGGGAATCTTGGGTGCATTGGTGTTGGGCCGGAGATTGAGAGCTTGTAGGACGGTCGCTTGGAACTGCTGGAACTCGGCACGGGTGATGGGTGCCTCATCGTTCCTAGGCTGTTGCCGACCTGTAGGGGAGTATGGCCTTCTTCGGTAATGCTCGGGGGACTCTTTCCGCCCCCTTCAGATAGGGGACCTTCTGTATTCTCGGCGCCGAGGAGACCGCTCATCCGGACGGTGTTGGCGGGAGGTTCCCTCTCGGGCCCGCTTTTCATCCAGATGGCGGCGAAGATCCTCATCCTTCTGCCGATTGAGGGCGGTATTGTGGAGACCAGAAGCTCGGGGATGATGGGAGGCCATAGAGTCCGAAGAGGCGTTGTGGATGGAGACGTGGTCCTGGTGAAGAGGTTGTTTCTGAGGGTTAGGACCCTTAGGAGGTGGCTGATTAGGAGGAGGAGGAAGGTCCTGTTGGAGCGGGTCTTCCGCTGGAGGAGGAAGTTGCCCCTGCTGTTGGGTAGGCTGGATGGGAATTTCTTGCTGCTGATCGGGGTTTGGTCCTCTGTTAGACCCTCTTGATCTGACTTTCCTAGGAGGCATGGCTGGAGAAGATCTGTTCAATGGGAAGAGGGGAGGTTTCTATTCGTTAGTTTCCCACAGACGGCGCCAATTTGTTGCCGCTAAATTTGGTGTGGGGGCAAACAGATAGTATTTGTGGATTCTTAGGGAAACTGAATAGCAAACCTGTGTACCTGTTCCGTCGGAATTTGATCGTTGCACCTGCCGTGCACCTGCAAAAAGTGCGAGACACCGGGGTTGTTCCCGGCGACGCACCCTCCGACGCTCAAGTCAGTAATCAGAGAAAGATTATGAAAGAGCGTAATAACTGGAGAAAGATTGATTACCTCTTAATGGAGATAGATGGGGGGTATTTATAGGCGTCTTAGAGACTGGATTAGGAATGTAATCCCTGTGATCTGATAAGGAATATTCTCCTTGTAATCAGATTAGGAATGTAATCCCTAATTCCCAGTGGAGGGATATGCATGAATCAGGGCCGTTGATTAGGATTTAATCAGAAACCCTAATTCTATCCCTCTGGATCGGGCTTTCTGCTGGTTGAAACCCGCACCCGATAGAGGTGGATCCGATCGTGGGTTATTGGATCTTCGATGAAGAGATCCAGTACCCATCTCAGACCCATTGGTAGGTGAAATTACCGTTTTACCCCTGGGCATCAAGATTCGTGCTTGATTTGGACGGTTCCGATTAAACCCCATTTTTAGCCATATCACCGGGATATAGAGATAAATGATTATCTCTAAACCGTCTCAAAAGGCGACTATAAATACCCCTCTCCCCCACCATAAAAGTGATAATCAGTATTTTTTCCACACCCCTGTTTTCATTAATACGTAATTTTCAAGTATTTTTCTGTATTTTAAATCATTAGTATTTTGTAACTATTTCCTCCTAATTAATTTTAAACTATTTTATGAGCCCAATATACAAATTATTCGATTGTTTAATATTTAGTTCAAAGCCCAATTGTTTAACTATGTTAAAAGCCCAATTTTGTATTTTGATTTTATTATTCTGAAACCCAATTCTTTATTCTAAGCCAAAGTTTTATTTTGATTTTATTATTTGTTAATCCGAAGCCCAATTGTTTAATTGTTATTAAAACCCAACCCAGCCAATATTACTATTATTATTTTATTTTATTTTGGCCCATTTATTGAAGCCCAAACCCAGTGCCCATATTGTACAGATTTATCCTGCACCCCTACCCGTATACAATATCTCCCCTCTCCCCCACTTTTCAATTCCCGTACTCCAACTCCCCACTTTGCAAATACATGTCTTCCCACCACCTCGTAACTCCCCCCACTCTCTGACCCCCACTACTTTATTATTTATTATATTACTAGGTTTGCCCGTTGACAAGTGCCTGCGGCACGTCTTCGGAACGGTGCACCTGGTTTGATTATATAAAATAGTTTTGGAGGTCCAACAAATTAATTAAAGGAGCAAACATATTATATGAGAAAGCAATATATCTACCTTTAAGCTCAACCATCGCCTTCTTTGAGATTTGCTTTGAGATTTTCAAATTTTCAAAATTTAAAAATTTTTAAAAATTTAATAATTTAAAATTTTAAAATTTTAAAATTTTTAAAATTTTATCATTTTTATTTTTTTTTAATTTTCAAAATTTCTAAAATTTTAAAAAATTCAAAAAATTTAAAAAATTTTAAATTTTTTAAAATTTAAAATTTAAAATATTTAAAAAATTATTTTTATTATTTTTAAAAAAAATTTTAAAATTTTTTATAAGTTTTTGATTTTTTTTTTGATTTTATTGAATTATTTTTAAAGTTTTAAATTTTTTTGTTTTTAAATTTTTTTTAAATTTTTAATTTTTTTATTTTCTTAATTTTTTGAATAGAAGAGAGAGAGAGAGAGAGAGAGAGAAATAATTAAATAAATAAAGGAGTTGTTTTGGTTGGGGGGATTTGAATTTGAGTTTTGGGGGGAAAATATGTTTTGTGAGGTTAGATCTGGGCTTTTGATTTTGGGGAGATTGAAGGAGAGCCACTTGATAGCTTTCTTAGTGTTTTATTATATAGACTAGATTTGCCCGTGGCCACGTGCCTACGGCACGTCTTCAGAACGATACAGTATATGAAAAGTCTTGTAAACAGTAAATCAACAATTATGTAGCTGAAGTTTGAATAGTATAAAAATAATTAGTTGTAAATAAAAGTCCATGTTTCCATATATATATATATATATATATATATATATATATATATAGAGAGAGAGAGAGAGAGAGAGAGAGAGAGAGAGAGAGAGAGAGAGAGAGAGAGAGAGAAATAATTAAATAAATAAATGAGTTGTTTTGGAGGGGGAATTTGAATTTGAATTTGAGTTTTGGGGGGGAACTTTTGGAGGGAAAATATTTTTTGTGAGGTTAAATCTGGACGATTAATTTTAGGGGAGATTGAATGAGAGACACTTGATAGCTTTCTTTGTAATTTATTATCTCTACTATTATTAAGCAAAGCCCTATTTTGCGGCTTTTTACTATTATACCCCCATAAATATAATATGTTAAACAAATAATAAAGGGTTAAATCTGTCAAAGTTTGCCCCTCATCCCTCCACAATTAGAGGTCAGCAATGTAATTTTCATGGTATATTCAAACTCTCCACATTTATTCTATCCGATTCACCTTCCTCGCCAGCACCGTTCCCCTTCCTTACCCAGTGGCGCCGGCCCATCGACGCCCTCCACTTTTCCTCATCCCTCCCGACTGCAGCAATCGAGACCCGAGACCCCCTCACATCACCGTGCGACCCCCCAACGTCGCCAGCATCGTCCTCTTTTCCTCGCACAGTCATGCCTCCCCATCACCGCCCTCCGCTGTTCCTCTTTCCTCCCGACTGCAGCAACTGAGACCCAAAAACGTCCTCACACTACCGCATGACCCTCCAACGTCGCCATCACCGTCCTCCCTTCCTTGCCTAGTCGCGCTTCCCCATCGACGCCCTCTGCTATTCCTCTTCCCTCCCGACGCAGCAACTGAGACCCGAAAACCCCCTCACACCGCCGCGCCTCCAGTTGCTGTTCGCCCATCGTCAACCCCTCGCCTTCCCGCCGCTGTGACCGCCTTAGTAATAGTAGAGATTTAAAGATTTGAGGGTTTTAATCGATTCAATTTAGTCCATTTCTTTTTAAATGGTTTTGTGTATACATAGGCTTTTGATTAGGGGTTTTAAGAATCAACTCACACTCTTTTTTTCTCATAGAAAAACTCTGCTGAGAAGATGCCAAGATATGCCCGCTTGAGTGATATTAGGAGACAAGCAAGATCTGCATCCCCATATCATGTAGTATCTGAAAATCAAGAAGGTATCCTCCCGGAACTACAATTCTTTTATAAATTAAAATCATGTCTTATGTTGTTCTAATTAATATGCACCTTTCAACAGTTGCGCCTCGAGGTAGATTGAGTGATGTAAGAAGGCAAACCAGACAATTCCTGCTCCCAACAAATTTACTGGATATCGTTGTCAAATTTCAGCATATTCTTTCCATTTGATTTGAAAGCTTTTTACTATCATGCCGTCGATTCTGGAACTCTTTGGTAGGTGAACAAACACAATCAATGATTTCTTTATCACCTATACCACATTTCATATGGTTAATTCATTAAATTTTGCTGCCCTCAAGTTAGTGATTACGACAGATACTATTTGTTCCAAAAGGGAACAATTAGTATTTGAAATTCGTTTGCAGTTATGTAGTTATGTATTTGTATAGTTATGTAGTTATGTAGTTATGGAACAATAGTATTTGTATAATTCTCACATATTCGTTTGTAGTTATGTATTGCTCTTGGATCTTCATCAGCTTTTTTATATTCTAAATTTGTAGTGCAACCTGAGTTGAATGAAATATATAAATTCCCTAATTCATTTTTGGAACAAGAGTAGTAGCAGACTTATATTCTGTATATACTATATATTCTGTAAACACAGTCAGATACTATTTGTTCATTGCACATTTATATTCTGTATATCAGTGAACATATACATATATGGTCTGTTCACCGCGAACACTAGAAATTTTCTATGCTATTTTTTTGTGCATTGATCATATGTGAGAATGTCTATACTATTTGTGTCATCCATTGCAGCTTCTTGAGGATGTATCTTACAGACTTAACATATTGCATCATCACTGTGTTCTACTTGATGGCTGGCATTGTTCTTTCTGTTCACAAATTGATCGACTCCAGCGTCTTCTTTGTCGCTATCCTTATCCCGTTTCATATATTTTCTAACTCGCATGTTGATCAGGTTTAATATTACAGTGGGAATATTAATGAAATATTTTTCTAACCTGCATCCTTTATTTTTATTTTCTTTTTGTTACTTTTGAGACAATTGTGATTCATCCTTGATATGAATCATGTTTGTACTTCTGTAGTGAGTGCATAATAAGGTTTTGGAACTGGATTCAAAAGCAAAATGCAACCAATGATGTAAACCTGACTGGCGATGTTACTTCTGTTTCATTAGAAAGTGAGAGAGGTGATTTTCTTTAGATTATTTCTTTTCCATTTGGACAGTATGGCACATTCATTTATGTTCTTTAAATTACTACTTCTTTGAAATATTTCCACAGAATTTAATGATGAATGGGGTTGTCAATGTCTGATTTCTCTTTCATGTCTTATTTTCATTTCAGAGTCCGATGCTTTGGATATTAGACAGTTCTCAAAAAAGAGAGATTTGTACTGTCAAAACAATGCTAGGAGTAAAAATTATCGAATAATGGAAGTCTTGACTCAAGAAAATGGGGGTGTTGGCAAGTTTATTGCTGGCAGTGGTGGCAACTGCAGTACTAAAAAATTATCCAAATCCCAATTTTTGTGATGGGTGATAATACGTACTCGAGTGCAATTTTCATGTTGAATTTTCATTCTGATGCTATGATACTATTCAGTTCTTTA
This sequence comes from Hemerocallis citrina, assembly GCA_017893485.1. Classification (NCBI taxonomy): domain Eukaryota; kingdom Viridiplantae; phylum Streptophyta; class Magnoliopsida; order Asparagales; family Asphodelaceae; genus Hemerocallis; species Hemerocallis citrina. The sequence goes on from CM030365.1 coordinate 159,771,612, forward strand.
TAAAATATGAAGTTGAACTATTAATTCCACCTCTTGCTTAAATATGTGCGGGGAAAAAAAATTCATCAGAATGATATCATTGGCATGTCAAATTTCAGCATATTCTATGAAAGAATTCTTTAGTTTGTAATTTGACAATACTAAGTCAAATTTCAGCATATTCTATTGATTGTTATTTTTTATGCTTCAAATCATGTTTGGTTTATTGCTGAAGTTTTTGTCATGTCGCAAAATATAATTGTTATTTTTTATGCTTCAAAATTTTAAGTTATGTGAATATGTTTTTTGTACGCGTGCATTGCACGTGCATTAAACTAGTATAGATTATATTACCCCCACATCGGCACATCCCCACTTCTCCTGTTCTCTATCTGAATATTTTCCCAAACTGCCCCACTTTTTGAAAGTTTTTCCCAAACTGCCCTCCTTTTTTTTTCAATTCCCAAACCATCCCGAGTGTAGTTAAAACTCACGCGGTCTTTCAAAGACCGCATGGTCATTTTGGTAAATACTTTCGAACGTGGGTCAGTTTGGTAAATACTTTCAAAAAGTGGGTCATTTTGGATGCTTTTATTTTATTATTTGCCTCTGGGAGTAGTGGATGCTTTTATCCTTTTCATTTGGGGATACATCCAAGTACGACATAAATGGACCTACTAAAGGACATTTACCCCTAAAATTGAATGACTCCCTTATTTATCCTATCATTGATGTTGGCACGTTCCAAAAGATAGAAACCGGAGAAATTCAGGTAAGAATGAAACTTAACTTTATTAACTTTATGTTTCAATTTTTTTCAAAAAAAAAAAATTTCAAAAAACTTTATGTTTCAATTGTAATAAGCTATAACCATTTTTATGTGATTATATCTGATTTGAATTAATTTTTAATGTGATATGGTGCCAGGTAGCACCTTCTTTAACAAACATAAAGGGTAAATTTGCTGCATTTTCTCATAGAAAGGTACATCACTTTGATGCCATAATACTTGCAACGGGATATAGGAGCATAATCAAGAATTGGCTTAAGGTAATATGCGTTGATTAGTTATTTTTCTTCTAACAATATCAAGTAATGTAAGGTCTTGTTAATAAAAATGGGTAAACCTAAGTGTACGAAATGAACCTTCTGAGAATGGCTCTGGAGATGATATGCAACAGGAAGAAAGTGAAAAGTGGCTTGAGGCGTGGGTTGCACTTTCTTTAAGAAACTATTTGGTCGATTCTGGAGATGAATCGTTGATCACCAAACACTTCTTCCGGGATATAACGAGCTTCTATCTACAATGCTGCCTAGTGCTCCAATAGCAGAACATACCAACTTGCACCACCCAAATCAAAGCAAAAGACCGCTCAAGAAAATAGACGAGAAGAAGAGAAAGGACTGTTTTGTTTTTGTTTTTTTTGGGCCAAAAAATGATACCTTTTTATAACCAGTAACCATGAAGGAATAAATAGTGTATGCATTTAATAAAAAACGGCTACATAATAAAGATCATTTAATTCTTAAAACGACTATAACATAAAGCCCATTTATCTCTTGAAACAGTCATATTATTAATTGAAAAAAAAACATTTTTTTTATCTGTTTGAAATTTGAAAGTTCAAAAAATTAAAAAATTCTTTTTTCCCTTTTTTCAACAGACCCAAAGAGCCCTAAGGCCCGGCCCGGTCATATATATATATATATATATATATATATATATATATATATATATATATATATATATATATATATATATATATATATTATGTGGAATGTAGGAATTGAACCCCCAACCTTATGAGAACTCAAAACTTTAACAGTTGGGTCAAATGATAATGTTGTCAACAAGAGAAGTGTTTTGAATGTATACTCAATTCCAATAATCCCCCACTTATACTTTCTGATCTCACAAAATCCACAATAACAGCACCAGACATGAGGAGCTCTCTCACCGTACTGTGGTTGTTAAGTAATTATTATTGACATTCATAGTTAACTATAATATTCACTATTTTCATTTATTTCATATTTCTTTGTTCATATTGTGTATTAACTAGTGTAAAGTGTTATTACTATTAGTTAGGTTCCGATAAAGTTTAATTTGATTATACAATAATAGTTTAAAATAGTTTAATATTAGACATAATTTTCAAATAATCAAGTTGGTGCTTGTGGTTTGCTATTATTATGTAACACTTGTTACAACCTTAAATGGTCTCTAGTTCTTAATTGGTGTTTTTTCCTTCTACAAACCGAACTTGTTACCAAAATGACCCACTTTTTGAAAGTATTTACCAAAATGACCGTGTGCTCTTTGAAAGACCGCGTGTAGTTAAAACTCACGCGGTCTTTCAAAGACCGAGTCTTGCACTTTGAAAAATCGAGGAGTAAGACTCGGTCTTTGAAAGAACGCGTGAGTTTTAACTACACTCGGTCTTTCAAAGACTGAGTGGGATGGTTTGGGATTTTAAAAAAAGTAGGGCAGTTTGGGAAAAACTTTCAAAAAATGGGGTAGTTTGGGAAAAAATTCTCTCTATCTCTCCCATATCATTCTCTATCCTGCTCCTCTCCCCTGTTTCATAACCGAAACAGAGGAACCCAACTTCAACCTCACACCCCCTCGTCCCTGACCTCGTACCTCGCTGCCGAACTCCGCTCCGCAACCACAGTCCACCTCCGCTGAAGTTTCCTCGAAGCTCCACCCCGTCGCTCAACCCTCAACCCATCGATGCTTGAAGCTCCGAATCACCTCGCCTCCTGTCGTCGCCGCTGCGAACTCCCTCGCCATTGCTGTCCTCGCCACTCCTCCTCGACCATCGACAGCCCCGATGCCTTCCCCATCTCATCGTCCTCCTCTGTAGATGCCCCGCCTCATCTCCGACTTCTGCAGCGCCATTCCTCCTCCGCATCGCCGGCACCCTCGCCATTACCGCCGAAGCACCCTGCTCATCTTCCTCCTCAACCTCCGTTCACTCGTCACCCCCGCTCGTTGCCTACCTCCGCTCGAGCACTGCAGTCTCCGTCGCCATCCAGTTCACTGTCAGCCGCCGCCTGTAGTGCCTACACCCCCTCTCTCTCGTCGTCATCCACCAGTCGCTCGCCGTTTCCCTCTCCCGCTGTCGCTCCCTGAAGTGCCGCCTCTCATCCCATTAGCCCATCGTTGCTCTTCCCTCTGTTCTCTCGCTAGTCGCCAGCTGTGGTCGTCACTCCGCCGTGCCGCCCAGTCACTGAGTCCCTCCCACCGTCGCTCGCTCTCGCCGGTCACAACTCATTCTCCCGTGCTCCCTATCCCCCGCCATCTCTCTCTCTCTCTCTCTCTTTCTCTCTCTCACTCTCTCCCTCTCTCCCTGTCGAAATCTGAGAAGAAGGAGACGGAGCGGGTTAATTGAAGTTGCTGTGTGTTGTTGGGATTATTGGTTTACTGTTTGGTGTGTTGGGTGTATTGGTGTTTGGTGTTGTGTGAAGGGGGGATTCTATTTGGTGTTTTGTGAAGAGGATTGGGTTGTGAGTAGTTGTTTTGGAGTTGGTGCTTTGGAGTTGTTATTGGGGAGTTTGCTATTTTGGAGTTTGCTCTTTTGGCGTGGCTGCCACGTATCTTGCACATGCTTCACTGTCCGGAATTCTGATCCCATTATTCTGGTGTTCTATATCATCGTCGTCGGCTAACAGGCAAGTATCTCTTGTACAAATTTGTTTGTTCTAGTACAAACTTCTTTTCAAAATACCGTAAGTATATTTTTGGCTATGTTCGTATTATACATAATCCATTGATCCCGTATTCATATATGATCAAGAATACTTTGTTGTCATATGCATTGCATGAACACGATACACACATATATACTCTTAGAACTATACAGGATGTCGTGCATGAATTGCTTGTTACTAGTTTGCATATTGTTATAGTATCTTTTATTCTTGATTAAGCTTTATATATGTCATTGATCACATCAACATGTTTTATAAACCCTGAAATATGTTTTTCTGCATTGCATAAGTCTTGATACTCGATCCTGTCATATTACCCGTCCTTGTTGTTGCATGTAAATGTTTATCGATCCAGTTATTGTTCATATTTAATTAAAATAAAAATAACAAGCTGGAGTATAAGGGAAGAGATTTAGTAGTGGGTAATGATATGGCTAAAAATAGGATTAAATCGGGACTGTTCACATCGGACTCGAATCTTAAAGCTCAGGGGTAAACGGTAATTTCACATACAAATGGGTCCGAAACGGGTACTGGGTCTCCTTCTCACAAATCCAATAACCCGCGAACGGATCCATTTCAACTGGGTACGGGTCCCGACCCGATACAAACCCAGTCCGACAGGATAGAATTAGGGTCTCTGATTGAACCAAATCAACGGGCCTGATTCGCGGCTATCTTCTCACCGGGAATTAAGGGATTACATTCCTAATCTGATTACGAGGATTTTACTCCTTATCAGATCACAGGAACTACATTCCTAATCTGATCCCTAAGGCGGCTATAAATACCCCCCACCCATCTCCATTAAGAGGTAATCAATACTTTTCCAATAAAAAAGCTCTTTCTTAATCATTCAGATTACTGACAAGAGCGTCGGAGGGTGCGTCGCCGGGATCCATCCCGGTGTCTCGCACTTTTTGCAGGTGAACGGCGGGAGTCAACGGTCAAACTCCGGCAGAACAGGTTAGGTGTTTGCTATTCAGGTTTTCCAAGAATCCACAAATACTGTCTGTTTACCCCCACACTAGATTCAGCGGTAATAGATTGGCGCCGTCTGTGGGAAACAAACGAATAGCGGCCTCCCCTCTTCCCTTTGGTCAGATCTTCTCCAGCCATGCATCCAAAACAGAAGGGGAAGGCAGCGGTCTCCAACTGAAGAACCACTTCTCTTCCTCCTCTCCCTCCTCCAGTTCAAGGTGCTCCTACTCAACAGGCCCCTCCAGGGTCTCAGGGGGCTGCCCAGAGGCGCTCCCGTCAGAGTCGTCCGAAGCAACATCCTCCTCATGATCAAGTCGTGGGTCCCAATCCTTCAGTTGAATCTGTGGCCTCTCAAAGCCCTCCCGAGCGGGATCTTCGTCAGGTGATTGCCAACCGTCAAAAGGGGGTCGACCTCAGAACTCGCCTGAATGGATGGCGAGCCCTTGGTGGAGTCCATCAACCCGAGAACTCAGGGGCTTCAAGAATCTGAACCCCCCGCCGACCGAGGACTAGAAGATCCCCTCCCCCGAGGAGGCAAAGAGAGTCCCCTCAGCGTCATCGGCGGAGAACTCATTCTCCAATAAGCCGAGCCACACATAGGGACCGCCAAGTTGGAGAGGCACCAGTCACAAGGGCAGATCTTCAAGACTTCCAAGCGACAGTCTTACGGGCCCTCACTCTCGCCCCAAAGAACGACCAGAGGCCACCTACTCATGAGCCAGCTAGGAGCCACCGCCTTCACACTCCCAGTCCTCGTCCTTCTCTAAGCTACCATCGCCGCAGCCCCAGTCCATCCTCATATGAAGATGAGTCCCGGGGCTCGGCAAGATATGATCAAAGAGAAGACTCAGTCTACCGCCGTCTCCACGAGATGGAGAGGCGCCTCGGCCGAATTGACAAGGAAGAAGAGCAACGGGTGATAAACCTCTGCCCGAGCAGACCTCCATTCTCCCGCACCATCATGGAGGCCCTCATCCCAGAAAACTTCAAGCCGCCTCACCTCGAGACGTATACCGGGGAGTCGGACCCCGCAGATCACATAGAGAGTTTCAAAACTCTCATGATGATCCACCATGCTTCAGACGCCCTCCTCTACAAGATCTTCCCTGCCACGCTGAAGGGGTCTGCACGAGAATGGTACTCTCGACTCGCCTCGGCCTCCATCTTCTCATTCGATCAGTTCGAAGAGCTCTTCCTTACTCATTTCGTGAGTAGCCGCCGAGCTGAGAAAACAAGTGTATCTCTGGTGACCCTCAACCAAGAAAAGGGTGAACGCCTAAGAGATTACGTTCGACGCTTCACTGCCGAAGCCCGGTCCATTCCCTCCCTCAACCAGTCAGTAGCCTCTGCCGCATTCGAGCGCAACGTCACTAATGCCAACCTCAGGGCATCCCTTGCCAAGAAGCCTCCTCGGGACTTTTCAGAGCTCCTACTTAGGGTGGAGAAGTACATACGGACGGAAGAAGCTCTCAACCCCCTTACTCTTGAGGAGACATCTTCCGGGAACAAACGGAAGAACACAAGTGAAGAGGGGTCCCAAAAATCCCAGAAGGACAGTAATGGCCAGCGCCGCTCGACTCCACGTTTTGAGAAGTTCACCCCCCTCATTGCTAATATATCAGAAGTCCTTATGGAGGTGGACAAGGAAGGACTACTCCGCGCTCCCCCTAGAATGAATATCCCTGACAAGAAGAGGAACAAAGATAAGTGGTGCCGCTTTCACAGGGACCACGGCCACGACACGGATGATTGTCGGGCTCTGAAGGAGGAGATCGAAGAATTCATACAGCGGGGGCACCTGACCAAGTCGTCCAAAGAGAGGGGGCCGAGCTTTCCCCCTGAGGAGCAAACAAGCGAACAAAAAAGCCCGCCGAGCCTCAAGACACAGAATCTCCCAACTCCTCCCAAGAGTTCTTCACCTTATTGTAGAAGTAGGATCTTGATTTTCAATAAGGCCGATGCTTGTAACTCGGCCAACAACATGTAATAATGGCTCGCCCTATTGGAGCGGCCACTTAGTTTATTTCAATAAAACTTCACATCTTTTCATTGAAAATTATTGCTCTTGCTTCTCTATCTCTCCGAGTCACAACTCGCTAAATGGTGAGTTTAGAGTCCAGCTTTTTCTACATAGCTGCTCCCGCAACTTACTAACCTTTAACAACGAGTTCGGAGTCCAACACTTGGCTCGATTCCGCTTCAAATAACTTACTCTTCAGCGAGTTAGAAGTGGTTCGCCATCCGGAATTGCTCCCACAACCGTTGAATCCCTCTAACAACGAGTTCGGAGTCCAACACTTGGCTCGATTCCGCTTCAAATAACTTGCTCTTCAGCGAGTTAGAAGTGGTTCGCCATTCGGAATTGCTCCCACAACCGTTGAATCCCTCTAACAACGAGTTCGGAGTCCAACACTTGGCTCGATTCCGCTTCAAATAACTTGCTCTTCAGCGAGTTAGAAGTGGTTCGCCATTCGGAATTGCTCCCAAAACTGTTGAATCCCTCTAACAACGAGTTCGGAGTCCAACACTTGGCTCGATTCTGCTTTGGATAACTTGCTCTTCAGCGAGTTAGAAGTGGTTCGCCATTCGGAACTGCTCCCACAACCGTTGATACTCTCTTAAACGACAAGTTCGGAGCACAACTCTCTCTTAGAGTTCCTCCTCACACTCGTCTCACAAATAGGCTCTCTCCCAGAGCCGAGCCCTTCACTCCGCTCACCTCCGAAGCGGACTTCTTCTAAACGAGTTCGGAGCTCACAACTCTCCCCTAGAGTTCCTCCTCACACTCGTCTTCCAAATGGCTCTGTCCCAAAGCCGAGCTCCTCACTTCGCTCGCCTCCGAAGCGGACCTCTTCTCAACGAGTTCGGAGCTCACAACTCTCCCCTAGAGTTCCTCCTCACACTCGTCTTCCAAATGGCTCTTCCCCAAAGCCGAGCTCTTCACTCCGCTCGCCTCCGAAGCGGACCTCTTCTCAACGAGTTCAGGGCGCAACTCTCTCCTAGAGTTCCTCCTCACACTCGTCTTCCAAATGGCTCTCTCCCAGAGCCGAGCTCTTCACTCCGCTCGCCTCCGAAGCGGACCTCTTCTAAACGAGTTCGGAGCTCACAACTCCCCCCTAGAGTTGCTCCTCAAACTCGTCTTCCAGATAGCTCCTAGAGCCGAGCTCTTTACTCCGCTCACCTCCGAAGCAGACCTCTTCTCAACGAGTTCGGAGCTCACAACTCTCTCCTAGAGTTGCTCCTCAAACTCGTCTTCCAAATGGCTCTTCCCCAGAGCCGAGCTCTTCACTCTGCTCGCCTCCGAAGCGGACCTCTTCTCAACGAGTTCGGAGCTCACAACTCTCTCCTAGAGTTGCTCCTCAAACTCGTCTTCCAGATGGCTCTCTCCTAGAACCGAGCTCTTCGCTCCGCTCACCTCCAAAGCGGACCTCTCCTCAACAAGTTCGGAGCTCACAACTCTCTCCTAGAGTTGCTCCTCAAAACTCGTCTTCCAGATGGCTCTCTCCTAGAGCCGAGCTCTTCGCTCTGCTCACCTCCAAAGCGGACCTCTTCTCAACAAGTTCGGAGCTCACAACTCTCTCCTAGAGTTGCTCCTCAAAACTCGTCTTCCAGATGGCTCTCTCCTAGAGTCGAGCTCTTCACTCCGCTTGCTTCCAAAGCGGGCCTCTTCTAAGCGAGTTCGGAGCTCAAAACTCTCCCATAGAGTTGCTCCTTACACTTTCTTCAAAGAATGGGTCTTCCCATGGCTCTTAAGAGGATCTTCCTAGCATGTCTTCTCCACCCCTAGAAGTGGAGCTCCTCTTCAAAAATCTCCAAAACCAAACAGAGCATCACCTCTTCCATATGCCGACCCATCCCCTTCATCAACTCGCCGAGCTTCTCCTCACGCTCGAGCCGTCCGAACTCCGAGCTCCACTACACCGAGCGACTACGGACAGAGGGTGAACTACCGAGTCACCGAGCCGAGTGGACGAGGTACCGACCCCCACATATGGAGAAAAATTCTGCCGATCCCATCTCACCGTCGGATCGTCTCAAAAAACATGCTAGAACATGATGAACGGCTCAGATCGTGCCACGTCTCCACAAAACGACAAGATAACGTTTTCTTGAAATGTGAGCCTCTTGTCTTGTGATTCGCGCCACGATCGTGATCAACCGTCCAGATGGAGCCACGTTTCTCGGATCTGAAATCCGATCTACCGAACTGCAAAGTGGCAAAAATGCACCTCAAAATCCGTGCTCGGATCTGCCGAACAAGACGCATCTGCCGAGCAGCAAAACAGATGAAGAGGAAGAAAGAAAAAGAGGCTAACTGGTCGGGGTCGGATCCGATATCCATGGTCCGACCCATACCCTTCTTAGCTCCTTCATTCTTCTCCTTCTTCTTCAATCTTCCCGCCAAAGTACCCAACACTTCTCCTCTTCTTCACTGTGCGAAAGAATAAGGCAGAGGAGAGAACCCAAATGCCTCTCCTCCCCTTCTTCTTTCTTCTCAGTGCCGAGCTCCACCATGGCCGAGCTACCGAGCCGAAGGGACGAGGTACCGACCTCCACATATGGAGAAAAATTCTGCCGATCCTATCTCACCGTCGGATCGTCTCAAAATTCGTGCTAGAACATGATGAACGGCTCAGATCTCGCTACGTCTCCACAAAACGATAAGATAGCATTTTCTCAAAATTTGAGCCTCTTGTCTCGTGATTCGCGCCACGATCGTGATCAACCGTCCAGATTGAGCCACGTAGCTCGGATCTCACATCCGAGCTACCGAACTACCGAACTACCGAACTACCGAACTGCAAAGTGGCAAAAATGCACCTCAAAATCTGTGCTCGGATATGCCGAACAAGACGCATGTGCCGAGCAGCAAGGAAGAGAGAGAGAGAGAAAGAAAAGAGAAAAAAAAAAGGAGAGGCCGGGTTCGGACCCATTAAGGGGACCCAAACCCAAACCGAGCCAACCCCACCTACTTCACTTCTCTTCTTCTCCACTCTCCCGCCAAAACAAACCAGAGAAAAAAAAACAGACCCAAAGCTTCGTTGCCGAACTCCAACGCAGGGCTCCACCTCGCCGACCGCCGAGCTCCCTCACTCCGTCGTCAAACTCCCAACATCGACTCCATCACTGTCGTCATCCTCAGAGCCTCCCTCAACAACTTTGAGAACCCAAGCTCCAAACCCACTTGCCCGTTCATCGAGCTCCACGTAGACCTCGACCGTCCGTCGTCGAGCCTTCCTTCCACCTCGTCGAGCTCTCCTTCTCCTTCGAAGAGCTCTTCTCCTTCCTCGTCGAGCTCGTCTCCGCATCACCGAATCCACCGAGCTCCAAGCTCCTCGCCACCTTCACCGGAGAGGTCCTCACCACCTTCTCCTCTAAATGAGCCCCGAACTCCGAGCTCGCCTCTTCTCCTCGCTGACCGCGCACCAGCAGCCGAAGCCCATCATCGAAGCTCGGAGCTTCGTCGAGCCCACTCACGGTCGCCATTAACCTCCATCGTCGAACACGAAGCTCCACTACAGGACCGAGCTCCACCCTCGTCAACTCAGCGAGCTCACCCTCACGGCAGCCGAGCTCGAGCTCCGACGTCCTCTTCGTCGAGCTCCGAAGCACCGAGCTCTTCAAAATGCCGAAGCTCCATTCTGTTGGCGGAGCTCCATTGAATACGCCGAAGCATCGAGCTCCGACGTCCCACTTCGCCGAGGCTTTATTCCCGTCGAGCTCCTTCTCCAAACTCGAACCCACGTCCATGACCGAGCTCGTCTCCCTTCGTCGCCAGCTGCCTCCGCCGCCAAGCTCACAGCTCTCTCGCTCCGAGCTCTGCCACAGAGCTTCGAGCTCTTCTCCTTCGAGTTCCACGTCGCCAAGCTCCGTCCCCTCGTCGCTGACCTCCCCGCCAGACAGAGTCAGAGAGATGGAGAACTTGGGTGCGAGACGGTAACGACGAAGGAAAAGAAGAATGAAGAGCCGAAGAACGAAGAGCGGAAGAAGAACGAACAGCCGAAGAAGGGAAGAGAAAGAACAGCAGCAGGGCCAGAAAGAAAAAGAAAAAAAAATGGGGGGGGGGGGGCACGTGGCATCATTTTGAAGGTCGGTAGATCCAAGCCGCCGCGCCGAAGCGCCGAGCTGAAGTGCCGATGTACCGACCCTGTAATTGGAGAAAAAAATCCGCCGACCCACACGATCCGTCCGATCTTCTCAAAACTAGCACTATGACACGATCGACGCACAAAAACGTGCCACGTGTCCAGAAAGTGATCTGCTTTGCGATGCGCGCACATCTGATCATGATCGACGTTCAGAAACGCGCCACGTGTCCAGAGCGTGATCTGCTTTACGATGCGCGCCATCTGATCACAATCGACATCCAGAAATGTGCCACGTGTCCAGGTAATATTTAATTAATTAATTAATTTATTTATTTGTTTTAAGTATTTAAAAAATCCGAAAAAATAATTAAAAAATCGAAAAAATTAATTAAAAATTCTAAAAATAATTATTAATTCAGAAAAATTATTTTTAAATTCTGAAAAATAATTATTAAATTAGAATAATTAATTAATATTTTCGATAATTAATTATTTAATTCGGAAAATGAATAAAAAATTCAAAAAAATAAAAAAAAATCAGAAAAATCTGGAAAAATCACCAAAAATCCAGAAAATTCTGAGGATATTTTTGGGTATTTTACAAGCCCAGAATAACACCGTTACACCCCAAGCAAGATTCCGAACTCCTTTAAGAACACCGATAAAATCCCGTACGCCATTAGAACAACAAAACTACTCCTCGAAGACTGTAACACTCAGTCTCCAGGAGTGGGGGGCTCGTGATATGGCTAAAAATAGGATTAAATCGGGACCGTTCACATCGGACTCGAATCTTAAAGCTCAGGGGTAAAACGGTAATTTTACATACAAATGGGTCCGAAACGGGTACTGGGTCTCCTTCTCATAAATCCAATAACCCGCGAACGGATCCATTTCAACTGGGTACGGGTCCCGACCCGATACAAACCCAGTCCGACAGGATAGAATTAGGGTCTCTGATTGAACCAAATCAACGGACCTGATTCGCGGCTATCCTCTCACTGGGAATTAAGGGATTACATTCCTAATCTGATTACGAGGATTTTACTCCTTATCAGATTACAGGAACTACATTCCTAATCTGATCCCTAAGGCGGCTATAAATACCCCCCACCCATCTCCATTAAGAGGTAATCAATACTTTTCCAATAAAAAAAGCTCTTTCTTAATCATTCAGATTACTGACAAGAGCGTCGAAGGGTGTGTCACCGGAATCCATCCCGGTGTCTCGCACTTTTTGCAGGTGAACGGCGGGAGTCAACGGTCAAACTCCGGCGAAACAGGTTAGGTGTTTGCTATTCAGGTTTTCCAAGAATCCACAAATACTGTCTGTTTACCCCCACACTAGATTCAGCGGTAATAGGTAATATAGAAGAGCATACTCAGACGAGAGCTCGTGGTTTCCCGATGCAAGTTGCAAGTTACAAGTTGCAAGTTTGCAAAATTTCAGGTTTACATGTGCACGTTACAAGTCACACTACATGTTCCACATTGTACATATCTCGATACAAGATACTATTGACATAATTTTCCGGGTACGTGACCTATAGAATTCACCACTAGTCTAAACGTTTACTTGATTGTATGTAGCAATCATGTGGTATTGGATGCATAAAGTGCTACCTAGATAGAATTAATAAAAGACATGAGATTAACACGTATACTTGCATGATCCAATTACATGTTACATGTTCATGATGACTTACTTGTTTACATGTTACGCGTTCATGTTGACTCGTTGCTTACTTACTCGTTTACATGTACATGTTCCTATGGATTTATTTACTTGTTTACATGCATGTCACTTGTTACATGATGTCTTATTTATGATTCTGTTTGCATGTGGTATATCTTCTATTCTTGATTCCTTGCTCTTTCCCTGCTTTTATTTTGTTTTATAATTGTCCCGTTAGCTTGTACCACTTGCGGCTCGTGACTTGCATTAACGGGTACCTCCTTATATCTTCTTTTTGTAATAATATACTTGGAAGCGCAGATGGAAAGTTACCCGAAGGTGTTGCTGAGCAAAGATTTTAGTCTTGTTTATTTCATGTTGTTTTAGTTCTTGTTTTATTCATGTACTATTTATTGTAATCCGGGCATGTTTGACCCGTAACTACTTTATATTTTCCAGTTGTTGGTTATGTCATGTATTATGTCATGTAATATGTCATGTACTTTTGTTATCCTATTGTGATTTTACATATTTGCGTGGTTGATATTGTTATCTTGTTGTTGAGTTAACTATACAGCTTATGAATGATGTATTCACATCGTTCGCTGAGCCTCAGTTACATGCCTATGTTCTCGTATTCTGGGAAGCGGGGCGTGACAAAAGCGCTATTTCATAATCTTCCTGATTACTGACTTGTGCATCGGAGGGTTCGTCGACGGGATCCATCCTAGTGTTTCGGATTTTTTGTAGGTTAGCGACGAGAAAAATCAAACGCCGGCAAGAAGGCAACAATCTCGCTTTTACTGTTTTTAAAAGAATTAACAAATCATCTGTTTGCTCCCACACCGAAATCAATAGCAACAAATTGTAATATTAGAAAAAGAGATTAAAGAGATTCCACAAAATATATTTGAACTAAAAGAGTACGAGACCAAATTTCTTTGAGTTGTGTTGTTTGTACAGTAATCATTTGAATCACAAAAGGGAAGAGTGAAGAAGGGATAAGATGTCTAAAGTTTAGGAAAAAAAAAAAAAAAACCTAGTGATGTCGGAAAAAAAAAAGAAGAAAAACTAGTGATGTCTAAACAACATTTTCAAGTAATTAAAGATCTAGATGGACAATCTTCACCATCCTGGACCTGGACATATATCAAAAAGATAGGGGAGAAAGCAAGGAAAAAACAAATTTCCGTACATTATGTTCCGGTCGAGCCTCCGAGCTTGAGACCTTGATTACCATCGATGGCAACTAGCAACTATGTCGTCATGTAGGTCGAGTACTCATTCGCCAAGCAAGCATCCCAAAACAAACGGTTCGCCTCCACCTCATCCTTTGCTTCTTCAGCTCTAGATACACGACACCCTTTTCTTAATTCTTCAACAGTATCATATTCTCTTGCACTCTCTTGATCGTACAAACTCCTCCAAGAACTACACTCCTCGTCTCTAATATCACTGCCTCCGCAATCATCACCTCCTCCAATAATGCATGATTCAGCATCATCGTCATAACCATCTTTCTTGTCATCCTCATTCTCTTCGATTGCTTTCAACATCGATAATGTTGCAATACCGGCATCTTCCTCTGAGTCCCCACTCTCCTCTTCCATACTCGACTCCTCCTTCTCAGTCCAAATCGATGACCTATATGTTACGCACATTTTATAGGATAGCAAGAGTTGGAATTGTGGGTAAAAGTAGACTTCACTTTTTGTGGAAAAATTGCCTTCATTTTCAGATTGCCTTCATTTTCAGATTCATCACGGATCATATGTACTGTCAGCATCAGAGAATAGTCTTTAAGAATTGAAGGCTTCTAGAAAACGTATGATATAATTTAAGTTTATTCTTGGGCCGGCCAAGTCAAAATCTGGTAGCTAGCTAGCAGGCCAATGCAATATTTAATGTTTGAATCTGCTAGCATAGGCCAGGTCAAAATCGTGTGCACCATAGGTAGACGCATCATCAATTAATAATTTAGATATTAGTTGTCAAGACGTGCAGGACAAAGTCACCATTTAATCAGATCAAAAGTCGCATTTTTCCGACACTAGTATCAAAGTGTTCAAGGCATGCATGTTATATATATATATATATATATATAGGGTAAAAGGGTTATGAGCAACTTGCTCATTTAGTAAATGAGCAATTGGTTATGTGGCATGCATGTGATACATTGGACAACTAACCCTTTTAAGGATTTTCCAATCACATGTATGCCACATCATCAATTGTTTATTTACTAAATGAGCAAGTTGCTCATACCCCTTTTTCCATATATTATATATATATATATATATATATATATATATATATGAGAAATGATCCAATGAGAAACATCTTAAAATGAGAAAATGAGAAACATTAATTCTAACCATTGGATTTGAGAGGATTGAGATGAATGACTCTAATTCATTTGGAACTTAATTTAAAAAACCGGTTTATTTTAACTAATCTATAAAAAAAAACCATCAAAAAAATCCAAATGATTAATTAGTATGATGTCTAGGAAACCAATTGCCCAAAAAAAAACCCACGGCCTTCTCACTTCTTCTCCTTATATATATATATACTGTTCTCCTTCTCATTTCTTCTCCTTCTTTGTTCTTCACCGAAACCCAACTCCGAAGCTCGCCATTTCAACCTCGCCATCACCATCACCTTGAAGCCAGTGCCAGTGGCGCCGTCAACTCCCGCCGCAGCTCAACCTCCAGCCACTGCCACCCCGATCTCCACCTTACCTCACTGTACCCCACCGCATCTCTCCATCGCCATTACCACCACCAAGCTCATCATCGCTACCACATCAGAAGCAACTCCTCGAGTCCCCCGCCGTCACCTCGGAGCTCCATCGCATTCGACCACCACTTCGCAGCATCGCCACCCGCGCTGCTCGCCACCTCGCCGTCACCGTCCGCTTCGAAGCACCTTGCCAACCTTCGTCGAGGCCACCACCGCTCTCCACCTTCGACAACCACTACCTCCTCGCCGTCAACCTCCCGCAGCACTCCCGTCGTCGCAGTCGACACCACCTCCGAAGCTCCTCTTCGCCTCATCACATGGATGTGGCATTCATGTGATACATTGGACAACTAACCCTTTTAAAGATTATCTAATCACATGGATGCTACATCATCAATTGCTTATTTACTAAATGAGCAAGTTGCTCATACCCCTTTTCCCCATATATATATATATATATATATATATATATATATATATATATATATATATATATATATATATATGAAAATCTTCCATTGTGCACCATTCCTCTCTGTGCACTCGGTTTTCTCGCCTTCGTATCGACGATCTGAACCGTTTACATTGATCTACATATCTAAATTAGTCCAAATATGTAAAATCAAATCATTTGAAATTCATTTTTCCATCCATCATGTGACTATAAAAAACAATAATTTTTAGCCATACAATTTTGTAACACTTCAATGGATGGGAAAATGAATTTCAAATGATTTGATTTTACATATTTAGACTAATTTAGATGTGTAGATCAATGTGAACAGTTCAGATCGTCGATATGAAGGCGGGAAGGCCGAGTGCACATGCTGTGTGCACCATAGGTGGTGCACAACGGAAGACTTCCCTATATATATATACTAGGTTTGCATGTTGACACGTGCCTACGACACGTTTTCGGAACGGTGCACCTGGTTTGATTATATAAAATAGTTTTGGAGGTCCAGCAAATTAGTTGAAGTAGCAAATATATTATATGAGAAAGCAATATATCTACCTTTAAGCTCAACCATCGCCTTCTTGATCATTAGCTTGAACTTATCTGGAATGCATATAGTTTGTTAGAAACACTGCATAAAGTTTTTGTTAGAAACCCCCCACCCCACCTCGAAGTCAACCACAAACTCCTTCACATCCTCCGAGAAGGGATAAGAGTGTTCGCTTTTCTCCGTCACACAGTGAATTGGCAAACCCTGAGATTGGATTAGTTGGAGGTGATCAAGAAGGTGATGTTGGTCCAAGTGCTCTTGCGACACGAGATTGAGGATCGTAGGAGGAAAGTCCCGGTTCGAAAGAGGAGAAATCCACAACAATATACGCCTAGTTAGTTTTTTTCATGAATCAACTTTATGCGTAGGTTGTTGTACTTTTAATGGAGTTTTCATGTAATTGTAGGAAATTGTTGATGACTACTAGTTAGATGTTTTGTAAATGTATGTTTTTGAAAAAATTGAATTAACTTGATGAGTGTTTGGGTTGTATGATTTCTGTGCTAGATGTTGAAGTGTATGAGAAAATCGAAAATCAAGTATTTCCTATTTTTTGATCTGTTGAAGTGAATTAAAGTAATTTTTTTTGTTCAATTAAAGTGTATGGAAATAATTGATTGATTGATGAGTTCATGAGTTCATGAGTTGAAAAAACTTGAAGCTAAGTGATGAATTGATGTGTTGAAACTTGGGAAAAATGCTGACGAAATGTGGTATGTGCATCTATTGAAGTGGAGTGTGAAGAGTATGCATGTCTGTGCATGTTTTAATTGAAAAACAACAATAACAGATGCCGTTATTGCAAATAACGGCATCCGAATCCTGTAATGCTCTTGTAGATAACGACATCAGTTGAAAGGCAAAGTTCGAAAATGAGTGCTGTCTACACTTATAACTGGTCTGCATGTCTTAAATCCTTCGATGGAAGGACCGAATGCCCAAAAAATACACTTAAAAGTTTCTTGACCCGGACGGGACGCAATCTTCGCCCAATGTACAGCCATACCTGGATTTGAAGCTTGAATTGTATTGAGTAGATATGGTAATTTAGTGTAAGCTTTTTCAAAAGAACCATATAGTCGCTCAATTGCTTTATGTTTAGCCTTCCAAGCTTTCCAATATGAAATTGTGTAATAGAACCTACCCTTCATTATTCCAATTATGGCTCTTGGTGTTATTGCGAGTTGTTCCTTCACAACATCCAATATGACCATCGATACAACCGTGGAATCAATTTTGCTGTAATCCTAAGTCAATGTAGGATTCACACATGTGTGTGCACCTTCAAGCTTCTTTACCACGAAATAATTACGGCCTATTGGAACAATTGCACGCAACCACCATGGACAACCAACTAAATTTTGAAGTGACGGATTTTCTGCAATGTCCTCGGCTGAATGGTTGATGGGTGCGTATTTACATTTCACATAGTATAGACCATGATCTGATTTTACCGTCATGAATTCTTTGTGGTTCTTTACGGCGTACATCTTCACTTGATGTTATAGAGCATCTTTGGTTAGAAATCTTTGACCTATGAAGAGTTCATCCAAGTTGGAAGAGCCAATGGAAGACTATCCATGTTCATGTATGGTGGCACAAGACATCCATTCATTGGATTGAGATCCATGCATAGCTGCACTTGTGTCCTGACTTGGCAATACACGGGCATTGTTAACCGGCACATCAACATTGACATCAACAACCGGAGCTTCAACAGCAACCTTCTCATCATCATCTTCGAGACCGCGTTCCTCATCTTCTTCCTCTTCGACCAAATCGTTATTTACAACGACATTGTCAAAGTCTTCCATTGCCATGCCGGCTACCAAAATATTTTATGACAATATCGGTGGATGTACCTGCTCGTATTCGGAGGAAACAGGTTCCGTTGGAGTTGTGCTAGTATCTTCTTCTGTATTTGAAATTCTAGCATGTGACTTGGCAGATGGTTTCAATATCCGTGCGGGCCTTAGACTTTTAATAACAACCCGTCTAGTATTTGGAAGCCTCGTTTGGTCGATATATAACTCAACTGCGTTCCAACTATAATTTGGATCAAGTGTCCTACCCATCATGGACCTCAGAGAATTGTCATTGTCTACAGGTACCAACATGAAATATTGCACATCCCATTTACCGGCAGCATAACGGGCTTTGATTTTCACACTCATTTCACTTCTATCCCAATTGGTGACTTCATATATCTTATCTATTAATTCTGAGTACATAAAGTTGCGAGGAGCCCAAATAATTACCGGTTCAACATCACTATAAGAATATCTAATCTTGAGATCTTTAATTACTTCACCCCCAAAATATAACCAAATAGGGATATCAAATTCCATCCCTAACCATAAAAATTCAAACATGTTCAAGTCATTCACAACTCATAATAAGCATAACATGAGAATACATATCAAACATATGGTTAAGATAATAATACCTTCAAATTAGACCGTACCGCCGCTAGCTTGATAAATCGTTGTGGATGAAGAATGAAATGAGAGTGGGATGAAGAGTGAGAGTGGGAGTAAGGAGGTAGGATATATGAAACATGAAGAATGAAATGAGAGTGGGAGTAAGGAGGTAGGATATATGAAATTTTAGAGCACTCCAATGGTTGGAATTTTTTGATTTAGGGATCTAGGGTTTGTGGGTTACGGGAGTGAAGAGAGAGACAGAAAAAAACGAATGACAAGGGGTAGAAGAAAGGTTTGGGGGAATATGAGTATAGGTAACTGTGCAAAACGAAAATAACTGATGACGTTATTCAAACTAACGGCATTAGTATAATCTATGCCGTTCTCTCAGAGAACGGCATAGGTTATTTTACTTTTACAACTTTCTGTTAGCTCATAATTGAGACTGTTAGATCTTTCGACTAAAAGCAACAGATGCCGTTATTACAAATAACGGCATGAAACTTTTTTTCCAAACAGATGCCGTTATTGGGAAGAACGGCATCGAAATAACCTATGCCGTTTTTTCCAATAACGTTTCTTGCTGACGTGTCCTAAATAGGGGCAGATCGCTAATTGTTTTCGAAAGTGGGGCAAGGCGCCAAATATTTTCAAAAAGTGGGTCAGTACGGCAAAATTTTCAAAATAACTTTACCTATATATATATACCCCGTTCTATACCTGTTCACCTTCTCCCGACCTCAACCCAGCTGCCTTCTTCAACCTCTCCCGCATCTCTCTCTCCCGACCTATCAAACCCATCAACCTTCCCTCCCGCTCTTATCTCCCGACCTCTCTCTCGCATCGTGCTCCACCTCAGCACGCCCTCCTCTCGTCGCTGCAGTGCCGCGCCACCGCAACAACCCCCTGGCTAGTCGCGACGACTGCAGCGGCCCGCAGCAAGGCCAGTGCACCCTGGTCTCGTTCAGCCAGCGACGCAGCGACTACAACACTTCCCTCCGCAGAACAGCAACATCAGCAGACAGCAACAGCGAGCAACTTTGCTGTGTCGCCATCTTCCGTGCACCGCTCGTAGTCCTCTTTGGTGCACGTGGGTGGGAACCCGTGTGGATGTCGTTGTTCGGGTAGTTGTGTGCGAGTACACTGTTTGGTTTGTTCGGAGTTCTTCGTCCGTTATTAGTTGGTTCATTGTGTTTGTGTGATCGGTTCGTAGTTGGAGTTGTTCGTTGGACTTGGTGGCTCATGTTCTGCTCGTTCGTGGGTTTTGCTCGCTTTTGGTTCTTGGGTTCGTTGTGTTCGTGCCCTGGGATTCGTCTCGTTATTCTTGCTCTTGTGTTGTTCTCATCGTCTTTCAGGCAAGTAACTTGTACTCCAATTCATTTGTTTGATACAAGTCAAAAAGTACCACTTATAGTGTAGTTGGGTCTAGAGACGACCTTGTTTATATTATATTTGATGGGTTTTGTCTCTATTGTGAAAACTTGATCATAGTTTCTTCACGACACAATATGGACATGAAATAACTTAGGTTTTACCCGTTCTTGATTTGATCATGTATGCGAGACTTTTGTGAGAATTCGTGATTTTGGTTGAGACCCATGTGATATATTTGGTGTGGACATGCTAGATACCCTAATTCATGATGTTTGGACACTTGGTAGACTCGATTCATGTTTGGTTGTGTTTTAAACAAGTTTTGTATGATATATGTTGAGTTGTCATTAAAGGAAAAAATTTGTATTTTGTCGAGGATCTGTTTTGTTTGCTGTTTTGGACTGTCTTGAAGTCAGTAACTTAATTTCGATATAAAACATGAGTTTTAGAGAATTTCATCTATTTTCCAACCCCTCTGACCTTGCTCGATTTCGTTTTCATATGAGTGAGTTATGATTGTTTTACTACAGAGGTGTCGACCTTTTTCAGATTTTGTTTTTCGACGATTTTGATGACTAAATGATTTTGATACTGATGCTACATATATTATTTTGATCCAAAACTTTGGTCAATGTTTCTTTATCTAGTTAGGGATTACCCAGAATTTTGGATGACTTTATTGATGCGTCTTAGATGTCGTTTCATGCTCGTTTGTGAAAACTTTACTTACTGTATTTTGCTCGCTGTTCTGTAAAGAACCTTATTTTCACTATGACTCCTTTTACTATATGAAAAATGGCCGTGAAATATGAAAGTTAGTATATTTTATCTATTTTCATATCCCTTTGGCGGAAATTGGATTTCGTTTCACTATTTACGAGATATCGTAGTTTTCGTACAGCAGTGTTGAGAATTCCAGATTTGCTAAACTACTGTTTCTTGATGTTTTCTTATTTTCGATGATTGATCTAATTTTACTAGAAAATTATGAAACCTTATATTATTTTAGATACTGGACATATAGGGGAATACCCCAATTTTTTCCTGAATTTATTTGAGAGGTTTTGATGCGGTTTTCCTGACTGAGAATTCGTTTTCCTGATTTTTGACTGAACATGTTTTCTGGATTCAACCCTGTTTTGAGTTATGATATTGTGAATTACTATATGACCTATTTATATTCGCTGGATTCGGTTGGAAGTCTAATTTCTAGACTTTTTGACGGATTCAGATTTGCATGTTTGTAACACTGGGAATTACTGTTTTACTACAGTATGGTCTTGCTGTCCTGAACTTGAGATTTGTCTATTTTAGTCTTTTATGAGATATCTTGCACTCGTACATGTTTATCTTGCAACTTGCACTTGTTACATGATCATGCCATGTTATTTTTGATATATTTTGCACATATACATGCTTGTTTGAGAATAATAATAAATAATCAAGCTGGGATTTTAATGGGAAATATCTATTAGTGGATAGTGCAGAAACGTGTACTCGGAAGGAGACTTGTGTTTCCTGTATAACATGTTACCGATCAAGTTTACCGACCAAGTTTACCGATCAAGTTTACCGATCAAGTTAATTCCTGTTACCGATCAAGTTACTGATCAAGTTACCGATCAAGGTTACTGACCAAGTTCTGTGATTCTGTGAATACCTGAGTACACTGCCATGTATGGTCCCCTATGAAATCTAAAGCGAAACTGTTTGTTAGAGCAACCATGTAGTAAAAGGATGGATGCATGAAGTGCTACCTAGATAATAATAACTACAAGACTTGATACATGATACTTGAACATGATACATGCTTGCTTGATACTGGACTACATGATACTTGAGACTTGAAACTTGACACTTGATGTATGTTTACATGATACTTGTTCCCTTGACATTTGATATATGCCACTCGTACCTATTCACCTTACCATGCTAGTTGTTATGTTCTGACATGTGATTAGTTAGTTTTCCCCATGTACTTGTATCCTACATTATAAGTGGCCCGTAACTTGCAATTGACGGGTACTTGTTTTTCTCTTTCCCTCTTCCCTGCATTCGTTGAATTGCAGATTTTGGAGATCAGCTACCAGATGGAATAGGCGAGGTGAGATATTAGTTGCTGGAGCTCTTGCTACATTTATTTATTTCCCTATTATTCATGAATAATTGTATCTGCTACTTGGATATTTATCTTGTATTTGGGCAATGTGACCCAGGATTTATTATGTATTTCAGATCATGACTATTTGAGATTAATATATTTTATTTCAAGTATTCTTGTTGGTATTTGGTTCATATGTGCATGTGGTTGACTTTTCTGGCTTCCGACTCTGATTATATTGTGATATGTTGTAAAGATTCCTAAACAGCTTATGGATGATGAAAATCATTCGCTGGGCCAATATTACGTGCTCGTATTCCGTATTTTTGGAAAGCGGGGCGTGACAGCTTGTGACGAAGAATTGCTACAAGTAGGTGGTGTAGACGTAGACCTGGGAGTCGAACCACGTTATATTGCTGCGCCATCTGTGTTTGCTGCTTTTAACTCTTTTATTTACTTTGCACCTTATTTTATTAATTTTTAATTGCACACAATCACCCTATTCACTCCTAGGGTGATTTACAGTGGTATCAGAGCGAGGTGCTTATTAAAAAGCTTTAAAGCTTAAGCAAAAGGTCAATGGCCGAAATCCCTCCTCCCGATAACTTGTACTCATCAGAGCCATTTATCTCTAATGGGACAAGCCTTACACGATCACTATTTTTTGATGGAAAATGCTATAACGTCTGGAAAGTTCGTATGTTTCATTTTTTACAGATGCTCGGAGAAGAAGTATGGAATGTGTGTATTAATAAAATAGAAATTCCAGTTAGTGACGAGAAGACATCCTTCACAAAAGCAGAGTTGGCCCTCAAGATAGCAAATTCCAAAGCCATGATGGCTCTCTATGCAGGGTTAAATAACGAAGAACTAATGCGATGCGGGCGTAATTGCAAAACAACATACGAGATCTAGAACAACATGCTGAAGCAACATAAAGAAACCGCTTTTGAGGTAAAAGCTAAAGTTAATTTATGTTTCTATAAGTTTGATGTGTTTCGCATGTTGCCAGGAAAAAGTGTGGATCAAATGCTCGCCCGCTTCGATATCATTATCCACGAACTTGAGAGCTTAGGTAAGGGGCTAGATGATGACCGAAAGGTCAGAAAGCTCATAAGCTTTTTCATGCCAGAATGGGATGTAAAGGCCGCTGCAATGAGGGAGACTCTTGAAGAGAAGGGATTTGACTACTACACATTCCAACGAAAGCTGAAGATATACGAGATAGAAATTTAGGAGACCAAAAGATACAGATAAAACATCGGGATTGAACCAAAGACCGAAGAGAAGACCATTGCACTAAAAGCAGAAAAATCCCGACCATCAAAAGCAGATTCAGATCGTGAGGAGTCAGACGAGGACGTTGCTCTATTGACAAAATAATTTTGTAAGTATCTCAAACATAATAAATATGGCAGGTACCAAGAAGAAAGGGAGAAGGATAAAGATGATGTGTGCTATAAATGCAAAAAGCCTGGATACAATCGTGCAAATTGTCCCGTCTCACAAGACAAGAACAGGGACTACTACAGCTCAAACCGAAGTCTGAAAAAGAAGGCGCTAAAGGCAACATGGTTAGATTCCTATTCAAGTGAGGGAGAGCAAGACTACGACGACGTCGGCTTCATGGCTCTTGAGCATGGTGAGGTGCAATCACCATCTCAAGAAGAGGTATTCGAAGAACCCACTTATGATGAACTAGTAGACATGTGTAATGGTTTGAAAGACTATGCTAAGAAATTAAGTCGTGAACTTAGGCAATATAAACAAATTTCAAATGATACCCATGACTCTTATATTACAAAAAATAAAAATCTGAAAAGTAAGAATGCCTTGATCTTGGAAAAATTTGAGTCATTTATAAAAAAATTATGATGTATTGCTAGAGGAAAACGAAATATTAAAACAACAAATTCGAGAATCTTTAGCAACGCATGATGATCACTTAAGAGAAATTCATGAAAAATCTATTTATATAGCCAAGCTCATAGATGATTTAAAAGGATGTAAAAAGAAATTTGATGAGGTAGTGGAAGGATGTAATGAAGCCCTTGAACAAAATAGGATTCTTGATGCTACACTAGGCACTCTTCGTTGGAACACAAAAGACGATGAGATGACTAGGAAAAGATTATGTAAAAGAGTAACTGAGCTTGAAAAGATTGTTGAAAAATATGAAAGGCCCAGTTACCTTATTACAAAAATTCAAGATCTTATCATGATAATCGAGGGCTTGGTTATGAAGAGCCAATACACCATCAAAAATGTAAATCATCATGTCATACACACTTGCACAAACTCCAACCAAATCATAAACCAATCCAAAGCTATGCAAGTGTGCATGACTCAAGACATAATCGTATCACATGTCATTATTGTTGTAGACTACGACACATTTCTTTTAACTGTCCATTAAAAAGGAATAATAATTGTGTGTGGGTAAGAAATGATGTAAATGTAGGTTCAAAACAAACTTGGGCACGCAAAATTATACCTACTAATCTTGGTGTAGGTACCTCAGCGTATCAAGACTAAAGATCGGTGGTACCTTGATAGTGCATGCTCAAATCATATGACAGGTGATAGCAAATATTTTGCATCACTATCAAGGGAAAAAAGAAAGAACATCATCTTTGGAGATAATCGCATGGGACAAACCATTGGTAAAGAAAAATATGTGGTGCTTTGTTGCAAGAAATGAGGATGGTTGGTTATGGCATAAAAGACTTGGACACACGGCTATGGACAATCTCAACAAACTCGTAACCAAGGAGCTTGTAAGGGGGATTCCTAAAATCAAATTTGAGGAAGATAAACCATGTGAGTCGTGCCAATTTGGTAAGCAAACTAAAAGTTCTCACAAACCCAAGAAAATGGTATCAACTTCTAGACCCCTTGAACTCTTGCACATGGATCTTTTTGGACCATCACAAATACGTAATAATGGAGGTGCACGATATGCTTTTGTAATTGTTGATGATTATAGTAGATTTACTTGGGTTGCCTTTTTGCCACAAAAGATGACATATTGTATGTATTTCAAAAATTCTGTCGAAGAGTGAAAAATGAGAAAAGCCTCACCATTGTCACTATTCATAGTGACCGTGGTGGAGAATTTCAAAACGAACTCTTCACCTCATTTTGTGACAAAAAGGGAATAAGACATGAGTTTGCTTGTCCTCGCACTCCACAACAAATTGGGGTTGTTGAAAGAAAAAATCGATCTCTTCAAGAAATGACCCGAACCATGCTTAGTGAAAAAGATTTACCTAAATTATTTTGGGCGGAGGCTGTCAATACAGCATGTTACACAATTAACCAAGTAATCATTAGAAAATATCTTGAGAAAATTCCTTTTGAACTATATTATGGCAAAATTCTCAACTTAAGTTACTTTCACGTCTTCGAATGTAAAGTGTTTATTTTAAATACTCTTGATAATTTGGGAAAATTTGATCGTAAAAGTGATGAAGGTGTCTTCTTAGGATATTTTCTTAGTAGCAAAGCATATCGTGTATTTAATAAAAGAAGATGCACTATTCAGGAATCTATTGATATTATTTTTGATGAAACTAATCCCTACACCAAAGAAATATTGCATGTTGTTGATGATGATGAGACATGTGTTCGGGTTGAAAAAAACAGGTTCACGTTGAAGAAGACCCAAATATGAATGATCAAAATCAAAAATCTCATCAAGATGAAGATACATCCAAATCGCAAATAGAAGAGATGCCATGGAAGATGAACATGTACAACAACAATTTTCCACAAGTGAAAGACGCCCCGCATGGATAATCATGTTTAGCCATCCACCAACTCTTATACGAAACGACATGTCAAAAGGGGTAACTACTCGCACACAAGCTCAAAATTTCATGTGTTTTTCCGCATTCGTTTCCATACTTGAACCTAAGAACATTAAGGAGGCCTTGCAAGATAATGACTGGATCGTTGCCATGCAAGAAGAACTTAATCAATTCGAATGGAATCAAGTATGGAGACTTGTTTCTAGACCTCATAATAGAACTATACTTGGAACTAAGTGGGTGTTTTGCAACAAGTTAGATGAATCCAGATCAATTACTAGAAAATAATGCTCATCTTGTTGCATAAGGTTATAATCAACAAAAAGGTGTAGATTTCGATGAAACTTTTGTACATATTGCACGGCTTGAAGCCATTTGTATTTTACTTGCATTTGCTGCTTATATGGATTTTACTCTATTTCAAATGGATGTTAAAAGTGCATTTTTAAATGGTTTTATTTCCGAAGAAGTTTATTTTGCACAACCACCGAGATTCACTGATCCCACATACCCAAACCATGTATTTCGTCTTGATAAAGTATTGTATGGTTTGAAACAAGCCTCTCGTGCTTGGTATGAACGACTAAGTTCATTTCTACTTCACAGAGGTTGTTTTTTAAAGGAAAAGTAGACACTACACTATTTATAAAACATATTTCTAAAGACATTTTAATCGTTCAAATATATGTTGATGATATTATATTTGGATCCACTAAAGAAAATCTTTGCAAGGAATTCTCAAAGCAAATGCAGGATGAATTCGAAATGAGCATGATGGGAGAACTAACTTATTTTCTTGGGATTCAAATACAACAAAGAAAGGATGACATCTTTATCAATCAATCCAAGTATGCAAAGGAATTAGTCAAAAAGTTTGGACTTGAAACTGCAAATGTTACAAAACACCTATGGCCACTACCACCAAGCTTTCAAAAGATGAATCTGGTAATGATGTTGATATCTTTACTTATCGAGGTATGATTGGTAGTTTACACTATATTACTGCATCTCGTTCAAATATTATGTTTAGTGTTTGTCTATGTGCATGCTTTCAATCGTGTCCCAAAGAATCACATTTGGTTTCCGTTAAGCGTATCATTCGATATCTCAAAGGCACACCAAATACTGGACTTTGGTATCCGAAAAATAGAATTTTTTCTCTTATAGGAAATTCTGATGTAGATTATGTCGGTAGTTTGACCGATAGAAAGAGTACTAGCGGTACATGTCACTTCTTGGAAAACTGAATTGTCTCGTGGGCATCCAAAAAGCAAAACTCCGTCACTCTCTTTACTGCCAAAGCTGAATATATCGCAGCAGGATCCTGCTGTGCACAGGTATTATGGATGAAATATACTCTCGAAGATTACAAGGTATTTTTTGATCATATTCCAATAAAATGTGACAACACTAGCACAGTTCATATGACCAAAAATTCTGACTACCACAGTCGCACAAAACACATTGATATTAGGTATCATTTTATTAAAGATCACTTTCAAAAGGGGGATATTTTACTTGAATATATTTCTATTGATTCACAACTTGCTGATATTTTTACAAAACCTTTAGATGAAAAATGATTTCATTTTTTGAAAGGAGAGCTAAATGTGATTGATATCTCAGCATGAAATTCCATTCTGCGGTCGACTGAACGGGAGACTGTACGCCTGTAAGGGTGTACGGTTGACTGGGTGATCGACCGGCTCCTCCTCTGGGTTAAAATTGGTTTTATACATTATTTTCAAAAAAAGTGGTTTCTACTATTTGCGGTCGACTGTGCGGTCGAACGGCTCCTCCTCTGGAATTTTTTTTGTCTTTACAAAATTAACGGTCGGCCATGCAGTCGACCAGTTTGCCGTCTGTGATCTGTTGTGTTTTTTGACAAAGGGGTGCGGTCGACTGGTACGCTCTCGAGAAATTTTTTAAATCATCTCTATTACGGTCGACCGGTCTCCTCTCTGGTCTTAAATAAAAACTCTTTTTAAAACCTTCATTAGAATATTTTTTTAAAGTGCTTTCACTTTTCTTCTACTTAAATCCCTCTTGGTGTGTTCCAAAAAGGGGGAGATTTTTTTTTTTTGGAATGTTTTCAACTACAAATATGGTTTTAAAAGTTTTACATTAATCATATATGTTGTAATTTAGTATAACAGGTGGCATTTAATTAAGGGGGAGTATTTACATCTCTCTTAAAAGCTCTTACTCATGAGATCCGTGTAACGGGATATACTAAACTCAGAGGGAGTATTTATGTGGCTTATTTTAATTTTCAAACATTCCAGCATGTTTTGTTCACATCAAAAGGGGGAGATTGTTGACTCTTAGTTTGGTGTGCACAAAACGTGCTCATTAATACTAATAAGTTTAAAGTTAGTTGTTCAGATTTTCAGGATCAAATAATATCAACAAGAGATCCAAGAGAGATTCAAGAATATTCAAACAAGGAAAGTAATAAAGAAAGATTGCAAATTACAAGCAAAAGAGGAAGTTATTCAAAAAGAGTTCATGATTAATTGGTCTACAAGCAAAAGAGGAAGATATCAAGACCTGATTTTTTCATTCTATTTTCGTGATATTTTAATTGTATAAGATTGATTAAAGATTGATTAGTTTATGGTAAAAAAACATGGTGGATTCAGAATATACAACGCGATACTGGTCGACCGTACTTCATGACCGGTCGACCGCATCGCATCGACCGCAACCTTGAGTTGCTTGAGAAGCGGTCGACCTTTCACCTCTCTACTTTAAATCAGAGAGCTGAACAGTCAACCGCACCAATATGACAGTCGACCGCACTTTGCGCTGTGTATATTCTTGGAAAGTATCGTTTCTATTTTTGATCGATACACTTCCTAGTCTATTAATATTTGACGAATCCACCATGTATTCTTAACCTTATTACTTCCGATAAAATTCTTCTGAACTAATCTTTCGATAATCAATCCGAGTGTGAGCAATAATTTTTCTGTATTCTTCAGTCTGGATCATCAAATGATCTTGAGTTTTGGTTTTTCTTTCTTTTCCATTTCGGTGAGATTGACAAAACTTGTATTGGAAGTCCTGTGGGTGTAATAGGTCTCTCGGCCTGAATTCGAGAATCACTGTATAAAGGTTTTTAAGTATAGTGGAACGCTTGTGGCGGAGAATTGCTAGAAGTAGGTGGTGTGGACGTAGACCTGAGGGTCGAACTACGTTATATCGCTGCATCATCTGTGTTTGCTGCTCTTAACTCTTTTATTTACTTTGCACTTTATTTTATTAATTTTTAAGTCCGCACAATCACTGTATTTACCTCCCCCAGGGTGATTTACAGAAAATACTATCGTGAAGTGTTCCCTTCACTGGTTATTAGAAACCATGGATAACATAACATATAAGAACTTTTAGTGAATGTGTGGATATATAGTATTGTGATGACTGGAGTTTATAAGTGAAAGGTGCAAACTCTTCACTCAAGAAAGCCAGCTAAAGTAAATTTGTTATTTATCCATTTTGAATTTTTTTATAAAGGTGCAATGGGAAGATAAAGTGGAGATAAAAGAAATGATTAGCATGGATTAGAGTTTTGAGAACTTAATGTATTTCATTTTGGTTGAAATAATAATAAGAGGTATTTTAATTGCAAACCGAGTCTCAAACAAACAAATTTTTAGATTATTGGTATTGTAGATACCTTCACACCTGCACTTGCGTTACCATTGTATTTAGACATGCTCAGCCTATTCACTAGTAAACGAAAAGTTAAAAGTTCTAATCATGCTTACATGATTTTCCTTTATGGAAAAAAAAAAGTACAAGTGTACGGGTATGGCTCCGATAATATATATATATATATATATATATATATATATATATATATATATATATATATATATATATATATATATATATATATATAGAGAGAGAGAGAGAGAGAGAGAGAGAGAGAGAGAGAGAGAGAGAGAGAGAGAGTGAGAGAGAGAGTAAGTCTATTAAGAGCTGGGAAGCTGGAATCCTTATCGGGAGCTGGAGATCTCAGCCATCCCGATCGATCTTGATCGCGATCGGACGGCTGAGATCAGTTCCGTTTATCTTCAGATATAGTGAGGGGTAAAAGGGGTATAATCGAAGGCCCCTTTTATCTCTTATCTTCTCACGCTCTCTTCTCTCTCGCTCTCTATCTATCCAAACCCTAATCCCAGCTCTTATCTTCTCGCGCTCTCTCTCCCGCTCTCGAAGATCGTCCTGTGGCTCACAATCGTTCTGCTCATCTCCCTTACAATGATGGCTATTTTGGTCATTTTTCTTACCCTTCTCCTCATCCCTTACATTCGTTCCGCTCTATCTCTCTCATCGAAGCCCCCAAAAATCGAAACCCTAGCACCAAATCTTCCCAAAACCTGAAATCGAAATCGAAATCGAAATTGAAATCGAAATCGAAATCGAAACCCTAGCTCGAAATCTCTGACTTGGATAGAGGTAAAATTCCAATGTTAAGTTTTTTTTAATTGTTTATATACATCCAAAATCAGTATTGTTTTGAATCTTTTTAGAATCTTGATTAGAAATATATGTTCTTTATGCCTAATTTATATAACTGTATGGTGTTTGTAGGTATGGAAGGACAAGATGGAAGTGCTAATGCCATGGATAATCCTATAATCGATAATATGAATTGAGGGAAGTATTTGGTTTTGTCTAAATTTTTTGAGTTTTCCCCTTCGAATGAGGTGGGGGTTCATTATGCTTTTATGTGTAAATTTGGGCCGAAGGTGAACTGCTTCTTTTAATGCTCATGCTTTGAACTCAATATTTTGGTTATGGCTGTGATGATATTCACACTATTATGCTTTGAATTGAATATTATGATATTCACACTACTGTGGATATTCACACTATTATGATATTCACTATTATGCTTTGTGCCTAAAGGGAATTATTAACATATTGGTGTTACTGCATTGATTATGCAATGCAATCTTGCATGTTTGATTTTTTTTTTTAATTTGCCAGGAGTAAACCAACGTTATGAAACATAGATTAGAATTTTCTAAGTTCATGAAATGTGATGTTCATATAGTTCTGAGTCCAGATAGTGAAGAAAATGAGTGATTCTAAGCCATTAAATTTACTTGCATTTATTTCTTGTTTACAATTGCAATATAAGTAATATTTGTGTTATAGTGTATGTCAAATATCATTTTTATCGAGTACCCATTGCTCCGAGCCTACTACGCTTTGAAATGAAGATTTTGTTGGATTAGTAGTGTTTGAGTTATTGCTGAGGTTTCTCTGTTTTTTTCAGCATAAGAAGGAGAAGCATGGTAGCAGAAGAACAAGTGCAAGCTGAAATAGTTATCGGGAGTGGTAAAAGGGGTATAATCGATCAACCCCTATCTCCTCTCTCTCTCCGACGGAAAACCCAAACCGCGATAAGGGGTTTCGATATCTCGGCTCATTGGGTTCTGCCTCTCTCAAATTCCGGAGGGAAGTGTTTGATTCTCATAAATGCTTTTATTATTTCTGTTTAATTTCTTGCATTTTCATTTGGTTTTGTGTGTAGGCAATGATGAGATTGATTTTGATATAAGTTTGTTACAAAATTTTTGGGCATTGAAATTATTGTTTTGAAGCGTATTTGGTTGTGTGCCATGATAATTATTGTTTTGAAGCTGAATATAGCTTGGGGTATGAGCCGGAGAGTAGATGGTGAAGATATGAAATAAAGGTGTTTGAATGCCCAATACCCTCAAATCTTACCTTACATTTATGTGATTTGAGACTAGCTCAATTCATCAAATTTTTGGGCACCGATGACACACAATGATTGATAGTATCAGTATAATCTTAGTTGGCGCGGTACCCCAATGCAGCCCTAGTTATGAATAATGTGTTCTGAGCCTACCGGTTTTTGGAAGATAAGAGCTGGGATTAGGGTCTCGATAGATAGAGAGCGGGAGAGAGGAGAGCGTGAGAAGATAAGAGATAGAGGGGAATTCAATTTTACTCCTTTTACCCCTGATATTTTCTGAAGATAAGCGGCTATTGATCTCAGCCGTCCGATCGCAATCAAGATCGATCGGATGGCTGAGATCTCCAGCTCCCGATAAGGATTCCAGCTTCCAAGCTCTTAATAGACTTACTATATATATATAAGACAGTTGATGATAAGCTCCAAACAACATAAACAGAACATGAAGTATCAAATTTTGTATTGCTCAGAACAAACAGAATCTATATTTTTGTTGGTAACTGACGTTGGATGCGTATGTGTTGGGTACTCATTTAAGCCTTTTGGTGTTTGATTCTCTCCTTCGGTTTGTTGGTGTAGGCAGTGATGCAAAACACTATATGATCTGAATAATTATTTCAAGCTTGTTGTATTTATTCCTGGTTATATATCTATCATATCCTAGTTGGCGCGGCACCCCAATGCAGCGCTAGTTATGAATAGTGTGTTCTGAGCCTACTGGTTTTTTTTAGTCTATATATTCAGTGTCTGTTGTTCTGAGCTTACAAACTTTGACACTTCATGCTCTGTCTCTGATTGTTTTGAGCTTACAAAATTTGATACTTCATGCTATGTTTCTATTTGTTCTGAGCTAACAAATTTGGATACTTCATGATGTGTTTCTGTTTGTCCTGAGAATACAAAATTTGATACCTCATGCTCTGTTTGTGTTAGTTCTGAGCTGACAAAATCTGATACTTCATACTCTGTCACTGATTGTTCTGAGCTTACAAAATTTGATACTTCATGCTGTGTCTCTGATTGTTCTGAGCTTACAAAATTTTGATACTTCATGATCTATTTCTGTTTGTCCCGAGAAGTCCAAATTTGATACTTCATGCTATGTTTGTGTTAGTTCTGAGCTTACAAACTTTGACACTTCATGCTCTGTCTCTGTTTGTTATGAGCTTACAAACATTTGATACTTCATTA
Organism: Hemerocallis citrina; assembly: GCA_017893485.1. Classification (NCBI taxonomy): domain Eukaryota; kingdom Viridiplantae; phylum Streptophyta; class Magnoliopsida; order Asparagales; family Asphodelaceae; genus Hemerocallis; species Hemerocallis citrina. The sequence continues at coordinate 159,804,434 of CM030365.1, forward strand.
CATGTTTCCCATTTGTTCTGAACGAACAACAACAGATACACCATTATCTGTTTCCCATTTTCTGCTACTTCGAAATAGTTTATTATCTAAATGTTCTGTTCTTCTGAGCCTACTATATTTGCTGAATGATATTTTGTGTTCTGAGCCGACTATATTTTTTAATTATTTTGTCTATTCCAGGTTTAATGAGTATGTTTAATTTTGATTTCAGGTTGATTTAAGCAAGAAGTGCTTCTTGGAGCTATTGAATACTGGACAACTCGACACATGAGCTATTTTTGGAGTTAATACCAATGTTACCGAAAAGGCCTATGGTTGGTGCTAAGAAGAGAAACAGCAGCACAGCAGCAGTAGTAGAATGGGAAGAAGTAGAAGGGGTAGCATTAGGAAACAACAATAGCAGAAGAAGTAGAATTAGAAGAAGTAGAAGGGGAAGCAGTAGTTGCAGCATCATATTGTATATGTGTGATGAAGTATTTTGAATGAGATGTAAATGTATGCATAGCTTTATGCTTAGTAAGAATGGTGTAATTTGCTTAGCTTGATCAGTATTTTGTAGCTAAGCAATATCAAAGTACTTGCATTATCTTTGATGAATGAAAGTTTTAACCTTTATACACCTTTGATCAATTTTTGTATGTCCATATGTTTCTGAGTTAAATTTGGATAAATGGTTGTGTCAATGTGTTTGGTTTAAAAAAATTGTATCAAAATGTGATTTGGATCGTGATTGAGAGAGCAAAGAAGCTACAAGCTCTGTAATCCATACATAGCATTTTTTTATGCATTGCTTTACCCTCCCTAAACAAATGGTATTGTGGCAGTGTCTATGTAGCACAAAAGATTTGAAAGAAACAATCTTCGGAAGTTCGTACAAGAAAAAATAGTAACAATAGAATTATAACAGTTTTCAGGTTAATAATCCCTGCACAAGCTAAGTTCGAAATGAAAACAACGGAAATCAACACAAGTGCAACTGGATACTCAATTTTGTCAAATCATATGCTTTTTAGTTCTGAAAAACCCCTAGTGAAGATATACCTATAAATTGAAATAGGGCCTAAATGTTTATGCTCTCAAATTTTACCACCTACCATGCGTAACATCAATATACACAATATTTATGTCTCAAGATTGAAACAAGCTTTGTTTAGGACCTGCTCAGCTACCTGCAGTTATGTTTTGAAAAGCTCACAACATTGAACACAAACAGAACATGTAGATGACCATCATTGTAACTACCCAGACGCATACATCGAACAATAGCATGAGAAATTTTAATCTTTGCTCTTCAGAACAATACAATTATGAGAAATCAATTATTTTAAATGATGAAATGCCTGATCTGATTGACCAAGTAGATGTTGCAGCATACACAAATATAACCGTCAAAACAAAGCATAATAAAGGCATTCGCATAAGAAAATTTCAATGAACAATATTAACAATGAAAATTATGGCATGAAGGAAAATTTGACAACAATATAATCAACCACCACAATTGTAAATAGCCAAACAACTCCTGTCAATATACACACAATGTTTCTATAACAATACATAATAATTCCAAATTCAAAAGATTGGATCATGCACAAAAAAACATTTGAAGACAGACACTTCATATGATCTGGCAAGTATAGCTCGAGTCTCCAATGCCGCAGTTGCCCCCATCATTTGAAGAACCTGGAACTTGAATTCGGATTGAGATGTAGAATTTTGACGAGTATAGCTCAATTCTCCAGTTAGAATAGAATTTTGAAGAAGAACAAATCTGACATTTTTCTTATCGGTACAGTGGTCCTGACCAAAAAAAAATGCTAAAGAAACAAAATTTTCAAGTAGATTAGAATAAAAAAAAGTATGTTAAAACCAATCTGAATACAACTATATGGCTCAGCATCACACTAATTTTCTTCGCTATCTAGGCTCAAAACTTTTTGAATATCACATTTCAGCAGCTTTAGAAAAATCTCGGAGGAATAACAATGAATGCATCACCAATAGTGCAATATACCATGTCAAAACCAATCTCATATTCAAAGAAGCAATGCCTAAACTAATGTCATATTGAGAAGCAGCAGAAGTATAATTGTAGATGTCAAAACCAAATCCAAAACTAAAAGAGACCCAAAATTAATTAACTCTATATAAGGGATGATCAGGTGTGAACCCAAAATTTATTAACTCGTTCGCCATCCGTTGGATCTGCAATTTGATCATAATCGTGATCCAATGGCTCTCAATCATTCCGCTCAACTCATTTACAATGATGGCACAATAAGGATATTTTGCAAGAAACACAAATCTGAATACAACTGTATGGTTTAGTATCACACTAATTTCTTCACTATCTAGGCTCAGAACTTTCTGAATATCACATTTCATGTACTTTAGAAAATTCTATGAGGAAGCGTAATCAATGCATCACCAATAGCGTAATATGCCCATGTCAAAACCAATCTCATATTCAGATAAGCAATGTCAAAACCAATGCCATATTAAGAAGCAGCAGAAGTATAATTTTAGATGTCAAAACCAACTCCGAAACTAAAAGAGACAAGTTCATCATTGCCCAGTTTCAGAAAATCTTCAATCACTAAAACCTTGCAATTTGAGTTCATTTTTAGTCCAGATTGAGTGTGAATATCATCAGAGCCATAAGGTTGTGAATATCATATATATATACCCAAATTAAATTCATCATTGCCCAGTTTCAGAAATTATTCAATCACTAAAATATGAATGAGTTCATCTTTGGTGCAGAATGAGTCTGAATATCATCACATCCACAGTAGTGTGAATATCATAATATTCAGTTCAAAGCATAATAGTGTGAATATCATCACAGCCATAACCAAAATATTGAGTTCAAAGCATGAGCATTAAAAGAAGCAGTTCACCTTCGGCCCAAATTTACACATAAAAGCATAATGAACCCCCACCTCATTCGAAGGGGAAAACTCAAAAAATTTAGACAAAACCAAATACTTCCCTCAATTCATATTATCGATTATAGGATTATCCATGGCATTAGCACTTCCATCTTGTCCTTCCATACCTACAAACACCATACAGTTATATAAATTAGGCATAAAGAACATATATTTCTAATCAAGATTCTAAAAAGATTCAAAACAATACTGATTTTGGATGTATATAAACAATTAAAAAAAACTTAACATTGGAATTTTACCTCTATCCAAGTTAGAGATTTCGAGCTAGGGTTTCGATTTCGATTTCGATTTCGATTTCGATTTCGATTTCGATTTCAGGTTTTGGGAAGATTTGGTGCTAGGGTTTCGATTTTTGGGGGCTTCGATGAGAGAGATAGAGCGGAACGAATGTAAGGGATGAGGAGAAGGGTAAGAAAAATGACCAAAATAGCCATCATTGTAAGGGAGATGAGCGGAACGATTGTGAGCCACAGGACGATCTTCGAGAGCGGGAGAGAGAGAGCGCGAGAAGATAAGAGCTGGGATTAGGGTTTGGATAGATAGAGAGAGGGAGAGAAGAGAGCGTGAGAAGATAAGAGATAAAATGGGCCTTCGATTATACCCCTTTTACCCCTCACGATATCTGAAGATAAGCGGAACTGATCTCAGCCGTCCGATCGCGATCAAGATCGATCGGATGGCTGAGATCTCCAGCTCCCGATAAGGATTCCAGCTTCTCAGCTCTTAATAGACTCTCTCTCTCTCTCTCTCTCTCTATATATATATATATATATATATATATATATATATCTCTCTCTCTCTCTCTCTCTCTCTCTCTCTCTCTCTCTATATATATATATATATATATATATATATATTCTCTCTCTCTCTCTCTCTCTATATATATATATATATATATATATATATCTCTCTCTCTCTCTCTCTCTCTCTCTCTCTCTCTCTCTCTCTCTCTATATATATATATATATATATATATATATATATATATATATATATATATATATATATATATATATATATATATTATCGGAGCCATACCCGTACACTTGTACTTTTTTTTTCCATAGAGGAAAATCATGTAAGCATGATTAGAACTTTTAACTTTTCGTTTACTAGTGAATAGGCTGATCGCTAGATCCTAGTGGCACTTGTAGTGGCACTTGTGAAGGTATTCCTATATGATAAGGAATTTTAACATAATCTTTCCTAACAAAACTTATTTTCATAATTCTTGCACATATTGACAAATTGTAGTTTAATTTTTAATTTCCCGTTCCTCAGAATGAAGAGCTCAATTATACAACTCATAATAGGACAATCAAAATTTAAAGGGGTGTGTTTGTTTTTTTGGTCAACAACAACAATTATTATTATTATTATTATTATTATTATTATTATTATTATTATTTATATTGATAAAAAGGATAGACTCAAAAGACTCTAACCAGTAAATAATATATAAATAAACCGAAACATACATAGTGGTAGTTTACAAGAGATAAATTGAAAACATCAAAACAAAGAAAATATACAGACTCAAAACAATGGAAGCTGAATGCTACTAAGGAGATAGCTTCGGCCAATGTCCAGTACAATGAGCAGGAGTGAACAAAAAACCACCAAAAAGTGAAGCAAAACTCTCATATGGACTAATCACAAAACATGATGCCAACCAGATGAAGAAACAACAACAAGAGAGCTGAAGTCAAGCCAACACAATGAGAAGGTCTGCGCCAAAAGCATCCAAATAGCGAAGCACACTCCCCATTAAGGAAATACACAAAAGCTGATGCTAAACAACATGAGAAACATCAGCAGCAAAACCAAAATCAAGCAGACTAAGCTGCACATTCGACAATGAAATCACTCCTAACAACCAAACCAGCCTCTCCTGAACGGTAAGCCACTGCAGAAAATAAAACTCACAACATGCCACAAGAACAACGAGGATATGGAATAGAACGTAGAAGAGAACACAGAACATAGAATATACAGAGAAACATAAATAGGTACATAGAATATAGTAGGATATACTAAAAAAGAAAGCAAAATGGTTGCGGAGCGAAAAAGAGGAACCCAGTAAAGAGAAATAGTGACCAGGAGAACAAAGCAGCATCAGTCGTAAGCTTAAACATCTACTAAGATCCGAGGTAAACCTGGTCCAAAAATAACTGAAGTGCATACCAAAAGGCAAAAGAAGGACATAATGACAAAGGAACACCCCGAATACCGTTAAGAAGTTAGCTCTACAAGAAAAGATAGCCGAAACATGTTAGAAAAGAGTACTTACTCATAAAATTATACTAGGAAGGTAGGAAAACCATGGCAAGTGAAATAATTATACGCGTCATCAAGATTCTGAAGATGAAACATGTGAATTTTAGCTTGGTCAAGAGTAGAAGTCCAGAATTTAGTGAAGAATAGAAAATCGTCAATAAAGGAGTTAATAGGATGAGAAGTTTTAGAGAAAATTCTGCTATTACGCTCCTTCCAAACTAACCAAATTAAAGTCATCATACATATATTCCATGACGACCGAAACGAGCGCTTGACATGTTGATATCTCCCAGTACTCCACCACAAAGTGATGGAGGTCGGCATACCATCAACAATCCAAGAACCTCCCGAAATTGAGGAAATTATAGGAAGACTTGGCTGTATAAGAGCCAGAGCTATGATAGAGTAATAGCAAAGTAAGCTATGATAAAGAGGGAAAAAAGAGATAGAGAGATCTTGCTTGAATAGGATATGTCGTACCCTCTGGTTGTTGTGGTGGACAAAATTCTCATTCACTGTAGAGTGGGGGTTGGCGGCGAGTATAAATAATAGTGGGAATTGAGAGGCAATTTTGTTGTTACCCAACCATAAATTGATCCAAAATTTAACCGACGATCCACTACCACATAATATTTGCAACCTGCATTTAAATGGATCAACCACTTTCCAAACTCCTTTCCAGAATGGAGAAGCGGTGGAGGAAATAACGGGATGCAGTTCCCAAACTTTGTGACGTCTATGGTATCTATGGATAACAAACTTACTCCAAGCTAAATCATTCTGCTTGAGGGATTTCCAAAGCCATTTCCTAAGAAGGGGTAAGTTTTAATTTCTAAGATTCAGAATATCAAGACCTCCTTCAAGTTTTAATTTGCAAATCAAGTCCCATTTGCAAAGATGCTTACCATCTTTATAAGTGGAGGACCCAGACCAGAAGAAGTTTCTTCTAATCTTGCCAATCCATTGGATAACCCAGGATGAGACATAGAAAAAGGACATCATATGCAAAGCGATAGACAAAAGAACCAAATTAATGAGCACCAGTTCTAACGCCCCGCAAAATTGAGTAATGACAATTTTTCTCAACGTGTGTTACGCACGTGTCTTTCGTAACGTATTTTTATATAAATGTCATACGTATTTTATATTCTGATTAATTATATGTTTCCCGTTATCTCAAAATTCATTTTAATCCTATTTTTAGCCAACTCAATATTAATTTTAATCTTTATATTTTTATGTGTATTGCATGTAGGGGTGGGCTCGGTATGGTACTGGACTTTTTGACAATGGACCATTACCATACCAAACTAGTTCGGTTTGAAAAGATGCAAATCGTTACCAACCAAAAAGTTTGGTATACTGAAACTTCGGTATACCGACTACTTCGGTTGGTACGATTCGGTAATGGTGTTATACTAAATATGACCCAACAAATACCTTAGCAAATATCAGTACTAATAAAAATAATATGCAGATGTTGGACATTCTTAGAATTTTTGTAGTGCCTTTCTATTAGTCTATGATAGCTTAGAATTTACTGACATTTACATGTACTTCCACTTTACTTTCTCCTATACTTCCATAATTCGTATCCCTAAGTTGTTAACATCTCTCTAATCCCTATCAAATTCTTAATTAAGGATATCATAATGTGCTATCTTACTGGTTTCCATGTGCTACACCAATGATTTATAAAAAAAAAACAAACATGCACAGTTTGTGCTAGCTCGAGCGAAACTAGAAACTACATAATATATAGCTAGTCATAAGAATCTTTTTTGTTTTTCCGGTTAGTTACATAAATTTGTATCCTAGTATCTGACTATATAAGTACTTCGCTTGATTTTGTGTCTGTACTTTTGCTTAATTGATGATCTTTGTCCCTAGTTTCTAGGATATCTCCAATCACTATCAAATACTATCAGTAATAGGATTGTATGGTTATCTTATGTAATACAGATAGTAATTAGCCTACTCACTCTGGTTTTTACTACTTTTTGACTGTTTCATACGCCTAACTGCATTCTTTGTCGTACAGTGAACTATGGTCTCTCAACACTTGCATTTTTTTGGGGTTGGTGATATACTGATATTAGCAGATTTTGGGGAAAATTGAGAGTTTATTCGGTACGGTACGGTAAAATACCGACTGAACCATATTCATACTGAAATCGAACCGGATTTTAGAACTCGGTACGGTTGTACCGTACCATACTTTTGGTAACCGAATTTTTCGGTACCGAATCGATTGGTTCAGTTGGAAAACCGGTCGGTTGGCTCATTTCGGTATGATCGGCCACACCTAATTGCATGTGTTTTCAATACACGTGTCGATTAGGTAAATTTCACCGTTACACGAAATATTCGTAATATTATCAAAATAAATATTTTCATATGTTATATTCTGAGTATTTATAAATATTTTCTCGTTAATCAAATCTATTTCATATTTTGAATATTTTTATGCGCATTTTTATTTCTAAATTTTTTTAAATATCTTGTACATTTTTATTCTCATTTTGTTTGTCACAATTTTATTATTTATTTCTAATTAAAACCCATGGGCCTAAAATTGTTTTTAAAGCCCACAAAAATTATTTAAATCAAAACCTACACACAACTTGTCATGTAGAATACCCATTTTCATTCAATAAAAATAAATTATAAATTGTGTGAGTGTACACAAAGCACGTGCACGTGTACACGTGCAATGTGCACACTCAAAATGAGAATGAGAAGGGAGTGGGCTGAGAGAAATAGGGATAGTGGGTGATTAATTGTAGTTAGTGGGTAGTTATTTTTATTAGTGGGTTAATTAAATTAATGTATTAAATCCCCTTTCATAAAACCTACCCAACCCCCTACTCCTATTTAGCCAAAATCAAAACAAACTTAAAAAAAAAAAAGAGTGAATGGTGCTGTGCTTGACCGAAGCTTGCTGTAAGGGGTTTCTTTTTCTTTTGGGCATGGATTCCGAGGAGGATTAAAGCTTCTTTTGGAGTTCAATTGGGTGGGTGTTTATTCTTACTTTCTAAAATATAGTAGTATGCATGTGTAGAAAAAAATGATGCATAAAATTAATATTTCATATGTGTTTTAGTTAATTTTGTGATGTTATGTGACGATGTTATTTAGAATGTTTAATAGAAATGAAATATGAAAACCTATGCATGCTAGTAGAGAATTCATAGGTTGTTAAAATTGAAATTTAATCAAAGATGATTTGTATGCTCTTGGGCACAAATGAGAAGCCATGATTAGAACATTGAAATATGTTGATGTATATATAAAGTTGTGAATTTTGGTGTATGAGAAATTAAGTAAATATAAGGGGTGATTTATCAAACTAATGGGAAAGTGAGAATTTCTAAATAAAAATGCATACATGATGTAGTCAAAATTTTCTAATCAAAACGTATGAATATTAGATTTATAAAAATGGTTATTTGAATACTAGATTTATAGAAAATGATTATTTGAGTTAAATTGGGTATAATTTAGTGCTAATATGAATAAAATTTGTACAAAACTAATTCTGGAAACTTAGAGACAAGTTTATGAACAATCAAAATGAAGGAAAAGAAAAGAAATTGAAAATATTTGAAAGTGTTCAAAATGAGATTTATCAGAAAGATAAGTTATATGAATTTTAAACCCACGTATAGCGGGGGCATGCTTGCGCCTGGCGTCGCCACGTTGGCGCTAAGGTGTCCCTGGGTCTTGGGTTCGAGACCTGCTATGTACACACTACATTTTTTAAATAATATTTTTTGTTTTTTTTTTAGTTTTAAAAATTCAGAAAAATTATATAAATATTTTAATATATTAAAGTAAAAACTGAAAATATTTTCTCACTGTTTTAGGTTATATTTTGGATATTTAAAAGATATATTCATGTGTTAGAGTTCAAGAAGAATATATATGGTTAAATTTTTATAGGTTTATTTTGTAATAAAATCAAAGTGAAATGATGAGATTTAAATAATGAATTTATAATGATAAATCTTTAAGAAATTGAGTTTTCAATCTTAAACAACCTTTGTATTGAGAATGATACTTAAAGTATAGATGAATATGAAAAATGGTTTTAATTATCGAAAGAGCCTGTGAATTATTAAAAATGAATAGTTTGGTTGATTAACTAAGAAGTTTTTACTTCATGATAAATAAATGAATAAATGAAAGAATTGAATAAGATATGAATAAATGAAATTAAGAATATGAAAGGGTATGCGTACCCCCCAATGTTGAACATGAAAATATGTTGATCTAGAGGCTAGGCGAGACCCTTGGTAACCGGTATTTGTGAATAATAAAAATTTGAAGAGTAACCAGTGTGGGTTGACTCTCTTTGAGAAGTAGCCAGTGTGGGCTGACTTTCTCTTGTGTTGATTTGAGTCTGGTAGGGGTAAGCTAGCTATAGATTGTGATGAATTAGAATTAAAACTTAAGGACATGCACTAGATGGTGACATGATGAAACTAGAGAAAACATGAGTTATGGACTCCAGAATGATCTTTGGAGAGAGACAGTCCCCAGTATCCGGGGACTATGGACGTAAGGGCCACAGAATGATCCACGGAGCGGGAATGATCTCCAGTATTCCAGGTTGAGAGCGACGCTCATGGGGCTTTAGTGCGATGAAGGTTCCAGAATGACTCGCGGAAAGAGACAATCCCCAGTATCCTGGGATGATGGATGAAAGGGCCACAGAATGATCCACAGAGCCGGATTGATCTCCAGTATTCTGGGATAAGAACCAATATTCATAGTGTCTAAAACTTGTAGTGTCATTGTAGTAGGATGCATGGAGATGGATTAAACCCTTTAATATGGAGTATGTAGGTGCTTTTCCTTGGACCTATGTAGAATGAGATGCATAGTTACCGAACAAGTATGCATTAGTGTCATTGTAGTATAACATCTGCATTAGGTATTAAGTCATATCATACACTGAGATGTTTAGGATAGTCACTTTTCACTCTTTGTTTTACATTCAAGTTTGTGTTTGCTAAAGTAAGAGAATCGTTATATTACGGCAGAGCGAGGATCGTTGTTTTATAACATTGCGTTGGTTGTAAGTAACTGACGTGCCCACAGTTTTTTCAGTGAAGGACTTGGATTAGCAAAAGGGCATGGAGATGAATTGATGCTAAAGAATATTATCATGATTAAAGCTGTTGATGTTAAAGTTGTATATCTATTATGTTGTATTTTTTTTAAATTTTCGCTGTGTTGATGTAAAGCACTTGTTGTATAATAAAAAGTTTTAATTTCCTTATAAAATTGTACGAATTTGAAGTAAAAGATCCGGTTGTGCTACGAATTACATGTAAATGAAATTCGGGGTGTTACACCAGTCTTCCGCCTCTCCAGAGCTGACGACCAGATCAGGCATTGAGTCTGGACCATCTCAAAGGGATACCAAGGTAAGAAATAGGGAAAGAGGTGGAAGCACAAATAAAAAAGTGCGTAATCTCAGTTTGACGATTGCTGGATCCACCAAGCTAAAGGACTGAGGTTTTGTTGAAGTTAATAGATAAGCCGGAAGCCACTTTGAAAATGCATAGGAGAAGCTTAAGGTTATGAAGGGTTGTCCCATTGGGTTTAATAAATAGGATAGCATCATCCACGTATTGCAGATTGAGCACACCTCGAAACCCTGGGAAACCTATTCCTCTTAGTACTATGCACAGAAAGGAGGAGCCGTATGAGATGAAAATCTCACGTATGGTTCTGGAACGAAGATTTTTGAATAAAATGTACGGCCGTAACGGATGTCGGCTCAATCCAAAGGAAATTACGCAGAAGCTTTACATAATTATTATGAAGCTACGCGACCTACACCTTCAATAATGTTGGCCTCCCATGCTTTAAGGAGCAATTTGCTGAAAACATTAGCCACAAGATAGAATAGGGGAGAGGAAATAGAGACTCTTTGTCGAAGACCCCTCTTACATTTAAATTTATTCCCTTTAAAACCTTTAATAATGATAGAGGAGGTTCCGATGAAGAGACTGGATTTAATCCAAGAAATCCACTTGGGACCCAATCCGTGATAAAATAGGATCTCAAAAAGAAAACCCCAACTGACTTTGTCATAACCTTTCTCAATGTCTAATTTAAGAAGAATCCCTTCAGTATTAGATTTTTGACAACTAGAAATAATTTCTTGAGCGCAAGCTACACTGTCTAAGATAAACCTATCTTTAATAAAATTGGATTGAGTCGGATCAATTAAAGGAGAAATAATCGATTTCAGACGGTTTGAAAGAACTTTCATAACGATTTTAAATAGGGAGTTAAGGAGACTAATTGGTCTGAAGGCGAAAACTTTGTTAGCTCCATTCATTTTGGGAATGAGGACAATGTGAGCATAGTTAATCTTATCAAAGGTAAATTGGCCACTGAAAAGGTCGGAGAACATAATGAATAGGTCGTTCTTAAGCTAGTCCCAAATTTTTTGGAAGAAAAGGGCGGGGAACCCATTAGGTTCCGGAGCAAAAACACTTCAAGAGGAGAAGACGGAAAGTTTAATCTCTTTAAGAGTAAAAGGAGAATCGATGCTCGATAAGTCATGGTGCTCATCTCCATAAAGATAAGTCCAATTAAGATGGATGGAACGATTACCAGTAGAGCCCATAAGGTTCTTAAAGAAAGAAAGAGAGAAAAGTCGAATGAAATTCAACATTGGTGCTTAATTCGACTTTATCTTCAACAATGGAAGAGATACGATTACATCTCTGACGTTAAGAAGCAAAGTTATGGAAGAAAGAGGTGTTCCCATTACCGTCACGAAGCCATTTAATTTTAGCTTTATGCGTCCATTTGATATGATCCTGATGAAGGATAGAGTTAAACTCTCTTTTACACTCACTCCTATCTCGATGGATTGAGTTAGAAATCGGACCAAGTTCTTTAAAGCGGTCAATAGAGTGAATAGTGGAAAGAAAATAATTTTTCAAGGCGTGGGGTTAGAGAACTATTCCTTCCGCTAGATTTTGCATCTGTGTTTAAGGGCATGAAGTTTAAAGTAGAATACGACCAAGACCGTGGGATCCAGTAATAGAGGATAGGCAATTTATAATAAGATTGACAAAAATATGGTCTTCAAGCTATAATTTTTCTAAACGAAATTTAAAGGGTTTGGAAAAATTAGAATATGAATGAAGCGCAATAGGGACATGATCCGAACACGGATTCGACAATGCTTGAACGAAAGAATTGTGGAAGAATGATATCAAATCCTGAGAAACGAGAAAGCCGTCTAATTTGGCCATAGATGGCAAAAGACACATATTGGACAAAGTAAATGCTCAACCATTAATAGGTAAATCGATAAGATCAAGAGAGCAAATGCAATCATTAAAAACATGAGAGTCGCTCAACCTGGAAACATTATCCAACCTTTCGTGACCAAAAGAGTGACGTTAAAGTTGCCACAAAAGATCCAAAAACCATTAATACTACGTGCAAAGGACATAAATTCAATCCTGAATTCATGGTGAAGATCTACCGTAGACGGCCCATAAACTGAGACCACGGTCATTGACCGGTTGAATTCTAACCAATGAAGTTTGATGACAAGAAAGAATTTAAGACGTTGGACCGAAATGAGATGATAAAGAGAAGCTTTGAAACCGAGCAGATTACCCTTGCAGGAGTGGTTAGCTTCAAGGTTCATCAAGTAATCATGTTGCCACCCAGATTGCTTTTGATAGAGAGAGAAATAGAATCCAGTTTAGATTCTTGGATTGAAATTATGTCACAATGAATAGAGGAGATCAACTGAAGGATAGCTTCATGTTTATGGGCGCTACCCAAACTTTAATATTCCAAGATACGTTAATCATAACGGTTGATTAACTCACTAGCTCTAGAAATTTATAATTGACGAAGTGTCGACCACGACGCCCATACGAGATGACAAGTAGACCATCTCAACATTAGAAAGGGAATCAAAATGAATTTGATAGACTAAACCAAAGGGAATCATTAATGGATGTTCTAGCTTGGATGGGAGGTATCTCCAGGTTACGGATCTGAGCCGCGAGAGAGGCTTTAGAGGAAAGCGATACATTCTTAGCTTGTAAACGAGCGCCCGAACGAATGAAAGGCGATGAGACCTTTCTTTGGGGTATTTCCTTTTCGAATGCAAGGAAGAAGAAGTAGTCGGCACAAAGGATTCATCACCAGAATTAGAAAACTCATTTGTGAAAATAGTAGAAGACACCTGTAGAGGAACAACATCGTCATAAGATGACAATGCAAAAAGGACAGGGTCACCGAAATGGTGAGAAATGGAGGAAAGGGAGGAACCTTTCACCCTGGGCAAAAGTAGAAGACTAGTAACAATATTAGAATTGTGCTCAGATAGTAACATAGCAATGGAGAAATTATAAAAATCGTAAAAACAGAATGACAGCGAATGGTAAAACCTAAACAAGGATATAGAAAAGTAAGAGATACTACCGAAAATGAACAATCAGCATGTGGAGAAAAATATAAAAAACATGCAAGAGGAGAGAGAGGGAGTACATTCACTACAACAGAAATGCCGTTCAACAGCATTCCTGAAATGCTATGGTAAGGTTATGATAGCATTTTAGAAACAGTCATAACCCATGTTGTAATAAGTATACAGTGTTTTGCAAAAAAAGTTGTCATTTTAATGGTATTTTATAAACACTATCTTTCTATAGCGTTTGCGAAACGTTGTCTTTTGGCGTTTGAAATATGTTGTCCTTTTTATGGCGTTTCTAAAATGCTGTTGTTTTACGACATTTCTGAAATGCCGTCTTTTTACGTCATTTCCAAAACACTGTCTTTTCGACCGTATTTTAGGAACAATGCCTTTGGACATTGTTTTTTATAACGGTATTTTTTACAGCGTTTTAGGAACATTGTTTTTTTTTAAACCTGGATGCAAAAAAAGTTTCCCGAATGCAAATAAAAAAATTTCTACACGAAACTTTATATATAGAAAATGCCATATATCATTGAAGTATAGAAGTTTACAACATCTGTTTATTACAAGTATATCAAAATCTAGCATCATAAATATTTGTTTACAATAAACTTAATAAACTTAAAACTGACAATAAAAAACCTCGAGTGATTAATACCAAAACAACTCGATCCCTTCTATTCATCCATGACATCTTTAACCTGCAAATGGAGAAGAAAAAAATATCAATGTGTGTAATAAAGGTCAAGCATGCTTGCATTGAGTACAATAGTTGGCATTCGAGAATTTCAAATCATTGTGGTCATGTAAACGACAGACAATTCAGATGAACAAGAGGATAGATCAAAGATAATTTTCAAATGCATCAAACCAAAATTGGTATGCAAAATCCTACTAAACCCAGAATATGGTACAACAGAAGAATATGGTACAACGGAAGTAAGATCCTGAGTGAACACTCAACTGAAACAAAAAATAAATTGAAACATTACCTAAAATGTAAGGGCAAGCTCTCCACTTTCTTGTAAGATGTTTTAAAACACTACAACACAAAGCACTTGACCTGACATTTTTTTTATACTTCGGCGTTTATAAACGCCGCAGAAGTCCCTACCGGCGATTTTGAAAACGCCGATATAAATGCCGGGGTAGCGGGCATCGCGATAGAGTTGGGTCTATACCGGCGTTTTTTTTTAAAACGCTGGTATAGATGAAAACCTACTCCGGCGTTTTAAAACCCCGCCGCAGGGGTATATTCATCTGGCTTCTTTTTCTCACAACACCTACTCCGGTATTTTTAAAACACCGGCGTAGGGTATTTAATATTTTAGTTAAAATCTACCCCGGCATTTTTAAAAACACCGAGATAGGTAGACATTATTTTTTTTTTAAATTCTAAAAGCAAAATACACAAAGAAAGAGATAACAAATCAAACCATACTCTTTAAAACAACAGCCACGCTTATAATCAAACATATACTGGAGTTACGCATACAATCAAACATATACTGTACCCATGCTTACATACTTCACAATCATACATTGCTAACTGATAATATGCTCCAGGATTAATTACATACTTCACCATTAAATACTTCAAAAAGGTCTATACATATGGAAATTGTGACAGTTGAACAAACTGACATACATATATAACTTCTCACAATATACAGATAAACTCACTAGATCAGGAAATTATTTTATCTTGCAAGCTTAAGAATCGAGAGTAGGCAACACACTACCGGATAAGAATGACTTAAAGAGCACAAGTGCCTGGTTGAATATATCATGTTTTGGTGTCTAATATCCATACATGAAAAGAAAATAAATTGAATTTACATCAGAATAGTAATTGATACATGTGTTTGCACGTTTAAGAGAAATTATAAGGGTGCAACTAACAAAATACTATCTAACAACAATAAAGAGAGAAAATAGTACATCTTTACATGGCATAACCATATAGTAATATCCAGCATGGTAATATATGTAAGATAAAACTAAAGAGAGAAGATCTCATAAAGGAAGAAAAAAAAAAAACTCGGAGAAACCAATTATGATTAAGCTAATTTAATTTTTCTAAAATGCCCAGACTTATTTTTCATGTACAGGTTTCAATTTTACTTCTCTCGTTTTTCCGTGGAAAACTTTGCAGACAAGATATTTTTGGCATATTTTAAAACTTGTACATTACATAGCATAGAGATAAGAAGGTTCAAGAGATTGAGCGCGAAGTTTGCAATCTCCACCGCACACAGCTGATAAGAATCCAGCAACTTCCACCTGTAATTTTGTATCAAACCGAAATCCTTCGAAGATGTAATGTCTGAAAAATGTTCAAATAGTACTTTAAAGCAATTTCAGGATTGAGCAAAACATATTGTGGTTTTAGTTCTCACTTCTTTAAGATGCAAACAGTCGCACAAAATCAAGACCTCCAGTGTCTGACCATATGTGCCAGTGCCAAGGTGCCTAAACAACTGAATGAGTGAAATGGAGAGCTCAATAAATAGAACATTTTGGAACGAAAAATAAGCAAGAAAGAAAATGATTAAATACCGATAAATATAAATTGTAAAACTCAAAATGTAGTAAAAGGAACAAACCTAAAAAACATGCCTGTAATTGAGAAAGATGTTGAAAAATCAGCAACATTCGAACAATGGAATCCCTACAAAACCAAAATAGGTTTTGTTCAAAGCTGAACACAGTCGAGACTCAACAATGTAATCTAACATTAGACCAAGTTACCCATCATGACAAATCAAAAAGAAGGAATAATAAATAAATAAATAAGTACACCTAGAAGATAGTAAAATGTTTAACCATTTTTCACAGAATCTGCATTGCCACTGACACAGGACATAGAAATCAGAATGGGTAGGATAAATGAGTAGGATGAGTTAATATTCCGAAATCAATTTTTATCAATAAAGAAAATAGACAATGAAAAACCTAATAACCCTTGCCTGCCCAACAATTAACATCATTAAAAATCTATGTCATGAGAAAATGGCCAGTATACTGAGAATTATGAAAATATGAATTGTTGAGAGAAAGCCAAAATTTCCAAAAGAATAGCAGCAACACTCATATGATATCCCCACGCAACGAACACAAGTTTATTTTCATTTTTAATCACCCTCTCCACCCACCCCATACATCGACACCGTCTGGTCTCTCACCTACCCCAAATGCGCTGCAAACCACATTCGATACTTCTTTAATATTCACACATTTAAAGAATTAATGTCCGATGTTCTCCTCACCAGAACCACACATTCCGCACGCAACATTTTCCAGCAGGTTTCTTTTATTGAGATTGGCTCTTTAGTCGAAATAGTCATGAAAGAGAAGAGTCAAGAAGGCTCTAACTTTGTTGTGTGCAATTGTTCTCCAAATGATTAAATTAGTCTCATTTCTTTCCAATTTCCAATTTTTCACATCATCAATCTCACTAACCACACTCACCCTATTAATACATCATAATCATACCATTCACAAACCATAATTATTCTTCTCCCCTAAATTTTTTTCCCACAATCAAATAAACCATAAATTTTTCCCAATTCCACAAACCCTAATTATTCTTCTCACAATACGATATTCTCAAATTCACAAATTAACCTATTATCAAAATCTCAAATTCATACCTAGGGTTTGAGGGAGAGAGAGGAAGACGATGACGATGATGATGATCACTGTGATGGCGCAAGAATGGTGACGGCGACATGGGGCCAGTTAGGGTTTGTGAGAGACGGGGGGGGGGGGGGGGGTTAGGACGGTCGGGGGCACGACGACGTGGGGCGGCGGTCGACGACGGTGATTGGGGGTTGGGGTTCGTGAGCAGGAGAGAGAGAGAGAGAGAGAGGGGAAATGAAAATTTCGGGTTGAAGGTAGGAAAATTTAGAATTGTTTTAAAATGTTAACTTCCTCTACACCGGCGTTGTTTTACATAAAACGCAGGTATAGCACCAACCTACCCGGCGCCGGAATATGAGGGGCCGAGGGGGTACGTATTTTAATTTTTTTTAATACCGGGATTCTACCCTGGCATTTTACCGAAACACCGGGATAGAAATGCCGTAGTAAGCCATTTTTGTTCTAGTGAAACTGGATTTCCATTAAGGTCAACTGATCCATCACTTGTACATAGTCCGTTGCTTTCGTTCTACAAATTCAAATACAAAAAGCATGCAAGTAAATATTGTGTCAATTAGCTCTTTAGATGGAATTTTGCTCAAAGAAAATTAATCATGAATAAGAAATCACCTCAACCAATCAATAAATCATATACTTGTATTATCCAAGCAAGTGATGTAATTGCTCCATCCATATAAGGAGATAAAGTGCATAGATAGGAGTAAATTTTAAAATTAATTAACGACAGTGTTTTCTTCATAAATGTTGTTATTGATCATTTTTAATGGCATTGACACGTATGCTATAATAAATCTGCTGTACAAAGCCTTCTATGAGACGAAGCATCATTTAGCACTCATCATCTGCAAAAACAAGAAAAATTTAAATTATGTAAAAATTTTACACTTAAAATAAATGCCAAACTGACAAAATTTTATCACGAAGTAATAGGTTAATTCATTGAAATACTAGGAAGAAACTAAGTTAAGCATGCTAAGAATCATGGAAAATTTAATTAAGCATAAGAAACAGAGGCTCAGATCTTATGCTAACGTTATGTTCACTAATATTGGTCCCTACTCATTTTATACCAACTTGTCAAGCCTTCTAGGGAACACTACAAGATTAACTAGCTAGCTACACCGGCGTATATTCCCCGGCATTTTACCAATCGTGCCGGGATAGGATAAGACCGGGATTGGGTCGCAAAATTGTATAGTTATACACCTGCGATCTCTACAAAATGTAGGTGAATTATAATATTCACCGGCGTTTTTATAAAAACACGCCGGAGAATAGAAATCGATAATATACCCCACAAATCCTCTCCCATTCACCGGCGTTAATTAATAAAAACGCCGGTGAATTTACTGGGATAAATCCCCAATCCTACCGCGAAATCCTTACATTTCGTTTTGGTTTTTTTTTTCCAACCCTAATTTTTTCGCACGCCGTCGCCACTGGGCCTCCTTTCCTTCCTCGACAACTCCTCCGCCGTCGCCACTGGGCCTCAACGCAAGTACTCTCTCTCTCTCTCTCTCTCTCTCTCTCTCTATACTTCTTGATTTTGTTTTGGGGGCTATGCTCAAGAACTCATGCAATTTTGTGATGGAATCTCGTCTCTATTTTTGCTTCACTGTGCTATTCTGTGATGGGATCTAGGTTTCAATGTGTTACTCTGTGATTGAATGTAGCTAGGTTTTAATTTCACTGACTTGTTGTTCTTGAGATTTTGAGGGATTAATCTCTGTTTATGTTTGTGGGATTTTTAGGTGGTAATGGTTTGAAACTCAATTTAGGGGAGATCTCGAATTTCTGTTTACTCTGTGATTGGATCTATTTTTGCTTCGCCATTTTTACTTCACTATTTTTGTAAGGAGTAATTTAGGGGAGATTTGAAACTCAATTTGCCAAAAATGTGGCAATATACTCAATTTTAGAGGCTGTTGAAGCTTTTGGAGCATTTGATATGAGCTAGGAGTGGGGGTTAAAGTGCTTGAATCACTTCGAAGTCTCTGATGTCCAGGCTCGAATGCTTCGACATCGAGTTTTGATGAAACCCATTACACAAACAAGTGCTCCTCCAACGCATTTGGGCTTCGAGTTTAGGATTGAAGTCTCTATTTTGAAGCATCTTGTTGATTGTAACTAGGCTAGATTTGAGTGCTTTTGAGTCTGAGCTAGCTCCTTGTTGGTTCTTCTTGTTGATTTTCGGCTAGGCTAGCTTCTTGTTGATTTTTGTTGAAGCTAGAGATCTTTAATAAGTTGAACTAACTGGCTTGGATCTGAGGAGTTAGTTGACTTCGGAGCCAGGTGTTTCTAGCTCGAATTTTGCTAGGTTTTTGGAGCTCGATCATCTCCCATCTTGAAGCTTTATGTGAGGTTATATACAAGTTTATTTTACAGATCTCAGTTTATAGATCAACGAAGTCTTTTTGGTGAACATAGCATGTGCTTGTCAACTCATTTTGTTGAGTCTGGTTTGAAGATCTCTTGAGTTTTCACCCACTGAATGTTTGGTTCACTGAATGTTAGTTTTCACCCACTGAATCTTGATTATGCAAAAGGTAATGTTAGGGTATATGAATGATGGGGGGGAAAAATCAGGACATATAATAGCAAATGATTTTGCTTTTGGGGGCTTCCAGCTTTGATCTTCATATTCAGATTTAGATTGAAGAAAGGGATCTTTAGTTTGGGTTATTTGTATAGTATGTGCTTCATTTTTTTCACTGTTCAATACTTGAAGCTTATCATGATTAAAACAAAAATTGGGACCAAGCAGGTTCATTTTTTTCATTCTTCAGTTTCAGTTTGCTTTCTTATGCATTTGGAGATGGGTTAGTTGCTTTTGGAGATGGGTTATTATGCATTTGAGTTTTAGTTTGGTTCAGAGTAAACTGGAATTATTATGCATTTGGAGATGGGTTAGTTGTTTTTTTGTCTGAATTTGGAGATGAGATGGATCATGTATCTGAAGTTGCTAACTATGATTTTTTGATGAGCGACTAGTGATGGAAATTTTTTATCTAAACTTTATATACAATTATATCATGATGTCTACATGAGTTTCAGTTTCTAACGTAATGTTCATGCTTGTTGCTTGGGTTTGAAAATGATATTATTCTTTGCCGTATGGTTTTTAAGTGATGATGAGATGGATTATGTAACTGAAGTTGCATACTACTTTCACAGAGGAGTGACTAGTGATGAAATAATCCTGTTTGAACTTATGTTATGATTTCAATTAACAGTTATCTCATGAGTATTATAAAAGTATAAGTTTCATTTCAGTTAGTAGAATTTTTGCCTAAATTTGGCAGTGAAAGTATTCTTTTTCACTCTTTGTAATTCAATAATTTGAACTCCATATTCTGGTTTTGATTGTAAGAGTGCTGCATGTTTTTTTTTTATAAATTTATATACTTACACCGGCGTTTGTAAAAACGCTGGTGTAGAATGAATATCAGGGAAGAAGAGGGCAGTCTTGAATACGCCTTACACCGGCACTTTTGCGACCGCCAGTGTAACTTACGGAATTACCGGCATTCGTAAAAAATGCTGATGTAGACTCCCCCTTTTCTGCGACGCCTTCTTCGGCGGCATTAGCACCGGCAATTTTAAAAATGCCGATGAATTGTTCACCGGCGTTTTAAACCGCCGGTGAATATCAGAAAAAATGCCGGTGTATCCGTTGTGTGTTGTAGTGGAAAGAGCTTCTCATTTGACTGAACCTTGTTCAACCTCCCTTTAAAAGGAGTGGCTAGTTAACCTTTTGATCCTACCACTTAAACCTCTCTTGAAATGAACACAATCTTCATCAACATTACAGAAGAAAAATTGAAAGAATTAACACCTCCATCACCAACAGGAAATGTCATGATTGGTATTGGGTGGGGTGGGTATTGAGTGGCGGCTCGAATCCAGGTTCTGTAGTGCGAGCTAAGACTTTTCCATTAAAAAAAAAACACCTCCTATCACCCTCATTAAATTTTCTCCCAACACTAAAATACTCCAAAATCTGAAACAATAATGATTATAAATCCAGATTAACAATCAGAACAAGCCCAACTATAGCTATCAACTACAGGATAAAATAAACGTGAAATACTTATAAGAAGGTTCCATTCACATTTAATATATATATACAATCATACTGAAGGACTAAAAAAAATTAAAAAAATTATAATAATAATAAACTTAATCTAATCGAGCTATTTGAAAGTAATTATACAAAGAACAAAAAACTGTAAATTATGTTCATTCATCTATCTAAGTAACCAAGCCTAAAATGCAACAAACGATGATTCAACATCTAGGATGTACTGTAAACAGAATGTTTTTGAAGAAAAAATACTATAAACAGAATGTTAATATAGGGACCGAAAGAGCTATTCTAAAACTATACATGTTACCAGCTACAACAGAAGCTAACAGCGTAGCTCTCCTCAATATATATGCAGCAAACAATTAGCTAGGTAGACTTGATAAGAACCAGTAAGTTAGAATAACACATACGCTCTAACAAACAATAATACTGCCACTAGCTACCACCACCACCACTCATATATTCCACAAAAGTATATATGCTAATCACCAAGAGCAAATATCAAATTGTCTACAAATAAGGTCAAGAGATCTAAAAGAAATCACAGTTAAACGAGGGGCTCAAAACAAAACTCAGATCGAAAGCCCAAGCAAAAAAAAAGGCTTCATCATTAGAACGCAACGTACCTGAGTGGAGTTTACCATCAAGGGATTTTCTAATTTACACTCCAAAAATATTATGATTACCTATCAGACTTAAACCATTCGATAGAAAGCTGTTTGTCGACCGGAGCAGCTTTGACTATTGGAGGCACAACCGATTTCCCTTTAAAAGATTTCCAATCACATGTGGCATGCATGTAATACATTGGACAAATAACCCTTTTAAAGATTTCCAATCACATGTATGCCACATCATCAATTGCTCATTTACTAAATGAGCAATTGATGATGTGGCATACATGTGATTGGAAAAGCCTTAAAATGGTTAGTTGTCCAATGTATCACATGCATGCCACATAATCAATTGCTCATTTACTAAATGAGCAAGTTGCTCATATCCCTTTTACCCATATATATATATATATATATATATATATATATATATATATGTATGTATGTGTGACCGGGCCAGACCTTAGGGCCTTTGAACTTTTAAATTTCAAACAAACCAAAAATGTTTTTTCCAATTAATAATATAACTATTTCAAGAAGTAAATGTGATTTATGTTATAGCTGTTTCAAGAATTAAAGAATCTTTTTGATTTAGCCGTTTTTTAATTAAATGCATACAGTTTTTATTGCTCCTAATTACTAGTTATAAAAAAGAATCATTTTTTTCGAAAAAGAGGATATAGTAAAAAAAAACAATATTCTCTTCTTCTAATCTATTTTTGAGAAGTTTTTTGTCTTGATTTGTGTGGTGCAAGTTGGTACGTACGTGATGCTATTGAAGCATTAGGTAGCACTTTAGACAGAAACTCGTTGTATTCTGGGAGAAGTGTTTGGTGATCAACTATTCATCTCCAGAATCGGCCAAATGGTTTCTTAAAGAAAGTGCAACCCACGTCTCGAACCACTTTTTACTTTCTTCCTGTTACAGATCAACTCTAGAGCCATTCTCAGAAGAATCATTTGGTGCCCTCAAGTTTAACCCATTTTTATTAACATTATATCCGCTAATATAATCCGATATCCCAAGATATCACATTGTTTAACACATTGTACTTCTTTTTAATCCTTCATCCTGAGACCTTTTCTTCTACGAATGCTTGTTGGAAGATATCACGGTGCACAATACAAACTTGTTCAAATTTTTACAAGTTAAATAGGTCTTAATTCCTCATTAATAAATAGGATGCATTCATTTTAAACTCCAAAAGAAAAAAAAAGAAAAAAAAGAGAAAAAAAAAAACTTAACAAACAAAGAAAAGTAAATAGCATTAGGCCATGAGAACAAAAAGAAAAACAGAAGAAAAAAAAAGCCCACTGGATAGCCTACATACATACGAAAGAACTTTTTAAATGTATAATTGAAACACCAACATCATCATCCTTATCATAGGACCAAACCCCTACCATCTTCACTAAGCATGGAGACTGTATTTCTTAGAATATAAATACTAAATCCTCAACTATAATCACAATATCGGAGTTTTCGTTTATTAGTAGGGTCTTTTATATGATATCGAGCAGCCCAAGTTCGAATCCTAACAACTATACAATATTAAATACGAATTAAAAATCAACCGTTGCTATGTTCCGGCTCAAAAAAAAGATGGCCCTCAATCTAGGGGACGTATTAGAATATGAATATTAAACCTTTAACCTTAACTACAACTTCAATGTTTTGGTCTGTTAATAGGGTCTTATGTAGTATTGCACGAGTTAACCATGATTTGTTACACTTGTATTTTTTTAATGTAAAGATTATGTGGACCAATCAAATAAGAGAGTTGCAAATAAAATTATATTTGGAGTGAAATGTCAGGTTAGTCATTCTACAGCCTTCTTTTGTGTACATATATAGTTTTTTTTTTAGGGAAAGGTGGAATAAGGCTGGAGTACTAAGCCGGATTACAAACTACAGACAGGAAATAGAACATAAATGAAGCAACATGACCCGTACAAACAACAAATTCCTTCAACAACCCTGGAGGGTGGGCCGACAAACAAGCTCGGACCAGCAAAATTGAATGTACGTCAGTTTAGCTTCATACACGGTCTCCACGGCACATGCACACCTACCTGAAGCTAGTCTGGTAGGATTTTATCATCCGCCACGCCATGCCTTCTCCTCGTTGGGGGGACCCCCTCTTTGGGCCCAAGCCCCGCAGCCGAATTTTTGACAACCACCGAGAACAGTCTACTCGCTAGGGGGACCCCATCTTTGGGCCCAAGCCCCGCGGGGTCGGAGTTTGACAACTACCAAGCTCACCTCCACCTCCTATCCTCCCACAATCTTGTAATTATCTAACCTTCACCCAAAAACCGTAGTCAAGGATAGAGTCGTGGAGATGATACCTTCACCATTATCACGCCCTATCTCTCTCCAGTGATTTCTCACAAATACAGTCCAACACCAACATAGAGTAGTGGGGAGCAACATCTTCACTCACCCACTCTCTCACACACTCTCTCAAATAGAAAACCAATATAAGACCTAGCTGATTGAAGTATCACCTTCTCCTCTCGCTATACGGGCGGTGGCGTTGGGCGTCAACTTTCATTATGAGGGCGTAGTGGTGGTGGTGTCCCGTCGACTGTGGTCATAGGTGAAACAACCCGGATGAAGCCCCGCCCCTCTAGACCACACCCCAACAGACCAGGGTACACGCTCCGGCCTCTTTCTTTGTCTCTGCCATCCTCACAAACTCCGACTACTTCGCCAACTACACCAACCCTAGAGGCTCAAATCATGGCTGCAGATCACCGTAATCGGCCCCGAGAACATGGACATGGTGGTGGCGGCAATGGAAACGGCCGGAGGCATCGATGGCGGCGATACCGGCGCAACACCTGATGACGATGCGAGGGGAACTGAAGGGCGGCGAATTCACGAGTTCCTCATCGTGGGATCTCGCATTTCCGACCAGCAGCTTCTTCCTCGACGCTTTGCGACTTCGTGGAGTGGCTGAAACGAGGGATGTCGGCTTCATGGGGCGGCGGGAACATTGCAGATTTGGGGGTTGCCGTGGAGCTCCATCGACGCGAAGGGTTTGTCGCGAGGATCGCGTGGTCGCGAGCTCCATCGCCGCTTAGTCACGAGCTCCTTCGAGGTGGGGTCGCGAGCTCCATCGACGCGAGATCGCGAGGATCGTTGTCGTGGAGCGAAGGGTTTGGGGAAGAATCCATCAGAGTCAAGAAGAAGGGTTTGTCAAGGTCGCGTGGGTGCTTCAACGGAGTGAGGGAAGGGGTGATCGCTCGTCGAGGAAGAAGGGTAAGGGGGATGACGGAGGGCGCGGGGGGGGGGGGGGGGGGGGGGGAGCGGCGAGGAGGGCCGCCGCCACCCCTAGGGTTTTCAGAACTGGGGTTTTGTTTAGGTTTTTTTGTGTGTACATAGTTAACTCTTACTTTCTCCCCTGCGGGAACTAAATACTTTTTTGTTTGTTAATGTGTTGTGTAAACCTTAACTAAAACTTGAATGTTTTGGTCTATTAATAGGGTCTTATATAGTATTGCACAAGTTAACCATGATTTGTTACAATTGTATTTTTTTAATGTAAAGATTATGTGGTCCAATCAAATAAGAGAGTTGCAAATAAAATTATATTTGGAGCAAAATGTCAGGTTAGTCATTCTACGGCCTATATTAAGAGATGTGAAATAATTTTGACATGCACGACACATTAACAAACAAAAAAGTATTTAGTTTCCGCAGGAGAGAAAGTAGGAGTTAACTATGTACACAAAAAAAGGCCCACATATAAATTACGAAGCTAGAATATTTTGGCGAATAAAATATAGCTATATTAGAAATTTTAAATAAATTTTGGGTAGCTAAAAGAATAAATTTTAGAAAATATAGAGGGTTTTCGAAAAATGAGCGGAGCATTAGCCTTCGTTAGACGTGGCTAGCTCCATCCTGCACATATTCCTTCTTGTTAATAAAGATGGGTAAACCTGAGTGCACTAAATGAACATTCTGAGAATGACTCTGGAGTTGACCTGCAACAGGAAGAAAATGAAAAGTGGCTTGAGGCATGGGTTGCACTTTCTTTAAGAATCTATTTGGCCGATTCTGGAGATGAATCTTGATCACCAAACACTTCTCCCGAGATACAACGAGCTTCTTTCTACAGTGTTGCCAATGCTCCAATAGCAGCACGTACCAACTTGCACCACTAAAACAAAGACAAAAATTGCTCAAAAATAGATTTGGAGAAGAGAATGACTGATTGTTTTTCTGTATCATTTTTCCAAAAAAAATGATTCTCTTTTATAGCCAGTAACCAGGTAGGAATAAAACTGTATATGCATTTAATCAAAAAACAGTTATATCATAAAGTTCCTTTAATTCTTGTAACAGTTGTAACATAAAGCTTCTTTAATTCAATAAACTTTTTTTTTGATCTGTTTGAAAATTCAAAAATAAAAAACAGAAAATCTTTTTTTTTTCAAAAATAAAAAACAGATAGTGTGTGTGTGTGTATATAGTGTGTGTGTATGTGTGTGTATATATATATATATATATATATATATATATATATATATATATATATATATATATATATATATGGAATGTAAGAATTGAACCCCAACCTCATGTGAACTCAAAACTTTAAACGTTGGGCCATAAGATACTGTTGTCAACAAGAGAAGTGTTTTGAATGTATATTCAATTCCAACACTTCTTGTATGTATTTCACCCTTTGCTACTATATTTCTCTGTTCTCCAGAGTACCATGGCACTAAATTTTATATAATGCTGAATAATCTATAAACCACATATTTTTCTCTCATGTATTTCACCTTTCTCTTTTGTATTTCTTTCTCCTCTTGGAGTACCATGCACTGTATTTATGATATGAGATAGTTTCTCCAATAAAAGTTAGTCACCCAAAAAAATTCAAGGGTATCAAAACAAGAATAAAAAGATTTTTTGAAATTAAGGAGCAGTGAAAAGAGATTTAGAGTGAGAAGAGGTAACCGATGACAACGAACAATCAAACAAGTAGACCAAATCAAGCACATGAAGCACACAATTTTGTCTCGGGCTCAGGCAAACCTAATCCGGAGGAGAAATAATCGAGATATTATTCAGCTAGAGAAGATACAAGAGTTAAAATCATTCTCACTGAGAACCTATCTATCTCTCAAGTTTCACTAGAAAATACTCTGATGTTTATAATGTAAAACTCTCATATGAAGTACTACCTCTCAATATAGGTTATTAAAATATTATATAGATATCTAGAGAAATTCTAGGTTGTAGCATTGATCCAACACCGTCCGATATACTCTGAAGAGAAATCCACACAATAGCACTACAAAAAAGATGGGAAACCCCGGCGAAACTAGCCCGATGTTTGGGTAAAGTGCCAACGGTGTTGAAACATACCCCGGCGTTTATAGAAAATGCCGGGGTTAGTGAGATACCCCGACGTTTTGAAATGTCGGGGACTTCAACATCATTAATAAGTTTCTCCATCCCCAAAATTTCCCACTTCCCTCTCTATCTCTTTCTCTCTTTGCGCCCAGAAACCCTAATTTCTAGAAGACCCTAATTTCCAGAAGAAGGAAAATCTCCTCTTCAATCTCAAAATTTCCCACTCTACTGGCCTAAGTTCTTTCCCTCTTTCCCTCGTCACCATCAATTCTCTCTTCCTCGAAACCCTCGTCGCCCTCAAGATCGCCGATACCCTCTCGCATCAGCCACCTCCGCCATTCGCTCTCGCAACTGCCATCGTCGTTCGCTCTCGCTCTCGCAGCCGCCATTTCTCAATTTCTAGAATTTTCATAAATCCTCAATTCAATCAGATTCAGCGATGAGGGCGATGGTGAGCTTGCAAGATCTGATCGACGTGGCCAAGGTTCTCGCTTTGTTGTGGGCCATCTGCATCTTCGCCATCTCCTACTTCCTCTCACGTAATGCCTTACTCTCTGTTCTTGATTATTGAGTTAACCCTAATTTTGTTATCTTTGGTGTGAGTATGGTTGATTTGGTTCGAGTTTGAGTTAAGGTCATGAGATTGTTAGTTAATTAGGTTATATGTGAATTGTTTGCTTGTTTGCTTGGAAAAAAGTTGAGAGGGAAGGTAGGAAACCATAGATCTGCCATTTCCATATAAAATTGGAAACTTAAGATTTTTTGCAAAATTTTTCTAGTAAATGCAAGCTCCATAGATGAAGGAGACATGGTTTCCTCCTTACTATTTCTTTGTTGGATAAGATTTGGATGCATATTACCTGACATTCAGAAATTGAGAAAACTCTAGAAATATTTTGTATATGAAACTCCGCAATCTCTAACAGTAACTTAAAAAATCATATTGAGTTGCCAAGCATGCATACTTATGTAGACATATATCACAAATACTGTGGAAATAGAACTAGCAGTTACTGGGTGAATGACGAAGGAAACTTTTGTTAGTAACATTCAGAAAACACAATCGACAGCTAGACAGGTGGATTTGCCTTCTTATTTGTAGTGTAGAAACCGTCAGATCTAACTTGATGAACAAACTAGGCTCAAACATATCCACCAGACCTGACCCAACTGCTGTTGTCTGCCGCTGTCGGTCGACTGCTCAAAATAATAGCAGTCGACTGTACATGAAGTTGAGCCCAACCACCTACGTTGCAGTCGAATGCAATAATAGTAGTCTACTGTCAACTTTGAGACAACCTGCAAACAGTAACTCATTCGTCTCCAATATTCGCTTCGAACCTCTTCTCGCTTCACCGTCTTTTCTTCACTTCGAACCTAGTATGCAAGACATAAATCCAACAATCTTCACCTTGTATTGCATACTCATCCTTCGACACCCGTGTGATTAATTGCCTATAGATACCTTTTTTTCCTCTTGCAAACAACGCGATTCAGTGGCTTCTTCTGTTAGTTGAATTTACCTCACATGTTATTTATTCAGTCGTATACCCCTTCAAGGGCATACCCAGTAGACATCATTACAGAGGTGCCACTTTCCACACGAACTCCACCTACCTTAAGGCATCATCCACCTCCCGACAATATTCGAACGTCATGATCTCGTTTTGATTATTCTAGTGGCGGTGAACTAGATAATGCTTTAGAAAAGCTAGGCTTCAAATCAGTTGTAGACGATTTTTCGTTCCCACAAAGCTTTGTAGAGGTTGTGCTGAACACCCCTCATTTTTCTCATCACCTTATGACAACCTTCTCAAACTGATATAACTCCACCTTGAGTTGTGTACGTGCAACTCTGTGCTTCTAGAGTTCCCAAGAATATTAGGTTTCGTTTCAGGAAAAAAATATGCATTAAATCCTCTTGTGTAAACCATTTTTCATCTGGCATTTCAAACTCAACTATTCTCTTACCTACTACGTCAAAAATCTCACTAGTCCCGCCCTCACACAGTGACCAGTTGTAAACTTGTAAGTAGAAAACATTTTTCTCTTGGAGCAAATATGAGAAGAACTACCCAAAGTAGCTTGATACCATTTTTATAGAACTTGCAACAAGAATAGAGTCTAAGTTATCACATGATTCAGCAGCACTGACTATGTTGGTACCCTTCCGATTAAATAACTTGCGACAATTTCTCTTGTAATGCTCAATCTTTCTGCAATGGTGGCAACTGATCCCACCCTTACACGAATTGTCCCTTCCAATTGAAGTATCATCCACCGCCATGAAACTCATAGCAGTATATGCTGATTTATGAAGTCTCCTTCATAAGTTCATCCTCCTTCAAGCCCTTGATCGCATTGGCTATCGAGAGCTTCTTCTTGGTAGACTTCCCATGAAGCATGATGGTTATCAAATGCTCGTACGAATCTGGCAGTGAATATATCAAGTTGAAAATTTTATCCTCTTCGCTTATATCATCTGTATTTATTACGCTCAATTTAGATAACACCTTATTGAATTCCACTATATGATCTAATCTTGAAGAGCAGTACCTTACTTTATTGAGAAATGAAATAATTTTCTCTTCCAATACATCTAATCCAGTAACAATGATCTCTAGTAGTCAATTTTGAGTCTCGCAGACTCGTCACGCTTTTCTCGTCAAGGAAGTTGCACTTGACTTTGTCCGCCATCGACAGCCGGATTAAACTCAATGCTTTTAAACAAATCTCATCCCACTTTTCCTGCTTCATGTCAGTTGGCTTCCCTTTATCTTCTTCTTGGGCAAGATGCAAGCTATTTTGAACTAATATGTCGTACATGTCCTTCTTCCCTTGGAACTACTTGATCTTCGTGAACTCTGATATGTCATCTTGAACTAAGCTCTGATACCAGTTGTTGGGAATTAAGGGGCAGCAAAGAGAGGTTTAGAGTGAGAAGCGATAACTAATCACAACGAATAACCAAATAAGTAGAGCAAACCAAGCACACAATTTTGTCCCGATTCGGGCGAACCTAATATGAGGGAGAAATAACTGAGATATTTTTCAACTAGAGAAGATACAAGAGTTACAGTCACTCTCACCATGAACCTATCTATTTATCAAGTCTCACTAGAAGATACTCTGTTGTTTACTACGGAAAACTCTCAGATGAAGTATTGTCTTTCAATAGATGTCATTACAATATTATATATATATTTAGAGAAACCCGGTGTTTTAGTCTTGATGAAACAGTGTCTGATATACTCTGAAGAGAAAGCCACGTGATATGAGTCATACAATCTAACTTAAAAAACAAATTTGGCTCAAATAGATCCACAAGATCCAACCCAACTACTGCTGTCTGCCGCTGTCGAGCAGTCGACTGTACATGAAGTCGATCCCCAACCACCCAGGTTGCAGTCGACTTTCAACTTCCAGATAGTTTGCAAGTAATAACTCATTCGTCTCCAATATTCGTTTTGAACATCATCTCGCTTACTGTCTTCTCGTCATATCGAACCTGGTATGCAAAACATAAACCCATCAAAGATCTCTCTCAGGCAACTGCAAAATAGGATACCTTAATCATGAGATCCAAATCTCAAGATAGCATAACCCTAAATTGAATATAGCAACCACATCAGAATTGTTTTGGGTACTAACGCTTTTAAAAATATTTACCAAACTAACCCACTATCAATAATATTTACCTAATTAACCTAGTTTTGGACACATCAGCATAAAACGTTATTGGCAATAACAACATATGTTATTTTGATACTATTGTTTCCAATAGCGGTACCTGTAAAAAAAATTGTTGCCGCTATTGGGAGTAACGACATTAGTATATCTCGCATTCACTCAGGAATTCTCTGACTTGAGAAAAAAATTATATCTTATAATTGATGCCATTATTCTAAATAACATCATAATTAGTCTGATGCCTCTATTGACAATAGTTGCATCAGTATAATCCATAGTTTGTACTCTAAATTTTGTGCAGGTGCATCAACTTCAAGCCCAATTTTGTCTTTGATGCAGCTAGTACATCTCAAAATTTAAAACATGAAAATTGTAGATATTTTTCTTGGTGTTCCATAGAATTTTGAATTTTCTCAATCGAAGTTCGGATGATAGAGTTATGCCCAGATTACGAAGCAATATCGAAACTGTAACTGATTCTTTACAGTTTCAACATTGCTACCCAATCTGGGCATAACTTTATCATCCGAACTCTGATTGAGATGATTCAAAATGATATGGAACACCAAGAAAAAGCTCTACAACTTTCATGTTTTGAGTTTTGAGAGATATTGGTTGCATCAAGATCGAAATCAGGTTTGAAGTTGATGCACCTGCACGAAATTTGGAGTACAAACTGTGGATTATACTGATGTCACTATTGCAAATAGCGGCATCATACTAATTATGCCGTTATTGGGAATAGCGACATCAGTTTTAAGATTTTTTTTTCATACAATTTTTTTCTCAAGCCATAGAGTTTCTGAGTGAATGCGAGATGTATTGATACCGTTACTTCCAATAGCGACAACATAAATTTTTTTTATATAAGTGCCGCTATTGATAACAACATAAAAATAAAAGATGCTGTTATTGTCAATAGTATTTTATGCTGACGTGTCCAAAACTGAATCAGTTGGGTAAATATTTTCAAAAGTGAGTTAATTTGGTAAATATTTTCATAAAGTGGGTCAGTACGGAAAAATTCACCACATCACACCTCAAATGAAAGTCAAACTTCATTAAGTTGTTTATCTTCTTCAACTTCTGTTCATACTCAACTTCAATACAAATTATACATTCACACTTACCTCAAAAAATCATTGTATCATCTACATGCTACATAGTTAAGAAAATAATAACATTAAAAAAATTTAAAAAAAATCAAGGATATTCAGAAGCCAAACAAGTCTCCCAAAATAGCCGATTATCCTCATCGTCCCTCTTGATAGGACTCAACACCTCCTCCTTGCTCTTCTCCCATTCCAACCTTGCCTTCGCTATCCACATCGTCCATGTCATCACCATCTCCTTCTTCTCCTTCTTCACCGTCCGATAATGATCACTATACTCAGTAACCATACTATCACCGTCATCCTTGTACTCTCCCCGGTCTTCGCCCCCAGTGCTTGACTCTGTATCATCATCATCATCTTCAACATTGGCGTTGGTGCCAACATCAGCTACAAAGTTCGCCTCAGAATCCCCTGTCTCTTCTTCCGTATTGAGAGGATGAACTTCAGCCATTGATATAAGCTATGAAACAATTATTAAGATGTATATACATATATATTTATAAGCGTGAAGAAAGTAGTAAACAGAGGGTACGACACAATGGACTAATTTGAGGTTGCTATCTAATGCGACAGGTAGCACTAAGAAAACGTGTCATATAATCTAATCCTAGTGAATATGCGCTTTAAGTCATTTTGCGTCCGAGGGTTGAAAACGAGTAATAATTTTTTTTTTTTTTTTTTTAAATGAGATGAACGACGAAAGAAGGAAGCAGACACAGTTAATCAATTAGGCTTCTAGAAGGAAATAAATATCAAACAAAAGAGATTTTGAACCTAACACTTTCTAGAAGAAGGGCTGCTAAACACGCGCTGCCACGGCCGCTTGTTTTATCTAATTTCAATGTCATCTTCTTGTCAATGTCGTGGTGTTTTCCTCGACTGGGATGCTGCACGTGCATTGTGGTTGCGTTTTACATTTTCTTTCTTACTTGTAGGAATAGATATTAAGTCTAGCTCCATTACAAATTTAATTTTGGATACTGGTTCCTATCAATTTGTATGAAAATAATTTTTAGGATAGATTTGTTTCTGGAAATATATACAATTACTAGGTTTGCCCAGGGACACATGTCTACGGTACGTCTTCGTGAACGATGCAGCATATGAAAAAGCTCTGTAAACAGTTAATTACATTCATATCTCCCTCAACTGATTTGTAATATGGGACAACATACTTGATGCTGCTGATTTAATGGTGGGAGCAACAGACGTGAGTTCTTGTTATTTGTAGAGGGAGAGACGGATCTACATCTGAGATGGGAACTTCGTGAGGAGCAGGAGAGGTGGTGTTACAGGTAGCTGGACGCCCCAAACATCAGAAAATTACCTAGAAACACCGGGAGAGAGCTCGGCGACAGACCCTCCGACGATCTAGTCAATCACCGGAAAAAGTGGAGTTAGGGTTTGAGTGAAGAAAATGTCATTACCCTGCAATGGGGGTGGCTGCCTGGTATTTATAGGCAGAGAGAGGGAGCCCCAATCGGCCGGATTGACCTTCTTCTATGGGCCTGAATAGCAGATGGCCCATATGGTCTACGGGCCTGATTTATAGGGATTTGCAGATCCCGAGGAAACCAAACGGCTCAGATTGAGCTGAATTATTAACCCACATCATAGCCCCCCACTTCTGGAAGGTTGTATGTACCAGCCGTTGAGGAGTAGTCCAATCTTGTGAGAAGATCAGTCGACAGTGTGCATAGAGGTAGAATGGAAGATCCCCGAAGAGTGATATGAGGTCAGGACTGAGCTTCGCGACGGCCGAGCTCTGACCTCTGAGCATCGGTGGAGGATAGAAGCAAGCTGGTTGGTTGAAGTAAGTGTCGAGCGTCGAGCCCTGTGAGCTTGTGTGAAAGCTAGCAGCTGGCTCGAAGTGGCTGACGAACGCTGAGCTTCACGACGAAGACGGTAGCTGGTTGAGATTGTTGCCGAGCGCCGAGCCCTGTGGATTTGTGTTAAAGCTAGGAGATGGCTCGAAGTTGCTACCGAGCGTCGAGCTTCGTGAGGAAGCTGGTAGCTGGTAGAGATTGTTGTTGAGCGCCGAACTTTGTGAGAAAGCAAGTAGCTTGCTTGCTGAGATTGCTGCCGAGCACCGAGCCCCGTGGAATTGTGTTAAAGCTAGGAGCTGGCTCGAGCTTTCTGCCAAGCATCGAGCTTTGTGAGAAAGCAAGTAGCTTGCTCTCTGAGATTGCTGCGAAGCATCAAGCTTTGTGAGAAAGCAAGTAGCTTGCTCACTATGATTGTTGCCGAATGCCGAGCTTTGTGAGAAAGCAAGTAGCCTACTCGCTGAGACTGCTGCCGAGTACCGTGCCTCGTGGACTTGTGTTAAAGCTAGGAGCTGGCATGAGGTTTCTGCCGACCGTCGAGCTTCGCGAGGAAGCTGGTAGCTGGCTGAGATTGCTATCGAGCTCCGAGCCCCGTGGACTTGTGTGAAATCTAGGAGCAGGCTCGAAGTTGCTGCCGAGCTTCGAGCTTCGCGAGGAAGCAAGTTGCTTTTTCATTGAGATTGCTGACGAGCATCGAGCACCGTGGACTTGTGTTAAAGCTAGGAGCTGGCTTGAGGTTGCCGTCGAGCGTCGAGCTTTGTGAGAAAGCAAGTAGTTTGCTCGCTGAGATTGCTGCTGAGCGTCGAGCTTTGTGAGAAAGCAAGTAGCTTGCTCACTGAGTTTGCTGTCGAGCGCCGAGCCCCATGGACTTGTGTTAAAACTAGGAGCTGACTCAAGGTTTCTGCCGAGCATCTAGCTTTGTGAGAAAGAAAGTAGCTTGCTGAGCTTGCTACCGAGTGCTAAGCCCTGTGAGTTTGTGTTAAAGCTAGGAGCTGGCTCGAGGTGCTTGTCGAGCATCGAAAGAGCAGGTTTCCTTATTTGGCCCCTGATCCAAGCCCCTCGAATCCAAGAGAGGAGATTGAAATGGACGCTCCTAGATAGTCCCGAGCTGCAAAGTGATTTTGTCTCACCACTGAGCTTGGTTGTCTATCATGCCCCGCTTCCCAAAAATACGGAATACGAGCGCGTAACGAAGCCCAGCGAATGATTTTCATCATTCATAAGCTGTAGGATCGACTCAGCATCATAACAAGAAATATAACAAGATATACACAACCACGCATGCATGAATAATTTATTAATCAACAAAATAATTGAAACAAAATAATAATATCCCAAATAGTTTTCAAATCTGGATCAAAAGATAAAACTCGGGACTATAAGTCCATTACAAGATTCAAGTAACAAAAGAGATAAATAATTCAAAAATAAAATATTTTAAGGCAAGTCTTTTCTCCAAGCGAAGCCTAGAACGTCTGCTCACGAATTCCATCAGGCAATTCGTTTCCAAAGTCTGTATATATAAATATAAAAAGGAAAAAAATAGAGAAAACAAGACAAACGCCCTTAATGCAAGTTAGGGCCATAAATAGTACGAGCAAGGGTATGAAAACTAGTACAAGAAATATGAAACAAGATTTGGAATCAAGAATATATATTATAATATAATAGGGACGTAACTAGTAGTGGGATTCAAGAAACTAACTAGCAAGAAAGACAACTCAAGTGACAAGACTGGATAACAAGTACTAGTAGTAGAACAGTGCTAGGTGAACATGTAATGGTATCAAGCATCAAGTAACAAGTATCATGTGCAAGTGTCAAGTAAACATGTATCAAGTCTCAAGTAACAAGTCTCGAGTAACGAGCATCAAGTACGGTATCAAGTATGTACAAGTGACAAGTTAATCTTAATTCTAATGTTTAATTCTATCTAGGTAGTACTTCATGCATCCATACTTTTACTACATGTTTTCTACATACAATCAGTTAAGTTTAGGCCTAGTAGTGGATTTTATAGGGCGGTGTACTTAGGCATCAAGTATCAAGCAAGTATGGTTCATAAATCCGAAAATAAAGTAACAAGTTCGTGAATCCACTAACAAGTTCAAGAACCACACAGTGGGTTCATGAATCCAACAAGTTTATGAGCCAAGTAATGGCTTCATGAATCCATCAAAAGACAAAAAGTTCATGAACCAAGTAGTGGGAAACACGGCCCCTTTCGAGTACATTTACCTATATTGTCCACTACTATGGTCTTTCCCTTAAACCCCGCCTTATTATTTATTATTATCATCAACCAAGCATGAAAGTGTGCAAAACAGGTCAAGTAAACATGTTCAAGAATATGGAACAAGTCTACACTAGGTAGGATACATGTTCAAGGGTCAAAACAAATCAAAATATCAAGAATGACGAGAATCCCAAATCTGGACAGCATGACGTTGCTGCACTAAAACTGCGTTTCCTGATGCTACAAGAATGCAAATATGGATCCATCAGAAGTTCTAGAAACTAGACTCCTGCCCGGTTCCAACGCATATAATTAAGACTGATAAAAGTTATAGCAATTGATGTCAAAACAGCAAACTATACAACATTTGTGTTCAGCCAGAATTTGTAAAACTAATTTTATACATATGAAACAGGGTTGAAACATCATTAGTTATTACTGAGAAAATTAGGAAATGTTCTCTAGGGTGTCTAGTATCAGAATGCAAAATTTCAAGTCATTTACTTACTGGTAGCATAGTTAAAATAATTGTAAACCAAAGTGGTGTAGCAGTTTATATGAATCTGCGATTACCGACACAGCAGCAGTAAAACTGCAATATCTCTTAAACCGTAACTCAGAATTCTAAAATTCTGGATGTTATTTACAACTAGACACTTGGGGTTACATTTTATATTCAGGACTCAAGTTAAGGTTTTGCTTTTATCGGAGTCTAAACAGCAAGCCAAAACAGGATAGAAACCAAATAAGACACTTTTTGCATGAAATGTATCATAATTATTTGTGAACAAATGTATCAACGAAGAGTTGTGACTCTCAGATCATTTAATAGATAAGGCAAAACATGAGATCATCAACGATAAATAAAGAGGAATCACATTTACAATCTACTTGTAATATTTTCAAGGAAAAGCTTGTACTAGGAAACGAAATGTACAAGAAAATACTTACCTTGGGATGTAGACATTGAATCCAACGAAAGAATAATGGAAATGGATCCCGGACGATGAGCACGATCAGCACGGATCTTGATGAGATGATCAAGATCAAGACGGTCAACGGTTGAGATTCGATCTGATGAAGATGATCACGATCAGATCGGACGGCTGAGATCTGCTTGGCGATGGTGATGATTAGATCTGGTGATGATGTTGATGATGATGGAGATGTTGATGGCTCGGATCTTGATCAGATCAGATGGCCCAAATCGAGAGATCAAGATCAGAAGATGGTCCAAATCGCAAGGAGATTAGATGGCCCAGATCAGATCTGATGGATGATCACGATCTTGATCAGATCGGAGGGCCCAAATTCAATCAATCACCAATCTTCATCTTCCTTCCTTCTCCTTCACAGTGACAGAGAGAGGGAGAGTGACTCAGGCAGTGACTATGGCGGCGGAGGCTGCGACGGCGATGGGTTGTAGGTGACTGCACTGGTGTTCGATGACGGCGGGGAGCGCTGAAGCGGCGGCGGTGCGGTGGTGTAGTCGTGGCACCAATGGGGAGGCAACGGGCTCTATTTTGGGAGAAAACAGAGTGGGCAAAGCAATGGCGGTAGCTTGGGGTTCTGGTTGGACGAGGCAATGAGGAGAGGTTCTGCAGTAGGGGGTGACGACGACGACGGGCACAGGTGAGGGTAATGGGTTCGGAGGTCGACGAAGGTGGATGGGTAATGGGACGGTAATGGCAAAGTGAGTGGGGTTCGATGAGGGAGATGACGAAATTGATGCAGGGATGGTGGTGAGAGCGGAGCAAGGGGATTCGGTTGTGAGGGGCCCGAAGGCACAGAGTTGGCGACCAGGGGATGATGACGAGGAGGCGAGGTTGGTGGTTTCGGTAGCGAGGATGAGGGATACGATGGTGGTCGGGAGACAAGGGCAAGGATGATGGTGAGATGAGGTGGTAACGGGGGTGGAGGTTGCAGCAATGGCGAGGCGATCGAAGAGGGACAAAGGCAGAGGCGTGGTGGGTTTCGGCACACAGAGAGGAGGAAGGAGATGGGAGTAGGGAGATGAACAGTGGCGGCTGGGTAGGGGTTACACAGTAGATTAGGTTAGGGTTAGGGTTAATTAGGTTAGGTTTTATAGAGTAGGGTTGCGGGTTGTGGGTTATATGATAACGGGTTTAAGTAGGATCCAACAGGAGATTGAGTCAAAATTCACTCTACATAGGAAAAATGAAATAGATGAGGTGGAACAGTTAAATCTCCATGAAGAACAGCAAATCAGAGTTGATAAGAACAATGTAATTGCAACAAATATTGACGTAGAATTGAGCTGAAACAAATGAAATTATTTTATTAGGATTGGAAATCAAAATACAGAATCTTGGATTGATAAAAGAGTACAGTAAAATGAAATACAGCAGAAAAATACAACTACAAGAAACAAGGGTTACACTATCCCTTGCCTTCAACAGTTTGATTAGAATGTACCCGGATGACCTCGAAGAACTGGTCCGGTACGTCGTGCAACCGTCTTCACCGAGCTGACCTCGGCTCAACACAGACAGTTTCCAAGCATTTTGACAAATAATGACCTCCCAGTGATACAAGCGCAGTACTTCATAGGAATGGAGTACAAATTAATGGTTTCGAACCCGGGGATTCGACCTACTGACACTTTAGCCCCCATATTCTGCATTTTCCCGGTTGATGCATTCGACTTAGGTTTGAGGTTGCCTCTGCATCCGTTCATGAAGAAAGTCTTGAAATTGGGCAGGATTAAGCCCGATTCAGTACAACCCAAACGCATGGAAGTAGATCATGAGCTTTAAGTTGCTCAATGAGGAGAGGGTTGTGCCTCTGAAGTTGAAATACTTTCAAGAATGCCTCGTGGTCAGCTCGTCAGGAGTGCATGAGGGGATGTATTACATCTTGCCTAGCCACGGTAAGGGCGTGGTTCATGGTCATCTGAACTCGATCAAGAGATGGAAGGATAAATATTTTTTCGTTCGGAACCAGGTCCCTTGGGACATACCGAACAATTGGAGGTTCCACAAACCGAACCATAAACCCCCGAAGGTTAAAGACTTCACGAAAAAGGAGTTGGAGATGCAGAGGTTGAAAATTATGCTCGGAGTGGGTGAGTCCCGAACCCGTTCTTTCGGAAGCGGTTGGCCTTCGATTGGGGCCCCATCTCTTACCCTGAGGCTGGTGCCACCAAAATCGAGTGACACTCAGAGCTCGGTGGCTGAAGCATCCACCTCAGTGACTCCTAGGGGCAAGGCCGACAGTCTCGTCAGCAAACAAACATGTTCAATTGGGCTCGAACTGGTTTGTTCTCATCCTAAGGCCCCCCCCAAGCTGAGGGGTAGGCCGAGCCTTTGTAATCTCGTAGAGGTCCTCTAAATGAAATGGTCTCTGTTCTTTGAATCCGACTTTCACCTGGACTTGTTCCAAGCTTTTGTTAGCGAGGTGAACCTGCCGAATGTGAGACATTTTGTCTCCCAAGGATATTGATGGACTGAACATGAGACGTTTCGTCTTCCTAGTGAATTGATGGATTGTCATAAATGCGCCTTATTGGAAGTCGGAACGGTTGGCCTTGGGAGATGTAATGACGCCTTTCAGGGGCCGTTGGATGTGAGCGAATGGTTGTGATTCGTCCATGTCAGCATCACGACTATCGAGTTCCTACTTCCGCTTGGGGTATATAACCCCTCCCCCATCCATTTCTCATTTTTCAATTCATTGAGAGCTCTCATGACTAGTGGTTCTTTTATTACCCGCTGACAGTTAGGGGTAACGGCGATGAAGCCTGCTCTATCCCTAGTTGTCAGCAAGTGGAAGAGAGACCAACTCATGGCATGGAGCTCGAGGTCCTTGCCGAAGGCGAGGGCTGTAAAAATAATTAAAACTTTCACAAGGGCTGAGGTCCAAATTTGATGCCAAAAGATGAGGACTTGAGAGGTTGAGAAATCTCTCATTAGTGTTTGAGGTCAAGGAAGAGTGGTGAGGACCTGAGAAATTGAGAAATCTCTCATTAGTGTTTGATGTAAACGCCGAGCGGCGATGACCTGAGAGATTGAGGAATCTCTCGTTAATGTTGAGCATCGACGACGAGTGACAAAGACTCGAGGAATTGAGAAATCTCTCATTAGTGTTTGAGGTCGACGCTGAGCAGCGAGGACCTGAAAGATTGAGGAATCTCTCATTAAGGTTAAGAGTTGACGTCGAGCGGTGAGGACGTGATGGATTGAGAAATCTCTCGTTAGTGTTTGAGATCGACACTGAGCGGCGAGGACCTGAGAGATTGAGAAATCTCTTGTTAGAATTTGAGGTTGACACCAAACGGCGAGGACCCGAGAGATTGAGAAATCTCTCGACTCCGAGCGGCGATGACCTGAGACATTGAGAAATCCCCTCGTTTGGAGAAGTAAAGCCGAGACTTTTTGACTTGGTTCGAAAAGAAATCTCATTGTTTTCATTTGCTTAGCTTCATAAAGGGGCTAGCACTTGTTACAACTGTTGATAGACAGGGGCGAAGCCAGAACAAAATTTTCAGGGGGGCTAAGAAAAAATTCTATAACTATATATATATATGTAGGTATTTTTTCATAATTTTTAGGGGGGCCAAATAATAAAAATTTAATAGATTTAAGGGGGGTTTTTAAAAATTTCAAAAATTTTAAGGGGATTTTCAAAATTTTGAGGGGGCCCGGGCCACCCCCGGCCCCCACATAGCTCTGACCATGTTGATAGATGTATGGGCCCTTATGGCCCCTCATGGAATTTAATCAAATGTTCCCTTAACTGTTATGCCCCGAGTGTCTTTAAGTCGGTATGTGCCCTGGTGCACCACTTTGGAGACCTTATACAGAACCTCCTCCAACCTATCTACCAGCTCTGTGCCCACCAGTTTCTATCGGTCGATAGTTCGACTACGTCAAGATGAAGGACTGAGGCTCCCACTGAAAACATTTAACAAGTTCAAGCTAATTCTTGGTTACCTCGGACGACTTCCACTGTAACGCCCCGTCCTAATTCAGTGATTTTTCTAAACAACTGCTCACCACAGGCTGCCTCATAAAAGGTATTATAGCTTGTTGGTGACCTCTAATCCTAGACAATATATATATATATATATATATATATATATATATATATATATATATATATATTAGATTTGCCCGTGGGCACGTGCCTACAGCACTATTTCGGAACAATACAACATATGAAAGTCTTGTAAACAGTAAAACAGCAATTATGTAGCTCAAGTTTGAATAGTAAAACAATAATTAGTTGTAAATAAAAGTCCATGTTTCCATTAGTGTATATATATATATAGACAAATCTTCGGTTGCACACTACTTTTGGTGAGCACTCCGTGAGCACTCATGAAATAGAGCACCTATGACAAATCCAAACCGCTCATATTGTTCTATATACCTTAGATAGCCTAAAAATAAAAAATCAAGTAATTTGAAGTTCATTTGTCCATCCATCATGCTGTTAGAAATTTCAGCCATACAATTTTGTAATGATGTAAATCATGGGCAAATGAACTTCAAAGTACTTGATTTTTTATTGTTAGGCTATCTAAGGTATATAGAACAATATGAACGGTTCGGATTTGTCATAAGTGCTCTATTTCGTGAGTGCTCACGGAGTGCTCACCAAAGTAGTGTGCAACCGAAGGGGACTCTATATATATATATATATATATATATATATATATATATATATATATATATATATATATATATATATATATATATATGGGAAAAAGGGGTATGAGCAACTTGCTCATTTAGTAAATAAGCAATTGATGATGTGGCATACATGTGATTGGAAAAGCCTTAAAAGGGTTAGTTGTCCAATGTATCACATGCATGCCACATAATCAATTGCTCATTTACTAAATGAGCAAGTTGCTCATATCCCTTTTACCCTATATATATATATATATATATATATATATATATATATATATATATATATATATATATATATATGCCCGTGGGCACGTGCCTACGGCACGTTTTCGGAACAATACAACATATGAAAGTCTTGTAAATAGTAAAATAACAATTATGTAGCTCAAGTTTGAATAGTAAAACAATAATTAGTTGTAAATAAAAGTCCATGTTTCCATTAGTATATGTTGAAAAATAATTATAAATGGGGGTGTAAAATCCAACTTCTTGGAACTTTGAATGTGGAAAATGATGAAATTTAACTGTTGATGAGATATTGCTATTTTCAATGTAACATGAGCAATAAAAAAATGCATAAAAAATCTGAAAATTTACAAACCTGAAATCAGAAAATATAAATTTCTGAGTAAATAGAGAGGGAATGAGAGGGAGGGGGAGAGAGAGAGAGAGAGAGAGAGAGAGAAATAAATAAATAAATGAGTTGTTTTGGGATTTGAATTTGAGTTTTGGGGGGGAACTTTTGGGCGGAAAAATATGTTTTGTCAGGTTAGATCTGGACCATAGATTTCAACCCTATTGAATGAGAGCCACTTCATAGCTTTCTTTGTGTTTTATTATATAGATATATATTTAACTAATTCCGAATACTCCCAATATGGGACTATCTTCATCAATCCATCACTCTCTCCTCGCGAAAGAACGACCGAAACACAACCTGGGGACCCACTGCCACATCGACAGCTCCTCTTTACAACCCCTGGGTGGCCCCCCCTCAAGTGACGTCAGCGGAGACATATAGCAGCTAAGTTGTTGTTTGTTTTCTCTACCTCTTTCTCTCTCTGTCGCCCCCCCTCTCTCAACAATTAATTCAAACAACCATCCCCTATAGAATGTTCTATAGGGAAATCCAATTATTTATATATATATATATATATTTTAACACGGGATATTACATACACCCCCCTTAAGAATTCAGCGTCCTCGCTGAAGCCGGGCATGCAACGTAGCACAGGATCTCCCTTCTAGCCGATGTGGAGTCACCTTGATCCCGATAATTCCGGAGATCAGTCCCACACCGCTGGTAATTCTGGAGACTATTTGTAATGCCCCGCCCCAACACTCAGACAATTTTTATTATTTTTAAAAGACAAATTAGATACTATGTAGTACAACTGCCCACCACAGGCTGCCTCTTAAAAGGTGGTTAACCAATTAGGTAACTCTTGATCAAGGCAATTTTATTTATACTCAATTAATTTTTGTATATTCCCGATATGGGACTATATTACTCGACAATCTCCTTTTTCCTCCTCAAATTCCGTGTAAAAACTGTACACGTCATCACATATCCAAAAACCATCTCTTTTTTCCGAAATCAATTCAAAGGTGTGGGGCCTTCCTCCAATAGGGACGTCATCACCATTCTTAGAAATCACAAGCACGTTCTGTGCTTTGTTTCAGTCAAACCGTGGGCCCCCATCCCCTTTCTTTATTATATATATATATATATATATATATATATATATATATATATATATATATATATATATATATATATACACACACACACACACACACACATATTTATTATATTATTCACAAATTACGGGGTATTACACTATTTCACCCAGACCTCGATAATTCTGGGGACTATCTCACACTGCAGATTATTTTGAGGGTACTACTCCTCACTCGATAATTCTGGGAACTGTCTCACATCGCAGATCATTCTGAGGGTACTTGTAACACCCCAAATTTTTTTTTTTGAAAACTAAGTCTCCAAATTCAATTCTTTCAATTTCTATATCACTTAGATCATAAACTAAGAAAGTTATATTTCAGGGAAAATTTTGGTAGTCTTCCCTGTAAATTTTGCTCCGAAACACAAAAAGCTTACGGAATTCTGCTCAAAATTCCGTAGCTCACAATCCACATAATATTTTCATGGGCTCCCCAGGCCAAAATGAGCAGATACACACAAGCAATATAATATAATGTTCTGGGGGCCAAACCCATAACGGATTATCAAATATCAATTAAAAACTATAAATTTCTTTGAAAAACGAGGTGAAATTTTAGAAAAATCCTTGTAAAACCCACCACAGAGCCCGGTACTCCACAACGAGATGGGTACGGGTCACAAACATACCACACCACCTCACACTATACTCATCATCGTCATATACATGCTTATACACCCATAATACAATTTAGATCATAAATTTTACTATTCACATAGCTAATTAGAACAAATTTTTAAAATAAAACTTTATCCTACCAATCCACGCCTCACCTCTGCACTGATGAGAACCTGTAACAGTAGGGAATCTAGGGTAGTCCTCAGACTCCCCTAACCCCCCAAACACTAAGAGGTCAGCCATTTCTGGTGTGAGTATAGTTATTAATCTAATAACAAATTAAAATAGTATAAAGAAAATAATTTAAACTTACAAATACCAAGTTAAGATAATGCAACCTGAATCCTGAACACAACAACATCATCAATACGACGATATATCAAATACTTTGCCCATCCTGCATTCAACTATTTAATTATCCATAACTTCCCACATTTCATAATATACTTCACCTCAACCTCGTATATATATATATATATATATATATATATATATATACTTATTTTACATCCGCATAATACGAATTTCCATACAATCCATTACTTTTCAATTTAAATTTCCTAACACGAATATTCATCTTTCCACAATTATCGTCATATCCTCATTTCGTTATTCATAAGAA
This sequence comes from Hemerocallis citrina, assembly GCA_017893485.1. NCBI lineage: Eukaryota > Viridiplantae > Streptophyta > Magnoliopsida > Asparagales > Asphodelaceae > Hemerocallis > Hemerocallis citrina. Next base: position 159,849,376 of record CM030365.1, read on the forward strand.
TATACCCACATGATGGTACTATATATTTTTTTCTTCATCTCTATTTAACCATGCACTTCGTTTACTTGCATTTCATCAACAACTCACTTACTCATCCTGGAAGTGGTGCCAAGGCAGGTAGTTCCCACCATTTCCATGAAAATGGCAGGCGAGTAGTTCCCTGACACACTTCCAAGATACACAAATTCATATCACGACATACTTCCCTTAATAACCATTTTCATAACCACTCTAATAATAAAGGTATTTATTTTATTATACCTTATCAAGTATCACTTCTTACCAATGCTTCTATTCTCATAATACCACATTCATTTAAGTCTTATAACGCAAATATAACATCTTATTGCTTATTGCAATGCTCTCACATCTCATCACATTATTAACACATCACTAGTAGAATGCTTATACTTATTACATCAAAAATAGGTTTTATAGCTCATTCTCATCTCATTATACCACTGTAGTAATTCTCATTCTTATAAGTAATACATCTTATTATTATTTTCACTTTATCCCCAAACACAATTTGGGACCACAACATATCACACCCCATAGCCGATAGCTTGGATAATAATCACTGCACCTCAAACACACAGTTTGGGTAATATCACATCACATCTCAAGCCGATAGCTTGGTTATTAATTCACTTCAATCACTTATCATCTTTACTTTACTTAATTTCTCATTTCTATCAATCATTACCACTATTATATCCACTCACCCTGCGAATTATGCCAAGGCAGGTAGTTCCCACCATTTCCACACAAATTGCGGGCGGGTAGTTCCTTGACACAATTCCAAGGTACAACTCATATCAATCTGTATTTACTTTAATGATCACACACATAATACAATTACTTCGTATTATTCATGATAATACATCTCTTTTATTATTTTCATCTTAAATTAATCACATGCTGCATTTATCATTTCTTTTCATACACTAACTCATAACACGTTCACTTTCACATTTACTTCATTCACAACAACTTTCTTTCCCACACACAGTTCACATTTCACTATCCACTGTCTTTTCCACGCACAATTCACAATTTACTATCCACTTTCTTTTCCACACGCAATTCACATTTTACTATCCACTTTCTTTTCCACACGCAATTCACATTTTACCATCCACTTTCTTTTCCACGCACAATTCACATTTTACTATCCACTTTCTTTACTCTCACATTTTTATTAACACAAAGTTATTTTATTAGTTTGTTGACCAGTGAGCCACAGTATCCCAACATACTGAAAGCCGACAGCCCAGTAAACACGCGGTCCGATGCTCACACAGAGTCTTACTCGTCCGAGGCTACGTCTTCCTCCTAGCCGAACTAGCAAGGGAAAAACCACGCCCCAGGTAAACTGGGTACTTCCTCGCGACGTCTGTCATCGAGGGAAAAACCACGCCCCAGGTAAACTGGGTACTTCCTCCCAGCCGATAGCCAGGAGGGAAAAACCACGCCCCAGGTAAACTGGGTACTTCCTCGCGATGGCTGTCATCGAGGGAAAAACCACGCCCCAGGTAAACTGGGTACTTCTTCGCGACGGCTGTCATCGAGGGAAACCGGGCCTCAAGCCGATAGCTTGGGCGATAAAATCCACGCACCCCAAACATAGTTTGGGTCCACTATTCCCAAGCCGGTCCTTGGGCGTTAGGAGGTCTAGCCCAAACCCCCGGGATTGTTGTAGGTACTGGTCAACAAAACCATTTGTTATTAGCATTAATCACTGCATCTTTCCATTTTACTTAATTAACACAACGCATCACAGCTTTTAATAAAACAATTGCCACATTCTTGACTTCAATCACGTGAATTAATACCTCATTTTATTAGCACGTACCAGCTGATCTTTTATCTTCATATCATTATACCACACTATGCATATACCCTGTTATTCAACACATAACTCATTGTATCATATTATTGGATAATATTAATGCGCCAAGATATTTATTTTGCCATAACATCACACATTATGAATACCATGCTGCTTATTACTTCATTACATCACATATAGACATACACCAAGTTATATCATAAATAAAAGAATCATAATGTGTTAGTCTGTATCGTAAGCGTATCAAAATGTATACTTCATCTCATTATAATATCACATTATTACCCATTAATTTGTTTCGAACATAATTAGAATATAAACATGTATTTTATCACATCACCGGCCATTATCGTCTATATATATATATCACCACATACATTACATTTGTAAGTTTCCAAGAGAAATGACTACAATCACTTATTTCATCTAACTGAACTCCATACCAACCAATCAAAGCATGCTAGCTCATACACAATACTCTATGTAAGTAAAATTACCTATAAGGGTCTATATGCCCCAAATTATATACAAAACATGCACTATATATATATGGGTTTCCAAAACATGACCACAATCACTAATTTCATCTAACTACATCTTATAATAGCCATCCATATCATGCTAGCCTATATACAAGGCTCCACATATACCCGATCATCTATATCGGCTTATTCACCCAAAAACATGCACAAAACATGCACGGGGTAATTATATGCATCAACCACTTAATATATTTAATTTTCATACTTCAACACATCACAATAACCCAAAATATAGATTTTATATACTTAAAATAGTCAATTTTACCACATATCTCAAAAACCCATTTTTGGACCCTTAAAAATCCGTATTTTCAATAAAAATCCACTTTTGGCATAACTCCCACAAAACATTTCAAAAGGCCACGAAATTCGGCCACAATATAAAATAATTATAAATACAACATACTCACCTGACGGATCGAGCAACCGATATCCCATGTCCGCCCAGTAGCCAGTCGAAGTTCGACTTTTTCCACCTAAATAGGAAATTATAGGATCGATTAGCTTAAAACTCAAAACTCGACCTCCGAACCTCCAAACTCGAATCCGTCTTCACCCACACGTTACAAATGACCTAAGTAGCCGAGCTACATCGACGGATTTCGAATTCGGGTCCCAATACAAACATTCCCTTATTGATCGGAGGCTTTCTAATAAGAAAATTCATATTTTCTAAATTCCTTAATCCCCTTTGTCCTAATCTCACATATTATGGTTAATAATAATAATAAGACTCAACTACACCTCCGAATGCATCAAATTCTCACCTCTATATCGCGCGGGCATTTCACCGAACACCCGACGAGCACGTTTCACCTATAATCCATATCACCCAATTTAATTGAGCTGGAAGCCTATAAAAATAATCCTAAATTCATATTAATACTTTCATAATACTCTACACCCTCATATGCATTTTCTACAATTATTTGGATCGAGTTTTCTACCCGATTCCATAAACCCTATAATCCGATTTTATGCCAAAATCACTACTCCCCATTTAATTCTAATGGCTCACTACAATTTTTTTCTACCATACAAGAGATAATTCTTGTATATATATATATATATATATATCTCTATTTTACAAATCCAAAATCCTAATTTATTAACAACTTGCAATTTATCTAACAATCCACTAATTCCCCAAATTTTCTACTTCCAACACCTCTAAATCTCTCTACCATAATAATCCTACTCCATAGAAATGAACCCAACCTAATTTTTATACAATAAAATAAAAAGGAATATACCTTTTCGAAGTCCTTTCCGAAAATCGATGCTACCACGAGCTAGAGCACCCTCCAATTAGCCATCCCTCCAAATTAATTCGAAAATCATGAAGGATTTGAGTGGATTTGGGAGGGAGAGAGAAGGGGCCGGATGGGTGCGGTTTGGTCGGGAGGAAGAAAACGGAAAGGAAAAGAAAGAAGGAAAGAAGGGAAAAATGGGGAAAAGGGGGTTATTTTGGTAATATATATATAAGAATAATAATAATAATAATGATAATAATATGGTATAGTTACATATAAGCAGTCCAAATCCAAAACATTATAAATAAACCCCAACTCTTTTCTATAATTATATGAACAATACAAAAGACATTAAAATTATCTTATAATAATTCCCTATAATGATAAATGTTAGGATTTGAATGGGTTGTGGATTGTTAGGGTTTTGAGAAGATGGATGAGAAGAGAGGAAGAAGAAGATGTCGGCTGTTCAAGAGAGAATTAGGGCAAAAATGTTGATTAGTATTCATTTGATTCTAAGTATTACATATATGAAGATACTAAGCCCAATGGGCCCTAAGAGCAATTTGGGTCATAACATAACAATAAAATAAAATAAACTATATTTCCTCACACAAAATCTCAACTTTTAACTCTAATATAACAAAAATATCAATCTACCACAAATATTCATACTAATATCAATATTTAATTAAAATACATCAAAATAATTTTTACCACTCAAAATATATAAAAACAGGCATTTTCGGTATTTTACAAATTCGAGGTGTTACAGTACTACTCCTCACTCGGTGTCAGAAGTCGGCTCTGATACAATTTGTAACGCCCCATCCTAATTCAGCAATTTTTCTAAACAACTGTCCACCACAGGCTGCCTCATAAAAGGTGCTATAGCTTGTTGGTGACCTCTAATCCCAGACAATTATATATATATATATATATATATATATATATATAATTAATTCCAAATACTCCCGATATGGGACAATCTTCATCAATCCCTCTCTCTCTCCTGAGCAAAAGAACAGTCGAAACACAACCTGGGGACCCACTGCCACAACGACAGCTCCCCTTCACAACCGCCGGGTGGGCCCCCCTCAGTGACGTCCAGACAGCAGCTGAGTTGCTGTCTCTTTTCTCTGCCTCTTTCTCTCTCCGTGGGCCCCCCCTCTCTCATCAATTAATTCAAACAACCACCCCCTATAGAATATTATATATATATATATATATATATATATATATATATATATATATATATATATATATATATATTCTTAACACGGGGTGTTACACCCACTCCTAACTTGGTGGGGAATTTCATCATCATGTGATAGGCGGAGTGGCACTACGTGAAGAGAAGAGAGGTTGGGCCTACCCAGGATGACATTATAAGCTACGTTGATATTGACAACCATGAAGTCCATTGTCTCTATTCGGATGGTTAGGGCCGTTCTTACGGTGACATCAAGGGTGATGATTCCCTCAATCTGAAAATGAACCCTAAAGTTTAGTGGACCATGTTTCTAGTCGGTTTCATCCTCTCGCGGGAGAGCTTCAACGCTGTGAAGGCTGCCAGGATCAGAATGTTGACTGAGATTCTATTGTCGACGAGAATGTGGCAAACCTCGTGATTGGCCATTTTGAGGCGGATCACCAGGGCATCACAATGAGGCAATCGAATGCCTTCGAGGTCTTCATTGGAGAACAAGACCGGTATTCCTTGATTCTTAGGGGATGGATAGTTATGGATTGAGTTAACCTCCCATATGAAGGCCTTGTAGGAAGTGTTAAACTCTCCTCTCATGGGATCCTCATGGACGCAGTGAAGGATTGTTGGCCCATCGGCCCTTTTATCTTTAGGTTCTGCTTCAGGGCCTCTGTTAGCCCCTCGAGGAGGAGGAGGTGAATCCTTCAGGTTATTTTGGGTGAACTCCTTCAGGTATCCTCTCTGGATAAGAGCTTTGATTTCATCTTTAAGGGTCCGATAGTTTTCGGTCTAGTGCCCATGGTATCGGTGGAATCAACAGTAGAACCTCCGATCCCTCTTGTTGTTGTTCTGCCGAGGGGGATACCGAACAATCCATGTATTTTCGATCTCCGTCAGAATGGCCGACACGGGAGCGATCAGCTGGTTGAACTTCTCGAAGCACAGAATCGGAGGTGCCGCTTTTGTCCGAATGCATCTTTCTAAGCCTTGTTCGTAGGCTCAGAATCATCGACATTTCTCTTCCCCTTGGATGGGGCTTCTTTCAGACAATAAGGGTGCAGAGCCTCCTTGGCCCAGATGTACTTTTTGACCCTGTTGAAGAGGTTGAGAAAATCAATGGGCGGCTTCTTCGCCAAGGAGGCTTTCAACTGGCTGTGGTGAACATTGTACTGGAAGGCTGCGAATGTGATGTCAGCATCGAGAGAAGAGACCGCCCTAGCCTCGGCAGTGAACCTCCGTACAAAGTCCCAAAGGAACTCTCCTTCCTTCTGTTTGAGGTCCAGAAGGGACACGCTCGTCTTCTCGACCTTGCGACTAGTCACAAAGTGAGTAAGGACGCTCGCCTCGAGATGGTCAAATGAGAAAATCGAGTTGGGGGTGAGCTTTAAGAATCACTCTCGTGTAGGGCCACGTAGTGTGGCTGGGAATGTGCGACAGAGGAGAGGATCTGCACTTCTGTGAATCATCACGAGGGTTTTGAACCCTTCCATGTGATTAGCAGGATCAGCCTCTCAATTGTATGTCTCGAACTGAGGCGGTCTGAAATTTCTTAGAATCCCAACATCGAGAATTCGAGAGGTGAACGGGGGTCAGGTAGGCTGATACCCCGGTTAGATTATCCTCTGCCCTCGTCGAGCCGAGCGAGAAGATCCTCCATCTTTTAGAGGCACTGAAGGACGACATCATCCCGTCTCGACGAGCACGTCGAACCGTGAGACTCACTGCCCTGGGCTTCCTCCTGGAGAGGGTTATCGTTTTGACGCTCGGTTCTGCGGCCGCCTCAGAGGGCCTTGAGGACCTCATTCCTGAAATCCTGGAACTCGGCTCTCGTGACCAAGACTTGTTCTCCTTGACCATTCGGGGGTGGACGATCTCTCGGGGACTGGCTGCACCTCTGTTCCCGACCCAGGGATGGGTGAATGCTTTGAGTTAGAGCCTGGTTGGAGGGGTCAGCCTTGCCCCTCGATCGGTTGAGCTGGTGCCAGAGATCATTCACTGTATGCCAATTGTTGATGATGAATCGAAGGTCATCGGCCGCCTAGCGCTCGGGTTGTCTTGCGATCGAGTGTGAAGCGCTTGAACCCGGTCCTGACAGACCCTCAGCTCGTGGCCTTCAGGAGCCCTTTGTGTTCTTGTGACTGCGGGAAGGATAAGGAGAAGGGTCGGCATGATGCTCGGCCGTGGGTGCTCTATTGGCTTTGGGTGCCATGGAAGGGGACGGCCTCAGGGTGAGGTCCGAGTCTAGAACCAAATTAGTCTGTCTCTTCCCACAGACGGCGCCAACCTGATGTTGTTGATTTAATGTTGGGAGTAACAGATGTAAGTTCTTGTTATTTGTAAAAGGAGAGACAGATCTGAGACAGATCTGAGACAAATCCGAGACACAGATTTGGATTAGAGATGGGGACTTCGTAAGGAGCAGGAGAGATGGTGCTGTAGGTAGATGGCCACCCCGAACACCTGCAAAATGCCTAGTAACACTGGGAGAGATCCCATTGACAGACCCTCTGACGATCTAGTCAGTCACTAGAAAAAGTGGACTTAGGGTTTGAGTGAAGAAAATGTCATTACCATGCAATGGGGGTGGCTGCCTAGTATTTATACTCAAAGGGAGGGAGCCCCAATCGGCCGGGTTGACCTTCTTCTATGGGCCTGAATGGCAGAAGCCCATATGGTCTATGGGCCTGATTTATAGGGATTTGCAGATCCTGAGGAAATCTGACGGCTCAGATTGAGCTGGATTATTAACTGACATCAATACTGTATCAAGTTCATATATGTAATCTTAAAAGTTTCAGTATATTCCAAATTAGGAGTTTAAGGGGTGTATTTTAGAAGGCAATCAAGTAATGAGTTACGAACAAACTTCCCAAAAAATATAACACTCTCTGTAACCCTCGTTCTCGTAAATACATATTTTTTTGAATATTTTCTGTATTTCGATTAATTATGAATTTATTTTTGTTTTGAATTCGTTTTTGGATTTTCTATTAAAATCTTTTCTAATCGAAAATTATATTTATATTTCGAACGATGGTATACTTTAACTTTGTTTTCTATTCATAATTGATGAACATTTTAGCCCAAATCAAATATATTATTATTATTGGATTATGTTAATCTTATTATTATTTTCATTACTTTAATTGTAGCTATTATTATTATTATTATTATTATTATTATTATTGTTGTTATGATTATTAATATTTTGTTACTATTATTATGGTAATTATTAGTATTAATATTCTTATCATCATTATTATTATTATTATTATTATTATTATTATTATTATTATTATTATTATTTTCGTAAAGCACGAACATTCTCCATCTATTTGTCTCTTATTATTTGATTTAATGTATATGTATATGTATATTTTATAAACCCCTATAATACTTATTTTTTCCCCTATCGGATTTAAACCTATTTATTGATTTATAACCCAAAACCCAAAAAAACCCTATACCCATTATCTTATTGGATTTCAACCCATTAATCCAAACCCTCATCCTATATATATATATATATATATATATATATATATATATATATATATATATATATATATATATATATATATATATATATATATATATGTATATACACACACACACACACACACACACACACACACACACACACACACACACACACACACACACACATATATATATATATATATATATATACATATATATATATATATATATATATATATATATATATATATATATATATATATACATATATATATATATATATATATATATATATATATATATATATATATATATATATATATACATATATATATATATATATATACATATATATATATATATATATGTATATATATATATATATATATACATATATATATATATATATATATATATACATATATATATACCCTGTAACCCTAACCCTAGCTAAACCCTACACCCCCTAGCCGCCTACTGTGCAAACCCCCCCAACAGCCGCCAAACCCCTACTCCTCCTGTTCATCTTCCCTGATCGATTCCGCTCATCCTCTTCTTCCTCCCGCTCAACCCATCTCCTCTAGTCGATCCCCTCATCAGCCCTCCTCCGTCGAATCCCTAGCTCAGCACTCACATCCCCCCGTCCCTATTCTCCTCCGTCGAAGCCAGTCGCGACAACCAGCCTGTGGTCACCGCCGCTGCCTCCTCTGTCGTTCACTGTAGCGCCCTCCTGCCTCGACCACCAAAGTCGGCCACCCTGCACCCATCGCAACCCTGCATTATCGAACCCATCGTCTGTGCCATTGCCGACTGCCTCCCTGCTCTCCACCGTTAAACATTGCCACCCTCATCGAGCTCCTTCCACCCGAATCACCAGCGACTCCATACCGAAGAACCCTGTCGCTGTCCTGTCCTCGACCACCAGTCGAGCCCCCTTCATTATCAGCATCCCATCGCCAACCTCCGACGATCCCCGGTCGATCTCCTTCACCCTCCTCTCAGCCTCGATCGTCGACCAACTCCACCGTCACCGTCCAGTCCTCCGCCGCCTCAGCCACAATCATCAGCCACCTCCCATCGTAGAGCACCCCCTTGCTCTGTTTTGTGATCAAGTTCAACCCAGCTGTCTGATCGTCGATCATCACGGTCATGATGATCATCTTCTCGATCCTATGATCGCAGCCATCCCATCTGATCTTGATCTTGATCTTGATCATCATCAAGATCAGTGCAGATCCGTACCGATCGTCGTCATGTGTTGGGATCAATTCCCGTTATTCTATTTCTCGTTGGAATTGTCGTCTCTTAGGTAAGTAACTTGTATAATATTTTTGTTTGTATACAAGTACAAAATACCGCATGTAGTCTCGCTTTCATCTTGTGTTTGTTTCCCATGATGATCCCCTGTTAAATCATAATTTCTTTCGTTTGATCCATTCATAGTCTTCACCTGTCATGATAAGTTGTCACACATACACGACTACCTGAAAATAATTAGATCTAGATAGTTTTCTTTGATGTATATGTATACTTGTGCGTGTTCTATGGTATGTTGTAGATTTGTTACATGATTGATGTGCTAGACGTGTTATCTCATAGTAGACTTGTTATTAACCATGCTATGTTGATTTGAACTTCTAATATATCATATTTTACATCAGAACCTAATTTGGATCTATTGCATATGAGTTGTTTGATTAAATACATGAAAGAAATTTTGTTTTGCTGCTGCCCTGATTTGGTTCAACGTTTTAGACTCTGTTAAGGTCAGTAACATAAATTATATTGTGAGTATGATTCGTAGGCCTCAATGTCTATTTTTCAGAACTTTCGACGGATCTTAATTTCGGTTTTTGATATGTGAGTTATCGTTGTTTTACTGCAATTGTATCGTAATTTGCAGGTTCTGATTTATGAGATCGTTGCATGTCTTATTATTTTAAAACTGATGTTAAAAGTAAAATTAGGACTTAATATTTTTCTAGGTATGTCTAGACATGACTGGGATCAACCCCTAATTTTTGTGGAATTGTTTAATGAATTTTATAATTTATTTCATGCTTGTGAAACGAGTCAATATATTCCAACTGCATGCTGTTCAGTGAAGAATTCTATTTTCAACCTGATTCCAGTTACTGTTGATTAAAACTTTGTGAACATGAAATATAGCCTGGTATGTCTATTTTACAACCCCTTTGACGGATTTGGATTTCGAGTTGTATTTTGTGATTTATTGCTATTTCGTTACTGCTGTGTCTGAAATTTTGAGATTCATAAATTTGCTGTATCATTCTGTTTTCCAAATTAAAATAATGGAGTTTTATGAAATTTTATGTGCTGATACTAGACATGCTAGGGAGCTTTTCAGATTTTTTTCTAGATTTAATTAATGTGTTTTTATGCTATTTTCATGCTTATAAATAAAACCTTGTGAATTCTGTCTGAACATGAATTTTGTATAAAACGCTATTTTGAGCCCTGTTTCTATAGTTTTTATATGACTTGTGTATATGCGATGGATTTGGATGAGAGTCTAGTTTCTAAATTTTCTGACGGATCCAAATTTGCACTCTTGTGGCAACGGGAATCTTAGACTTGGTGCAGCATTGTCCTGCTGTCCAGAATTAAAAGTCTCGTTGTCCTAGTCTATTATGAGTTGTTTGTCACCCGTGCATGTTTCTGTCCAACTTGAACCTGTCTCTTGTTTTTTCCATACTTTTCTTGCCCTGTTTGTGCACGTATATGTCTAGTTTAATAATAATGACAAATAATCAAGCCGGGGTTAAGGGAAAGATCTACTATTGGAAAATATAGAAATATGTACTTAGAAGGAGGTCCGTATTTCCCACCAGTTACATGTTACATGATATCATGATACATGATCCTGATTATCTGTTTACATGATTACCTAACTACATACTTCCCTATGAGAATGTGTAATCAGAAGGGGGCTTGTGTTTCCCACCTGTTTACCCGACTACAAATTTCATATTACCTGTACATGCTACCTGACACCTGTTACATGTTTATCTGCTTGCATGCTACTTGACACCTGTTATATGTTACCTGCACCCTGTTATCGCATCATGTTACCTGATTCTATTCTTGATTAAGAGTTAGTTGCTCTATTTTGCTGTCACATCTCTTCCATGATTATTTTAGTACTTGCTTCTTGTTGTTACTTTGTATTTTGTTTACATGTTTTCCGTACTTATTGCCTGCACTACATGTGGCCCGTAATTTGTACTGACGGGCATTTTGTTTCCTATTATATTTTCCTGCAAATTGTCAATTTGCAGACTTTGGTGACCAGCTGCCTGAATGTGTAAGTGACCAAGTGTTCTAGGCTTGGCTGGAGTTCCTGCTTGAGTTATTTCTTATTTTTGAATAAATTGTATTCATTGCTACTTGAATCTTGTATTGGGCTCTTTGTCTCAGGATATATAACTTGTTGTTTCCAGATTTAATTATTTGAGAATTATGTATCTTGTTTTCAAGTATTTCTGTTGGTTATATAAACTTGTTCATGCATGCGTGGATGATTTCGTCTTGTTACTTCGTGTTACTTCATGTATATTATTGCAAAGATCCTTACAGCTCATGAATGGTGAAAGTCATTCGCTGGACTTTTGTCGCATATCCGTATTCCGTATTCCTTTTTGGGAAGCGGGGCGTGACACTCTCCCTTAACTAAATTGTAAAGGGAAAAAATAAAGAAGGGAAAAAGTAAATCTTATATAATTGGAAGCAGAAGAGCAGAATGGTGAACTGCAAGGCGTCACAGATCTTTTTATCCTTCACACATCTTGTTCCAATCCTCTGCCTCTAACTCCTCCAGCAAACCCTACTCAATTCAACCCCAAAAAATAACTTCAATAAGGTTTCCAAAAAAATAAAGTTTTAGAATAAAAATTTGAGGATAATTGGATAATCAATTAAAAAGAATTGAATCACTAATGTGTTACCTTGATTTTAGGTTCAGCCAATGGCTTGAGATCCTTGGAGTTGTTAGATGTTAGAGATGAGGGAGAAGGAGGAGTTGAGGTTGAGCCCGAAAGGGAGAGGTTAGGCGACGGGGAGGGGGTTGAGAGGGGGGATGCTTACGTGGCGACGAAGGTGATGGGAATGTCGAAGGGGAGGGGAGAGCCGGTGTATTCGAGGTGGTTTGGATTTGGGTTTTGGGTTTGAATTTGGTGAGAGAGAAGGAGAGACTGAAAAGTGAAGAGAGATATAAGAGAGAGAGAGAGAGAGAGAGAGAGAGAGAGAGAGAGAGATAAAAAGTGAAGAGAGGAGTGAGAGATAGTAATGAAGTGATGTGAATTATTGTTTTAGGGAGAAAATGTCTTTTGGGATGGTGAATCTGAACCATTAATTTTGTTTCAATTGAAGGAAAACCACTTTATAGAGTTTTTTTTCAAATTGCCTTGTGATTTATTATATAGATGTTAAACTTGTAGCTTAACAAAGAAAAATAATCCATAATGTACAAACCATAGGATATCATACTGCAGAAAAAAACCATGAAACGGGAAAGTAGGGCACTGTTATGTAGGGGACATATTTTTAAGAGATTTAGTAACCCGCACTGTGTTCCGTACGATTAACAAATATCTTCATGGGTATTGTATTGTTGGTCAATAGAGTTTCTTGATTGAACAATCATCGAGTTATTTGCCGTACTAGGCCACTTTTTAAAATATTTGCGATTATGGGCCAGTTTCGAAACTATTAGCGCTCGTGGGCTACTTGGTGCCATGTCTACAGTGGCCGCTATTCTCATTAGCGGCCTATTCACTTTGAAAGTCGCTAATTGGAATAGCGTCCTCTGTTTTAAAATATTTAGAATTTTTTGTTTGTTGTCGCTATTCCACTAGCGGAAGTATAATTAGCGAACTCAAATGAATGTATTGAGACACTTAGCGATTTCTAGAGACCTTTTGCTCTCTTTGGAAAAAAAAAATTCTAAAACTGAGGTCGCTAGTCCGAATAGCGACCTCAGTAGAAGATTAAATCTCCTTACTTTCTGTAAGATTTGTAAAATAATCACCTAACTAAGGTCGCTAATAGCGACCCCCTAAGGTCGCTATTCCCAATAGCGACCTCAATAGGAAACTCAATCTCCTTGTTCTTTGTAAAATTTGAAAAACAGTCATACAACTAAGTCTTCTGTTCAGAATAGCGGTCTTAGTACAATTAAGGCCTCTATTCCGAATAGAGACCTTAGTACAACTAAAGCCTCTAGTCCGAATAACGACTTATGTACAACGAAGGTCGCTATTCCGAATAGCGACCTCAATTTGTTATTTTTTCATAAGGCAAAAGCTCTATAGATTTTGCTAAGTGTTGGAATACAATTCACTGAAGGTCGCTAATCACATTAACGACTTCATATAGGTTTTGGTCGCTAATAGGAATAGCGACAGTAAACAAAAATTCCAATTTTTTTTAAAAAAAGAGGCCGTTATTCCCATTAGCTACGTCTAAAAGGAATATGTCGATATTCTCATTAGCAGCCGCTGCTGACGTGGCACAAAGTAACCAATAAGCATTAATAGTTTTGAAATTATTCCATAATCGTAAATATTTTCAAAAAATGGCATTGTATGGCAAAAAATGCACAATAATATGTGTTGTGTTAGGTGAAGAACCGACAGAAGTCATTATTTCCTCACAAAGATTACTGACCCTGCTTGCTAAATTGTTTAAATTAAGTATCTTTTCTAAATTGTTTGTTTTTCTCAAACTACAATTTGATAATTGAATTTTTAATACGTATTCTCCTAATAAATAAGTGATCTCATATACCCCCTCATAAATGTATATTTTCATATTTGTCCCTAATAATGTGTCTCACATTTCTTAGTTACACATCTACTTAAAACTACATAAAAGATATCAAAAGAGTAAGAAATATTTAAATTTCTTTGATAAAGTTAGTGACAAAAGATTCAAAAACCATTCCTTTATCACTCTAGCTTTATATTCTTACTTAAGGAAACTCAGTCGACCGTAAACACAACGGAAAGACATTAGCCATTATTAAATGTTCTTTAGTTTCCTTTTAAAATGAACAAATTTACAATATATCTTTACAACAGTCATCCTATTCCTCACATTTTCTATCCAAATTCGGCACCAGTCTTTTGAGATCAAATGCACATTGTTTGATAAAACTTTTAGGGTAAACAAGAAACGAGGCTCACATTGTTACAGACAAATGTGAAAGTATACATTTTAGGAGCATATGTGATATTATCTTATTTGTGAGGGATATATGTGTTTAAAATCCTTGTTAATTTGGTTGACTCAAATTTAAGGTGAATTTTTTTTTTGAGGTTAAAGGTGGAATAATGCCACCCTATTTCATTAATAAGAAATTAATAAAACAACTCCGACATACCGGGTGAAATACAAAGTGCAGTGCAGAAAGTAAAACATAATCCTCCAACAAAATTCTGGGGGTGGGTCTAATCATCCATACAAAGTACAGCCAAAAGTACAGTAGGTCAAAATAAAATACAGCGTAGAGGAAGTTGCGGCTAATGGAACTCCGATGTAGCATGTTCCATATGAGTATGAATGATGCCTACCCCTCAGTCCAGTGTTGGTCCAAACTCTACCTCCTCATCATCAAACTCCTCCACCTGGAAAACTCTGGCAATCCTTCCTCTCGCTCCTGTGGTAGTAGCTGTGGCCCAAAAAGAAATAAGATGCATGATATGAGTAAGGTTACCAGAAATACTATTACATGAAGCACGAAAATAGAAATTATTTCTGTCTAACCATAACACCCAAGTAGTTGCCGCAATGGCTATGTACCACGCATCCTTCATTTCGTGGCGTACCGAGGCAAATTTGGGGCCAATCCATAAATCCTCATATTCGTTGGGGTAGTATCCTATACCTAAGGCCCGTAATACCTCTACCATAGTTGCCTTACTCCTTTGGCAATGAATAAAAAGGTGATTCAGATTCTCCGTGTGCATGTTACAGAATCCGCAGTTGGTCGCTATCTGGGATTGTCTTCTGGCAAGGTTCTCTCTGATGAGGATTGCATTATTGAGCACTAGCCAGAGGAAGACGCTGACTTTAAGGGGGATTTTGGCCTTCCATAACACCTGTGAATTTAAGGTGAATTTTCAAATGACAATATATGCATTTGTGAGTTTAAATTTCAGCCAAGTAACAATAAGTGTATTTGTAAGTTTAATTAAAATACATAACTTGAATGTTAGTTTATTACATAACTTGAGCGTTAGTTTTCATTTTAATTGATAAATTTAAGTAGATGGTTTTGATACAAACTAATATGTCCGACTGAAGACTAAATGAATAGTTGATACAAGTATATCTCCTGTGCAAATTGCACAGACTTTACCAAAAAATAAATTAAAATATCAATAACATTTTTAAAAAATAGTTTCATTTATAAATACCCGTGCTTGTCAATAATAGTTTTATTTATAAATTGTTGGATGCCTTTTTGTGCACACACCATTTTCCATACATGGAGATGTTGGATGGTACTCCCTGCATGGCCCATGAATCATAGACCGAAGCAAAATTGCATGAGCTTTGAAAAATTGTTCCTTATCTAGAATCTCAGCGGATACTAATCTATCAATATCTTCAATATTGGCAATCTTGTCTTCTCTTCGAACAGTAATCAAGATGTGAGCATGAGGAAGCCCTATTTTCTGAAATTCAATTACATGTAGATCTGTTTTCAACAAAAATAAATAGATTTCTTAAAAATTTGCGCATTTGAAATATAAGTCAAATTCTACTAATTCTCATTCCTTTTATTGAAATTCAATTTAAAATGGTTAAATTTGTTAGATTTTGTACCTGAAATAGTTGATCCAAACATCTTTCGTTGTTTGATATCTTTCATAAGCTCCTTTAACTTTAACCTGAACACTCTGGTAACAATATCTTGTCTATCTTGGATTTTAGATTTGGAAAACACTGTGGTGATTCAATGATTTTGGTCCACTTAGGATTACATGTGAAAGTTATAAAAAAATCGGGTGCTCCACCCCAACGACATATTGCAATAGCATCCTGATACTGTTGATACATATCTCGCGGTCCCCAGTAAAAGAAGACGGAAGAACATATCGTTTACCCACTGCCCCTGCTTCTGCTTCCCCTGCGGTGAATGCATCTTGAAGACCACATAACAGCTCATTCTGTATACTTGTTTGATTCATCCTCATCTAGTTGAGACGATTTTTTCTATTGCGGCATATGAATCAACAAAATATTGTTCAGTTAGTCGACCACTTCTTAATAGGGCATTATCCTCACACCTGCGTGATTACAAGCGAAATGCATAATACTCTCGAATCGAAACTGTTGTTTGTCGACAACGTGCCTTCTATCTTTAAATTTAATGTCAATTCTACACCCTTCCTTACCAATTGGAAACAACAATAGATATTGTAGAGGCATGTAACATGGTTGTGTTTCAAATATCCTTTGTAAGGTTCCACTTTCCGTGCATACTACGATATCCCGCTTACTCACATTTTCTGAGCCATCACCGACCATGAGGGCAACAACCTCATCACAGGAAGGTAAAATATACTGTCGACCATCACGTGCCCTCTCATTTATGATACGTATTCTCAAATTCATCGACAAATTATGTTGATGTATATTTTCTCCTGGAGGTCGAAGTAGATCTCTTGCACGTCGAAACATCTTTACGTATGGATTAACTAGGGATGGCATTCGGGCCATTCGGGCCGGGCCGGGCCGAGTTTGACCGGGTTTTGACCCGTCCCGGGCTAACCCGGGCCGGGCTCCTCGAAACGCGGGTCGGGCCGGGCCGGGCCGGGCTGATGGTAAGGAACCCTGGCCCAGACCTGGCCCCTAGCCCCTAGTGTGGGGGCCGGGCCGAGCCTGGCCCTTGTATGAATTTTTTTTTTTCATTGTTAATTGAAGTACATGAATTTGTAATTGTATAACAAGTACATGAATTAGTTAAAGAACAGGTATATGAATTTGTAATTGTATAACAATTGCAAAAAGTAAAATTTCATAAATAATTGAAGTATATGAATAAATAAAGTACATGATTAAATAAATTTGAACTTATCGAATAAAATTAAGTACATGAATAAAATTCATACAAATTTGTCTATTTAGCTCAAATCATCAAATTACAAATCAAGGGAATTACTTGAATTTAAAGATCGAGATGGCCTCTACTTAGATTGAAGAGAAGGCATTGGACTATTGTCGTGCACTTCAACTTAACCTAAATATAGAATCTCATCACTCTAAATTTTCCCATTAATTACAATCGTTCATTTTAATGTAAATTAACTAAATTTAATCGTTCATTCATCGCTACTTGTTGATCCACCTCCAGCTTGTGCTTCAAGTAAGTCTTGGGTCCTCTCTTCCGCTTTCATCCAATCTTCGACGCACACTAGCATCTCCAAATTTTTGGCTGTCAATCGGTTCCTGCTCGGGCTCATTATCCTGCCACCAAGAGAAAAAGCACTTTCCGATGCAACAGTTGAAACCGGTGTTGTTAGCAGATCTTTAGCCATACGGGAAAGAATATTAAAAATTGCTTCATTAGTCTTCCAATATTGTAACACATCTTCTACATCTTCAACTGCACATTGTGCATTATACCAATTCAACTCATTAAGTGAATTGGCCCTTGCCTTTTTCGATTTAATAAGATTTAAAACACCAATACTAGCTTGACTCTTTCCCTTTGCTAATATGGAGGAAGAAGAAGAAGAAGATTGAACATTTTGTGTTTGTGTTTGAATAGTGTTAGCTGAATAAATCCTATCATAAGAATCATATAACCTAGTCAAAACATTCTCAAATTTACAAGTAAAAGCAATATGATCAAAATCTAGTATTGCATCGTGTGGGGCATAAGTGCAGAAAATTTCGATTAAATTTTTTGTACCGTTTAATTTAATCATAGGATTCATTGCACTAGCTACACAATATAACATAGGAATTAGATGAAAATATTTCAAAAACTTAACATATGCCGCATTAACCATATCTCCAATAAAATGGTCATTTTGTAAATCTTTAATTGTTGTCATCATAGTCACAATTTCAAGTAAAATACCACTAGATGTAGATGTATATGTTTTCGAAAATTGCAAAGTTGCATCGTTAAAAGGTTGTAAAAATTTATATAAACTATCGGCAAAAAACCAAAAATCATCATCTAACAAACAATTTTGCATACCCATTGCGACACAAAAATCTCTAAGATTAAAACGATAATGAAGAACAACACCTAATAATTCAAAGGTAGAATTTCAACGATGTCGTACATCTTTGGGAAAACGTCTACATACAATGCCCCTAAGTTTACACCAATCATGAAAAGCTTGATAAATTGGACCACTCAATATAATATAATGTACACAATCTCTCATAGCTTCTAGTTTATCATTTCCATATTTTAGTGCATCTTGCACACAAAGATTTAAAATGTGACAAGCACACCTAACATGAAAAATTTCGGGTTCCACAGGATCTAAAGTAATTTTTAAACTCTCAATTGCCTTAGTGTTATTGGATGCATTATCAAAACCAATAGCAAACACTTTATCATGAATTAAAAAATTATTGCATGCTTCCATAATGTGTTCGGCTATAATTTCACCCTTATGTGGGTACCTAATATATCCAAAAGAAATTATTCTCTTTTGAAGTAACCAATCCGAATCTATCCAATGACATGTTACACACATCATTGGAACCCCGTTTACTCCTACCCACCCATCCGATGTCAATGAAACTCTAGTGTTTAGTGATTTTAGTGTTGCTATCAAAAAATCCTTACTCTCATTGTAAACTAATTTACAATCATCCTTAACAACATTCCTAGCAATTTTTTTAAAATGGGGGTTGAAGGTTTCTTGTACAAAATCCTCTACATATTATTGTTCACCAAACGAATATGGCAATTCACCCCTAATAACTAATTTCGCGATTCCCTTACGAATGTGTTCGTGATCATATGTATGACTATCTACTTGACCGGTTTTAGGATGTATTTTTTGTTGTGTGAGGTTATCTTTCGAAAATTGTGGTTGACATTTATTTAAGTGACGTTGAAGTGTACCCGTGCCCGATCCTACTTTACTTATATGGGGTTTGGCACTTCTTACATATTTTAAGTCCTACACTCTTATCATTTTGTGAAGGGACAAAATTGAAAAATTGTGTACTTCCGAAGTAGTCCCTCTAGTTTTCTTTGAGGTTAGAGAAGGACCTTATTCCGATGGTTGTGGTTCTACATGATCTTCTATTTCTATAGGATTTGAGTGTGTTTCATTCAAATCGGGAAAACTATCATAATTAATAAATGTGTCTTCACTATCTATATATTGGTTAGGAATGAAAGGAATGTGATGACTAGTAGATTCTTGACTACTATGCCTACTACCACCGCGTGATCGATTAGAGGCCATTTAACTATGAAAAAATAAAAATGAAGTAGTGAGTGAGTAGTGTATGTTTCTTTTACCACTTTACCAAAATTTAAAATAAAATCTAAAAAAAATGAGAGAAAGAAGATCAAGAAAACACAAATTATATGACAATAAAGAAGTAGTATGCTATGTTAATTCTACAAATTAAAATTATACTAAAATGAGTAGTGTATGTTTCTTTTACCACTTTACCAAAATTAAAAAGAAAATCTAAAAAAATGAGAGAAAGAAGATCAAGAAAACACAAATTATATGACAATAAAGAAGTAGTATGATATGTTAATTCTACAAATTAAAATTATACTAAAATACCGTAAGAAAGTTGAGACTTGAGTTGTTGTTGTTGAGAAAGTTGAGACTTGAGTTGTTGTTGTTGAGAAAGATGAGACTTGAGTTGTTATTGTTGAATGAGTTGATCACTTTGATTGTTGTTGATTTCCTTCCTTCAAATTTGATCTTGATCACTTGAAAGAATGTTGAAAGAATAGTACAGAGAAAGATAGTTGAGTGAATTGGTGAAGAAAAATGAAAGGAATGATGTTGTATTTATAGAAAATGTAATTTTTTTTGATTTCCTAAAGTACCTCCCAAAACTAGCCGTTATAAATCCGTTGGGGTATTTTGGTAATTTAATTATTTTTTTATAAATTTTCTGGAAAAAAAAACACAGCCAACGGTCGGCCCAGCCCGGCCCGAGCCCGCACGGGCCGGTTCAACCGGTCCCGGGCCTCTAGCGGGCCGGGCTAGACCGGGCTGGTTTGGGAAATTAAGGGACCGGCCCTGAACCGGTTCAATGGGGGCCGGTTCAAGGGCTGGACCGGTTATGAGGGGGGCCGGGCCGGTCCCGGGCCAGCCCGGCCCGGACCGGCCCGGCCCCGATGCCATCCCTAGGATTAACTTCATTCAGCAAATTTTGTAGTTTCTCCATAACTTCTCTATCTGTGTTATTGATGCCCATATTTTTTGCATGATTTGTACGTTGATCCAACTTGTATAGACCATCATGTATATACAACTGTGCAAATTTGGGTTCGACACCTTCAACTGGAAGAAGAGAACCAATACGGTGATAATTTGATCCACTTATCTTGAAAGTATATGGATCCCGACCATCCATGACCCACAAGTCAATTTTTCCTCCCATCGATGTGAAGGAGAACAATGAATTATAAATTCTGACCAGATTCTTGAATTTTTACTGAGGTGTGTCATATTTTCCATCAAGAAGCTCCATAATAAGCTGGGGTGATGTTGGCAAGAAAGGTAGAGTAACTAAACCTTCTCTACAACACATTTGAAAGCGTGGACGACTGATTGATGTTGTAGAAGAACGCTCTCCAATCCACATTTGAGCATGACAACAACTACACTAAACATCTTACTGGCCTAGGTAGGAACTTCACCCGATATTTGGTTTATACGTTCTCGTCGTACCTATTAAAAAGAATTTCAGTCATTTTATAATTCTGTAATAAAATTATTTAATAGTGGTAAACCATATATGGATACCGAATTTTCTTACTTCTTATGGGCTCTGCATCATTATCTCTTTCATTTACAATTGCATGACCAATCTGAGCGAAACATCCTGCACAACCAATTTTAGAAAAAATTATAGAAGGGGGATAATTAATAATGTCTTGAATTGTAGGAGAGAGATATCATACTTTTAATAGTTTATGCATTACAGTACAGTACACTGAACTTACCATCATTATGTGTATCTTCATTTTGAATTGTTAGAGATGACGATCTTCCGTTTGATGGCTCGCCTACACACCAATCATTATTACTGCTCAAATCATTTGATAGCAAAGATGGTCCACCCATTGTTGATGATTCACCAACACACCAAGCACTGTACGTTGCTGAATTTCTTTCATGTCTCTCATTTGCTGCATCACTCACTGTTGACATGTTTTCTTGATGGACGTTTCTAATTAACTCAGAGTGTTGATCTAAAGTGTTTAGGTTGAAGGTCACCCTCCTTTTAGATGTATAGGTAAGCAAATCATTTGCCATAGTACTTCGCAAGCGTTTTTGTTTTAACTTTAGAACTCTTATTGAACGTGCAATTTTATGTCGATCTGAAGTCAGCAGTACCCTCATAGGACGATGCCTTTTTCGCTGCAATATTTCAAATCTTCGACGGCGTGCAAATGCAGAAATTGCCTTATTAAGTTGGAAAGACGAAATATTATTTTTGTCTTGTATCCTACATTAGTAAGTGTAGTTTTGGATAATTATTTGAATATGAATAATAAATATGTATGTAAAAAGTATTCTTATCTATTCGATCTTTTCAAATGTAAAAACTATTCTTATCCATTCGATCTTTCATGATTAATATGAACAATTTAATTAATGGCCCAAAGATCACCAATACCGAATATTTCACAAACAAAGCTTAATATGATCTATTGTTTAAGATGACATACCTTGATTAACAGCGGAAGATGTAATGGCTGCCATCTTCTTTCTTCTGACTCCTGACGATTACTCTTCTTCTCAAAGTTCGGTTTCTCTCTCTAACCCTATTTCTTTATGCGTTTCTTGATGGAGAAGAATGCGACTCTATATCAGGGAGAGAGAGGACCCAATCCTTTATATAACGTTTAACTCTAAATCTGGTACGTCCATCATATACCAATTCAACGCTTAAGATTAATCACAGATCTAATGCTCTAATTATAGAACGATCCATTTATGACTTAATTAATCGGGTCACATTAAGATTAGAAACTGCATAACGTTAAAAGTAAATGAGCTATTTTCAATTTCTAATAGCAGATTTCTAACAATGTAATCAAACACAATGTAGAAAAATATAATGAAACATTACATATTGAGATAAATAACTAATAGGGATTAACTCAAAAGAAAGTATGATAGGAGACATAGGAGATAAGAACACATATAACATACCTGATGTAATGAAAGAGTCTGATTTCTCTCAATATAATTGGAAATCTCCTTGTATCTTTGAATGATAAATTTAACTCAAAAGAAAGTATGATAAATTTAAGTAGATGGTTGATACAAAGTAATTCGTCCGACTGAAGACTAAATGAATAGTTGATATAGATTGAAACTTTGACATTGTAGCCGTCTACAGTTGAGACATAATAAGCGAATAATTGATAACTTGAAATAGATTTAAACTTCAATGTAGTTATCTACAATTTACAGAACCTCTAATCTTCAGTTATAAATAATCGATCTATATCTGCATTCTAAATGTTTGTTTATATTAATTGGATTTGTTATCTATACCCATCTGAACTAGATAAAGAACTCGAGAGATTTGTTTTTCAGTAAAAGAAAAAGGGATTTGTTGTTATAGGTTGTCTCAATTTTCTTTTAATAAATAGAAAGAGTATGAGGTAGGATATATATACTATTATAGAAGATACATATGAATTAATATTGTTGTCGTATACACAGCAATGTTCAGCAAACATACATGTTTAGATTGCTCATTTTGGGGAAGGGACACAAACTATATATCGTGAACAAATTTGGCAAACAAAACATAATCACATTAATTATTTAAATATAACATTGAGTGATCATTGCCATCAATATTTTAGCTACATAAACCCTCACATAATCACATCTTAATTACATGTTTATACCACACAATTCAAATCAAATTTTTAAAAATACCAAATCATGCTAATTTCACTCCATCAGATCATCCTTTACAAACTATGAAAAGAAACACATGAAACACCACTATATATGTATATGCAAACAAGCCCTCAATTAAGAAAATTGTATCAAGGGAGTTTGCTTGCAGCCAGGTAACAGCTGACAGTAAGAACAACTATTCGGTGGGCTCTATACTTTGTATGCGATCTAGACTGTTATCGTTAAGGATAGCCCGATGCCAAGCAAGTCTCCCAGAATATCCTGTCCTTCTCCCTCGACTCTTCGTCCTTGGACATTAGCATTGGTGATGCTTCCATGTAGCAATATTGTTGCCCTTCATACTCATCATCATTGGTAGCCTTCCTCTCATGATTATAATCTTCCCGATCTTTAATAGTAGCACGAGTTTTACCTGCAGGCAAAAGTTCATCCCTTGGACTCATAGCTCGACTTCCCAACGCTAAAAATTGGTTGACTGGCGAAGGTTGTGACACCTCGGTATTGAAATCAGGTATTGGTCTGTCATTTGTCGATAAAACTGAGTATGTTGGAAGTGTCGATAGACAAAATTCCGATCCGGTATGGTTGGTGCATCTCGAGACCGGACGATACTTTGAGCCGAGGTTGGTAGTTAAGACGGGTAGATTCAGGCTTTCAATGGCTCCGGCAGCAACATTTGGACTAGTAGGTGGAGAGGAAGTAGACATGGGTCTACAATATCAATTGTACTCATAGATTTAGTTGATTGCTTGTTGTATGGATAATTGATTGTACATGCATATATGTGTCAATAGCAGTATATATATAGTGTTTTAATTGCTTGTTCCTAATGTATGATTTGATATGCATGATGATATATCATATTATTATAAAGATTATTATCTAATTAACTTGCCCACTTGTGGTTAATTGGGCCCGTTGAAGTGAATCGTTAGTACGTTGTCTGGTTGCTTCTAGAAAAGCAATGACAAAGCTTTTCTAGAAGGTACTAAAGTTATTTCGTGGCCTTTTTTTAGTAAAATTTTGCAAGATTTTAGTTTTATATTAGCAATTCTTAATTGGTGGTTAAGAGTTAATCCTTGAAGTTCAAGGAGCATATATGCAGGGCTGGCCCTATCCTAGAGGCAGGTAAGGCGGCCGCCTTGGTCCCGGTGCGATTTTAGGGGCCCCAAATTTGAACTTCCCTTATAAATATAGGTACGTATTTTGCGCGTAAAATATATATATATGTAATTAGGGGCCCATTTCGGAAGTTCGCCTAGGACTCCCGAGAACTCAGGGCCAGCCCTGCATATATGTTGTCTCTGTTTTATTTAACTGTTTTTTTTTGGGGGGTGCTCATACTCCTAATGATAAGCATGTATGATGCCGGATAGGACGATTTTACCCCTACATATTATGATAAGTTTTGTTTATCTATTTGTATCCTCATTAGTACTAAATTCCTTCTATTTAAGGGTATTGTAGGTCATTTAATGTTTTTAGTTATCCCGTGCATCTTGGTGAGATATATATGAAAATTAACAATTAAAGGTATTAGGTTTAACAATTCTAATTTTGTGGGGACATTTGTTAGAAAGTTTGATTTGGAGGGGCATTAGCAAATAAACATGAATTATGGAAAACAGTAATACAAATTTTATTATCTTAATAAATATACTTTTTTTATAAAAAAAAAAACTCCGACATAGTCTGGCCTCCTCGAATCAAAAACCTTTTTTATATTAGTTATGCACGGGCGATGCTCGTGTTGAGTTGTATAAATAAAAAACAACTCAACTCTCCTATTATAATATTAGAGATTACACGTAGTTTTATTCTATTCTTTACTTCATTTTGTTTGAGGAACTCCTTTTTGAAAGTTTTCAAATTAAAGTCGGGGACTGGTATAGATAACAACAGTTTCACATTCAAACGAATGATATATATACATCAACGGAAATTGAGATATACATTAACAAAATTCAGGATATAAAAAAAAAAAAAGATTGTACAGCCCATCAGTTTAAGCCATTATATTTCTTGAAATTCAAGTAGATTATTAGTACTTATAAACAGAATTTATCAATCTCTCTTTAATTAATTTCAGAATTGAGATCATAATTAAAACTAGTCTTTTTTCATGGATTGTAATTACCAATTTAAGTTCATTACAATTGGTGACACAGGTTTAATGAATCTCTCCACTAGAAATTAATAGTCTCAAAGAAAATTTTCAGTCTTCTTCTTCTTCTTCTTCCTTTTTATAAATTTAATGAATGTTTTAATTCTTGTATGTATATACGTAGGTGTTGGCAAAAGTTGTCTCATGTGGAAATTTGTTGAAGACAGCTTCAATCACGAACAAGATCCGACACCTGGTTCGGAGATAGGGTTTAAGACGATCAATGTTGCCGATGACACCATCAATCTCCTCATATGGGACACGGTGTGTTTTTTGTATCTTATTACTTCTTTTACTTCTTCCTTTTTAGGTGACTTAAGAAATTCTTTTGAAGCTTTGTACACTTTTTATTGTTGGTTATTATTCATTATTAATATATTGGGCTGGAATCAGTTGATTCTATCCGCTTCATCAAAAAAAAACAAAAAAAATACTCTTGAAACACCAAGCAGATGTAGTATCTATCTATGAGGGTGACCAAAACTCGGTTTCTAATTGAAAACTTTATTTACCTTTTCAAAAAGCTATTACAACTGAATGAAAAATAAGGGAAAAAAAAAATCTATATACTTTTGGTTCATATCCTTAATAATGCGGGTTAGTCAACTTTACATATGCCAACTTCTTTTGACAAGAACCAAAGATATCCACCAGAATCTCTAGTATTCTTTAGAGATTTGTTTGTTTACTATTAAAGTTGAAGTACTGACACGAAGCGTGTGGAATTCATATAAACATTACTTTTTTCTAACTTGGTTATTATGTTGATGTTTTCAAACCAAAACATGAATACACACGCATTGCAGCCTGGTTTAGATATATTCAGATCAATGGGGGAAACTTTCATTAATGATGCAGTCGGGGTAATCCTTGTCTATGACATTACTAGAAGAGAAACGTTCGATCATTTACCATCATGGCTCGAAAAAATCAAGAACCAAATCCACCCCAATGCAACCACTATTCTTGTTGGTAACAAATCTGACCTTAACATCCAAAGACAAGTTTCCAGCGAACAGGGCAGGACGTTTGCGGAGAATCATGGAATGGTGTTTTTTGAAGCATCAGCAAAAACATCTTACAATGTTGAGCAGGTATATACATATATAACTAATTCTTTATATATTTAATGCATTATCTATCTATCATGCATATATACATGCAGAGCAAAAACTAACTAATTCGATATGCTATATCACATTTTATCGTAAAGGTTTTCACGGAGCCAGCAATCAGCATACATGAAAAGATAGTTAGAAATGTGATCAAGATTTCAAGGGATGTAAGTGACTATCAAGTTTCAATCCAAGCAGAGTGGTACATTTTTATCTGGAGTACATAAACGATATAATTCCCAGTAAAACTAACATTATGGTTTTGTGGTTATTTCGCAGTCTGTTGGAGTAGTAAAGGGAGTTGGACGAACTGATAATCCGCAAGATGGGGGTTTCGGCTGCTTCTTCATGTGAAATATACCTAGATCAATTGACAATTTACTGCAGAAACTATCAGGGATTACCCGGTGGAATTAAGTTAGGGTTTTCGACCAGAGAAATCCCTGATAGCTAGTTCAACTGTAAAATCTTTTTTGTAGAATTATCATGTAGAATACTTGAAAAGCTGAATTTCAACTAACACTGATGGTTTACAGTTTTTAGCTTTTGGTTTTAAACGAGATTTTGCGTTTACTATTAACAGTATATATCATATAATCTGCATTCAGCATAATTTTATATCAACGCAGTTTATGACAGGAATATGGGAGATTGACTAATTGGTTGATTGTAACAAGAAAAAGAACGTAGGGTGTACAAATCCTGCAATAAGAGAAATTAGTAACCATCAATCGCATTGCCCCAAACTGAGATCAAACAAGATGCAGTAAGTGAAATTAGGTTTCTTTTGCATATTTATAGCTAAATGTAGAAATAAGAAAAGCTTTGGGTAAGTATGAAATGCAACAGTTTAACATACCAACCAAACAGATGCGTCATCGACATCCCAGAAGCAAATAATGGTTTAGAACTGTAGGTGCAAACAATAAAGAAAAAAAGGGCATTGGATATTCACTGATAAAAACCTGGTTGAACTTGAAGTTAGTTTTGGCTTTTAAACAATCTCTCACTTTAAAGTATTGACATAATTTATATGTATAGTTCAATTTTGTACCACCGTAGCTTGCTCAATGACTTTTTGTTTATTATGAATTGAACGCTCAGCAATTGTAATCTGCAAAGGTAACAAAAGAACCAGGTTTGCAATCGCTCCAACAATCAGACGGTGTATACTACAACAAGGTCAAAGTGCACGAGAATTGACAATTGCATGTGCCTAAAACTAGCAAGTAAGACTGAGGGATCATCGTTAACAAAAATAAGGCTTTAACATAATAAACACAGGTTGGAAATGACCTCGTAAGAGGCTAAGCTAATTGAAAGGGTACAGTGCCCCAACCCAACTCAAATAAGATACATATACTGGCCTTTTTTCCAGTGTAACTAACATAAAAAAAATTCTGATACATATTCCCAAAACATCCAGCTTCTGCTATTGGATATCAGGGTATGCTGTGATCTACAGACGACAGAACAGAAGACTTTCAAATGGGCAATGAAACAGTCCATCGCATAAAATACTTTTCTTCGCACCTGGCATGGACATCATGATCATTCACGAAATACCTGCCGGATACAATTACACAATAGTTTAGAGGAAAAAGAACTGAAATTCAGAAGGTAAACTGCTCTGTTATTTGGAGAAAAGATGGATGAATTACCCCTGCCAAAAAGTCTTGAGAAAGCTTAGGTTTGTTTGTATCAGCTCTTCTATCAACTGGCCTGTTTTGAGGAAATTTCCTAATAACTTTGGGTATGTCTTGTATATCACCACTAATTCCATCTGAAGCTACTCCTTCAGTCTTCTGCTTCTGCAAGTGAGAGATAATTCAAGAAAATGCTTTGTGCTTTAACTATCACAAGAAATAGAACTAGTTGCAACAATTATCATCAAATGATCAATTGCGTCCACACCACTAAGTACATTTTGCTGTGGACATGCTGATAATATCAAAGTCTGAATTTCTGTCACATTCAAAGTGTATATCTAACCTTTTATTGTGTTTTTTTTTTGGAATAAAGTTGTAGTCATTCACACCCACACTTTACCCCGAATATTATATTAATTGAGGAACTTTTGGAGCGAGCGGGATTCAAAATCTCGACCTCTTGCTCACCAGCGAAGAGGCTTACCAGGCTTACCAATGGACCACACTAGGCAGTTAAAATCGATTTTGGAACTAATTGGTCTAGGAGCGATTAGTAATTAATCGGTTAATCGGAAAAAAATGGAGATTGAACCAGAAAAATGGAGATTAAAAAAATGGAGAATAAGAAGAAGAGAGCGGCGATATGTCGGGTTCAAGTTTACGCGAGGACCAGAAGGGTTTTGGATTTGAGTTTGGGCTGGATTGAGCCCAAATAATGCAAACAAGCATAAAAATTAGAGGAGATTTAATCGATTAATCGGTCACTTAAAATCGGCCGATTATACCCGATTAAATCGCTAACTATTGAAATATTATAAATCGCTAAAAAAATAATCGCTTAGCCTCCAATTAACGATTAATCAGGCGTAATCTGGGATTTTAACTGCTCAGCATGACATTAGCATTCTTGCTTTAAAATGGAAATGCATATTTCTCTTTAGCTGTACACGTTTTTTGTACCTCATATTCAGAGATGAGCAACTAGCAAATAGCAAAATCAAATCCTAGAGAAACCATGTTATTAAGGGAAGCAAAAGAAAGGAAAGAAAAACAAATGAAACCTTTTGTTTGCGTTCTTTCATGGAGTTCAAAGCACGAGACTGGTCAACTTTTGACAAGTAGAAGTCCCGCTCCCTCTTTGCAGCAGATATTTCCAAGGCTAACTTTTGTTCCCGAGTGCGGTTCTTGTTAGCTGCACCAAGAAAACATCATGTGAAGTGAAATGGCTATTCGTTACAGATATTCCCATGCAAAATGACGAAAGCAAATTCCATTGATCTTGCATACCTATCTCATTTGTTAAATCGTCCCATTTGAATTTACTTAGATACTTGATATTCCAAATGTCATAATAAAATGACGACCTTTTCCTGCCACCTGAAACCAGATTCATTGAATTATAAATGCTTAGTTACAAAGACTATTGCATTCTACAAATCAATAATATTTGAGTTGGACAACATTGCATTAGATAGTAGAACTGGTTAAGTGGTTTATGAATCCATTAGCTGCAGATGAAATTCAATATAGAGTAACTTTGGTTTCAAAGCAAAATTTTAATTAAAATGCAATCTTTTACAAATGACTACCACATATAACAAGATTAATAATTATAAGTGACTTTGGGTTTGCAGTTTGTTACATTATCAAATTGAGGTGTTTTGTTCAAAAAAAAAGTGACTGGGTTTGCCGCTTGCACACTTCACAGTAATACAAAGCTATTAGCAATTACAATCCAGATCACCTACGACTCTGAGCATCAGCAAAGGTTCATATATAATATATAGTTTAGAGAAAAGAAATAAATTTTTAACATCATTGAAATATGTGAGACACTTCATAGTAATCTATAGTTCTATACTACTTTCAAAAGCACGAATAAAGGAATATTTCATTAGGATTTCAGACTTCTTCTGTCGAGAGCAATTTTCAGCCCTTCTTTTTTTTTTGGTTGATTTGAATTTGTGGTGGTGACTGAGATTTAGTTCAAAACAGAAATAATAATGGAACGGTTCTGTTACATTATTTATCTCTTTCTTCGGCCCCTTGCATACTCCAAATTCAAACTACCCCGTTCTGCATCCCAAATTTTCACCCTCTCTCCTCTCTTCCATTTTTCCATGTTCAAAAAAATTAAACTACCCTGCCTTCTTCCTTCTTAGATTTCTCCCTCTTCCACTGTCTGCTTGCAAAAGCCCTGAAATTTTGATTTAAAAAGACATCTCCTGAACCCTCAAATGGGGAAAGGTATAATTATAAACTTCATTCCCTTTCTTATTGTGCTTAGGTGTAGTGGATTTCATTTTCTTCCCTTGTTTGGCAAGGAAAATTGTGCTGAGGTATGTGAAGTTGTTTTGAGGAAAGAGAGATGCCACCATCTAACCTATCAGCAATTCTCATTCGCCTATATTCCAATCACCATTGGTAATCCTTCTATAGCTCGTTAATTAAGGGTTATACTTGGGATCCACAATCTGCATTCTTAAGTAGGTCTAACACGTCCAGGTTGCTCCAATTTGGAATTGATGGGTGCAAGGTAATGTTTCTTTGGCTATGTTCTTATTAGAGACCTACCTTCTACTGAGGTTCAGGGTCTCCTTTGTCTTCCTACATCCTTTTGGTGGACATGTACTGTTAGACAAAATGACAAGAGACTTCACTAGCAAATTAGTCAATTTGATTTCATCAAATTGGTAGTGAAACAAAAGAATCTGCACTCATAAAAACACCAATATAGTCAATAATCTAAGGATTATAAAAAAGTATTTTATACTCTTATGTTTGCCTATGGATAGTTGAATATCTTTCTTTGAGATTTAGACTTCATTTTTTTCCTTTGTTACCATCTAATTTCAGATTATTATTTTTTTCCTTTTTTTGTGCGATTGTATTTGAATTGCTATATAAATTAGGATATTTATAAAATTTTCAGATATGATAATATTAAAAATAAATATTGTAAATGAAAATGAACATTGTTAAAAAGATTAATAAGGGAATATTTATAACGGAAATATTGCAAAATACATGGGCTTTCATTGATGTATAGAAAATATGTGTTAAGTAGTTTTGTTGATTCCAATCTTAATCATAGTCTCAGACTCTGTTTCACTTGTTTGGAGTTAAATTTGGACTTCAGTAGAGACAAATGAGAGTAAGTACTAGATAAATTCAATCATCTAATTTTTTGGGGTGAAATCGAGTCTCTAAATAGACTTTAACAAGATATAGTAACCAGTGTATACAGAAAAGAATCAGATGAGGCGAGGCCTTACATCCGCACTCCACCCTGAGTTATTATAGTAGAGATTTAGTTTACTTGAACGAATATGGAACTTGATTAGAATGAATAGTAAATAATAAAATGAACAATAAATAACATGATAGGTTGGAGCACATAATAACAAACACACAAAAACATGGTATTCCATACCTTAATCATTAATGAAATTGTCATGTCAAAAACGCAGATCTTCTATTGATGCCTATATGCAACTTAAGGAACCTTATTGAGCATAGTCCTAAAAAAGTTTATCACATCAGGAAATTAATCTTTTGCTATGCTAGCATTTGGAGAAGTGTAACTTCAGTTTGTTTCTGAAATTGTGTTTCATTTGTCTCAAACAAGATACAAATTCAATTCCCAAAAACTGAGGTTATCTTCTTATATCAAATATCTAGATTAAGATATCATAAAGAACAATGACTAATTTTATTTTAATTCTTTTACTTTTCTCATGTTCTTTTTTCTTCTGAAATAATAGGTTCTTCGAGGGCTTCAAACTAAGACACAATAACTTGGTCTAACTTAGTATCTCCAATGTTAGATATTATGTACCGATCGTATGCACCACTTTATTCTTCTGTTGAAATTCAAGTGAGGAAGCCCTACGTATATAAACCACAGATAACTTATTAAATTAAGTTTGAATTTGATGTAGAGCACTGCAGACCATCAGCTCCCTCCTCGACGACCAGCTTGTAGCACCGAATCGATGACAGATCATGTTTTCAGTTACATTCAACCAACATATTGTAGTATATAACTGAAAAGGTTTCTCAGTTTTTGGCTAAGTCTAATTCTAATTATGTTCCTATTATCATTTTTTGGGGCTTAGGAGTTCAACATGGTCCGAAAACAACCGTTTTATTGGGAGAATCGGGAGGTTGTAGACTATTTATTACGCCACAGAGATGGGAGTCAACGCATTAAAATTGACAAGGATTAGAGAGGATGACTGCAACAAGCCTCCACATTACAAGAAAAAGCATTAGAGGCAAGCCTGTGAGCATCAAGTTACAATATCTCCTAATATGCTCTAGTTTGTTTACTGGATGATGGCCATAGCAACAATCTGGCTTTATTAATGATATGAGCAACATACCATGTAGGGGGTGTCCATGGCAGAGCAGAGATCCAATTGATGACCTTTCAGCCATCGCAGTAAATGGTCTAAACATAATTCAAATGAACAAATAGAATGTTGAGCGTGTATATGGTTTTTTGAAGAACAAGATTAGTGGCTTTGGATCCAAAAGTGGGCAGTCTTCTGGGTTTAATCCTCCTTCCTCTAAACAAATCCAATCTATTTCCGTTTCGAACATATAGTGAAAGCATATTAAATTGCACAAAAGAAAACCCAAAATTTCAAAATTTAGCAACCATACTCTCTTTTTTCATGCGTTGCATTTTTACTACTACATAGAAAATCCGCAACACAAACATAGGGTTAAAGACATAACATTAAGCTTCATACAAATAAGATAATTAGAATATACATTACGTCAAATCCAAATCAAGCACCGAACATGCATAATAAGTAAATAGAAAGTATGCCAAAAGAAAGAAGATAACTAATCCTGTTGACGAGGTTGGAAAAATTACATACCTATTTGTTCGCCATTTAGAATATTCGCAACCCGTTTAGCAACGCTTTTCTTTGTAAACTCCACCCACCTACAATTTTTTTTTTTTAAAAAAAAGAAGAAAAAGTTGAACATTGACACCAACAGCTTCAACTCAACATTACATTTCTCTATTTTCACAAGAATTTTCTACACAAAAAGCCTAAGCCAAGACGTTATACTAAACATTATCATGTAATAAAAAGCAAGAAGAAGCTTGCATTTCATACCCTTCTGTAAACGATTTTCCTTGAAACCTACCGGACTGTTTCCGTTGAACTTGTTGTTGAACTTGAGTCGTGGATTCTGCATCCAAATTCAACTCCTCATCAATCATCATTCAAAAGGTCATAAATCTAATCTAACACATTAAACATCACTAATCTAATCATTTCCTCAAACACCTTAAGTGCATTACCAACAATAAATAATAAAAAAACAATTATTACCCTGTGGCACCAAATAAATCCTCAGTATCTCTCCAAAATTAGACAAGAGTTGACGGAGGTTGGAGGGATCCATGTGAGGTGGAACCCGACTTAAATAGCAAACCCCGCGCTTACCACGTGCTTCCACCTCATCACCGCCGTCTTCTGCCATCATCATATCATCATCTTTCGGCAAATTTCGTCGTTTCTTTTTCCCCACCCTCCTCTCTTTACGTTTACTACCATCATCACCATCTCGATTGCCGATTTCCAAGTCATTTTCTTCATTATCAGATTCAGGATCTTCTTCATTTTTCCTCCTCATCGCCGTGTTTGATACCTCGGAATTCGTGCGAAAGGAAGGCTGAGAAGAGTGTTGAGACTTGAGAGCAGCGGCTAGAGCAATCAAGAGGGGAAAGGGGTTGGGTTAAAGAAAATCCTAACCCGACCCGGTTTCTCATTTTGGGCCCAATAAGAAAAGCCTATTTTCTAAATGGGCTCTAAATACTACTATCAGATTTGTGTGGATCTGAACCTGGATAGAATCCAGAACTACCCTCTATATATTTGCCGAATTTTTTGCCGTAATAGGCCACTTTTTGAAAATATTTGTGATTATGGGCCAGTTTCGAATCTATTAGCACTCGTGGACTACTTTGTGTCACGTTAGCAGCGGTCGCTATTCTTATTATCGATCTCTTCATTTTGAAAGTCGCTAATAAAAATAGCGAACTATGTTTTAAAAATTTTGGAATTTTTTGTTTGAAGTCGTTGTTCCTATTAGCGACCAAAGTATATATGAAGTTACTAATGGGATTATCAACCTTTAATAAACTGTATTCTAACACTTAGGAAAATCTAGAAAGCTTTTGCTCTCTGAAAAAATAACAATCAATTTATTTTTGAAACGAATAGCGAACTTATTTGTACAAAGGTTGCTATTCGGAATAAATACCTTAGTTGTTTGACTATTTTGCAAATTTTATAAAGAAGAAGATTGAGTTTTCTACTGAGGTCGCTACTGCGAATAACAACCGAAGTATACTAAGGTCGTTATTCCCAATAGCGATCTCAGTTAAAAAAAATCCCAAAAGAACAAAAGTTGTCAAGAAATCGCTAAATACCTCAATATATTCATTTGATGTCGCTAATCACACTAGAGACCTCATATATACTAAGGTCGCTAGTGGGAATAGTGACAACAAACAAAAATTTCATATATTTTAAAACATAGGCTGCTATTCTCATTAGCGACTTTCAAAATGAAGATATCGCTAATAAAAATAGTGTCCGCTGCTGACATGGCACAAAGTAGCCCACGAGCACTAATAATTTTAAAACTGGCCCATAATTGCAAATATTTTCAAAAACGGCAAAAAATTCATATTTGCCTAACCGACGGGTTCTGGGTATCAAAATAGAGAATTTTTTCCTTACTGGCCCACTTTTTGAAAATATTTACCAAACTGGTCTACTTTTCGAAAATATTTACTCAACTGATTCAGTTTTGGACACGTCGGCTTAAATATTGGCAATAATGGCACCTTTTATTTTGATATCATTGTTGCCAATAGTTGCACCCGTAAAAAAAAAAAAAAACTTTTGTTGCCTATTGAAAATAACAGCATCAATATATTTCGCATTTACTTAGGAGTACTATGACTTGAGGAAAAAAATTATAAGTGAAAATCACTTATAACTGATGATTCTATTCCCAATAACAAAATAATTAGTCTGATGCAGCTATTGACAATAGTGACATTAGTATAATCCACAGTGTACTCCAAATTGCGTGCAGGTGCATCAACTTTAAACCGATTTGACCTTGATGAAACCGATATCTCTCAAAACTCAAAATATGAAAGTTGTAGAGCTTTGTCTTGGTGTTTCATAGCATTTTGAATCATCTCAATCTGATTTCAGATGATAAAGTTATGCCCAAATTACGTAGCGATATTGAAACTGTCCAGAAATTTGGAGTACACTGTGGATTATTCTGATGCCATCATTGCTAATAGCCGCATCAGGCTAATTATGTCATTATTGGGAATGGCAGCGTCAGTTATAAGTGATTTTCACTTACGATTTTTTTGGATAGTTTCGACATCGCTACGTAATATGGACATAACTTTATCATCCGAACTTCAATTGAGATAATTCAAAATGCTATGGAACGCCAAGAAAAAGATCTACAACTTTCATATTTTGAGTTTTGAAAGATACTGGCTATATCAAGGTCGAAATCGGACTTGAAGTTGATGCACCTGCACAAAAATTGGAGTATATTGTGGATTATATTGATGTCGTTATTGTCAATAGCGGCATCAGGCTAATTATGTCATTATTGGGAATAGTGGCATCAGTTATAAGTAATTTTAACTTACAATTTTTCTCAAGTCATAAAACTCCTAAGTAAATGCGAGATATACTTATGTCGTTACTCCCAATAGCGGTAATAAAAAAAAATTACAGGTGCCGCTATTGGTAACAATGACATTAAAATAACAGATATCGTTATTGCCAATTGTATTTTAGGCTGACATGTTCAAAATTGGGTCAGTTGGGTAAATATATTTGAAAGTGGGTCAGTACGAAAAAGAATTCCAAAATAGGACCCCTTCCAAGATTTCTGTAGCGTCCTAATTCTCTTATTTTGGAACCTCACTGTTGCAGCAACACTTTGACACTGTTGGTGACAATGTTCAACTTTTTGATCCAACCAAATGTGTCAAAGTGTTGCTGCAACAGTGAGGTCCCATAACATATGCATGTCGGGACTAAATTTTTGCTCTTGCCAATAATTGGAAAAAGATAGGCAAGACATTAATGGTATATTCAAGCACTGCTAGGAGTCTGATGTACTATTATTGTATTTCCTATCAACTTACTATTACGAAAATTTACTCATGAGTACCTGTTGAATTTGAAGAAGCTCAAGTAGATCACACTAAGCACATATAAAATGACTCACATACGCTCTCACTACATAACTCACACTCACTTGATTCTACTTTCCATACAAAGTAGATGGGTTGTTCCCCTCTATATAGTCCTCTATATTGCCCTCTTGAACCATACATTGTACATACTAGATGTTCCTAGAGCATAGAAACTGGGTCAGTTCACTGCTACTCCAGAAATTTCAATAGGAAAAATGCTACACATACATTGGTTTCTACCCTAAACATACATTGGGTTTGTCTTTTAGTGATTAGTGGGTCTTTTCCATTAAAAGATAAGCCCAATGTATATTTGATACAGAAATCAATGTATGTGTAGTATTTCTCTTAATAGCCCATTACAATATATTAGGTAGTGGAAACTTCTAGGCATATTAAGACCTCTTCAACAGATAGTTACTAGAAAGTTACTTGAGGTTAATAACCTCTGGAATTCTCTAGAATTAACTAGAGATGAATTCTCTGGAGAGGTTGAGATGATGCTAGTTGGTGTTGACTTCCAACACTTCCCTTTAACATCAACTTTTCTTGTTGTCATGCAGAGTTGATGCTTCAATTGTCCAAGTTTAGCGGAGCTACGTCCTTTAGTGAGAACGTTTCCTACTTGCTACTCAACCTTAATTGACACCATGTTTTTCTCAACAACTGCTACATTGGCATACTTCGAGTTCGGCTTAAACTTTCACTTCGATTTTCAGAGTAGTGGAGTTGATTTTTCTACAATCTCTTTTATCTGACTTTGTCGCACCTCAACTATTTGTTGGTGAACACCAGTTTGCCATAGACTCTTCTCTTTTGCTCGTTCTAGTGCGCTAAGCAGTACCTCTACGGTTTGTTGCTTCTCTCCTTCTTGACTTGGCTCCCTCAGCGTCTCATGTACCTTGTCTTCTAAATCTGAAGTATCTGGCAAGAGATCTTCTTTGGGAGACCACTATGATGACGCTTCATCGAACACGACATTACTTGATGTGTGACACTTTCCGATTATGGGATCATAACACCTCATCTTGTTCTTTCATTGTCATATCCCACGAAGAGGTAGCATATTGCCTTCTTATCGAACTTGTTGCACATATGATTTGTGTTAGGTTTTGAAGGCAATCACATATTAAATACACAGTGGAAAAATTACCAAAAAAAATCGAAACCTAGCCATGGATCCATGCGAAAACCATTAATCGTGTTTAGGAGTTATACCTTGAAGATGGATTTGCTGTCTCCACAGTATATCAATCACATCACTACAATATTGCAGTGCCTCTATGGTATCCACACGAACGGATCAAATCTAGCTTTCACTCACGCCGTGGTGCTAGCTGCGGGAAGGGGATGTTTCTCACGATCTCTCTCACATAATTTCTGTGACGACTAGGGTTTTCTCATGCGCAACTTTTTCACAGATACATATCATATATATAGGTGTAGAAAATCAACCTTCATAAAGTAATGTGGTCGTTGGGCTCAGAATCTGTCATGGATCATATTCGTGTGTGGGCCTTTGAACTTTAGTCAGCCCATTTAATCTAATTAAATGTCCAACCAATGTCAGGAGTCCAAGTCTTACTTGGATCCTCAATTAAATTCATCTTATGAATTTAAATCCCAATTTCGATCCTTTCTAAGTGTGTGACCCTGTAGATTCCCATTACATTGACAGTAATACTAAAACCATATTTTAGTATTACAGACAGTGAGCGGTATCTAGCAATACATCACTGCTACTCAAGTAACCGAAATGTCAGTAATTTAACATAACCTTTCTGTGCTATGTAGTCTAGTCCCTTTGTCTAGATATCTTAATTGACCATAAGGCATAAAGCGTGTTACCCTTGTATAGTTCAATTTTTGATTTCTTGATGTCCGAGTAGACTTACTACACAAATGAGCTCATTATCTCATATTAACTCATTTGAGCACAGCCATGCATTTTGCAATCTCACTCAATCAAGGGGCCATAGATATCACTCCTGTTATGTAAGAGGGACAAATCCTATCTAAGTCACTCACATCCCTCCGTATGATTTGTAGTATATCCAATAGTCGACTTTATAATCACTTTATTACAGGCAACGTTTGACGATATTAAAACATACAACTTCTCATGCAGGGAACCGTAGTGACTTCAAGTCAAATGACTATGCACAACATGGTCACTGTGATAACCGCTTATGACACTCACATAACGATCCATACAGCGCACGGTGGGCCAATCCAGTACATTATTACTCTAACATGTACCCATGTGAAGACTTGATATCTCATATCCATGACTTGTGAGAATGGTCATCAGTCTACGCACACACTAGTCTCTATATATTATCATTGTCCTAATTCAGAATAATACTTGACCAGAGATATTTAAGAACAGTGTTCTGATTTCAGCCAATAGGATCTCACAATCAAGTCATGCACATCTCATGCTATTGAACCTACTATTCTAAGAACTTTATCATGTTCATTTGATTCACAATAAATAACACAATAAATGAAATGGCTAAATATGAAATAAATGTTATGATACAATGTAAACTAGTAATGTCAATACACAACTAGCCTCTATGGCATACACTAACAATTTGGCATAAAGACATAAAATACACAACAAAGAATTCAAAAATGACTTACAGTTGGCTTGATCCTCAATATCTTAACTTGTGCCATTCCAAGATTGGCTCTCCAACAGGCTTCAAGTTGTGATAGACTTTGACGTCCTCTGGTCTAAACACTACATAGTTCCCACTTGAAGTTAGTTGATAGACGGACAAGAGATTCGTCTTCATACCTGGCACGTGATAGACATTCCGTACTTGCACTTTCTATGGATTAAAGTGCGGAACTATCACTGAACTTCCGATGTTTGTAATCGGTAATCTTGAATTGTTAACAATGACTACCTCGCGCCCTCCTTTGTACTCAGACATGCTGGTGAGCTTGTCTTTGTCTCCTGTCATGTGATTGGAACACCCTGAGTCAACAATCCAATTTTCACTATAGTTGACCACTCTTGAACTGGTCGTAGCTGCTAGTGCCGCCTCCACATCTATTGAGGTCAATGCCACATCGTTGACCTCTCCTTCTTGAAGATTAAACTCCTCTATGATGGTCAACATTGCTTGAGCAACCCATTCATCTTCATTGTCATCCTTTTGTGTTATGAGGTCGCTGCATTGCTCTCTGTTGATCTTTTCTTATATCGGCAATCTCATGGAAAATGTCCTTTTTTTGCCACAATTGTAGCATTCTCCATTACGTCGTCTGGGTTGTCGATCTTCCTTATGTACACTCTGTCGTGCTCCATTTGTATTTGAGCTTCTTTCCAAGCGTCCACGTCTATCACGTTTTTCAGATCATCCACTTGTTTGGCTTTGTGATCAATGACTCACTTTGCTGCTAAAGAAGGCTTCATCTTCACTCCCAGTAGGAACCCCACCCATTTTCTTGAGTAAAGTTTGTTAGGAGGCTAGCAATCCTTCCAACTCTAAAAGAGATGATTCAGTCGGCCAGCCACAGATAGCAGCAACATACTCATTGTACTTGGGTCTAAGGCCATGGATAATGATTCTCCTTCTACGTGCCTCTGAAATCTTTGAATAATCATCTAATTGTGAAATTTCCTGACAAATTTATTACCTTAGTAAAATATTGGGCAATAGACATCTCACCTTGGTTGATTGATAACAACTGACTATCAAGAAATTGGAGGCTTGCATCATTAGATCATGAGAAGAGTGCAGCGAAGGCATCCTATGCCTGCATTGGGACAGTGATGTCTTCGATGTGTTGAAGTAGATCTTCCTAAATTGTTGTTTTGAGAATGAACATAGCTTCCCCATCCTTAATCTTCCACTTTCTCAGTATCTCGCCTGCATCTTGTGGAGCAGTAGCATCACTTCCACCAACGATCTCCTAGAGGTCTTGTTCTTGTAGGTAGGACTCCATGCAGGACTTCCAGTTGTTATAATTATGGCCATTGAGCTTCTTGATAACACTGACAGCATTTGTCAAATCCTCCATGGTGACGTGGTATGCATCCTCGTACTACCCACGTAAGCCTAGTCCTCAACCAACCGACTTCATAGTCCCGGACTGTGCACTAACTTAAGTCTCCATGAATAAGGATGGAAGAATGCCGCCACGTACATAACCAACTCCCGACTGCCCGCTATGATACCACTTGTTGATCACACTAAACACCTACAAAATGTGTGCTTTTTATTTGTCACACACTAAGTATTACAAGGTACTAACTTTAGAAATATATAAATACACACATTTAATTTAACACAAACACAAGCACAACACACTCACTCTCTTTTTGTCTGACGTCACTCACATACTCCCTCACTACAAAACTCTCTAATCGCACACTGACTTTGATTCTGCTTTCTTGTTACAAGGAGATGGGTTGTTGCCCCCATATATAGTCCTCTTGAACCAGATATTGTACATACTAGATGTTTCTAGTGTATAGAAACTAAGTCAGTTCACTACTACTCGAGAAACTTCCATAACCCATTCCAATATTAGGTGGTGGAAATTTCTAGGCATACCAAGATTTCTTCAACAGTGAGTTACTAGAGGGTTACTTGAGGTAATATCCTCCAGAGTTAACTGGTGATGAATTTTCTAGAGAGTTTGAGATAATTCTAGTGGGTGTTGACTTTCTTCCAACAATACCGAGTTATGAATCACTGAGTTGTAGCTCAGATAGTAATAAGTTGGGATTGGTAAAGAGAGATCTCATGTTCGAGTCTGGGTGATCTATTTGAGCCCATCTTCTTCTTCAGGTCAAATTGTACTGTTCTTATCATGTGGCTTTCTCTTCAGGATATATCGGACAATTATTGTATAAAGACTACAACCTAGGGTTTCTCTAGATCTCTATATATGATTGTACCAACCTCCTTTGATAGGCAAGAGCATGTAAAGATCTTAAGCGAGAGAGTACTTCAATGTAGGGAGATTGAGAGTTCTCCATTGTAAACAGTAGATTATCTTTCAATGAGGCTTAAGAGATAGATATGTTCTTCGTGAGAGTGTTATATCTCTTGTATCTTCTCTAGTTGAATAATATCTTTGTTGTTTCTCCCTCGGGTTAGGGTTCCCCCAAACTAGGACAATTGTGTACTTTGTGTGCTTCATTTGATCTATTATTGCTTGGTGGTTTGTTCGTAGTAATCGGTTGTCGCAAACTCATCAGCGAATTTCTAACATTTTGGTATCCGAGCTTCTAGTCGTATATTTTCGCAGTTCAGGAGTTACTCGAGTTTCCTTAGAGAAGTTGACAGATCAGAGTTTCACAAAGATCAAGCAGTTCGACGATAAATGTAACCCCTGTGACTCATTTTGTATTTTATTTGTATTTGATTAAATTCCTGGTTATTTTATTTTATTTCTGATTGTATCTCTTTTCGTCCCTTTTTGAATTATATGTTATTGTTCTCCCTATGATTCATTTCTGTTTGATTCAGCCTTTATATTCTCATTTGATTGATCTACAAATTTGTTCTTGATCTTGTTTATTATCTAAACCTAATTCATGACCTATTTGTCTCATATTGGACTCTTTTCTTCCTATTGGATACTACCCAGTTCACCCAAACCCGTTTTGACTCTATATAACCCTACTATTTACACCCTAACCATAATTACCAAACCCTAATACATCTCTATCTCTCTCTCCTAGCCGTCACCTACCCTACCCCGATCTTCATCTTTCTCATGATCCCCCCTTGCCCCGTCGTCGTCCTAGCCCCCCGCCGACAGTCCTCTCCTCATCCCCTAGCTGACCCCCTTGCTTCCCCTCTCCTCTTCCCCTAGTCGATCCCCATGCTCCCTATCCCTCGCTCGAGCCACAACACCGCGACCCCCCTCCTATCATTGCTGCCGTCGACGCCTTACAGCCTCGCCACCATGTTGTTGTCGTTGTCCGCCTTGCCGTGTCGCCGTTGTCGACGCTGTCCCCACGGTACCGTGCTGTCGCCACCTTACTATTGTCGACGTTATTGTTGTTGCTGTCGTGTGCGTGTGAGACACGTGCACTACACGTGTTATCGTGGGTGTTGATTCTTGCTTGTATTCGTGCTGTTCGGTGTTGTGTTCATTGTTTGGGATCCATTCCCGTTATTCTTTCTTCATCTTCATCTTCATTTTCGTCGTCGTTTTCAGGCAACTAGCTTGTATGTAATTTTTGCAATACAAGTTAAATACCGTAAGTAGTCTTGCATGCGTTTGTTGTCACTCTCATGATGATCATATATCTTGTTAGTTGATCCGTTCCTTCATCTCCTAATCATGAGTATTTCACAGTAGTTGTCACCCGTTGCATGAAACAATTTAGATTAGATGGACATCTTGATGTATATGCTTGTTGTGACATATCGTATGTTGTTGATAATTGCTTCATGGATGCTTATATAATGTACTATCTTATTATAGACTGTTTATTCACATGCCATGCTGATTTGAGTTGCCTATATACCATTCTTTGTATGCCATCTTAGATTGGATCGTTTGTAATTAAACTATTAGATAAAATGCATAAAAGAACTTTTGTTTTACTAATGCCCTATTTTTGTACAGTAATTTCGACCATGTTAACATCCGTAAAATAAATAAATTTGTGAACATGAATTGTAGAATTTGTTTCCTAGTTTTCAGAACTTTCGACTGATCTGAATTCCGATTTTCGATGCATGAGTTATTGCTGTTTTACTACAGTCATATCGTATATTTCAGATTCTTAACTATGTGATTACTGTATGAATTAATATTATTTTAAAATTGATATTAAAAGTAGAATTTGAACTTTATATTTTGCTGGGTATGTTTAGACATGACTGGGATCAACCCCTAATTTTTGTAGAATTATTTAATGATTTTTATGACTTATTTCATGCTTATGAAACCAATCGATATATTTCCAAACTGCATGTTGTTCAGTAAAAAATTATGTTTTCAACCTGATTCTATTCATTTTTAATGAAAACTTTGTGAATATGAATTGTACCCTGATTTGTCTATTTTACAACCCTTTCGACAGATCTGGATTTCAAATAGTATTTTTTGAATTATCTCTATTTTGGTACTGCTGTGTCTGAACTTTCAGAATTGAGATTTTGTTGCATTACTCTGTTTTCCTAATTTTATTAACAATACTATCTGTAATATAATTTCATGATATTTTATATGTTGAGACTAGATATATCAGAAAATCTTTCAGATTTTTCTCAGAATTAATTATGATGTTTTCAAACCTTTTTCATGCTTATAAGCAAGATTTTGTATTTTCTGGCTGAACATAACTTCTATATTAAACGATGTTTTCAACCCTATTTCTGTGGCTGATGTATGACTTGTATATATGTGATGGATTCTGCGAAGAGTCTAGTTTTCATATTTTTTGACGAATCTAGATTTTCAGTTCTGTAGCAACGGAAATCTCAGATTTGGTACAGTAGTGTCTTGCTGTCCAGAACTGAAAGTTTCGTTGTTTCAACTGTTATAGGTTATCTTGTCACCCGTTTGTGTTTCCTATTTAGCTTAGACTTATCCTTTGTTCTTTCCATATCTTTTGCCCTATTTGTATTCGTTAACACTTGTTTAATAATAATGAAAACTAATCAAGTTGGGGTTTCTAAGGAAAAAGATCTAGTAGTGGACAATATAGAAATGTGTATTCAGAAGGGAACTCGTTTTCCCCACTGTTACTGTGGTACCCACTGTTTATCTCTGGATGCATGAGGGTATGATCCATGGCACTGTTACTGTTTTCTATTACTATTACTGTTACTGTTTGTCTGAATATACGGTCCTATAGGTTCCACTACGAAATCTTAAAACGAAACTGTTTGATGTAGCAACCATGTGGTATAATTTGGGACGCATGAAATGCTACCTAGTTAGTAATGAAAATTAGACATAAGAACAACTGTTTCCCTGTCACATCCTGTTACTGTTACTGTTGACCCTTACTGTTACTGTTGACTTCATTGCTACTGTTACTGTTATACTCTTTACTGTTTACCTTATGTTTACTGTTATCTGTAGAATGTTATGTTTGTTGCTTAGCTCCATGTCAGTACTTCCTGTTTGGTTTTATTCTTTCCTTTTCCATTTTCTTGCTTGTACTACTTGCGGTCCGGAACTTGCAACTAACGGGCATTATGTTTTCCTGTCTTCCTATTTTTCCTATAATTGTTATATGAACAGGTTTTGGTGATCGCTTGCCTACTGGAGTTGGTGAGCAAAAGTTTTGAGCTGCGTATTGGAAAAATTGTTTAATGTTTTGTTTGA
This sequence comes from Hemerocallis citrina, assembly GCA_017893485.1. Lineage (NCBI taxonomy): Eukaryota > Viridiplantae > Streptophyta > Magnoliopsida > Asparagales > Asphodelaceae > Hemerocallis > Hemerocallis citrina. Next base: position 159,894,366 of record CM030365.1, read on the forward strand.
ACTATTTTATTCATGTACTGTTTTGAGACTTGTATTTGGGCTCATAGGCCCAGAATATTATTTTGTTTCAGATCTTGTATTTGTTTGGAAAATTCATTATTTTTTGCGAATAATTACTGTTGATTTATAATTGTTTATGCATGCCTGGTTGAGTATATTGTTATATTTACTGTTGTGCTAAGCCAAGCAGATCCGTACAGCTTATGGATGGTAAAAACTATCCGCTGGGCTTAGTCACGTACCGTATTTCGTATACCTTTTGGGAAGCGGGGCGTGACAATAAAGGAAGCCTAATTGGCATAAAGCATGAGAAGTGTCTTGAGATTTGTTCAGAAGCCTTAGGTTTAATTCAGATATTTTTTTTGCGAACGACGTCAGGTGTAGAAGCGCATCGAGCCTGTGGGCAAGATTCAAAACTGACTTGTAACCCTCGTTTTTGATTGTACATGTTTTATTTGTATTTCGTTTTTCTCTTCTTCAATTTTTGTATTCCAATTATCTGAGGAGATCTTGTTATTCTTATGAACCCAATCTTATTTATTTTATGAACCCAGAATTCTAATTCACTCTATTATGTTTTCTTAGTATTTGATTATTTAATTAGTGCTACTACTTGATTATTTAATTAATGTTCATGTTTAAATATTTAATTAATATGTAGCCCAGCTATCCTGAAACCCAAACCCACATACATACCATATTAATTCAATATATATATCACTAATCCCTAGTTAATTAATTAACCCTAAACCTAATCACCCCATCTTTCTCTTCAACCGCCATACACCAGACTTCTTCTTCTTCTTCTTCTTCTTCTTCTTCCGCTTCTTCACACCGAAACCCCCCACCCCGGCTCCTTCTTCTTCCTCCACCTTGTGACTGCTCCACCTTCACCCAAAAGCCTCTCTGCTGCAATATCACCTCATCTCCGGCCATCTCCTCCAACCACCCGAAGCTTCCCCCACCTTTGCCGTAGTCTCACTATCTTCACCATCCCCTCAGCCGAATAGCCACATCACCTCATCTTTTTCTCTCCATTGCAGCCAACACCTTGAACCCGCCATATCCTTGCCTAGTTGTTGTGTATTGCCTTTGCCCACCATTGTTGTTGTCCATGCTGTGTGGTCATGTTGTTCACTTGCTGTTACTATCTCTCTTGCTCACTAGCAGTGCCACTGCCACAACCATACTCGCTGAATTGCTATCGCTACTACCGAGGGTGTCATCATCGTGTATAAGGCAAGCGTCCTTTGATCTCCCACAAGTAGTTCCCTTTTGTTTGGTTCATTGCATTATAAATCTCATTTCTTTTCTTTTCCATCGTATGTCAATTGAACTTCGATCCGTTCATGTATGTTATTCTACTTGATCGCCATCAATTCTATACCCGTGAAAAGACCATGAAATTTCTTGCTGTCACATGCATTGTACGAACACACGTTAAAGAAGTATGTACCTATAAATACATGTTACAAGTAAATCTTATTTCGATTGTATTGCAATATGGTGTGTGTGTGTGTCTATATATATATGTATGTATGTATGTGTGTGTGTGTGTGTGTGTGTGTGTGTGTGTATATTCGATACCATTGAAATCACAATTCCCATCATGTTAATAGTAGGAGTATATATGAATTACTGAATATGAATCCTAGTTCAATTCTGGTTATAAGATATATGTTTTGTGAATCATGATTGTTGCAAAAGAAAATTTTAGACTACCGTCCGAACATGTACTAAGAATTTGACCCAGTTCCTTGTATTATAATTTAGAACCATGTATATGAAAGTTGTAGCCCTCTGTGTCTGGAATCTAGATCATCTAACGATTTCATAATCCAACTTATAGATTGCGAGATATTCAGATCTTCGTACTGTAACGTTTAATTTCCAGAATACTATTTGGGAATACATCGTCATGTCTAGCTGATTGAAATAATAGGTTACCAATGAAATTAAGACCTGAGATTTACCAATATGTTACTAAACATTGTTAGGAGTTATTTTATGGATTTTGTAAGATTTTTTAATGAATATTCAGACTTTTTATATGCACAAGAACTTGACCCTGACCTGCTGCCTGAACACTAGACCAGTAAAGAACCGACTGATAGACCCATCTACTGTAATTAGAATATGTCGTGTGAATATAAATTGAAACTGGCAGGGAATCTATTTTTGGAACTCCTGACGGAACATGATTCGCTTTCCTGTAGCAGCGGAAAATGAATTTTAACATGGTAGAAATTGTATCTTTATGGTTTTAAATACAAATATGTTTATTTTCCCCATTTAAAAAATTGAACTTGTACATCATGCATTGCATAACTCCCGATACCTTCTTGTCACGGTCTTCATACCCTTTTCCATTGGTTGTATGTTCAAGAGTAATTATTGTAAAAAAATAACAAGCCGGGATAATAAAGGGTAAGACCTAGTAGTGGACAATATAGAAGAGTGTACTCGAAAGGGGGGTCGTGTTTTCCATAATAGTAATTTATGTTTATAAGTTATATGGAACTAAGTACCACGTAGAACTAAGTGCCATGTCATGGGACTACGAGGAACACCTATAGAATCCATTACATGATTACATAATTTTCTGTTACATGTTACATGTTTACAAGTTACATGGAACTAAGTGCCACATCATGTGACGACGGGGGCCACCTCTAAAATCTGGCGGCGGCCAACTCTAGAATCTACGTGTTTTGCTTCCTTGCAATTAGGGGATAAATTGGTATGGTCATTCAAATTTTGGGATCAAATCAAAAATAATATCATTTGAGTGTCTAATAGCAAGTATAAATTATTAGTCGGACCAAATTGCAGAAATACCAAAGAAAATTAGAAGGCAAAATATTAACTTATTGGGAGTTACTTGAAATTTTTCATTCGTTAATTTGTGCAGCTTCTCCCTGATGCTCTTGAATATGAGGATTGTATGATAGCTAAAGGTTGTCCCTTTGTCATTTCTAAGGAGACACATGATTTCCTTTGAGGGAGGGGTCATATACTTCAATTACTTAAGGAGAATAACATGTGCCAGTTTATTGATGTCCCACTCATTGTCCTACTCAATGTAGAAAAAGTGCCTCTGTTGGTCCTAAAGGAGTATTCCTTACTGCTGCAAGTGATCTGAGAAAAGGTAGCTATCCAGACGGCTGCTAAGAAATAGAATTACATATTCCACTATGAAATAATTTCAAGGAGTTCGACTAAATAAGAAGATGGATCAAACCATCAATGACGGTTATAGTTTGTGATCAGTATATCTAGCTTTACTTCTTGAAATTTTGCATTGAGTTTGTACTTGAAAATGATATTAATATGAATAAATAGTGCTTCTTTTTATTTATTTTTGCTATAATAACCATTTCTTCCAAAATAATTAACAACCTTTACTTTTTTTAAGGAAATAGGCAACTAGTCAAGATGGCTAACCATCACGTAATTATATATATGCAAGTGAGATGCAAACATCCTAGAACAACTAGGACGGATGCAAAGAAGTGAGCCAAAAGGAAGTGAAAGATTGAAAAAGTCAATCATTCACAACCATTGATGAAGAATTCCTTGAAAATGTCTAGCTTTATACAATATGGAGAAGGATGGCAAGCTCACACCCGGAAAAATCCTACAATTCCTCTCATGCCAGATGGACCAAATGACTGCAAGTAAAGTGCAGTCCCAGGATCAACGTTGAGGGGCAGGAACTCGCTGCTCCCGCCAAGTGATCCATAGTGTGTGAATGGAAGCCGACCAATGGGCAACATGATGTAGGACAAGAACTCTACTTCCACTTTTGTAAAGGTTGTTAAACAGGGGGTAGGAACTCTACTTCTACTGCACCAAATTTTCCAACAACTAGCATCAGACCAACAATTGGTATCAGAACTTCTTCGAAGTTTTCGACTTCCTTGTTGAAGATGGCAATTCATAGTTTTTTTTAAGATCAAGAAGTTCAACAATAAGATCAACTTTAATCTTTGAAATGTGAACTTACGGCATATTGGTTCAACAGGGATGTCATATTTCCCTAGAAGGAGATGAAGATAACTCGGACAAGCCAAAGATGTCGGACAGCATGGCACACAAGAAGTGCGATGGGATTTGTTAAAAAAATTGAGTTTAATTTGGCTATTATTGGAGGATGAAGTCAAGTACAACTTCCTTGAGGAGAAAAGCGCGGTGAGTCTGTGGTCAAGACTCGTAATTGACTATTCGGGATCATCGTTACTTAATCAAATGTACTAAAAGATAAAACAGTTTTGTTTCTCAATAAAGAAGGGTACTGCTCTTCACGATCACGCAGTGTAATTTAACAAGGTGTTATCTAAGTTGAAGATGATAAAAATAGATGATCTTAGTGAAGATAAATTTTTCTACTTAATATCGTCATTGCCAGAGCATTTGAAAACCACCATGTTACATGGAAAATCTGCAAATGAGAACCCCTCGGGGGCCCATGTGATCAAGGGATTGAGGGGGGATGAACTCATGAAGGAAACTCAGAAATCAGAGTCTACTTTTTCGAGTTACTTGGTGGTCGAGTGGACTTCAAGTGGAAAAGATAGTGCACATAAAGGAGAGGTTCGTTGCCACTATTAAAGAGGGAAATGGCACTACAAGAGGGAGTGTTGCAAATTTTTGAGTCAGGGGGATGCCAACTTTGTCAGTATCGGTGAATCAGGTGATAACCTCAGTTGTGTTATTTTTCATGTTCTAAAAATGTGGTTATGGTTGGTATCTTGATTTGGATAGTTCTTCTCATATTTGCTCCGTGAAGGTTATGTTTGCTACTTACAAGATTGCAATAGGTCGATCTTTGAGCAAGGGGATGGGTGAAAGTTGAGACATAGTAGGTGAGGCATTGAGGGGACAGTTGAGTTGAAGATGTAATATGGGAAGTGGTTCACACTGTAGAAGATCATGCATATTCCTTTGTACAAAGGGAACCTAATATCCTTGGGAACTCTGAATGCATGGGGTTGCAAGTACATAGCTTGAGGTGGAGTTCTATCGATTTGGAAAGGTCGCCTTAAGGTGATGATGGGAAGGAGAGGAATTTAACACAACCTCTACACGCTTTGTGGTAATGGAAAATGTTGGTCAAGTGTTTCAAAGGCCAACGTTCCTGAAGCATCTAGTCCGCCGCTACTAGAACCACTGAAACGATATCACAACGTTCAAATATCGTCAAAAGGTGCAGGTTGCCTCGAGGTAAGTGCAGTTCATATGGAGGATTTCATCTCAATTTTAACACCTATGTGGGTATGTACTTGAGAAGTCATACAATTTGAGAAATAAAAGGTGAAGATAAATTTGACTACCAAATGAAGCCACTGAATCGTGTTGTTTACAAGAGCAGAACAAATTTAACAAGTTAACCGCAAGTGGCGCCTGACCGCTATTTGGGCAAAAACTAAGCATTTTTATTGAGCACAGTTTGTTCTCTAAGTCAGGTTGTATGGCTCTTATCGTTTGACTATTTCTTCAAATTTATGCAACGGTGAAGGATCAAGACTACCACCTAGAGTTTTTTAGATCTCTATAAACAATTGCATCGACCTCCATGAGGGATAGTATTTCATCTCAGAGTTTTCATTCTAAATAGTAGATTATCTTCTCGTGAAGCTTGGGAGATAGATAGATTCTTAGTATGAGAGTATTGTAACCTCTTATGTCGTCTCTACTTAAATAATATCTCGATTATTTCTCCCTGGATTAAGTTTGCCGAACCGGGACAAATTGTGTGTTGGTATGTTTGGTGCCATCTACGTTCTGCTATACTTTCACTGCATCTATCATTACAACTGGTATCTGAGCTCCTTCGAAGTTTCATCTTCCTGTTAGGGATTAAGGCATAACGAAGTGGTTAGAATGAGGGGCGACAACCGATCTAATGAACACCCAAGCAATGTGGACCAAACCAAACACAAGAAGCACCCAATTTTGTCCCGGTTCGACGAACCTAATCTGAGGGAGAAATATCTGAGGTATTATTCAACTAAAGAAAATAAAAGAGTTACAATAGTCTCACTAAGAACTTATCTATCTCTCAAGTCTTACTTGAAGATACTATAATGTTTACAAAAGAAAATTATTAGATGAAGTACTACCTCTCACGGAGGCCATTACATTGTTTTATAGAGATCTAGAAGAAACTTTATGTTGTAGTCTTGATCCAACATCATCTGATATATTCTGAAGAGAAAGCCATATAATAGGATCCGTACGGTATAACTTCGAGCACAAACCTGGGCTCAAACAATTCCCCAAGGAACAGGCGCAATAGCCCCAACCTACTGGTTGCAATCGATTGCAATATAGTGTAGTCAATTGTCAACTTCCAGACAACCAAAACTACAACCTTCTTCGTCTCCCTTCTCTGCTTAGAACATCTTCTCGCTTCGCTTTATTCTCTTCTCATCGAACCTAGTATGCAAGACATACACCCAATAATCTCCACATTGGATTACATACACATGCTTCCACACTTATATGATTTAATGCTTCTATACTCTTTCCTTTCTCCTCTTGTAGATAATGGGATTCAGGGGCTCCTTTTGCCAGTCGAATTTACGTCCATCTGTTATTTCTCCAATCGTATGGCCCTCAAGGGCATAACACGGTAGGTGTCAACATGGAAGCGCCACCCACTGCATGAACTCCACACACCTCAATGCATCCTCCACCTTTCCACAATATTCAAACATCTTGATCTTACTTTAGTGATTCTAGTGGCAGCAAACTAGTTACTTTAGGAATGTTGGGCTTAGAAACACTTGGTCGAGATTTTCCATTCCCACAAAATTTGTAGAGGTTGTGTTGAACACCCTTCATTCCCCTCATCACCTGCGATGACCTTTCCAAACTAACAAAACTCCACCTCGAGTTGTGTACCTACATCCCCGTGCTTCCAGAGTTCCCAATGATATTAGGTTTCATCTCAACAAAGGAACATGCATGACCTTCTCAATGTGAACTCATTTCTATCTAGTATCTTCAACTCAACTGTTCTTTCACCCACTATGTCACAAATTTCACCAGTCCCCGTCCTCACACAATGTCCTATTGCAGACTTGTAAGTAAACAGTATCCCCCTCTGATAGTAAATGTAAGAAGAACTACCTGAATCAAGAAACCAGTAAGATTAGAAGAACTACTTGAATTAAGAAACCAGCCAGAATCCAAATCTATAGAACTTAAAACAGGAAGACAGTCTAAGTTATCACATGATTCAGCGATATTGACTATGTTGGCACCCTTCTAATTCAACAACTTGTGACAATTTCTTTTGTAATGCTTAATTGCTATGGAATGGTGGCAACATATCCCACCCTTTCACGCACTATTTCTTCCAACTGAAGTACCCTTCACCGCCATGCAACTCCATGAAGTAGTGCCTAATTTTTGAGTTTACATCCTTAAATTCATCATTCTTGAAGCCCTTAATCACACCGGCCACGAAGAGCTTCTCCTTGGCAGATTTTCCATGTAGTATGGTGGTTATCAAATGCTTGTATGAATCTGACAATAAATATATCAAGTTAAAAGCTTTATCCTCTTCGCTTAGATCATATGCATTTATTGCCTTCAATTTAGATAACACCTTATTGAATTCTATTATCGTGAAGAATAATACCTTCCTTCATTGAGAAACTAAACATTATTCTCTTCCAGTACATTTGATCCAGTAAAGACGATCCCGAATAGTCAATTATGAATCTCGTCCACAGACTCACGGTGCTTGTTTCCTCAAGGAAGTTGCACCTGATATCGTTCGCCAATGACAACCGGATTACAAACTCAAGGCCTTTAAATAAATCTCATCCTACTTCTCCTGCTTCATGCCGGCTGGCTTTCCTTTATCCCCTTCTAGGACAAGATGCAAGTCCTGTTAAACCAATACGTTGTACATGTCCACCTTCCAGACTTTAAAGTTGATCTTACCGTCAAACTGCTTGATCTTCGAAAAACTATGATATGTTATCTTCTCCAAGGAACTCGAGCAACCTTAGCTCTAATACTAGTTGTTAGGAATTAAGGTGTAGCAGAGTAGTTAGAACGAAAGGCGACAACCTATCCAATGAACAACCAAGCAATGTAGACCAAACCAAACACAAGAAGCACACAAATTTTTCCCGGTTCGGTGAACCTAATTCGGGGAGTCGAGGAGGAATAACCGAGATATTATTCAACTAGAACACTCTCGCCAAGAACATATCTATCTTTCAAGCCTCACTAAGAGATACTCTGTTGTTTACAATAGAAAACTCTCAGATGAAGTACTACCTCTCATGAAGATCATTACATTGTTTTATAGAGATCTAAAAGAAACTCTAGGTTGTAGTCTTGATCCAACACCATCTGATATGCCCTGAAAAGAGTCATACTATAGAAGTCGTACAATATAACTTGGAGCACAAACCTGGGCTCAAACAATTCCCCAAGAAACACGCCCAATAGTTGTTACCGCCGCTTGCAGTCAACTGCTTAAAAGAGTAGTCGATTGCACTTGAAGTCAAGCCCCAACCTACTGGTTGTAGTCGACTGTCAACTTCCAGATAGCCGAACAACGACCTTCTTGGTTTCCCTTCTTTGCTTCAAACCTCTTCTCGCTTTGATCTATTCTCTTTATATTGAACCTAGTATGCAAAACATACACCCAACAATTCTTTGGTGAAGATGACAGTCATGGTTTCTTGAAGATCAAGGAGTTTAACAGGAAGATCAACTTTAATATATGGAAGGTGGACGTGTACGATGTAATGATTCAAAAAGGCTTCCATATTGCCCTAGAAGAAAATAAAGAGAATCTGAACCAGTCAAAAGAGCCGGAAAACATGGCACAGGAGAAGTGGAATGAGATTTGTATAAAATCATTGAGTTTAATTTGGTTGTCATTGGCAGATGAAGTAAAGTGCAACTTCCTTGAGGAGAAAAGTGCAGCGAGTCTAGGGGAGAGACTCAAGACTATTCAAGATCATCGTTACTAGATCAGATGTGCTAGACGAGAAAATTGTTTCGTATCTCAATTAAATAAGGTACCGCTCTTCACGTTCACATAATGAAATTCAATGATATGTTATCCGAGTTAAAAGCAATAAACACTGATGATCTCAACAAAGAAGAAGAAGCTTTCAAACTTGATATATTCATTGTGAGATTCATACTAGCATTTGATAACCACCGTGTCACACGGGAAATCTGCCAAGGAAAAGCTTTCGTGACCAGTGTTATCAAGAGCTCGAAAGAGGATGAACTCAGGAAGGAAACTTAAAATTGCACTCTACTTCTTATAGTTGCCTAACAGTGGAGGGAAATTCAATTGGAAGAGATAGTGCATGTAAAAGAGGGGTTTAGTTCCTTTCTTGCAGAGGGAGAGAGCATTACAAGAGGGAGTGTCGCAAGTTTCTGGCCCAGGAGGATACCTACACAGTAACTATCATTGATTCATGTAATAACTTTAATTTGTTCCTTTTTGTTTCAAGTCCTAAAGATATAGATTTTGATTGTTATCTTGATTTTTGCAATTCTTCTCATATTTGCTCTGCCATGTTTTCTACTTACAAGTTTACAACATGTTGTTTTTACAAGATGGGGACTGTTGAGAGTTGTGACTTAATAGGTGAGGGGATAAATGAGTTGGAGATGCCAGATGGGCAGGGATTCACATTGTAGATGAGTAGGGTTCACATTCTTAGGAACTCTGGAAGCAGGGGTTGTAGGTACGCAGCTCGAGGTAAAATTCTAATGGTTTGAAAAGGTCGTCATAAGGTGATGATGAGAATTCTACTGGTTTTGGATGGACCCCAAAAATCAGAATGAATAATCATAAAAGGTAGGGAGCTTTTACTTGGACTTGGAGGGAAAGAGACACGATGACCTTTTGCGAGTTCACACACATCACACCGAAAGGCAGATATATCCAACTTCAAAAATAGACTTGAAAATAATTTCTTCAAATAACCAAAAGAAGCATGCCCTAGATGTCGATGCCATAGCCAAATATCTAATTTCTTCTTCTCATCTTTGGATCCTTCCACACTTAGAGCTTAAGTCAACTTGCTCGAACATTCAGATTCTAAATCCAGGTAATAGAGCTTCCCGTGCCTAACCCCATAACCAATCGTCTTGTGAGTCCGAATATTCTTAAACACACAATGGGAAGGCCAAAAAACTACAAAACAATGTAAGGCAGTAGTTATTTGAGCAACAGATAATATGTTGAAATTCAAGGATGGTACAACTAGGGCAGTATCTAAGGTTAGGTTGTTTGTGAGATGTATGGTACCATCGCCAGTAACAGTGGCAGGATCACCATTGGCAGTGGACACAGTTGATTTAGTGGATGGTTGAAAATTTTGAACTTGTCTAGAATCAAAAGTCATATGGTCGGTAGCACCCGAATCAATTATCCATGCACTATTCATAACAGAAGCAGAAATATTAAATACCTTACCATCATTACCTACAGTTGTGACTAATGTAGAGGCGAGTCCAATACTCTTCTCAGCTCTATCAGTTTGTCCCATGGTAGCGGCACAAAGGGAAAAAACAGTGGATCTGATCTTCAGCAACCAATAGCAAACAACACAACTTGACCAGCAAAACGGCAACAATCCAACACCCAAACAGCAACTCCAGAGCGGATCAAAAAACACCAAACACCGAGATCCAAATGTCAAACACAAGATCCAAACGCCAAACACAAGATCAAGATCCCTCTTTCACAAAACACCAAACACCAGCCCAAATCAACCCTTCATCTTCACCCAACAGCAAAGAGGGAGACAGAAGCAACAGTAGAAGGGAGAGAGGGCTGCGAACGGTGCTGGTCGACAGGTAGAGGAGCAGCGCTGGGTTTCGATCAGGTCGCTGCCGTCGAGCGGAAAGGGGGGCGGCGGATCGACGCAGGGCAGCGGCTCAGGGCGAGCCTGGCTGAGCTCGTCGATTTGCTATGTCGACGGGAAGGGAGCAGGGGGTTTCGGCTGCTGGCGTCGAGGAGCAAGAAGGAGGAGGGTGAAGGCGGCGCTTGGGGTTGGGCGGCGTTGGAGGTGAGCTGATCGGAGGGGGCACCGAAAGAGACGAACGGAGAGGAAGGGTTCACAGTGTTGGGGAAGATAAGGCCAGGGGGCTCGTCGGCGGCAAACTCGACTGGCGTCGATCGAGGATAGATCGGGGCTCGATGGCCGATGGGGGGTCGTCGACGGGAGGTGGAGCACGGGGGATGATCGACGGAGGTCGAGGAAGAAGGTAGTGGGTTCTCTGTGTTTGGGGAAGATGAACAGTGCGGGAAACGACAGGGAGATTCGGGGATCGGGATTTGGTCGGGATCGGATCGGGATGGAGGCGTCAGATCCGATCGCCTCCGTCTCTTCTTCTTCAACTAGCCTAGATCTTGTTAGGCTCTGATACCATGAAGAAAATAATTTTGGAGAAAATAATTCTTATTCTTCTTGTTGTTTATTCTTTACTGTATACATCTATATATAAGGATTACATTCTTGGAGAAAAAGAAAAGAGATTAAGAGAAGATTGGGGAGATGAGAGATTTGGGAAATCTGTTTCCTATATTAGGAAACATAATATACAATTACTATTAGGAAACAGATTTCCCAATTACTATATTTCAACACTCGATTTCTCCATCGTCTCATCGTCTTCTTTATCCAATCTAGTATGCAAGACATAAACCCAACACATGTTGGGATCTCACTCCTGAACTGAGAAGAAGTAGTATGTTGGGATCTTCCCCTCTCAAACTCACAATGGATTAATCAATGTGAGGTTGCAGCGGTATCTGGATACAGAAACAGGACTATAAAAGCTAAAGAACCTGCAAGAAAGATTGGCAAGAAGGGTTTGTTTTTTTGTTTTTTTTTTGTTTTTTTGTTTTTTTTGTTTTTTTTTTGTGAGATTTGATCGGGAAAGGTATGTCGAGAGATGGAGTGATTCTGATGAAGACGGGAGCGATTCCGATAAAGACGAGAACCACTCCAGCTCGATGCCGAGGATAAATTATTATAGCCCTTATAGGATTACATGCTCTGATACCATATTATAATTAGAGATGAGAAGAAATACTTTATTAATTGATTATTAATTGAATAAACTGCGTACAATATGTCTTCTATATATAGAAGAGAAAGGAAGACTGAACCAATACTCTATTCGATATGCGACTAAACTAATATCTCTCATAATATAATATCTAACATAATATCTAACAGATGAACTAACACAATATCTAACGAGAAATATGAAACATACCTCAAGCACATTTCCAGAGAGGCATTTTCCTATTGTGGATCTATTAAATGACTAAAATGATTATTTTCTAAAGATTACTGAAAATTGCCAGCCAAGAAGTCTGCACAACTAACCGGGTATGGTTTCTAGTAAACAATAGAATTTAATTTTTGATTTTTGGTGTGTAATGGAATCTAGACACCACATAAATTACAAGAGGAGGTCAATATATTACATCATTGGTAACTAATTCCATGAATCTGAATCAGGCAATGAAAGATCCGATTCCCACCTTTGCAGCATGATGGGATGGAGTAAAAATATACAGAACACTTTTTTTTTTTTTTTGTATCCTGTGCCCTACAGTGTTGCTTCCATGCATACGATAAGAGTCAATAAGGTTTGCTCTGTTTGTTGTCTCTTTTGAGTTGTACTTTCAGCTTCTTTCCACCTAATTGAAAACCGTTCATCACATCGATAGCATTTTGTGCAGATACAGGTGAGTCGTAGCTTACAAAACCTGCAAAGAAAGGGAACCAATGAACTTTCAGCAAAAAAGAAATTGCATAATAAAGTCATTCTCGTTATCATTCTTACCGAAGCATTTACTACCACCGGTCGCCTTGTCAACGAAAACTTTAGCACTTAAAACTCTACCGAATCCCTGGAATGCATTTGCCAGCTCCTGGTCACCAAATTCTTGAGGGATGTGATATATGAATAGATTAGCTCCAGGAGGTCCTACAACAAGAGTAAAACGAATATTAGGATAGAGTTAAACACCAGACTGTTGGAAAGAGGTAGCCAAATGATAAAGGGTTAAATATTTTTGAACCTTCCAGTTGGCCCCCAGAATTAGTGCTGTTGCCGGAAGAAATTGCTACACTATTATTATTTGCATTTAAGTGGTTAACCAAATCATGAGAATTTCCCAAAGGTCTCTGATTCAAAATGGCACCATGATATGCTAGGCGATATTGAAGACCTGGGACACCCGCATATGCTGAACCAGGAAAGCCAGCAGACTGCATTGCAGCAAAATTTCTAGGCATAGAACTTGGGGAAAGTTCGGGATTGATCCCTCGGATTGAATTTCCATGGTCTCCTGGTGAAGCCATATTATGAAAAGAAGTTTGATTTTGCATTGAAGGTAAAGGGTACTGCATAAGTCCGTAACTTCCAGGTGCCTGCCAATACATAAATAACAAAGTTCACTTTCATTGTCACAAGAAACAAAATCAATCTAAATTAGCCCAGGAAGTTTTTGTTCTCCAAAAAACACAGACCATATAAGAAGTTCAAATGCAAACAGAGAATCATAGGTCATTATCCTTTGATACTGAGTTGAAAAATATACCATGCAAAATTCAGAACTTGATGTCTAAACTTCAAAGGGACAGGCAAATCATCATAAAATAATTGATCACAATGTAAACTTCATTAATTAGCAAATAGATAAGACTGGCATGAGACCTGATAGCCAAACCCATTGTATGGAGGCATATATCCCATGGGCAATGCTCCAAAAATTGAAGGTTGCTGTATACAACTGGAATTTGTCATATTAGAGGCCTGAGCTTTTTGAGCCCTGCGGGCTTGCCTTTCCTTCTCTGTATCAGCCCACTTGACAACCAAAGGCACACTTGATCCCTGAAATGTAAAATAAGATCAAAGACCATAACGGCAAGAACTTGCAAGATAAAGGCCGAAGCTAAATCATTTAAATCAGAACTTGTGGATTCCAACTCGTGCTGCTCTTTTACCATGGTACATATTAAATCTACCACGATCAGAAAATGGAAGTTGTGCGATATTGCCGGGAAGAAAAGAATTGAATAAAGCGGAAAATCATCAAGACATCAAGAAGGGAATAGGTATCCTGTGACTCTGAGTGAATGTATTGGGCACTTGTTGCAAATAATGACCGTCATCACAGAAAAACATGGGTACCGTTGACAAATATAGGGAGGCAGATAGGTGTCATAAGATACCAGGACAAGAAGATAGGTGACAAGGCATACAGAAGCGGAAGATGATGAAAAATATCAAAAGGGAAGCGCTCATGAAGTTGACAGAAGTCACAGAACAATAGAGACCAGAACAAATGCTACAGCTGCATTTGAAATCCAATCTAAAACAAAAATATACAACAACAACATCAACAACAACAAAAGCACCAAGATAAGAGACAGGACAATCTGGGAAAACACATGTACCACAGTTAACATGTCAAAGTTATAGACAAGTGGAAGAGGGAGGAAAAGCGAGAGAGCTACAATAAATACTAAATAACTAAAACATCAATCATGATCTTGCAGTTGATCTAAATTAGTCTAGCACAGAAACCAGAATACATAGGAATGGAAGAAAAAAGATGCTAGTTTGGCACCATGTTGTCAGTTGTCGTAGAAGAATTTAACTAATACAAATTGCAGCAACAACACCAAAGTCAAACAAAACAGGGTCAAGACACATGGATATGCATATTCATATCTGATGTGCATATTTCAATCTGAAAATCAGTACGCTACAAAACAACATGAAAAGAAGATCACGATAGGAAGCGCTATGGTAGTAGCATTTATGCATAATTTGGTGACAAGTTACCAGAAAAGATGTACTTATTCCACTTCTTCAATGTATCACAATCAAAACTTTTTATACTGCACCAGGCAAATGCTTCCCGATGATAATCAAAGTAACACGAGATGGATTTTAAAAAGAAAACCCACCCAATACAAGATAGTTCCCGCTAAAGATTCGAGCATTTAACTGGCTGGCTATTAGAAATGCCATTGATTAGGCACAATTGACATGGTCCACGAAGCTGTGTCATGTGTAACCTAGAGAACGAAATGGTGGATCACCTCCTCGTTAACTGCAAATACGTTATATCTATATGGGTGGATATGCTTCACAGGTTCGGTATCTCAGCAATAGACGGATTTGGTTCAGGCCGTTTGGGGAGTTTGGAGGGATATCAATGTCTGCAAGGACAATAGCAATATGTGGGAAATTGGGGTAGTCGCAATTTGTTGAACGATATGGCTAGAAAGGAATAGTAGAATTTTTATACCAACACACAAACACCTCACACATCAACAAAAATCTTACATGATTAATGTTAATATCATATTCTGGTCTCAAACGGCAAAGAAGGTCAAGAAGATATATGCGAATGTTACTGCATCCACACATGAGGCAGACTCCTAGGACAGGGTGGGGACTCCGGATGGCGAGTGATCGCCAGGTGGATGAGTGCTAATCTCATACTTGGGTATGAGGTTCTTTTGGCTAGTTCGGTGGTGTTAGAAACCGATTTTTGTAATATTTGTACATTATTATTTTTCAGGCAGGGAACTATCTTGTATTGAGTGGGTTCTCTTTTTGTGGGGAAGGAGTTTCATGGCCTGCGTTGGAACTCATGAACTTCATATCCCTTATTTTGGTTGTATGTTTCGTTAAAAGCTTATTAATGGAACGTGGGAGGCTTTGAACCCACTGTTAACGATAAAAAGAAACAAGTGATGGAATTTATTTTTATTTTTATTTTTATTATTTTTTATTTTATTATTATTATTATTATTATTTTGAAAACAAGGATGTAGTCGTATACTCACTCTCACCCCACAACAGGGAATTGGTGCAAGTTGGATTTGAACATGCGACCTCTTAGAGCGAAGAGGCTTCTCACTAGACCTCAGTGGCACTAGCGACTAGAGATGGATTTGATATCATAAAATAGCTAACTGACTCCTCTTGAATTGATTATGTTGGCCCTTTATAGGTTGCCATTCTTCTTAAAGAAAAAGTTGAGAAAATAAAAGGAGTGACAATAGCTGTTGTACTCCAATGTCCAAACTCCACTTTTTGCCTAAAATGTACTAGGTTAAAGTGGATGTTCTCCTTTTATGAGACAGTTATTTTGTACCAGGTGTGTAATATGAGAAAATTATCATATAATTTCTTCAGTGGGCAGTAAATTAATTGTACTCTATTTATGCAATTGTTAGAACATACCTCCATCCTATGCTTCCCGTTAATGGCCTCTAGAGCTGCCAAAGCTTGTTCCTTAGTCTCATACTTCAAAAAGGCACAACCTGCTACATTATACAAATGCAAACAAACCATAAACAATTGGAAACACATGATTTAAATGGATCACAAAATTTTTAGGAGCGTGCTTTACCTTTGCTTGTATGTTGAGAACCTCTAAGAATTTGCAAGTCTTTGATATTACCGTGCTTCGAAAACAATGCCAAAACTTCAGCATCAGAAACACTCTTTGGAAGCATACCAATGAAAAGCTTGTGTTCTGAACATAATCAATATAAATTAATAATAATCTTTCTCCAATCAAACTGAAAAAGGTGAAAGTCTACACTGAAACAATGATTTAAAATGTGAGAGAATCTTATTCTGGACAAGGGAATAAATCAGAACTAAGATTCTAAAACATCTTTGTATTAACAAATTCAAAAATATAAAAGAGAGTTTTGCTTCGTAAACCAAACCTAATCTTTCCAATTCGCCATCAGCATATTTTACTTGTAATGGACTAGAGGCCTGAATGAAGCAGAGTAGTAAAGCTTTGATTAGAGAGTAGTAAAGCTTTGATTAGAAATTACGAATAGAGGGGAAAAATACAACTTTCACAGGAACATAATATAAGAATACTGCTATGCTTGATATCAATTCAAAGCTGAATCAAGGAGAAACATACACTGTTCGGTGAATAGTAGAAAACAAAACTGTAACTAAAACAGACCAGTGGCATTACAATTCATCTAAATAATTTAAGGTAAACATATGAATAGTCTCTATTCAACATTAAAGATAAATTCCCCGGGAAGAGTATGGAAATACAGCAGAGAACAGTAACTTTAAGTTGTTGACCTACCTATAAGAAAGCTTTTGAGTGAGGGCAGTTTAAAAACTAGGATCAAAACACTAGGAATATAGATTTTGTGCCTCAAACTTGCATAGAAAGTCATCTCCCCATATCAGATTTCCTCCTTCCATATGGAAAAATTCTCTTCTGCATATCAAGTGAGAGCAATGAAAAAAGATCACTTTATATTGGCACTATACAAAAAGTTAAAGTTAATACATGGCAATTTGCACTTTTTGGTTTTAAAACATCAAGTCAAGCTTATGAGGAATTAGTTAATTGCAACAAGAAATGAATACATATCATCATAAAACTTTTAGGCCCTGTTTGGAAACAAAGTTAAGATAACTTTAGTTAGTTAACTTTAGTTATCTTAACTTTGGAGGTAAAGGTATCCTAACTTTAGTCACTATACCTTTATCTCCAACCTAAAGTTAATTTTAACTTCAATAAAAACTTGGCATTTGGGAAGACCCAAAGTTTCGCGTTTGATAGAGGAGAAAGAGAGTGTACTCATTAAGAAAAACGAGGTTAGAGTGGAGTTTAGATTACTGCAGCTATCTCAACTTTTGAGGAGAGATGCAGTTATCTTAACTCCAAAATAGGTGCCAAACGGGTCAAAGTTAGGATAATTGTGGTATTTTAAAGTTAAGGGAGATAACTCCACTTATCTAAACATAACTTTGTGTGGAACTTTGTTCCCAAACAGGGCCTTCTTGATAAAGTAGTCACTGCTAATAACATCCTTAAGATGCATGGTTTTCAGGTTGACCTTTTATGAAATATTGATCACAGTGAACAGAGTGGACCTGCCAACCAGCAATTCCTGTAGGTGGTAACTAAGCTAGTTATCGTTAATCCAAGAGATATTAAAGCCACGCCTACATACATACATATATACAAATTAAATGAAATTTTAATCCAGGCAGAAACTTAGGCTAATTATTGATGGAGAGGATTAGATTTGATGTATAACAATATATGTATGGTTCTATATTTGTAAAGAGAATCCATAGCCACAAGGTTGGCTTGGATCACAGAGAAGCTTTAAGACTAAGAAAAGGTAGGTTCCCAGTAAAATGAGTCAAAATTGTAAAATCAAACATGTTTGCATTCTCCTGACTGTCGTGCTGCTAAAACGAACTATAACTCTTTCAATCCATTCTTTCTTCCTTTCTAAACAAAAAACAAAAAGAACAAAAGAGAAAATAAATAAATAATGCTAACAAACTTTTCAGCAGACTTTTTCCCAGAGTGAAGTGGGTCGAGGCTAAAATACTAATAAGGGGCTTGCGGTATTTTTAAGATTTTCACAGCGTTGCTCTCATGCGTCTAAGTTTTTAATTATGATATGTCAAACACTTAATGTTACTATCTGCCTAACCACTCGCTTCTAATGATCAACAAATTTTTCCTAGTAACAATTAAGTCTCATGTATCGTATTCAAGCATGAGGCCTTTGAAGTGTACTTACTATAGACACTCTGCATTATATATATTTTAATTCTTCATCTATTACAGCATTAACCATGTATATTCCGAGGCAAGAGAGAGGTGCCACAGAAGGCGACAAGGCGACAACTGACTAAAGCAACATGAAGAAAATTAAATAATAATTGAAATATATATAAATAATCTGTAATTTACCATGAAATTTACTGGGAAATTGATCAATTTTCCTTATCTTACTAGATTGAATTTCATTTTTTCAATTCATTGTATCGACGAATGAGAGATAAGATAATTGTTCAATTAGAAATAGTGTAATTGTAAAACAAGAAAAACAGAAGAAATAAAAAAAATGAAGAAATAATTTATTTAAACTTACCAAGGGGTATTAGTGATAGCTTGATGTTTTTGCGAGGAGACACAAGTGATTGCTACATCATTCAATAGATAACAAAAGGCATAAAAGGTTTATTGTTTTTTTCTTTCAATATACCCATTAGTGGTCATCAACGTAGCCATAAACGGTAGTGGTCAATAGTGTTTCAAAGAAGAAAGGTTTCCTTTAGTAAGAGAAAACCTGACAAACTAGCATTCTGGCCCCTACGCAGCGCGTAATGCTACATAGAGTATATTTCCTAGATTGCATTATACTACAAGAGAGAAAGTGTCGAACACACAAGCTATTAATAATGATGTGGTTTAAATGGGCTCCACATTCTTGTGTCGTGTAATCATGGACTACATTACTATACTACGGTGCATTATTCTCTTGCTTCAGTTCCTGTTTCCTCGCAAACTAACAGGCCCTAAGCAGCAATCCAATGAAAAAGTTTCACTTTCTCTCGAGGAACTATCTGACATTCAATCAGTTCCTTTCTTGACCAGGTAGTTATTGTCTTAATTGAACACATATTCTCAACTCAAATGGCGCACGGTAAGTGTGAACTGCCCACAATTAACTAACTAGCATATTTCATACCACGACTTATTGGTTCACCTAAAGCTGCTCAGAACTAAATGGAGAGTAGAAAACATTAATTAACTGCCCACAAGCCACAATTAACTAACTAGCATATTTCACACCGCGAATTATTGGATCACCTAAAGCTGCTCAGAACTAAATGTTAACTGCCCACAATTTAACTAACCACCATATTTCATAGTTCATACCTCGAATTATTCCTTCACCTTAAGCTCAGAACTACATGGCACGTAGTAAAACATTAACTGCCCACAATTAACTAACTAGCATATTTCACACCTTGAACTACCACTTCACTAAAAAGCTCAGATATCCAACTAACCACTACGATGTGAGCTTGATTAGCTCACCCCAAAAAGTCAACTACCTGCAGATTAGAGGGTTTTGGCAAATCTAAAACAGAGCAAACAGTCACAATCACCAACAAAAACACGAAAAATCCAAACAACCAAGCATGCAACCAACCGACATTCGTAGATCTAACGACAAATTCAACAACCAAAATATCCATTTTAAAAAAAAAGATGGATCTAGAAACATACTCCAGGAAGCGTCTTCTTATTATGACATGCATTCACTGCCTTCTCCGCCTCCTCCCTCGACGGACAGATCAAGAAGCAGCAACCTAGGTTTCCCCAAAAACAAAAACAAATTCCTCAAAATTCGCGCCAGCATTTTCAAGATCCGCACCAAAATTCACCCCCAAAGCAAAATTCAAACCTCTCGAAGCTTTCGTGGTCTTATCCTTGATGACGTTTACCTCGTCGACGATTGCGAACTCCTTGAACATGGCCAACAGTTGAGCTTCCGTCATGTTCTTCGGGATTTGGCCGACGAACAGCTTCACGCTTTCGCTCTCGTTCTCTTCCGACTTCTCCTTCCCGTTGTGGTTCTCCTCCACCGCCATTGACAGTTGTGTCTCTTCGTTCTCTGCGCCTTCCGCCATTAGAGAAAGACGGAAGCTTTTTTCGATCGCTTCGGATTTTTTTTTAATTTAATTTTTTTTCTTCTCTTGTTTTCTTTTTTCTTGTTGAAATAAATGAATAGTAGTTTATAATTTGAGGGGGAAGACCAAAGCTTGTAATTAGATTAGGGGAGAAATGATTAGTGAGAGAGAGAGGAATAGCTTAAAAAGTGTTTAGTTGCTCTTTCCTAATTAATTATTGGTGATTAGGAATTTACGAAAGTGCCACCAGATGAGCGTTGCAAAAAAGGGAACTGAAATGTGACACGTGGCGGTTACTTTGGAGGGTTATTTACGGTTTCAACCTGTTAGTTCACGGCATATGGGCGGTGTTTTTTATAATTTTGGGATGAGTGAGGGGCTATTTTGGGAAAGAGTACCAGGCTGTACAATGTTACCTACAGCGGGAAGCGGAGCACGTGAGTAACGGGGTAAGACAAGTGGGATGTGGGGACCTGCTGGGTTACCTTACCGTTATAAAACCAATCCCAACAAATTTCCGAGAAGAGAGGAGAGAAACGGAACACAGTTTTTTTTGAGTAACTGGATAGTGCCTTACGGCACCAGCCAACTGAAACGGAACACAGTTGTTTTAGGATTTATGTAGATGCTACAAAATATTGGGGGATGTTATATCTAAGAAGGGCCAATTTTAAAACGCTTCGGTATTAATATTTGTTCTCCAAATACCTGTCACTGCTTTAATACATATGTTCTAACTGTTCCTCACTGCTTTGAGTACTAGATTCACTAAAGCAATGATAGATTGTTGGATATACCCTAGTTTAAATATTGTTAAGTGTGCATAGTACACACTTCTAATTAAGCTAATTATCTCGGTGGGTAAAGCACTAGATACTAGAAAAAAACCCACATTCTCTTGTAATAGAGTGGGCATGCACTAGGGATGCAAACGGAGCGACGAATGTGAAGATATATTTTTTTTTTTGATTTAACTGAGTATCCTCCCTCCTCCTCAGTTGGAAGACTAATCTCAGTCCCGTAGCGAGGCTTTGCAAATGGGCCTAAGATTTGAGGCCCATGGCTACTGGCCACAATATAGTGTTAACCACGGGTTTCGAACCCAGGATCTCGGAGGAGCATACTCCTGGTCCTGGCGTCTCCCAACCACTAGGCCACTATGTTGTGGTTAATGTGAAGATATATTTGTAGTAGGAATATGGATATTGCTCACATACATATCTCAATAACTATATTCAATAAAAATAGATTTGAATTGGAAATGAATACAGATATTAGTCAGATATATACATTAAAAAGTAATTAGTGTTAAGGAGAAAAATGAGTAAAAGTTTTCAATTTTAATATATTTTCACGTAAAATATAATTATTTTTACAATTAAACAAACGATTGAATATATTGGTATAAAATATAATGGTAAGATGACCATAACCTTTGTATTTCACAAACAATTTTTTTTTATGTTCGGATATGTATTCGATTATTCAGATAGTTTTAGCAATATTTATCTCTAAATCGACAAATACGCAAATATAAATATCTGTATCAGCGAAAATACAGATACCGAATCAGATCAAATTAGATTTATCCATATCCATTTGTACCCTATCTTTCACCATAGAACACCTCCGGCGTGACCCCCCCTTCCAAAAGTTTGAGAAGATCTTGGAGGGGTACATATTCTACGGCACAGCCAATTGGTCGTAGATGTTCATTTTGAGAAACAACCTGTACCATAATGCAAACGAGATTTGGACTCTATACTTCTTGCCCAGTACTGGTACTAAGTAGCACAATAGGCAACAACATCCTCAATGTTAGAACCACTGGTTTTCTAGGATTTGCATGAATCTTCTTAGTTCAGAAGAAGTACTCGGATCAAGACCTGAAGCCAGACCCAGATCAGAGACAGCCCCAGATTTCAAATCTGAGAAAGAATCCAGTGTCGGCATCCCAAAAAACCGAATGTTACAGAATGAAGCTTATTCCTCTGCTTTTTTCACAAACACAAAGGTAAAAAGATTAGCAAAAAAAAAAAGTGAACAGTTTATAACAAACAGGCAGGGCCACTGATGAGAAAAAAAAACAAGAAAATTGATAATCAAGTCAAGTGGTCTCTGGTCCCCTACAAAAAAAAATGCCCGTTTAAATCTGACAAAAACTCAAATAGCACACCCTGGAACCTCTCCATTCTATAACTGCTGAGCCATATATAGTAAATAAATATTCATACTTCTTACCAATGGTCCAATGCGAAAGATTAAAGATAGCAAGTGAAATCTTATATTCACAGAAGAAAACTAGCTGAACTTTTTTTACAAGGAAATAGTAACGACATTCTTTTAGCGTGATATTTACACTGTCTAGAACTAGAAAAAGAAAATGTTCAGTAAAACTAAAGAATCTGTTAGGATTAGAGCCGGGCAATTTTCCGAGGTACTTTTAGTAAGGAGTGAGGCCATATTGTGAAAATAGGGGCTTGATATTTGTGGATCTCACATAAGATAAGAATTGACCAGGCAAATCTTCGAGGAATTATTCAGCAATGGGGATCCTGCCTGATTCAGGACGAGGAAATAATGTTAATAGAAGAATAAGACAAAGTTGTGTAGATGGAATGTGTGATTATGAAAACTCGCTATACAGATGGAAATTTTCCGTTAGAAAGAGCATGGTACTCACCCTGCACTTCGCGCAAGGTAACAAATTGTACTATATCATGTGTAGCAATCTTCCCAGTGCAGCTCTGTAATCGCTTACTATTATCACCGTCCAATATCTATCAAAAAACATGTTTTTTTAGGGATATCTATCAAAAAACATGTTTCAGATGGAAATTAGCTTTAGAAGTCGTGTTGGTAATTTGTTTGTCAAAACAAACCAGTAACTGTGAAACTTTGAGGAATTGGTTAGACATGAGACTTGTTAATGAGAGATCAGAAGTTAAAAGGAGTCTCTGCCTAATATTATAGAAACAAAATACAAGCACCAATTATCTTGGGCTTGAAGGCCATTTTCCTACTTCTAAGCCACAATTTTTTTTCTTTGGAATGACTAGTGAAATTATCACTTGCACGAATGGGTCAATAAAAATTAACTAGTACCTGCATTTCTCTAAAATCAGTATTTCCTACTCTAACTATAACAATCTGCTTTAAGAGAGCCCTCTGCTTTGAGTCAGGTCGGGTTTAAAAGTTAACTACCATAAGAGTGCTCGTGTCCCTATTGCTCTGTCGGATACAGATACGGAAGCACACGCTACCATCCTCAACTATCAGATAGATGGATTCCCTATAAAATACCTGTTAGAAAATGAGTGTTTTAGACACTATTTTCGAACCGATTTTTGAGCAATTTTTTGAGTAAGATCCTCAATGAATTATTGAGAGATCTTGATTGATTTGTGTTCTCCTTCGTGAGTAGATCAAAATCATATATTGGTTCGCTAAAATCGGTTAAGGGGTGAATGAGAAATTGTCTCTCAAAGTGAGACGTTTTCATTCTTGAAAATGGGTTAAGGGAACATAGTCCCACATCGGAAATAACAAAGGAAATAGAAGAGGATATATAGTAATCTCCTTCTAAGCATTGTAAGATGGCTAGAAGAGAGGCTCTCTCTCGCGCGCGCAGGGGGGGGGTGCAAATCACGGACCGGTTTACATGCGACTTGTGTGCGCCCGCACGACCTGCGGACACGAATGCCGGACCGATTTGATCCCACCCCGTGCAGAGCCACCTTTTGCTACAGTTTTCTTTTTGTAACGGCTGAAATGAATGCAGAAACGGTTCTGTCTGCCGTTTCAGTGCTGTATTTAATATTTTGTCTGCCGTTACGCTGAAGGCATTCAATTCACTGTCTGCCGTTACAGTGGAGGCTGTTAATGCCTTGTCTGCCGTTACAATGAAGGCTGTTAATGCCTTGTCTGCCGTTACAGCAAAGGCTGTTAATGCCTTGTCTGCTGTTACAGAATAACCCAGGCTCTATAAATAAGAGGCCTCCCCTTTCCTTTCTGCCCTGCAAAAACCAGATCCTATTCTCTCCTTCTCTTCTGTACTGTTCGTCCGTCCTTCTGTCGTTGGTAAGTCAGGTGATAGGTTCAAGCGCTTGTACTCGGTTCGGGAGTGATACGTGGTGCCTACGGGATCGCTCCGAGTCGTTGCATCCTGGGAGACAGACGCCTCCGTTCAATCCAGCAACCGGAGAGAGGCGCAATCTGTTTTAAGGATACTGTGTGATACACAGGCCTCGGCTTTCTTGGACTTGTAATTTTTCATTTGCTTACTGTAAGTTGATTAATTTATTTTCCTTTTCTTTTTCTTTCGGATTTCCCTCCTCTGTTCCATTCTCGGTTTTCCTGTGCCTCTCTATCTTTCTTTGTAAAAGAAATTTTGTAAACATTACTTGTAACAAACTTAAAACAGATTTCGATTTCTTTCATTTTCGATTTTGAGGCACGGTTTTTCTTTTTATTTCTTTTATCTGGAAAACTTACACTCGTGTTGTGTAAATTTCAGATTCACGATGACTACTGCATTGGACAATGTTGTTGTATCTGAAACGGTCTATGTGCCGGTTGTTGATACAATGCAAGAACCGATTGCTGCTGCGGCACGAGTGCCAATGCCCACCGTTGTACCTGTCTCAGTCTCCCATGGGGAGAAACCTGAGAAGTTCAACGGGCAGAACTTTAAGAGGTGGCAACAGAAGATGATGTTCTATCTGACCACACTGAATCTTGCAAGGTTCTTGAACGAAGATGCTCCAGATCTTAAGAAAGATGAGCAGGATAACCAAGTCATTGCCGCTGTGGATGCTTGGAAAAATGCTGATTACTTGTGTAGAAATTACATAATGAACGGATTAGCCGACTCTTTGTATAATGTTTACATTGACAAAAGAACAGCTAAAGAACTTTGGGAATCACTAGAACATAAATATAAAACTGAGGATGCCGGCGCCAAGAAATTCATTGTGGGCCGCTTCCTGGACTATAAAATGGTAGATTCTAAAACAGTAATCAGTCAAGTTCAAGAACTACAACTAATCTTGCATGAGATTCATGCTGAAGGTATGAACTTAAGTGAAAGTTTCCAAGTGGCTTGTATAATTGAAAAATTACCACAAGGTTGGAAAGACTTTAAGAATTACCTAAAGCATAAGCGAAAAGAAATGGGCATTGAAGATCTCATTGTCAGGCTTCGTATTGAAGAAGACAATAGGGGATCTGAAAAAGTTGGACTCCTCAGCCATGCAGCTAAGGCAAATGTAATGGAACATAAACAACGTTCCAACAAGCACAACAATAAGGGTCCGAAGTTGGGGCCTAAGGGAGGAATCTCCAAGAAGCCGAAGTTTCAAGGCAAGTGCTTCAATTGTGACAAAATGGGTCACAAGTCCACTGAATGCAGACTTCCCAAGAGGAACAGGAACAGAGAAGCAAACTTGGTTCAAGGAATTGCTCAAGATGTCTCCGATATCAACCTCTCAGCTGTGATATCAGAAGTGAATATGTTAGGTTCAAACCCGAAGGAGTGGTGGATTGACACTGGAGCTACTCGACATGTGTGCTCCAATAGAAGTATGTTCTCCACTTTCGAACCATTAGAGAATGGGGATAAAAGGTTTATGGGGAACTCGGCTACTTCAGAAATAAAGGGCCAAGGCAAGGTGATCTTGAAGATGACTTCTGGAAAGGAACTCACTCTGAACAATGTTGCATATGTTCCTGAAATCCGTAAGAACCTGGTATCTGGTTCGTTGCTTAATAACCACGGTTTTCGTTTAGTGTTCGAGTCGAATAAATTTGTTTTGTCTAAAAGTGGAATGTATGTTGGTAGAGGATATATGAGTGGTGGAATGTTCAAACTCAATGTAATGACCATGGTCAATAATATGAATAAAGCTAGCTCTTCTACTTATTTGCTTGAGTCTTCCAATTTATGGCATGGTAGACTAGGACATGTTAATTATGATACTTTGCGAAGACTAATTAACTTGAATCACATACCAACGTTCCAAATTGATTCCAAACACAAATGTGAAACTTGTGTTGAGGCAAAACTAACAAGATCATCATTTAAAAGTGTTGAAAGAAACACCGAACCACTTGATCTAATTCATACTGATATTTGTGATTTGAAAATGATACAAACAAGAGGTGGTAATAAATATTTTATTACCTTCATAGATGATAACACAAAATATTGCTATGTATACTTGCTTAAAAGCAAAGATGAAGCTATAGAGAAATTTATTCTCTATAAAAATGAGGTTGAAAATCAACTCAATAAGAAAATTAAGGCGCTAAGAAGCGACCGAGGTGGAGAGTATGAATCGCCATTTGCTGACACATGTACTAAGCATGGGATTATACATGAAACCACAGCGCCTTATTCTCCTCAGTCCAACGGTGTTGCTGAGAGAAAGAATCGTACATTGAAAGAGATGATGAATGCGATGTTAATAAGTTCTGGTTTACCACCAAACTTGTGGGGAGAAGCTATTCTTTCAGCTAACTACCTTTTGAATAAGGTGCCCAAAAGGAAAGAAGATAAAACTCCATATGAATTATGGAAAGGAAGAAAGCCATCCTACAATTACTTGCGAATGTGGGGATGTCTTGCCAAGGTGGTAGTACCCCCACCTAAGAAAATGAAAATAGGACCAAAAACAGTTGATTGTATTTTCATTGGTTATGCACTTAACAGTAGTGCCTATCGGTTCTTGGTGTACAAATCCGATATCACTGAGATATCAAAGAACACGATAATGGAATCTAGAAATGCATCGTTCTTTGAAGATGTATTTCCATGTAAGTCAAAGGAGGAAGCAAGTTCCTCCAAACGAACACATGAGACTATCAGTGAAGATAGTGAAGACCAAAATGAAGAAGTCGAGGAGGAACCTCGACACAGTAAAAGAACAAGAACGGAAAAATCTTTTGGTCCGGATTTCTTGACTTTTATGCTTGAAGAAGAACCCCAAACCTTCAAGGAAGCAGTGAACTCTAGTGATGGTCCTCAATGGAAAGAAGCCATCAAGAGTGAAATTGATTTTATCTTGCAAAACCATACTTGGGAACTAGTGGATCTTCCACCAGGTAGTAAACCTTTGGGTTCCAAGTGGATCTTCAAGAGAAAAATAAAACCTGATGGATCAATTGATAAATACAAGGCAAGACTTGTAATTAAAGGTTATAAACAAAAGGAAGGTCTTGATTACTTTGATACATATTCTCCTGTGACGAGAACAAATTCCATTAGGATGGTACTTGCCGTAGCAGCTCTACGCAATCTTGAAGTACATCAAATGGATGTAAAAACAGCTTTTCTTAATGGAGATTTAGATGAAGAAATCTACATGGAACAACCTGAGGGTTTTTCATCTCCAGGACATGAAAAGAAAGTGTGTAAACTGGTGAAGTCATTATATGGCTTGAAACAAGCTCCAAAACAGTGGCATGAAAAATTTGATAATGTCATGATGACAAATGGCTTCAAGATCAATGAATGTGACAAATGTGTATATGTCAAAGACACAGAAGATGGATATGTCATTATATGTTTGTATGTAGATGACATGCTTATTATTGGAAGCAATGATCAGATAATTAAATCTGTTAAAAACATGTTAAACTCGAGGTTTGACATGAAAGACATGGGACTAGCTGATGTTATATTGGGAATTAAAATCACAAGAACATCAGACGAGCTTATTTTAAGCCAGTCACATTATGTTGACAATATTCTTGGAAAATTTGATAAAGAGAATTCTGGAATTGCGAGAACTCCAATAGATCTAACTTTACACTTATCCAAGAATAAAGGGGAGAGTATTTCTCAAGTAGAATATTCTAGAATCATAGGCAGTCTAATGTACTTAATGAGTTGTACAAGACCAGACATAGCCTATGCAGTAAGTAAACTAAGCAGATACACGAGTAATCCTGGAAGCGAGCATTGGCAAGCAATTATAAGAGTACTGAAGTACTTGCGTTTTACTCGTAACTACGGACTGCACTATACGAGATATCCGGCTGTACTTGAAGGATACAGTGATGCGAACTGGATATCGAGTGATAATTCAAAATCCACTAGTGGCTATGTGTTTACACTAGGTGGTGCAGCAGTTTCTTGGAAATCCTCGAAACAAACAGTGATCGCTAAATCCACGATGGAATCTGAATTTATCGCATTAGACAAATGTGGGGAAGAGGCTGAATGGTTACGCCACTTCCTTGAGGATATTCCAAGGTGGACGAAGCCTGTGCCTCCAATCTGCATACATTCAGATAGTCAATCTGCAATTTGTAGAGCACAGAGCAATATGTATAATGGTAAATCTAGACATATTCATCAAAGACATAATACCATTAGACAACTACTCTCTACTGGGGTTATCTCTGTGGACTATGTAAAGTCAAAAGATAACATTGCGGATCCACTAACCAAAGGGTTAAACAGAGAGTTAGTTGATAAATCATCGAGGGGAATGGGACTAAAGCCCATGAAAGAATAAGTCGATACAATGGAAACCCAACCTAGTTGACTGGAGATCCCAAGATCTAGGTTCAAAGGGACAACTAAATTGTAAAGACCAAGTTAGACCACTGTAGGGATTTTCCATGTCCATTCCCATAATAAAACAGTGATACCCGCAAGGTAACAGGTTAACCTAGGCTTTTAATGATTCTTATGCGTCGGATATCCGAGCAGAGTAATGCGGGTTACTCTTAAGTAAGAAATCACCTATGTAAGATGGAAGAAGGGCCGCTTCCAAGGGAATAATATAGGGTAATATTCCTGTTAAAATCTTGCAGAACCAGGCGTATGTTCATGGCCAAAACGAACATAACAGTGAGAACTGAAAAAGCGCTAGAAAGATTTCTGTGTGAGATATGTCATCGTTTACACAAATGGCAGAACAGTTCAAAGACATCGCGTCTACTGTTTAGTTAGTAAAGTAAACATATTTTCATAAGGGAAGGTTCAAAGGGTAACACCTACCTATCCTATGCAGAAATCAATCGTTGAATTCTATCACCAAGTCTGTCGGGTCAGTCCGTCGTGTCAGTCTGTCGTGTCAGTCTGTCCTGTCTGTGGTCGTCAATTTTCATTCATGTGGGGATTGTTAGAAAATGAGTGTTTTAGACACTATTTTCGAACCGATTTTTGAGCAATTTTTTGAGTAAGATCCTCAATGAATTATTGAGAGATCTTGATTGATTTGTGTTCTCCTTCGTGAGTAGATCAAAATCATATATTGGTTCGCTAAAATCGGTTAAGGGGTGAATGAGAAATTGTCTCTCAAAGTGAGACGTTTTCATTCTTGAAAATGGGTTAAGGGAACATAGTCCCACATCGGAAATAACAAAGGAAATAGAAGAGGATATATAGTAATCTCCTTCTAAGCATTGTAAGATGGCTAGAAGAGAGGCTCTCTCTCGCGCGCGCAGGGGGGGGGGTGCAAATCACGGACCGGTTTACATGCGACTTGTGTGCGCCCGCACGACCTGCGGACACGAATGCCGGACCGATTTGATCCCACCCCGTGCAGAGCCACCTTTTGCTACAGTTTTCTTTTTGTAACGGCTGAAATGAATGCAGAAACGGTTCTGTCTGCCGTTTCAGTGCTGTATTTAATATTTTGTCTGCCGTTACGCTGAAGGCATTCAATTCACTGTCTGCCGTTACAGTGGAGGCTGTTAATGCCTTGTCTGCCGTTACAATGAAGGCTGTTAATGCCTTGTCTGCCGTTACAGCAAAGGCTGTTAATGCCTTGTCTGCTGTTACAGAATAACCCAGGCTCTATAAATAAGAGGCCTCCCCTTTCCTTTCTGCCCTGCAAAAACCAGATCCTATTCTCTCCTTCTCTTCTGTACTGTTCGTCCGTCCTTCTGTCGTTGGTAAGTCAGGTGATAGGTTCAAGCGCTTGTACTCGGTTCGGGAGTGATACGTGGTGCCTACGGGATCGCTCCGAGTCGTTGCATCCTGGGAGACAGACGCCTCCGTTCAATCCAGCAACCGGAGAGAGGCGCAATCTGTTTTAAGGATACTGTGTGATACACAGGCCTCGGCTTTCTTGGACTTGTAATTTTTCATTTGCTTACTGTAAGTTGATTAATTTATTTTCCTTTTCTTTTTCTTTCGGATTTCCCTCCTCTGTTCCATTCTCGGTTTTCCTGTGCCTCTCTATCTTTCTTTGTAAAAGAAATTTTGTAAACATTACTTGTAACAATACCTGGGCCTACCACTTAAACCGGGTAAACTTAAGAAGACGGAGGACTGGCTTCCGATCATTGACAGAGTGGAGGGTCGATTGGCGGGATGGAAAGGCAAAGTCCCTATCTCTTGGCGGAAGAGTGGTCCTTATCAATTTGGTCCTGTCTAACCTACGTACTTACTACATATCCTTCGAACTCCCGAAATGGGTGATCCAAATAGTTGATCCCATCCGAAAGAGATTCATTTGGAAAGGAGCTGACACGGATAAGGGAGGTTACCATTTGGTCAGTTGGGAAGAAGCATGTATGAAAAATTGCATGGCGGGCTGGGTGTCATCGATCTCAGAGACATGAATCTTGCCCTATTGGGCAAATGGTGGTGAAAAGTATTCCACCCAAATGGCGAAGGTTGGCAGGAGTTCTTTCAGTCTTACTGGCAAGGGAAAGGAATGAGAAGTTTAGGTTTATGGGTGAGTCGTAAGGTTTCGTGGTTCTGGAAAGAGATCGTTAAAGCCAATGAGCCATTTTGTACGACGACTACATCATTTAGAGGCAATGGCCAGTCGATCAAATTCAGCGGGGACAAATGGTGTGGGGCTCATTCACTTAGAGAAAGGTTTCCAGACTTATATGAGCATGCTTCCCAACCACATACTTCTGTGGCCAAAACATGGAGGAGAGGAACTTGGAAACCATCCTTTAGAACTCGACTTTGTCCACCTCTTACCAGATCAGGGAAACCTATTGGAAGATCCAGTAAGATACAAGAAGCTTGTTGGGAAATTTAATTATCTTACAGTTATTCGTCCAGATATTGCATATTCAGCGAGTATAGTGAGTCAATTCATGGCTTCACCTCGTTCGAGCCATTAGGATCCAATTATAAGAATTCTTGGGTAATTGAAGAGTTATCCAGGCAGAGGATTAGTGTATACTGATGGTGGACATTGTCGAATTTCCGGATTCTCAGATGCCGATTGGGCTGGTTGCCCGACCATTAGGAGATCTACCAAATGATATTGTGTGTTTGTCATGGGAAACTTAGTTTCTTGGATGAGTAAGAAACAGAATGTGGTCTCTCATTCGAGTGTGGAATCTGAGTATCGTACTATGACCGATGTCACGCGTGAGATGACTTGGGTCAAGCATTTGCTTAGTGAGTTGGGGTTGTCTAACATGAGTTGATGCGTCTGTATAGTGACAACCAATCCGCTATATATATAGCCACTAATGTTGTATTTTATGAACGTACAAAGCATATTGATGTTGACTGTCATGCGATTCACAACAAAATTAGTGGCACTCCGCATGAGCCTCTGCATATAGAGGCTAGACATATTAGCATTGATCACCAGCTAGTCGAGACTCTCATAAAGTCTCTTGCCAGATCCAGAATACAGTTCATCAATAACAAGTTGGGCATGTATGATACATATGTTCCAACTTGAGGTCGAGTATTAGATATATTGTTATAGTTGTATTAGTTGTTATATTCCAAGTAGAGCCCGTACTTATATATCTTGTATATATACTAGAAATTGTATCTTGTTAAGTAAATCAATAAGAAATAACATATCATTTTTGAGAAGAGATAAAAGAGGCTGTTAATCAGGATTATATGTTGTATCTTAAGATAAACATAAAGAAATCTTAACATAAAGAATGAGGGGAAGATAGAAGCATATTTAGTACAGTAATAAAATGTTAAATAAAATGGGTTAAACCTGAGTGCACCAAGTGAACCTTCTGAGAATGACTCTGGAGTTGATCTGCAACAGGAAGAAAGTGAAAAGTGGCTCGAGGCGTGGGTTGCACTTTCTTTAAGAAACTATTTGGCCGATTCTGAAGATGAATCGTTGATCACCAAACACTTCTCCTGGGATACAACGAGTTTCTGTTTACAGTGCTGCCAATGCTCCAATAGCAGCACGTACCAACTTGCACCACACAAATCAAGTGAAGAAACCGCTCAAAAATTGGATTAGAAGAGAAGGACTGTATTTTTTTTGTGTGTACTTTTTCCCAAAAAAGGATTCCTTTTTATAACCAGTAACCAGGAAGGAATTAAAATTGTCTGCATTTAATCAAAAATGGCTACATCATAATGATCCTTTAATTTTTGAAACGACTATAACATAAAGCTCCTTTAATTCTTGAAACAGATATATTATTAATTGAATTTCAATTTTTTTTTTTTCCATTCAAGAGACCTCTAAGGCCCTAAGATAAACAAGAAAAATAAGATGACAAAGTAATTATTTATGCTGCACTTTCAATTTACTGTGATTGTGATTATATGTTGAAGACATTGTGATTACAGGAGATGATCACAATGGCATTGAAGATTTGTAGTTATATATTCAACAAAATTTTAAGACTAAGGATCTCTGGCAATTGAATTATTTTTTAGGGATCGAGGTAAAGATGGACTTTCCTTATCACAAAGAAAGTATGTGTTGGACATACTTAATGAGAGCTGTATATTAGGGTGCAAGCCATCACACACTTAAATGGACCCAAACTCTAAGCTATTACCAGATCAGGGAGACCTATTGGAAGATCCAGTAAGATACAAGAAGCTTGTTGGGAAATTTAATTACCTTATAGTTATTCGTCCAGATTTTGCATATTCAGCGAGTATAGTGAGTCAATTCATGGCTTCACCTCGTTCGAGCCATTAGGATCCAATTATAAGAATTCTTGGGTACTTGAAGAGTTCTCCAGGCAGAGGATTAGTGTATACTGATGGTGGACATTATCGAATTTCCGAATTCTCAGATGCCGATTGGGCTGGTTGCCCGACCATTAGGAGTCCACCACATGATATTGTGTGTTTGTCAGGGGAAACTTAGTTTCTTGGAGGAGCAAGAAATAGAATGTGGTCTCTTATTCGAGTGTGGAATCTAAGTACCGTACTATGACTGATGTCATGCGTGAGATGACTTGGGTCAAGCGTTTGCTTAGTGAGTTGGGGTTGTCTAACATGAGTTGATGCATCTGTATAGTGACAACCAATCCGCTATACGTATAACCACTAATGTTGCATTTTATGAATGTACCAAGCATATTGAAGTTGACTGTCATGCGATTCATAACAAAATTAGTGGCACTCCGTATGAGCCTCTACATATAGAGGCTAGACATATTAGCATTGATCACCAGCTAGTCGAGACTCTCATAAAATCTCTTGCCAGATCCAGAATATAGTTCATCAATAACAAGTTGGGCATGTATGATACATATGTTCCAACTTGAGGATGAGTATTAGATGTATTGTTATAGTTGTATTAGTTGTTATATTCCAGGTAGAGCCCGTACTTATATATCTTGTATATATACTAGACATTGTATCGTGTTAAGTAAATCAATAAGAAATAACATATCATTTTTGAGAAGAGATAAAAGAGGCTGTCAATCAGGATTATATGTTGTATCTTAAGATAAACATAAAGAAATCTTAACATAAAGAATGAGGGGAAGATAGAAGCATATTTAGTACAGTAATAAAATGTTAAATAAAATGGGTTAAACCTGAGTGCACCAAGTGAACCTTCTGAGAATGACTCTGGAGTTGATCTGCAACAGGAAGAAAGTGAAAAGTGGCTCGAGGCGTGGGT
The DNA here is from genome assembly GCA_017893485.1 of Hemerocallis citrina. Classification (NCBI taxonomy): domain Eukaryota; kingdom Viridiplantae; phylum Streptophyta; class Magnoliopsida; order Asparagales; family Asphodelaceae; genus Hemerocallis; species Hemerocallis citrina. Next base: position 159,928,733 of record CM030365.1, read on the forward strand.
TGTACTTTCTTTAAGAAGCTATTTAGCCGATTCTGGAGATGAATCGTTGATCACCAAACACTTCTCCCGGGATACAATGAGTTTCTGTTTACAGTGCCAATGCTCCAATAGCAGTACGTACCAACTTGCACCACCCAAATCAAGTGAAGAAACTGCTCAAAAATTGGATTAGAAGAGAAGGACTGTATTTTTTTTTTGTACTTTTTTCCAAAAAGGATTCCTTTTTATAACCACTAACCAGGAAGGAATTAAAATTGTCTGTATTTAATCAAAAACGGCTACATCATAAAGATCCTTTAATTTTTGAAATGACTATAACATAAAGCTCCTTTAATTCTTGAAACAGATATATTATTAATTGAATTTCAAAAATTATTTTTTTTCATTCAAGAGACCTCTAAGACCCTAAGATAAACATGAAAAATAAGATGACAAAGTAATTATTTATGTTGCACTTTCAATTTACTGTGATTGTGATTATATGTTGAAGACATTGTGATTACAGGAGATGATCACAATGGCATTGAAGATTGAAGTTATATATTCAACAAAAGTTTCAGACTAAGGATCTCGGGCGATTGAAGTATTTTTTAGGGATTGAGGTAAAGATGGAATTTCCTTATCGCAAAGAAAGTATGTCTTGGACATACTTAATGAAAGCGGTATATTAGGGTGCAAGCCATCACACACTGCAATGGACCTAAACTCTAAGCTATTACCAGATCAGGGAGACCTATTGGAAGATCCAGTAAGATACAAGAAGCTTGATGAGAAATTGAATTATCTTACAGTTATTCATCCAGATATTGCATATTCAGCGAGTATAGTGAGTTAATTCATGGCTTCACCTCGTTCGAGCCATTAGGATCCAATTATAAGAATTCTTGGGTACTTGAAGAGTTCTCCAGGCAGAGGATTAGTGTATACTGATGGTGGACATTGTCGAATTTTCGGATTCTCAGATGCCGATTGGGCTGGTTGCCCGACCATTAGGAGATCCACCACATGATATTGTGTGTTTGTCAGGGGAAACTTAGTTTCTTGGAGGAGCAATAAACAGAATGTGGTCTCTCATTCGAGTGTGGAATCTGAGTATCGTACTATGACTGATGTCACGCGTGAGATGACTTGGGTCAAGCGTTTGCTTAGTGAGTTAGGGTTGTCTAACATGAGTTGATGCGTCTATATAGTGACAACCAATCCGCTATACATATAGCCACTAATGTTGCATTTTATGAACGTACGAAGCATATTGAAGTTGACTGTCATGCGATTCACAACAAAATTAGTGGCACTCCGTATGAGCCTCTGCATATAGAGGCTAGACATATTAGCATTGATCACCAGCTAGTTGAGACTCTCATAAAGTCTCTTGCCAGATCCAGAATACAGTTCATCAATAACAAGTTGGGCATGTATGATACATATGTTCCAACTTGAGGATGAGTAGTAGATATATTGTTATAGTTGTATTAGTTGTTATATTCCAGGTAGAGCCCGTACTTATATATCTTGTATATATACTAGACATTGTATCTTGTTAAGTAAATCAATAAGAAATAACATATCATTTTCGAGAAGAGATAAAAGAGGCTGTCAATTAGGATTATATGTTGTATCTTGAGATAAACATAAAGAAATCTTAACATAAAGAATGAGGGGAAGATAGAAGCATATTTAGTACAGTAATAAAATGTTAAATAAAATGGGTTAAACATGAGTGCACCAAGTGAACCGTCTGAGAATGGCTCTGGAGTTGATCTGCAACAGGAAGAAAGTGAAAAGTGGCTCGAAGCGTGGGTTGCACTTTCTTTAAGAAGCTATTTGGCCGATTCTGGAGATGAATCGTTGATCAGCAAATACTTCTCCCGGGATACAATGAGTTTCTGTTTACAGTGCTGCCAATGCTTCAATAGCAGCACGTACCAACTTGCACCACCCAAATCAAGTGAATAAACCGCTCAAAAATTGGATTAGAAGAGAAGGACTGTATTTTTTTTGTACTTTTTCCCAAAAAGGATTCCTTTTTATAACTAGTAACTAGGAAGGAATTAAAATTGTCTGCATTTAATCAAAAATGGCTACATCATAATGATCCTTTAATTTTTGAAACGGCTATAACATAAAGCTCCTTTAATTCTTGAAACAGATATATTATTAATTGAATTTCAAATTTTTTTTTTTTCCATTCAAGAGACCTCTAAGGCCCTAAGATAAACAAGAAAAATAAGATGACAAAGTAATTATTTATGCTGCACTTTCAATTTACTGTGATTGTGATTATATGTTGAAGACATTGTGATTACAGGAGATGATCACAATGGCATTGAAGATTGAAGTTATATATTCAACAAAAGTTTCAGACTAAGGATCTCGGGCGATTGAAGTATTTTTTAGGGATTGAGGTAAAGATGGAATTTCCTTATCGCAAAGAAAGTATGTCTTGGACATACTTAATGAAAGCGGTATATTAGGGTGCAAGCCATCACACACTGCAATGGACCTAAACTCTAAGCTATTACCAGATCAGGGAGACCTATTGGAAGATCCAGTAAGATACAAGAAGCTTGATGAGAAATTGAATTATCTTACAGTTATTCATCCAGATATTGCATATTCAGCGAGTATAGTGAGTTAATTCATGGCTTCACCTCGTTCGAGCCATTAGGATCCAATTATAAGAATTCTTGGGTACTTGAAGAGTTCTCCAGGCAGAGGATTAGTGTATACTGATGGTGGACATTGTCGAATTTCCGGATTCTCAGATGCCGATTGGGCTGGTTGCCCAACCATTAGGAGATCCACCACATGATATTATGTGTTTGTCAGAGGAAACTTAGTTTCTTGGAGGAGCAAGAAACAGAATGTGGTATCTCATTCGAGTGTGGAATCTGAGTATCATACTATGACTGATGTCATGCGTGAGATGACTTGGGTCAAGCGTTTGCTTAGTGAGTTGGGGTTGTCTAACATGAGTTGATGTGTCTGTATAGTGACAACCAATCCGCTATCCATATAGCCATTATTGTTGCATTTTATGAACGTACCAAGCATATTGAAGTTGACTGTCATGGGATTCACAACAAAATTAGTGGCACTCCGTATGAGCCTTTGCATATAGAGGCTAGACATATTAGCATTGATACCAGCTAGTCGAGACTCTCATAAAGTCTCTTGCCAGATCCAGAATACAGTTCATCAATAACAAGTTGGGCATGTATGATACATATGTTCCAACTTGAGGATGAGTATTAGATATATTGTTATAGTTGTATTAGTTGTTATATTCCAGGTAGAGCCCGTACTTATATATCTTGTATATATACTAGACATTGTATCTTGTTAAGTAAATCAATAAGAAATAACATATCATTTTCGAGAAGAGATAAAAGAGGTTGTCAATTAGGATTATATGTTGTATCTTAAGATAAACATAAAGAATGAGGGGAAGATAGAAGCATATTTAGTACAGTAATAAAATGTTAAATAAAATGGGTTAAACCTGAGTGCACCAAGTGAACATTCTGAGAATGACTGGAGTTGATCTGCAACAGGAAGAAAGTGAAAAGTGGCTCGAGGCGTGGGTTCCACTGTCTTTAAGAAGCTATTTGGCCGATTCTGGAGATGAATCGTTGATCTCCAACCACTTCTCCCGGGATACAACGAGTTTCTGTTTACAGTGCTGCTGATGCTCCAATAGCAGCACGTACCAACTTGCACCACCCAAATCAAGTGAATAAACCGCTCAAAAATTGGATTACAAGAGAAGGACTGTATTTTTTTTGTACTTTTTCCCAAAAAGGATTCCTTTTTATAACCAGTAACCAGGAAGGAATTAAAATTGTCTGCATTTAATAAAAAACGGCTACATCACAGAGATCCTTTAATTTTTGAAACGGCTATAACATAAAGCTCCTTTAATTCTTGAAACAGATATCTTATTAATTGAATTTCAAAAATTATTATTTTTTTCACTCAAGAGACCTCTAAGTCCCTAAGGTCCGGCACGGTCATATATATATATATATATATATATATATATATATATATATATATATGGAATGTAGGAATTGAACCCCCAACCTCATGTGAACTCAATGGAAGGTAGGAATTGAACCCCCAACCTCATGTGAATTCCATTAGGAATTGAACCCCCAACCTCATGTGAACTCAATGGAATGTAGGAATTAAACCCCCAAACTCATGTGAACTCAAAACTTTAACCGTTGGGCAATAAGACAATGTTGTCAACAAGAGAAGTGTTTTAAATGTATACTCAATTCCAACATAAAATCATAAATAAATGCTATAAATGATGCTAAACTTAGAGGGATAAATTCCTTGAAGAGCATAACTAAGGAAAAGTACTCGAGCAATTTATGGCGAATTCTGATCTTAGTGTTTTTACTATGGTTGAATTTGTGTTAGGATTTGCGGATTCAAACACATAAGCACAAGATTTGGAGTTCGTGAAAGAAAAGACACGAGAGAAGCAACAACACAGTAGCAAGAGCAGTAAATAGAGAAGTCGGGAAGTCTACCAAGCACAGAGGTAGTCGACCGAGTGTAGAGGCAGTCGATCGACGGGCATTGGCAGTGCGTAATCGACTGCACAAACTCTCTGAATTGGCGAAGTTGTATTGCGGTCGACTGTCCAAAAGGACAGTCGACTGCATAACATAAATTGGGTTGCGGGTTTGTATCTAATTAGATTATATTTGTGTTTATCTTTTAGGGTTTATTTGGGGGCCATAAATATTGATGTAAATCCTATGATTTGTACCAATCATAATTGAAATAACTTCAAGAGAGATCTTATGTAGAGTGCTACCAAATGTGAGAGAGAGATTAAAGATAGATCTCTTTATATCTTTGTATTTCTTAGAGTAATAAGAATTACTGGTTACTATATATATCGTTTTGTTTTTGTGTTTGTAAGATCTTACGAGTGTGGTGGTCGAATCTTGTTATTGGTGAATCTAAGTTTTGTGTACATTCTTTGGGCACTACAATTTGGACTAATATACGAGAGAAATTGCAGGACAAGAAGCTCTCAGCATTTGATTAATCAAATTATTATAAAATATCCCAACTTCAGATGTAAAATCTAGTGACTTGTTAACGATGAAGACAAAGAAACTATGCATCATAGATATTGGATAATCAGCATAGATGCTCAGGTTCTATAGTCCTTGGTTTTCAGATTCACATTTGTAACACTGATACTTAATTCTTTAGGTATATTCATACAATCAATAGTTAAAATATAACAGTTGCACTGAACTCACACTATTTAAGAAAAAGGATGTCCTTTAAATGCACATCGATCCTTTTTGACGTAAGGCCAACCATTTCAGAATTCACATCGATTAAAATAATGAAACTACAACAAGAATAAAATGTCATTTTCAATGGATAGCTAAGAACCCACTTACATCGTATGCAAACAATAGGACAAACTAGGCAACAATAATTCCAGTCTACAAAACAGCAAGACGGAATATACCTTCGCGAGTACAGTAGCTTTGATGCAGACACCAACAACTATAAACAAATATGAAAAATTCAGGATCATTAGATATGGCAAAATAGATCAGAAATGCATGTAACAGTAAAAACCAATACATAAGCTACTTAAGAGCAAAATATAAATATGTAGACGCGTGAACAATCCTCACACTGCTATAAATAACTGAATAGTCACATCAATAGTTTTGTAGTCTACGCACCAGAACGCAATAACTGATAACTACCCAAAAAAATACTGCCAGTAAAAAAGTTGTGGAGCATACAACACATTGATTACAAACAAATCTACAATAGGAATAACCAAAGATATATAGCATTGATGTAAGGCAGGCCTGTAACAAATCCTACTCCAATTTAAGTAAAGAGTAATGCTTCAGCCACTACCAATTTCACTACCAATTTCTTCATTATCTTAGGTGGCATACTCCTATTGAAGAGTTCCCCCACCTACTCCATCTTCCCTACCTATTGGAGTATTGCCACCTGAGGTAGTAAAGAGAAATGTAGTGAAATTGGTAGTGGATGTAGCATTACTCTTAAGTAAAATAAATCGAAGCAATTTCGAGAGTTGTTGAGCAATCTGGTCGTTAATCATGATTAACATTTCTTAAAATATCCGCGGTGTTGGCAACACCCATAAAAAATAACTTATGACCTCATTTATTCTCTTTGCTGCGATTTCAGGAATCCATACTTGATCCTATCTCCCCATCCATTTCTAGATCTCTGAGTGGTTAGACCATCTCCAACGCTAATCGCTATTCATCCCAATTAGCCAAAATAGCGACTAAATCCTCAAAAATCCTCTCCAACGGACTCGCCAAATCAGTCGCTATCCTGGCGATCTGATTTGGGCTCGCGATCCGCTCGCCAAATCTGGCGAGCAGGATCCGCTCGCCATATTGCGGATGGGTGGGGTTGTTCACAGGATCCGCTCGCCCGATAAAGGAATCTCCATATGGATGGAAGAAGGAGATTGGGTTGGAAATGGTGGAGGAGATGAAGGGTCTGGTGGATGTGGAAGTAGTGGAGGTGAGGAAGTAGTGGAGGGTTAGTTGCGAGGGTGATTGTGTTTGTGGGGAGGATTATCGATGAGCATAGGTAGTTGGGGGATGGGGATGTAATGATGATTGGAGGGTCGACGAGGGTTTATAGGCTACAGTGGGTTCCTGAGGAGATGGCGTGGCCGCTGCCGGCGTTGGCTGAGGAGAAGGAAGATACCCATCAGGTGAGAATTTGGATTATGATTTTGTTGTTGTTCTTGATTTTTGAATTTGGTTGTGGTTTGTTTGTTTTAGGTTGGAGAGAATGAGAGAGTGGATGATGAATTCATTTCAGAGAATGGGAGTTGTGAAGAGGAGGGAATTGGTTCGGATAGGGAGAAATTGACACCGAAAACTATTCCAAGCGTAGAGGATTGTGTTGATAATGAGAAGGAAGATGGAGCTAAAGTTTCCCTTCATGAGATCTTGATGGCGGATTCATTCATGACGTTAGCTCCGGAAGAAGAAGAAGAAGGGGCCAATCAGGTATGAAATTGATATGGGTTTGTTTAGATTCAGGTTTCTTTTTAGAGGAAGCTTCAGTTTTGTTTTGTTTCATGTTCTTGTTTTTGAGTTTTGGTTATGGTTTGTTTTTTGTTTTTCGATTTTTTAGGATGAAGAGGATAGGAAAGTTGAGGTTGAGTGCCTGAGATCAGATGAGCTCATTTCTGAGAATCTTGGAGAGCTTGGAGAGGTTGAGAAGAACTATGTAGATAACGAGGAAGATGCAATTGTCGATGGTTGTTGTTTTTCGGGTAAACATCATTCCTTTATCTTATTGCATGTATAGATTGATGGGGATTTGGTTTCTTGGAGCTTTGGATACATTTTGAGTATGCATTTTGAGCTTTGGATACAGGAGATGACTGTGATGAAGCTTTGAGTATGCAGTGAATACATTTTGGTTTTCATTTTTTGTCCATTTGTTGGCTGTGATGAAGCTTTGGATAATTTTGGTTTTCATTTTTGGCTTTGAGTATGGCTGTGATGAAGCTTTGAGCATGGCTGTGATGAAGCTTTGAGTATGCAGTGAATACATATCAGATACACTTATCCATTTGTTGTCTTTAAAAAAAAATAATATCGTAACTATTTATTAGTAAATAAAAATTAAAACATTTATAGCTAGCCAAAATAGATAGCATGGTTGGAGTGTGAGTTTTTTTCGCTAGCCAAATTATTTATTTGTTATCTATTTTTGCTATTCTAGCTTGCTAAAATAGCTAGCGTGGTTGGAGATGCTCTTAGATCATTACCCATTGGATTAGTTTAGACGTGTTTAATGCTTGTGGAGGTATCCTTGGATTTAAAGCCTCTATCTTCAATCTTATCTCGGTCATCCAATTCAAATTCTTTATAGTTGTTATTCTAGACTGGTTAGAGTTCAATTCTTTATAGTTGATATTCAATCTTATCCGTGGTATTAGTCTATGATCCGTCTACTGTGGATCTTCGCCTTGAATTCTAGGACGAGTTCAATTCTTTTTGTTAGAATTTGTGGATCCAATACACGATAATGGGTTGAAGAAGATTAATAAGAAGGAGAGGCGTCGAAGTGGGAGCAAGCAGCTCAACAACAGCCTGTAGCTGCCGGCAACAATGTACAGTCGACAACACATTGTACAGTCGACCGACCTATACAAGCTCTCAAGCCGAGACTATACAATCGACCGCACAGTCGACCATCTCGCCCTCTAGAACACTTGAAGGAAAGAACAATCAACCAGCTCGCTCTCTGTTGGGTCCATGTACACTCAAAGGACATAAGCAGTCGATCATCCAAGTTTGCAGTCGACCGCGCGACATTGTTTGATCTGCGACTGAGATCTAATCTGATGTAAATCAGTATATTGTATTGAGTACTATTTTAGGGTTAAGAGAAACATTGTTCTATCAGGACAGAGAGATATAGCAGTCGTTTGAGAGAGAGGGGGGGAGATAGAGATAAACCTTACACCTTGGGGGTGAGAACTTGAGAGATTGTAAACTTGTTCTTCATATTTCTAGTGGAAATCGCAGAAATACCTCTGCACAGGGAAGTAGCAATTGCATTGGATGAACCTCGAAAAAAATTCGTGTGTTCTTGTATGTTGGATTTTGATTACTTTTGTTCTCTTGCTTATGATTATATTGTTGTGTATCTCGTTAGTATGTTATTCTGCAGTTAGAACTCAACACTTTTTCGGGTTGTGTTAACGGTATTTGGCTATTCTGTAGTGACTTTAATGTTACTAGATACAGCTATAAAAGGATCGAAAATGCATCTACGATGGGAGATTCCCTCCTCTTTGATGATTGCATTCACCACCTTGACCTTATCGAATTACCGATTAACGGTAGATGCTTCACATAGTCCAATAAACGTCTCATCCCTTCCATGGCTAAATTAGATCAATTTTTGGTCTCAATACGGGATTTCAACTTTTCACAACTCTTTTGTCCAAGCTCTTCCTAATTCTAGCTTTGATTATGTTCCTTTTTGTCTCCATTTCAATTTCAACTTTGTCAAACCTCATAAATTTCGTTTTGAGAAATTATAGCTGGAAGATCAAATTTTCTTAAACATGATCACTAATTATCTTTCTTCTGTAGTCAGATCCCACGGTCTGGCTAGTGTCCTTCTAAAACTCCATTCCGTGAAATACGGTTGTAAAATCTGGAGAAAATAGAGATTTGGTAACTACATGGCTCTTAAGAACTATTTCCTTTTGACTATAAACTCCAATGACCAACTTGAGGAGTTCGATCCAATCTCCGAGATTTACCAAAAAAAAGAATTGATTGTAAAAACGATTACAGTGCCCTTCTTCACCTTGATCATATCAAATGGGCTCAAAGAGCCACGATCAAATGACTTAAAGAAGGTGGCGCTAATACTTTTTTCTTTCATAACTCCGCATCTTATAGACAAAGAGTTAATTGTATCTCCTCTATTGTTGATAATGATGTCGAATTACATTCTTGAGCCGATTTTCACTTGGCCTTTCTATCCTTTTACAAGGAACTCATGGGCACCTCCTCTTCTAGTAATATTCACCTTAAGTGGAATGCTCTGTATGGAGATGAAACTCATGATTTATCTTCTCTAGATTCTCCCTTCACTTTAGATGAAATCAAAGTGGTTGTGTTTGCCATGCGCAGTGACTCATCTCCTAGGCCGAATGGTTTCCCCAATTTTATCTTTCAAAAATTATGGGCCCTGCTTAAAGATGACCTTTTAGATATGTTTACGAATCTTTTCCAGGGCCATTTTTCCTTCGAAAGGATTAATTATTCTCATATCATGCTTATTCCTAAAATTTTATGTGCTAATAAGGTCACTGCATTTAGAACTATTAGCCTTCTTAACTCCCTCTTTAAGATTATTATGAAAGTTCTCTCCAACAGATTGAACTTGGTCATCTCCCCTATGATCAACCAAGCTCAATCTGGTTTTGTTCCGAACCATTTTATTTTAGATAGTGTTGCTTGTGCCCAAGAGATCATCTCCAATTGTTCTAAGTCTAAATCTGAAGGTATTCTGTTAAAACTTAACTTCGAAAAGGTTTATGAAAAAGTAGAAATAGATTTTCTCTGTGATATTCTCATCCACCGAGGCTTTGGCCTTCAATGGATATCTTGGATTAAATCTAGCCTTTTCGTAGGCACTTTGTTTGTTATTATCAGCAGAGTGGAAAGCAGATAATTTAAGTGTAAGAGAGATTTGGTAACTCCATGGTCTTCAATGGATATCATGGATTTAAATTGGAGGCTTTGGCCTCCAATTTCTTCTCTTTTGTTCTCTTTTGTTGCTAATGTCTTCAGCAAAATGCTTCTGAAAGCATGGGAGGGTGGTATTATTGTTGGTTTTGGGGGTTTCCAAGGCCTTAAAGTTATACTCAATAACCAATATGGTGATGATACCATTCTCTCCACTAAAACCGATGGGCATACCCTTCGTAACCTTAAACTCCTCTATTTTTTTGAAAAAGCATGGAGGCTATCTATTAACTTCAATAAAACTTCTATTTTGTGGCTTGGAGGTTCTAACAGTAGGTGTTAGATATTATGTTATATATTTAGTCTCATATCAGATTATGTATTAGTTTAGTATTTGGTTACATTCTACATATAGGAGACATCGTACTCAATTATAATCAATTGAAATACATTTTTCAAGCTCTCTGTTAACCTTAATATGGTATCAGAGAACTAACCCAAATTTTCGTTTTCATAACTGATCTCTAACCCTAATTACACAAATTTCCTTCTCCCTCTCTTCCCTATTTTTTCTCTCTCTTGTTGCCAACAACAACAGCAAGACCCAACTCCTACACCCAACCCGTCAACAACAACTTCGACATCAATAGCAAGACCCAACTCCGGTGACACAAACTTTGTCAACAACCACTCCCGGTGCCCCCGAATAGCAACAACACCTCTCCATCCTTCTTCTTCAACCCCTAACACCTCACCACCAACAGCACCACTCCCCTCCTGCTGCACCTCGCCGCCAATCCCTCGCCCTCACAAACTCTGGAAACCTCCTACTACTCCCTCGAACTCCATAAATCTCCAAATCCATCATCCCCTTCTCCAAATCCATCACCACTCGAACCCATCACCAATGAAAACCATCAACCGAACTCCCCAAACTCCCCAAACTCTGACACTTGAATTCATCACCACCTGAACTCCCCGCATCCCGAAATTCCTAGTCGCCACCTTCTCCAGAAACCCTAGCCGCCACCCACCAATTCCACATCACCTAAAACCCTAACCTAAAGCTCTACACCATTATCTCCCTTATCCTTTAGCTAAACCTATACCCGTATCCCATACTTAAATCCTAACCCTATACTCGTCATTCGAAAAAGTCCAAAAAAAACCTAAACCAAACCAAACCCACATCCAAATACCAAACCCTAACCCTACCCTAACCCAACCCTAACCTTACCTCATCTACTCTCGCTTGTCTATTGCTGTCGTCGTTGATCGTTTTCGTCGCTAGTGTTCATCGTCGTCCTCCCAAAAAAAATCTGAAAAAAAAAAAATTGCAGGTACTAGTTCTTCTTCAAAGGAACCCCAGTTTTGCCTGTATTTTTCCATCTCCATCGACTTTCCCGCTGCTGCATCCTCCTCTTCACTCTCCCTCACATCCTGATCCCCATTCAAGTCCAAATAGTAGCAGCAACACTGTCGTCATCATAATTCCGACCTCCTTCCTCCCCTCAACATCATCCCTAACCCTGCCCCACCTTTTCTTCTGACACCAACAACAGTAGCAGCATTCAGATCTCTATCCCGATCCTGACAATAACATCATTTTTGTCCTCATTTCGATCACTATTGTAACCCCCGTTCCCGCCAATACGTATTTTCTGTGTATTTTTCGTATCTCAATTTGTTATGAATTATTTTTCTGTTTTTAAATTCTTTTGTTGGAATTTATTGTTGGATCTCCTATTAAAGTCTATTTATAATCAATAATTTTATTTGTAGCTATTTTCCAATGATTTTTATATTGTAATACAAATCCTATTCTATTCTATCATTTAACCTGATTTTCTTATTTGACTAATTACTTAATACCAAGTCCAATTTTATTATTTGATTATTTATAATGTGTTAAACCCAAATCCTATTATTGTTATTATTATTATTATTCTTGTTATTATTATTATCATTATTATTATGTTTATGATTATTATGGTTATTATTATTATTATCATTAAATTTATTGTTTATTGATTTTTGAAAGCCTATAGATCGTGATCTATATTTTATTATTACTGGAGTATGGATTTTATGTATACTATTTTATTTAATTAATTAATATGTACTATTATATTTCTATTTACCGTATTTTAGCCAAATCGAATCCAATTTTATTTATTTTGTGCATCCATACATTCGACTGTATTTATTAATAGTTGAGTATTAATGTAATGCATATTATTTGATCATTTTTATATTACTATTGATTTATTTGTTCAATTTTAATCTAAATACTATTGTTTTCCCCTATTGAATTTAAAACCGACAACCCCAACCCTTTCTTCTTCTTCCTTTTCTTCTTCTTCGACTCCGCTGCTCCTCACCTCGACCCTCGACCCTCGACCCTCGACCCCATCCCCGCTTGCCATTACCACCTCCCTCATCCCACTCCTGTTCTCCGTCGCTCCTCCCCAATCATCCTCACCCTGCCTCCACTCGGGAACCCAACAGAGCGCCCTATCCCGTCTTCTCCACTGCTGCCGTAACTCCATCCCGTTCATCTCCTTCATCGTCTTCATCCTCCGCCTTCCTCATCGATCCCCTCATTTTCGTCATCACCTCGACAGCCACGTCCTCTCGCACCACCTCCACCACAGTCATCCCCTACCTCTGCATCTTCCTCTTCCCTTGTTTCGTCACCATCGAACCCATCGCTCACCTCCTCATTGCTACATCACCAACTCAAGCACCACCAACCTCTCCTCCCATCGCCCCTAGCCTTGACACCACCCTCGACCTTGTCAGCCACCACCACCGTTCGCCATTGTCGCTATTCTCTGTCTCCCCTGTTTTGGTGCCAAAATCCAACTAAAACCTAGCTCCTCATTGAACCCATCGAAGCACACCTCGCCACTTCTCTAGGTCTTCGACTCACCTCCTCGACCAACACCACCATCAAACTCTACCTTGTGCACCGACGCCAGTCGAGCCGCGGTTGTGCGCTGTTTGCTGCTGAAGATCGTTGTTTGCTATTCTAGGTTGAAGATCGTTGTTTGCTGTTGGAGTTGCTGTGTGGCTCTTGCTGGGTTACTGTTGTGTTCGCTCGCACGTTGTGTGCATGTGCTTTTGTGGGTACATGCATTGCACGTGTTGCCGTCAGGATTCTCATCCCGTTATTCTAATATATTTGGATTAACCGTCTAAAAGGCAAGTTTCTATTGAACTAGTTTTATTGTTCTTGTTCAAGATTTCTTTGATCTCCGCAAGTAGATCCCAATTGTTTATTATATTGTTATACTGTTCATTTTCCGTTGAATATATTGAGGGTTTACATGAGCTAACCCAAGATATTCTTAATTTCGTGCCAATATCTTTGACTCAAACTCTAGTCCCTATTGCACATTGCATATGCACGTAATACATGAAAACAACTAGATCCATGTCATAGAATTGTTTGATGACTAGAATGTTCCCGATTGAATATGATTTCATGAATAATTGCCCTGATTGTAAAATGCATCGTTGACCCTGAAATTGCATGATAATGACCAAATATAACTATTATTAATTAATTATCATGAAATTGCATGCTTGTATGATGAAATTATTGTTTATTCATGTTAAATTATTTTCTGGTCTGCTGTCTACTTCTTTTTGCATCAAACTTTCGAACCTGCTAATGTGGTAATTTGAAAGAACTTTGTAAACCTGAATTGTAGCTCCATGAGTCTATTTTCTAGAATATTCGTCGGATTTGAATTCTGAGTTATAACCTGTAAGATATCTGATTTTTAGTACTGCTAGGTCCAGATTTTCAGATTCGCAATTATATGTGTATCGCCCTGATTTATTAATAAAAAGAACTTGTTAACAGTAAAATAAAATTGTGAAATTAATTTAGCTGAGACTAAATATGCTTAGGAATCACCCTGAATTTTTGTGGATTTAATTGATAAGTTTTCTGATCCGATACATGCATGTGAATATGATCTATAACCTGCTACCTGAACATGAAATATGTAAAGATTGAGCATTTGAACATAGTTTCTGTGATTTTTATATGTCGTGTGTATATGCGCTGGAACTGACAGAGAGTCTAGTTTCTAGAACTTCTGACGGATCTAGATTTGCTTTTCTGTAGCAGCGGGAATGTCTATTTTTGTATAGTAACATCCTACTGTCCATATTGTATGAATTGTATTGATTTAATATAAATGTTTCTTGACTTGCCTGTAATGAGCAGAATTAGCCACACCTTGCATCACACGACCTTGACATCTTCTTGCATACTCATATAGGATGAAATAGAAGCCAGGGTATTATGGGTTGACTTAGTAGTGAACAATCGAAAACTGCACTCGGTAGGGGTCCCTTGCCAGTTATTCCCGTTAATTCCCATTATTTCCGTTATTCCCGTTAATTCCCGTTATTCCCGTTTATTACTGTTATTCTGGTTAATTCTCGTTTACTGGGCCGAGTACATGATTCATGAATTCACCATCACAGTCTAAAATGTTCACTTATTTGCATTCACCAAACCTGTGGAATGGGACACAATACTACGTGCATTAGATAGATTAATAAAATGAATAATAACCCTAAATTGATATTGCATGCTTAATCCCGTATACTGTCATCGTTATTGATCATGAAATGTAATTAGTGATTATCGCATAATTGAATAAAGACCCTTGACATTATTGTCGTTCCTTGTTTTCGTTCTTTACTTTGATCCGTCCTTTATTCTTGATATACGATGTTTCTTATTGTTCTCTATCTCTCACTACTTGCTATCCGTGACTTGCTCTAAGGACATTATTTTCTCTATTTTTAGATCACGAGTTTACAGGTACTGAAGGCACTATACCAGAAGGACTTGGTGAGAAACGATTTTAGAGAATGGAGCAGAAGATTTTACTGCTTTAATTATTCGTTCCAACTATTTTCCCTTTGAACATTGTTATTGTATTTGTACTTTGTTTTTGGGCTTTGTTGACCTGAAGTTTATTTTATCTCAGATGTTGGATATTGTGATTTGGATTATTTCTTTGATTATTGAAGTTGTTCTTTGTTTATGTGATTATATTCTCCCGCGTGGTTGTGATTGCTATTCATATTGTTGAGTTAATTTGTTACAGCTTATGGATGATGTATAAATCATTCGCTGGGCCTTTGTTACGTGCTCGTATTTCCGTATTTTGGAAAGCGGGGCGTAACACCTACCACAGTAACACTGTTATGATTCCTCCACGCAGTACTACATCTTCGTCCATGACCGTCACTACGGCTTTCCATCTCCTGCTGATTGGGTCAATCTTCAGCATCACCTCGCTTAGCTGAAGCTCCAGCTCTTTGGTCAGTTTGTCAATGCTGGCCCATCTGCCCCTGCATTCTCTGTTACTCCCGATATGAATTCTTCCTGGATTTTAAATTCTGATGATCACATATTCCTACTAGTAATATACATTGCTCACAACCAACACTGCACTTCCCTCTCACTCTCCATCCCTTCACATAGCCGATAGCTCACAACTTTTCACTACACACTCAAGATCTATTAGCTCTCCCACTCTCATATTACCTTATGTTCTTTATGATCCACATTTATTCATGAACTTTATTTCCATTAGTACTTTGTGTGATATTGATCTTGTCGTTACATTCGATTCTTTAGGTTGTTCTATTACAGATTCACACACTGGACATGAGTTTGGGCGTGCTAGCCGACAGGGTCATCTATATCATGTAGACTTTTTGCATGCATATAAATCTCATCCTAATTTTGCTGATGTTGTGTCCTTTGATGCTGATTTGTGGCACAAACATTTAGGTTATGTTAGTGAGTCTCGACTTAAGACTTTGGCCCGTATTGGTGCCCTTGGTCATCTTTCTTTTACACATTTGTCTGTTTGTCAAGGTTGTTAGTTTCCCAAACATATAACACTCCCTTTTGATAACAAAAGCACTTTTCAAACCGCCCATCCTTTTTAACTTGTTCATTCTGATATGGAGACCATCTCCTGTATTTCCTAGCAAAGGTTATCTCAATTATGTTACCTTCATCATTGAGTTCACTCGATAACATGGGCTTTTCTTATGCGCTAATGATCTAAGATTCCTACTATTTACCAGATTTTTACAACCATGATTCACACTCAGTTCGGTGTGCGCATCAAGATTTTTCACTCAGACGGTACTCATGAGTACACTTCCACTATTACTAGATTGATCCTTCAGTCTCACGACACACTTTTTCAGCAATCATGCCTTCACACACATGAGCAGAATGACGTAGTTGAACGCAAGCACTGTCACATTCTTGAGATGGCTCGCACTCTTTTACTCTCCTCTTATGTTCCTCGTTCTTCTAGGCTGAAGCTGTCATGACTTCTGTTAGCCTCATTAACATCACTCCCTCATCTACCCTATCTGGTACGATACATTTTGAGGCTCTTCATCACTCACCACTGGACTACAGTATGCTCCATATTTTTGGGTGCACTTGTTATATCCTTCTCCATCCCACTGAGCGCACAAAGGTAACCGCCCGCGCTACTAAGTGCATTCACCTAGGTATTAGTTCAGAGCACAAAGGATATTGTTGTTTTGATCCTTTGGCGGGTCGTGTCCATATTTCCCAACTTGTCTCCTTTGTGGAAGACTCTCTTTACTACTTGACCTATCCCGAGGATACTAGCTTTCTCGATTTCCCAATTGTTGGCCCTACCTTTCCGGCCATAACTTCACGCATTCCGATCCCTTCGATCCCACTCATTTTTCTCAATTTCCATCTCATACAGACGTTACACCTATTATTCTCCCTATAGAGACACTACCTGTAACACCCCGCAATTTATTTTAAATTAAAAAATGCATTTTTTATTTTTGCACGTATGATGCACGTGCAAATTTTTATTCTCATTTTATTGTTCTCATTTACAAATTTTTAGCATGCATAAGTTTTAATTAGCCTTCTTTTGATCCATGGACCTATAGATTAAAATCTAGCCCATTAGGAGAAAAACCCACTAGATAATTAAATAAATTAATTAGAAATGAGCCCATGAAGCAAGCCCACTAATAAAAACACTAATTAAGTTGAGTTTGGACTATTACATGACAAGTTATAACTTTTAGTACACATTTAAAGTTATAGAATTGTAATAAAATTGTATGTGCATATGTGCATGTGTGCATGCACACACCTAGACTAGTTGATTGGTTTTGAACCCAAACATAGGCCGGATTGGGCATAGTGGGGAGATGGAGAGTTGGAGGTTTTGGGGGTTAAGTTTTTGAGAGGTTGGAAATGTGAAGAGTTGTAGGTTTTAGGAGTTTAGAACATGAAGAGTTGTAAAATTATTTGAAGAGTTATTAGGTGTAAAATTATGCATAATAGACCCTAAAAAAATCCTATAAATAGAGCCCCCATTTCTCATTCTTCTTTGCACCAAAAACATAATCAATAACAAAATAAGAGAAGGAAAGGAAAGAAAGAGAGTAAGAGTGTTCTATTGCTTGGAGGAAATTCTTGCTAAGAGAGCTTGCTAGGAGGAGAAGCCTTGCTAGGAGCTAGGAGTTGCCTTGGAGCTAGAAGTGGTGTTCCATCTTTCCCTTCCTTGTTTAAGCTTCACATAAGGTGGGTGATTTCATTATTTTCTAATGTAGGATATGCACGCTAAAATGAGTATTATAAGAAGAATTTGATGAGAAAATTATAGAATTCATGTTAGTGTAGTATGATATGTATGAAAGTAGTATTTGTTGTGTTTAAGAAATAGATACCATACTAATTAAAGATAAGGTTCCTATTTTTTTTGGTTATAAACCATATTAGTATGTTGCAAATGTGGTGCTTATGAAATTTGTGACCACATTATGCTTTAATAACTAAGAAAAAGAGAAAGAAAGAAATCTTAGTTAGTGTTTTGTAAAATATTAACATTGTATGTCCCAATTGAGAAAAATATAAACTATTGCATGGAAGAGTATTCTTGTTCAAGTGAACACTTTAGTATCATTACAAAAGTGTAATTTGTGTAAAAATGAGTACAACACTATTGGTTATGAACATTAGCTCTTCTTGTGTAAATTTAAGTTTTTAAAAAGAAACCTAAGATATGTGAAAAATAAGAAAGAGAATTTTCTAAATAAGTGAAAATAGTGTTTTAATGAATTGAAAATTTATTGTTTACTATTTTTAAGATCTAGTATCAAGGAAAAGTTTATTTCAAAATTTTTAGAAAGATTTTGATCTTTTGAATAAACAAGTTTCATGAAAAAAGAAACACTTTCTGGATGATTGAACAAAAGTAATTTTGTACATTTTCTAAACAGAAAATACATATAGACTTACTGGTTAACCAGTGCAACACAGAGCCTTGTTTATAAAAGATCTTTGGTTCAAAACTTCTTAGTCACACTTATTTTTAAACTTTTTCTTATTAATCCCGAAATTAAGATATCAGCATATGAGCCTTTCGATGTATACTGTTGACGTAAAGTCCAAAGGGACTAAACGGCTAGGGGATTTCGGTCTGGGCGTTGGCTTGATCTGTCGGCAGATCTGGGGTTCGAAACTCGGCCCTTTCTTTTATTTATTTTTTTTCTTTGGTTTTCTTTTAAAGCATGAATAGTTTGTTTTTTATTGAAATGAAATCTTAATATCAAAATAATAAGAAATAGAAATATTAGGAGATAGTTTTCTTGCATATTTTTTTGAAGTGTAAAATAAAGAAATAAAATATTGAGAATATAATTTTATGGTTAAAAGTAGAATTTTGTAAATTGATCTTTTAAGAAGGATTACACTTGTATCATGTTTAAGAAATATTTTTTGTGAAGTGAAACATTGTGATAACTTAGAACTGTCATAACAATTCACGTGGTGAAATTTGTGTATTTGAAAGCAATGCTTATTTAAAAAGAATATGAATAAACAACTAGATCATGATTAGTGTTGAGCCGGGATTTATTTTGTGACTAAGTTGAAAGATGAAGTTATCTAGGCTTAAGACATGCTTATTAAAGAGTATGAATACATATGATTCTTGTACATGAAAAATTATGATTTAAGAGTTAGTAAGACCTCGGTTACCGACGCCATTGAAAGAAAGATTTGAGATATGATTTTGAGATATTGCCGTGGGGCGATCTCGTATTTTGTGAACAAGTTCTGTAGGAGGTAAAACTAATTCTAGGAATAATAACTTATTCATGTCTTGAACTAAATAACTAGGCACATAAGTGAAGATGTAGTAAACCTGGGTAAACGTAAGTGGGTTGCCTCTACATGTTCCACTTCGGGCATCCCACCGACACGTTATACACCTGAAGTCATTGGTCATTTTGAACAGTTTGGTTTTGCTACCCTAGCTTCCTACTCACCACAGTTTCATGCATATCTCACTGCTATACACTCCACACGTGAGCCCAGAACCTATCAGGAAGCAATTCAATATCCCGAGTGGCAGGATGCTATTGTAGAGGAGTTCAGTGCATTTGATCAGTCTGGCACATGGAATGTTGTTCCACTACCAGTGAGCGTCTAGCCTGTTAGCTGCAAGTGGATTTTCAAAGTCAAATATAGACCTGATTGCTCCGTTGAGCGACAAAAGGCTCGTTTAGTTGCCTGAGGATTTACTCATGAACATGACATTCATTATGATGAGACTTTTACTCCACTTGCACAAATGACTATAGTTCACACTCTCATTGCCGTTGCCGCCATCCATTAGTGGGCGTTATACCAGATGGACATGAAGAATATCTTTCTTCATGGTACCTTATCCGAGATTGTTTACATGAATCCTCCTCATGGCCTTACCGCACCTCCTCATCATGTTTGCTATCTATGTCGAGCTATATATGGTCTTGTGGTAGGGTAAAAATGGCTTGGGGTCCAACCAGGACCCAATACAACTCTCACTCAAAAATGGTAAAAACAGCAATCTAGTTCGGCTTCGAGCCACTACAGGGTCGGTGCCGAGCCTCAAGTTCACCCCCACAGAACTGGTCTCCTCGTATCCGACGAACCTCAATGGTCCTCGACCTCCGATCCATGACAGCCCCACGGGCCGTCCCCCCATCCTAGCGAGGCATGAGGATGACCTGGCACAGCCTAGGCCCTCCGATCGTCCCAAAGGCACAGGAGACCCATGATCAGCCATGTCAGCTCCAAATACCACTTAAGGCATTGCCACGTCAGCCCTATACCACTCTGGGCACTGCCACGTCCGCCCTAAATCCCTTGGGCCTCCTGCCACGTCAGGCCCATGGGCTTTCGGGTCCAGACCCGGTCCCCAAGCGGATCCAAACCCTGTTGGGATTCCCTATAAATATAACGCCCTCACCCACCTTTTCAGGTAACCAATCTTTTGCCACTTAAATTCACCTAGTTATTGCTACTCTCTCACAGAGACTGACTAGATCGTCGGAGGGTCCGCCACCGGGATAAACCCCGGTGTTTCAAGACCGTCTGCAGGTACATAAGACCTCGGATCCGAACCCTCAGATCCGAGCCCAGACATCCACCTCATTCCGAGCCTGTCGTAGGTTCTGCCCGGTCCGCCGAGGGTCGTCAGACGAGCAGCTTTCTCCTTCAATACAAATCGAGTCCAAACTCACACCTGGTGCATCCACATGTCTCCCAGAAACAAACCGCATCAGGTTGGCGCCGTCTGTGGGAACACTGCTTCAGAAGTCGACCCGAGCCCGACCATCAAGGGACCTCGACAGCCAAACTCTCATGGCCTCCAAGGGCAAGGGGGCTGCCTCCTCCGTCAACCGACGGGACTCACCCCCACCAACTGCTAACGCTGGGCCACGCATTTCAAAACACAGGGCTCCCCATCAGGGGTCCCAAAGGAGCGTCACCCGTCAAGTCCAGCCCGACCTACGGGGGATAATCATCAACCAGCAGGCTAGCCGCAGCAGGGGAAGGGCCGCTTCCAACCCGGCCCCGAACCATCCCAGACCGCCGCCCGAGGGACGGAGGCCAGCGCTCAGCCGCGTCGGAAGACAACCTTCAGACCGACCGAACAGGGTCGAGGGAGCCCCCGTCACTCACAAGGAGTTCCAGGACTTCCGAAGAGAAATTCTTGGGGCTCTCCGACGGGCCCCCAGGGAGGAAACCCTCCATTCCCAAACCGGGTCGGACGCCGAGGCCAGCGTGTCCCGCCCCTCAACAATCCAGCCAGAGGACGATGGCGTACTCCTAAGGTGCCTCCAAGAAATGGAGGATCGTCTCGATCACATAGGAGACGGCGAGCAACGAGCGGCTCAGGGGTACAGACCTGTCCGTCCTCCCTTCTCCGCCCCCATCCTCCAAGCGGAAATACGCAGGAATTTCCGACCACCTCAATTCGAGACCTACGACGGCGAGGGAGATCCTGCTGATCACATGGAGGTTTTCAAAACCCTCATGATGATTCACAGCGCCTCGGATCCCCTGCTGTTCCGAGCCTTCCCTGCCACCCTTCGGGGTCCGGCTCGTGAATGGTTCTCGAAGCTCACCCCCGGCTCCATTTACTCCTTCGACCAACTAGAGGGCAATTTTCTCGCCCACTTTGTCACCAGCCGGAAGGCCGAAAGGACCAGCGCCTCTTTACTTGGGCTTAGACAGATAGAGGGGGAGTCACTCAGAGTGTTCGTCCGGAGGTTTACCACAGAGGCAAGGTCGGTCTCCTCCCTTGATCCAGGCGTCACCTCCGCTGCATTTCGGCACAACGTCCGTCATGGACAGCTGAAGGCTTCTCTGGCAAAGAAACCCCCCGTCGACTTTTCCGACCTCCTCAACAGGGTCGAGAAATACATTAGGGCAGAAGAGGCCCTTAACCCCGAAGATGCCAGGGAGGCCACCGGGAAGGGAAAACGGAAGGCCGAAGAAGTCGAACCATCAAAGAAGGCTCCGAGGGACGCGGGGGCCATGAAGAAGGTCCCGCCGGTCCCCCGCTTCGAGAGGTACACTCCCTTGACCTATAACGTATCCGCCATCCTATTAGAAATCGAAGACAAAGGCATTGTCCGACTACCTCCCCGATCTAATAACAACAAGAATCGAGATCAGCGCTTCTACTGCCGCTTCCACAGAGATCACGGACACGAAACCGACCAATGCCGGGCCTTGAAAGACGAAATCGAGGAACTCATCTCAAGAGGGTACCTCCGAGAATTCACCCGAGAAGGCCCACGGGATCGGCGAGATGCTAAGAACAGGAGGCTCTCGCCTCCGAACCCTACTCCGAACTGCATCCAGGGTCGGGATCCCGAGTCCAAGGGAGCCACGGATACGCCATTCATCTTGCACTGTGTCCACGGAGGGCCAATGGGAGGAGAATCAAATACTTCCCGAAAAGCCTTCATCCGAGAGGTGAATGCTGTCCAAGACAACCCCTCGCCCAAGCTACAACCGATGCCGGTCTCCTTCTCAGGAGAGGACCTCGCAGGCATTCGCCTACCCCACTGCGATGCCCTCGTCATTAGCCTCCACATGGCTAATTGTGAAGTTCGCCGAATCCTCGTCGACAACGGCAACTCGGTTAATATTCTTTTCCTCGAAGCCTTCGAGAACCTCAAGTTACCTAGAGGCAAACTCAAGCCGGCCGAATACACCTTGCATGGGTTCTCCGGCGTCCCTGTCGTGATAGAAGGGATTGTTACCCTCGACGTTACCGCAGGATCGGCTCCTGTCAAGAGGACCGAATCCATGGACTTCATGGTGGTCAACGTCAAGGCGGCTTACAATGCCATACTCGGCTGACCCGGACTATGCTCCCTCCAAGCGGTGACTTCGGCTTACCATCTGAAACTTAAATTTCCCACCCCGCAAGGAGTCGGCACCGTCCGAGGTAGCCAAGAAGCAGCGCGATCGTGCTACATGACCACCATCGGGGGAGGTGTGTTCCCCCTCGACGCCGTCGAACTCTAACCTGAGAAGGACGACCCTGCTCCCGAACCTATCGTCAAGCTGGAGGAGGTCCCCGTCGACGCCGAGCACCTAATGAAGTTCCTTAAGGGACGAACATAGGTTCTAGCCTGGCTAAATGTAAATATGTTTTTGTGTAAGCGCTCATATGTAAAGGGCCATCTTAGCGGCCCTCCCTATCTTATACGAAAGAAATCTCTTTTTGTCGAACTCCAAACGCCTCGGCAGATCCGACCTAACACCGGACAATGGGATCGGCACCCGAGTTTTCACTCCGGTATCATCCCCAGCGCCTCGGTAGGTCCGACTCGGCCTCAGGCCAGGGAGACTTCACAACACCCCACGCCGATCCCTTGCGGATCGACAGGGCTAAACCACACCACCTTCATCATTCATTACACCATCAGCCAGAGCAAAGAGTGAAAAGAATTCCTTATTCATACTCCTTTATTGGGTTCTGAGAAAATAAACAAAGACCGTTACAGAAACACTCCACTCATCTCAAACTGAAGGAAGTCGCCATCTTAGGGTCCCTCGGGTCCGACGAAGGGCGGGATTATTCCGACCGAGCGGCTAGGAGCCCTCTCCTCGTCATAATGGTCCTTAGGCTCAGCCACGGTCGACGCACCAGCCACGGAGCTTTGGGCATCAACTGGTCGCATACGCTCCAACAGCAGCAGCGCAGAGGGAACCCCCTCCGCTCGCCGACCCACTGAGGAAGATGTCGAGACACCCAGCATCGTCTTGTAACGGTGTATCTCCATCTCCTTCTCCACAAGGACATCGTGAAGTAACCTCTCAGAAGAGGGCCTCTGCACCGAGGCACTCGACATGGCCTGTCCAAGACCTGCACCACCAAGTTCCCGATCCACCATCACCCTCCTCAGCCGGCTCGCCTCCTCACTTAAGGCTTCAGACTTATTCCGATAATAATGAAAGGCCGCATCAGTGTCACGAGCCCCCTTTCGATAGCGAACCAACGCGGCCTCCAGGGCCTCAACTTTGCTCCGGAGCCATGCCACGTCGGAACGACGGGGGTCCACCTCGGGAAGGGGAGCCGCAACCTACAAGAGAACCAGCCAACTCAACACACATAAGCAAGAAGGTTCGGAAATATCCTAGGTCAAAACACTTGGCCGGTCAAAAAATTCTTTTTTATAAATTGAGTTGCTTCTTACAAAAAATGTGGTGGCCAGTCCGCGGAAGGCAAATACAATCGAGAGAGGGAAAAAGAAAGATAAAACTACACAACTTGTTTTCCCACCTCGGCATCGGTCGGGTTCGCAGGAGGGTCGACAGCCGGGTTATCAATGGGCCCTTCTTCACCAGGGGTCTTCGGTGTCCCCTCGATCTCCATGTCATACTCAAAGTTGGACAGGTCGACGGTCGGGTAGAAGTGCCTCACATGACTGAGGGCCTTCGCGTAACACTCGTCCTGGGCCTTGATCACCATCAGCTGACCCGCATTCGTCAGCTCTTCCCTCTCCTTGGAGAACGCCGCCGTCAACTCCTCCTTCTCCTTGGCGAACTTCTTCTTCAAGGAGACCACCCTCTTCCCCCACTCCGTACCCTTGGCCTCGAGCTCGAGCTTCATCTGCTGCTCCCTCTTGTGCGAGCCCTCGAGCTCGATCCGCATCTCCTTCATCTCCCACTCGCTCTTATCCGCCCGAGCTCGCTCTTGTGCCAGGGACGCTTCGTAGAGGTTCTTTACGTTAGCCCCCTGCATACAAGCCTGCGACCAACAAGTGCAGATAAGGAAAAGACTCCCGCAGCAAAATTAACAAGGGGGATAGGGTCGACAAGCTTACCAGCACGGTGGCCTGCGCCAGGCGCGTGAACGCCACCTCCACGGGCTCGCTCTCCATCTCCTTACGGTCACGAGGGGTTGCCAACTTCTCCACCACCTCCACAGCCTGGGCCTCCTCGGTCAGACAGTCCCCCATCCGAACCGACCAATCCGGTGCCCACCGTTGCCGCAACATCTCCACCACCGGGTCCTCTTCCTCGACCTCGACCAAGGGACATTTCCCCTTGTCGAGATCGGATGCCTTCGCTTGGCCCTGGCCCCTCGAAGTAGCCACCCCCTTGCCCGTCTCCGAGCGAGTCCTCTTGGTCCTCGGCTCGAGCTGGGCCTCCGAGATGGCTAGAGACGCCTCCCTCGGCCCCTTCGTCGCCTCCCCCTTCTTCTCGGCCTTCTCCTTCTTCAGGGCGAGCCTCTTTGCCTTGATCGATGCTTCATCCATATCTGCAGAAAAATCCATTAAGAGCAATGAGCAAGAAAGTATGAAAAGATAGAGAGAAAAGAAACAACTACATACACAGAACGGCTGGGCTCAGTCCAACGCTCGCCAGGTGGGCCTCCGTCACCTTCGTCCAATCGATACTATGTGACAGACGGAGGCGCTCGACAAACCCCCACTCCTTGGCCGTCAAATCCCTCGGCCTCGGCGGTTGATAGCTCGGCTTGGAGTGGTTCCATCGAGTGGGAATGTCCCAGGGCTCTTCACTCCGGATCACCAGATATTTTTTCTTCCACTCCTTGATGGAGTCCGGGTGGCTGTGAACGACCTTCCCCTTACTCCGGGGCGAGATGTAGTAAACACCCTCAGCCGCCGAGCTGATCATCAACATTGCTCGGAACACATTCAGCCGCAGAGGTACCTTCTATTCCTCGCACATCAGCACAAAACAGATAATCTGCTTCCAAGAGTTCGGCCCATATTGCATCGACGCCAAGGAGGCCCAGTTTAGCACATCCCGAACAAACGGGTGGACTGGCAGCCTCAGCCCAGAGATAAAGGCGTCCACTGGGAAGACGCAATACCAAGCAGAAAGGGGATCGGTTGGGCGCAGATTAGAGCTCGGCAACATCAATTCGTAGCCGGGCCCTATGTGGTACGCAAGCTGCAAAACCTCCAAATCCCCGCCCTCCAAGATGGTCGGAATTGGGTCCATCATCACCCTCTTCCGACTCAGCGAAGAGGGCTGCACGCCAAAGAGCTCCTTGTCCGAGAGGTCGTCGGGATACTGGCGAAAAGGCTTCGGCTGTACGGGCGAACCTGTCATCAAATTACGGTAAACAGGCGCCTGGCTCGAACCACCAGTCCTCGACCCTGCCTTCCTCGGAGCCCTCTTCCTCTTCTTGGTTCGCTCTGGCGAGGAGGTAGATAATGGCCCCAGACCAATCGGCATGGAACTCGAACCCGCACCCTGAACTGTGGATCTCCTTACTGTGTCGCCCTCGCCTCCCTCCTCCTCGGAAGTCAACTCTAGAACACGGGCACCGTCCGAACCATCACTCGCTTCCTTCAACTCGCTACTCTCCACCACGAAGGGATTTCAGGAGCGTAATGGCCTCACATTGTGTACCACCCCCTCCTCACCTACTGGTTCCTCCCACGAAACCGAATCGGAAGGCTCCGCAGCGTGTACTGACTCCTCCTCAAACACGGGCTCCTCCCACGACGTCGATTTGGAGGCAGGTTTCACTTCCCCCCTAGACGTTGACGCTGACGAGCCAGACTGAGCCCTATCCATCTGTGCCTAAACTAAACAGACTTACCAACTAACCTGGGGTCGCTTCGGAAGGACGAGCCTAGTACAGCAAACTGCAGGGACGAGCGCTGAAGTGTTGGAAGACTTTTTGAAAAGGAAAGCAGCGAGAAAGAAGTAGGTGAATGAGGGAGAGGGGGGAATATTTATAGAGGATGAAAACGACTCCTCGATTTCCGCAATTAATGTTCACTGATTGACGTACAACTACTACCTGGAAAATCGCGCCACGTCCTTGAAACGTGCGCTGCTGACGTCATCCAGGGCCAGGCTGGCAGCCAGACGCAGGGGTCGGTTCGGATGGAGTATTCGGCGGAGAAAACATTTTACTTAAAGATTTAAGGCGCCGTCCTTCGACAGACGCCCCGAGCTCCAGGGCTCGGTCGGTTCCCCTCTCACCCGCGAGCAGCTCGGGGCTTACGGCCTCGGCAAGCCGAAACCCCGAACTGTTCGAGGGTGGGACAGAAACCACCATCGCCTGGAGCCCTATCGGAAGACTGATTGGCCAACCTCCAATCGGAGACGACCCATCTATCCGAGGCTCTTCAGCCCTAAGTCCGGAATACGGTTGATGCCCCTCCCGTCTGGATCTCTCTCGGGCCAAACAACCGTGTCAGGGTCGTCTGACCCGAAAAAGGATCCAGACGGCAGAGCCACCACCATTCCGAGGCCCCTTATCTACCGGTCCGGATTTCGGTCGTTACCCCTCTCGCCCTGATCTCCCTTGGATCTAGCTACCGTATCAGAGCCATCAGATCCAAGAGAAGATCTGGGCGGCAGAGTAACCACCTCTCCGACACGACCGGGGGTAAAATTTTGCAAGAGGCAGACGTCCGCCGGAGTAGACACCTCTGATGGCCCATGGACCACCCTTGCTGTGATCCAACCCTCTGTGGGGGGAGGAGTACTTATAGCCTCCCCCATAGGCCGGCCTTTATGACCTGGGGAAAGCCAAACGACGGAAGCCCATGCGCCATGCATTTATTAGGCGGCGCAATTAAGGCCCCTGGGAAATTGGAACATCACACAGATCTCGGAGCGCCTTCAATGCCCCGCAGAAACAGCGAGCTACCCCCGCTCAAACGTTCTAAGGCACAACAGTTCGACATCACCCTTGTCGACCCGTAATCCCTCGACAGCTCGAGGTTCGGTCTGGCACCAGGGTAACCTTCTCAGGAAAACACCACGGCTTGCCATCACCCTTACCGACCCGTAATCCCTCGCCAGCACGAGGTTCGGTCTGGCACCAGGGTAATCTTCTTAGGAAGACGCAACGGCTCGCCATCGCCCTTGTCGACTCATAATCCCTCGAAAGCTCGAGGTTCGGTCTGGCACCAGGGTTATCTTCTCCGGAAGACTCAACGGCTCGCCATCATCCTTGCCGACGCATAATCCCTCGAAAGCTCGAGGTTCGGTCTAGCGCCAGGGTTGTCTTCTCAGGAAGGCTCAACGGCTCGCCATCACCCTTGCCGACTCATAATCCCTCGAAAGCTTGAGGTTCGGTCTAGCACCAGGATAATCTTCTCCGGAAGACTCAACGGCTCGCCATCACCCTTGCCGACCCATAATCCCTCGAAAGCTCGAGGTTCGGTCTAGCACCAGGGTTGTCTGCTCAGGAAGGCTCAACGGCTTGCCATCACCCTCGCAGGCTTGAGGACCGGTCTAGCACCAGGGTAGTCTTTCCCGGAAAACTCAACGGCCCGCCGTCGCCCTTGTGGACCCGTGATCCCTCGAAAGCTCGAGGTCCGGTCCAGCACCAGGGTAATCTTCTCAGGAAGTTTCAATGGCTCGCCATCACCCTTGCCGACCCTTAAACCCTCGCCAGCTCGAGGCTCGCTCTGAAACATCAGGGCAACCAACCCTCGCCAGCTCGAGGCTCGCTCTAACATCAGGGCAATCAACCCTCGCCGGCTCGAGGCTCGCTCCAACATCAGGGCAACCCCCTTATGAAGGCCCAGTGATTTGCCATCCCATTTTTACAACCATAAACACTCCTCCACGGCTAGCTCCCGCACCCCCGCAGGAGTGGGGGGCTTATGTGGTAGGGTAAAAATGGCTTGGGGTCCAACCAGGACCCAATACAACTCTCACTCAAAAATGGTAAAAATAGCAATCTAGTTCGGCTTCGAGCCACTACAGGGTCGGCGCCGAGCCTCAAGTTCACCCCCACAGAAATGGTCTCCTCGTATCCGACGAACCTCAATGGTCCTCGGCCTCCGATCCATGATAGCCCCACGGGCCGTCCCCCCATCCTAGCGAGGCATGAGGATGACCTGGCACAGCCTAGGCCCTCCGATCGTCCCAAAGGCTCAGGAGACCCATGATCAGCCATGTCAGCTCCAAATACCACTTAAGGCATTGCCACGTCAGCCCTATACCACTCTGGGCACTACCACGTCCGCCCTAAACCCCTTGGGCCTCCTGCCACGTCAGGCCCATGGGCTTTCGGGTCCAGACCCGGCCCCCAAGCGGATCCAAACCCTGTTGGGATTCCCTATAAATACAAGGCCCTCACCCACCTTTTCAGGTAACCAATCTTTTGCCACTTAAATTCACCTAGTTATTACTACTCTCTCACAGAGACTGACTAGATCGTCGGAGGATCCGCCACCGGGATAAACCCCGGTGTTTCAGGACCGTCTGCAGGTACGTAAGACCTCGGATCCGAACCCTCAGATCCGAGCCCAGACATCCACCTCATTCCGAGCCCGTCGTAGGTTCTGCCCGGTACGCCGAGGGTCGTCAGACGAGCAGCTTTCTCCTTCAATACAAATCGAGTTCGAAATCACACCTGGTGCATCCACACGTCTCCCAGAAACAAACCGCATCAGGTCTGAAACAAGCTCTCGAGCCTGGTTTGAGTATTTTCATTGTGGCATCACACAGACCAATTACATTCAGAGTTCGCAGGACCGCTCTATGTTTATATGGTCAACACCGCAGGGGAGGGTACTTCTACTAATATATGTTGATGATATGATCATTACTGGGGATGACTTTGTAGGCATTACATCCACCTAAAAATACCTTCACAAGTAGTTCCATATGAATGACCTTGGCAGACTACGCTACTTTCTGGATCTCGGGGGATACTCATTTCTCAACGGAAATAGACATCAGACATTATCTCCGCTGTATGTCTCTCTGACAGTCGATCAACCACGTGAAGTTTCATTCTACAGATGGAGAGCTTCTTCCTGATCCCACTAGATACAACTAGATTGTTGGATAGTTTATCTACTTATGCATGATCAGACCCGATATTGCTCATGCAGTCAATATTGTTAGTCAGTTTATTTTTGCTCCTACATCAGTTCACTACAGTGCTCTTTTTGGATCTTCAGATATCTTCGGGGCACTATCACTTGCTCATTATTAATGTCTTCTACATCTAAACTGGAGCTTAGTGCATATCCTGATTCGGATTAGGAGGGTGATCCTACTACCAGACGGTCTACCACAGGTTTCTATCTATTTCTTGGTGATTCGCTAATCTCATGGCGAAGGAAGAAACATGTAGTTGTTGCATGTTCTTCCACAAAAGCTGAGTACAGACTCCAGAGCAATGACAGCTACTACTAGAAAAATTGTACGTGTTCGTTGGCTGCTAACAGATACATGTGTCACTCTTATAGGAGCTATTCCTCTTCATTGTGATAACCAACGTTAGGTTTCGAGGTATACATAGTGAACAAATTACAAAAAAACATCGAAACCTAGCCATGGATCCATGCGAAAACCATAAATCATGTTTAGAAGAAAGATGGATCTGCTGTTTCCACAGTATGCCGATCACAGCACAGCAATATTGCGATGCCTCTACGGTATTTATACAAATGGATCAATCAAGCTCTTCCTCACGCCGAGGTGCTAGCTGCAGGAAGGAGATGTTCCTCATGATCTCTCTCATTCACAATTTCTATGACGATTAGGGTTTTTCTCAATAATTTCTTTTCCGCAGATACATATCATATATATAGATGCAGAAAATCAACCCTAAGAGAGTAATGAGGCTATTGGGCTCACAATCTAACATGGGTCAGATTTGTGTGTAGACCTTTGAACTTTAGTTGGCCCATTGAATCTAATTAATTGCCTAACCATGTCAAGAGTCCAAATCTTACTAAGATTCCCAATTAAATTCATTTTATGAATTTAAAATCAATTTCGATCCTGTCTAAGCGTATGACCCTGTAGGTTCCCATTATGTTGACAGTAATACTACAATCATATTTTAGTATTACAACATTGAGCAGTATCTTACAATATATCACTGCTACTCAAGTAACGGGAATGTCAGTGATTTGACATGACCTATCCGTGACCAATGTTACCATGTAGTCTAGTCCTTTTTGTCCAGATTTCTAATTAACCACACGACATAGAGCGTGTCACCCTTGTATAGTTCAATCTTTGGTTTCTTGATGTCCGAGTAGACTTACTAAAACAAATGAGCTCAATATCTCATATTGACTCATTTGAGTACGGCCATGCATTTTGCAGTCTCACTCAATCAAGGGGCCTGTAGATATCGCTCCTGTTATGTAAGAGGGACAAATCCTATCTAAGTCACTCACGTCCCTCAGCATGATTTATAGTATTTTCAATAGTCGAATTTATAATCATCTTATTTCATGTAACGTTTGACGACATTAAAACATATAACTTCTCATGTAGGGAACCATAGTGACTTCAAGTCAAATGACTACGTACACCATGATCACTGTGAGAACCGCTTATGACACTCACATAACGATCCATGCAGCGTTCTCATGGTGGGTCAGTCCAGTACATTATTACTCTAATATGTACCCATGTGAAGACTTGATATCTCATATTCATGACCCATGACATATGATCATCAGTTTACGCATATACTAGTCTCTATGTATTATTGTTGTCCTAATTCACAATAATTCTAGACATTTAAGAATAGTGTTCTGATTACAACCTATAAGATCTCACAATCAAGTCCATGGTATTGAATCTACTATTATATGGACTTTATTATGTTCACTTAATCACAATAAACAACAAAATAAATGAAATGCCTCATATATAAAATAAATATCATGATACAATGTAAACTAGTAATGTCAATATACAACTGGCCTCTAGAGCATACACCAATACGGAGTGCATTGCACATTGCAAGCAACCTAGTCTTCATGAGCGAACGAAGCACACAGAGATTGATTACCACTATATTCATGAACATTTTGAAACATAGACCATTTCACTTCATTTTGTTACCTATTCACAGCAGATAGCAGACTTCTTCACAAAATCTCACACTGTTCAGAGATTTCGATACTTGGTGGGCTAACTCACACTGTTCGACCCACCGTGAGTTTGAGAGGGGGTGTTAGATATTGTGTTATATATTTTGTCACATGTTGGATTATGTATTAGTTTAGTATTTGGTTTTCTCCTATATATAGGAGACATTATACTCAATTATAATCAATCCAATAACATTTTTTAATCTCTCTGTTACCCTTAACAGCAGGCAAGTAGAGATTGCTAACTTTTTCAATTGTTCCTCGGCCTCTTTTCCTATTACCTATCTAGGAATTCCATTACGTTAGGAAATATTACACAAAGAAGATCGGCTCCCTATCATTGAAAAAATCGAATCTAGACTTAATGCTTGGTAGGGTCGCCATATGTCTTACAGAGGTAGATTGTTGCCGATTCACTCCATAAATTCTTAAATCTCTTTTTATATGATGTCTTTTTTCTATGTTCCATCTTGGGTTATTAAAAGAATCGACATGATCATGAGGAACTTTTTTGGTCTGGCCCCTCCGTCATAAATTGGGAAACACCTCTGTAATTTGAAGATGCTGTGCAAATCCAAAAAAGATGGTGGTCTTGGTATGCTTGATCTCAGGCACCAAAATTTTGCCCTCCTCGGGAAGTGGCTCTGGAGGGTGATTAAACAAGATGATCTGTCTTGAATCCATCTTGTTAAAAACAAATATCATAAAAGGCAGCTTGAGATCTACATACCAAACTGGCTATTCAAGCCTCACACTTTTGAAAAGGTGTATGGAAAGTAGTTGAACTCTTTAAATGCGGTTTTAATTTTTTTTGTGTGTGGAGATGGCTCTACCGTTAGATTTTGGACAGACTTTTGGATTGGCAATAATAAAATCGCTTCCTTATATCCCAACTTATTTCACCTTGCTTCCAACCCTAATGATAAAGTAGCTTCTTATCTTTCTATTCAAAACAATCGGAGAGAGTG
Organism: Hemerocallis citrina; assembly: GCA_017893485.1. Classification (NCBI taxonomy): domain Eukaryota; kingdom Viridiplantae; phylum Streptophyta; class Magnoliopsida; order Asparagales; family Asphodelaceae; genus Hemerocallis; species Hemerocallis citrina. The sequence continues at coordinate 159,961,728 of CM030365.1, forward strand.
GATTATTCCTTTTTGTATAACTCTTTCTCTGGATCTTAACTCCCAATACATTTGATTACTCATGCTTTTATGTGAAGCTGGCCTATTCTCTTGGACTACTCTGCGGGCCCTCTCTTGCTATCACAAGACTCACAATGAACCCAACATAAACTACCCTTTCATATAATTCCCGTTGAATTGCATTATGGATTGAGGATGCATTGTTCGATTTCCAACTTAGGACTGGCCTATCATCCTAAGTTGTACTTTGTTGTTGTTCACTAAACATTATGGTTTTCTAATTCAGGTGTGCCTCAACAAATCATGTGTGCTCGTAAGGATGAAGATGGTACCCCAATTTTGTTCTTCATTATTTCTTCTTTAATAAAACAAACCAGAGAGCATATTCCATTTTTTTCCTTTTAAACAACCAACATAACCAACATCAAAAGAGAAGGATTTAGATTAAGTTAAAATTTTCACAAAATTAACCCTAACTATCAGAAACTATCAAAGCCAAGTTTCATTCTCCAAAATTTTACAAAGAGCGGGTGCTTTCGAACAGTTACACATAAGGAGGATAGGGTCAAATCTGAGCTCCTGAGCATGGTGAGGCAGGTTGAAGTGGCTGGAAAGAGTAAGGGAGATGGATCTGTACCAAAAGAGAGCCACGGATCTAGTTTTGAACAAAGAGGAAAGCTAAAAAAAAAGCTTCACAAAAATATAAAGGAATATGCTGTTTTTGAAGAAAGAGGGAAAAACTGAGAAGAAGAAGAAGAAGAAGAAGAAGAGAAAGAGAAAGAGAAAGATTTCTCATGCGAGGCATGTGAGGGCGGTGGTACCAGCTAACCATGGCTCGCCTTATGGCAGCAGCAACAGCCACGAGGCAGCAACAGCAATTACAAAGCAAGACTTCGTTATCCACGCCACTCACAGACAAACAGAAAAAGACATAAATCTATGATGGGCTTGTTGGGCCTAATTTGCACTCTGGGGCCAAGATGGGGTCCAGTAAGGGGGAATTTTTTTTCAGATTTGAATTTTTGTAGTGGGCTGAATTCTAGGTTTCCAAATAAAATTGCAAATGAAATTCCTATGAGGCCTGAGAGTAGGTCCAGCAAGGAATTAGGGGAATTTTTCAATAATCTCACTCCTTTTGGTTCTGACAAAGGAATTAAAGTGGCTCATGTACATATTTCCCCTATTCCAAGCCGCACTCCATCATCAATCCCAATCCCAATCCCCTTCTATACAATCAAAAGTGATGAAGATGAGGAATCGTGCATAAATTTAGAAGATGATGACCCCTATGTTGAGGAAGACTCAAATTTTGATGAGATGGTAAAAAATACACAACTAAACCTTGCCAGACATATTACTACTGATTTCGTGTCGTTTACCTTCCCATTGTCCTTGACTAGTTTACAAGCGGATCCTGAACCCCAAAGAAAATTTCAAGGAGTTAAAGTGCACAAAACAGCCAAGAGGGCTCATGTGGAGTGCATGGGTGACTACCTAGAGACTGTGGCTGCGCCAGGACAACTAAGATCGGTGGTGCAGGTACACATAGTTTTTTAGCTTCCATTTTAAATTTCATGTCTGATATTGATGTTTTTAATCTTGTCAAAACATGTGGTCTTGCGGTGGGCGATAAAGATCGTAACGCGTTACGCCTTAATAAAATTAGAGGTTGGGAAACGGAGAGGAAAACCCTAGCTTTGAACTTAAAGCCCAGCCTTAGAAGTACTTTCCAAACAGTTATTAATGAATACCCTTCTATGGAATGTTAGAGGTTTGGGGGATGAGACAAGATGGAGATGGTTAGGGATGTTATTAATACATCCAAAGCAGATATCGTTGTCCTTCAAGAAACCAAACTCATGTACGTGTAGTCGGCTCAGTAGAAATAGGATCAAAGACTAGATAATTTGTCCCTTTAACGGGGCATCGAGAGACATCATTATTGGTTTAAACCCTGATATATTCAAATGCTTAGAAAAATTCCATGGGGAATTCTTGCTATCGGTTCTGATCCAGCGTTGGACCGATAACTAGACTCAATCAGTGACAGTAGTTTTATGTCCCAAATCTCTCGACCTCCAGAGCTGTTCTGGACAGAACTCCACTCTATCCAAATGCGTTGGAAATCTCCTTGGCTAGTGGGAGGGGACTTTTAACATTATGAGGTTTGATTTTGAACACCATAGTAGAGGTACGAGCGATGCTGAATGGGAGGAGTTCAATCGCGTTATCACTGATCTGGATCTGGTTGGTATCTCAATTCCAAATAGGATTTTTACCTGGTCCAACATGCAAGGGTCCCCTATTATGGTGAGGCTAGATAGAGGGCTAGTCTTATTAGACTAGGAGGCTAAATTTTCTTTAGCAAGTGCCAAATCTCTGCCGAGACCAACATTTGACCATGTCCCCATCATTCTATCTTCTGGAGAGCGAAATGCTAGGAAGCTGAGGAAGTTCAAGTTTGAGAAAGCTTGGCTTGAAATTCAAGGATTCCATCATCTGGTGATGGAAAGTTAGGTTCTTCCAACTCAGGGAAATGAGGCGGTTGTGGTATGGTGTAAAAAAATCCGTAGGCTCTGGGTCAGGCTTAGGAAATGGAATCATACGAGGTTCCTGACTATATGGCGAGCCAAAAAATCCATTCTGGAAAGTGTTGGTGAACTGGAAAGGTTGGAGGAGACTAGGGACCCCACACATGCATAACAAAACTAGCTACTAAGTCTCAAGAAGGTCATATCCTAGCTCTACAAGCTTGAAGAACTCAAATGGAAACAGAGATCTAGAATTTTGTGCCCCAAAGAGGGAGAAGCGAACACTGTCTTCTTCCATCGTGCTGCTAGTGTGCGCTGGAGATCCAACCTTATCCTTTCAATCAAAACGGATGTCAGGGATATCCAAGATGAGAGAGATATCGAACAGGCTTTCCGGACCCACAACAAAAATCTTTTCGGGTACATGGCACAATTTAGATCTCCAATAAGTGATGGCAGGGCAAACCGAAAAACTTGGCCCAGTCTTTGTTGAGTATCGAGGCCCCATTCACGAAGGTCGAGGTAAAGGAGGTGGTCTCGCAGATGGGTAAGGAGAAAGATCAGGGCTAGACGGATTCTCGATCTTATTCTACCAGAACTTTTGGGAAGAGATTAAAGATGATCTAATGGCAGTCATGGTTGAATTTTATGATCATAAACTAAAGTTGAGCATACTTAAATTTGTAGAGGTAGTCCTTATCCTGAAAAAGGAGGACTCTAACAGAATAGGTGACTTCCGAACTTTTAGCTTTCTCAACTATTCGGTCAAGATTATCACCAAGATCCTCGCTAACAGATTTGGAAGGGTGATGGATAACCTAATTAGTCGTGAACAGACTGGTTTCATCAAGGGGCATTGTGTATTGGACTGCATGGTCACATCGGAAGAAACAATCTACCAATGACATATATCGAGCGATAGGAGTTACCTGTTAAAACTAGACTTCAAGAAAGCATGCAACTCAGTTGAGTGGGACTGCCTACTGGAAGTGCTTCGAGGTAGAGGTTTCGAGGACAAATGGATCAAGTGGATTCGCTATTGTCTAACTACTAGCAGAACGTCTAACCTCGTAAATGGAATGGTCGGGCAACCATTTTCTTGTAGAAGATTTCTACGCCAAGGGGATCCCTTATCTCCCCCCCCCCCCCACCCCCACCACCCATGTTTACAATTATCGCGGATGTCCTTAACACCATGATGGATAAATGCGGACAAGCTAGATGGATCGCTCTGGTAGCTAGTGGAAGAAACCACCCAAGATGCACAATCCTACTATACACTAACAATACCTTACTGTTTGGAAACGGGGATATGGGGGCGTATTGCTTCGAGGCATGGTCAAGTTTACAGGTTAATTTTTACAAGAGTGCCATTATCCCGATTGTAATATTAGAAGAGGATGCAAAGGAGCATGCAATCATTCTGAATTGTAAACGTGATAGCTTCCCTATCAAGTACCTTGGCTTGCCAATCAAACCATGTAAACTAAAGAAATCAGATCGGTTGCCAATTATTGACCGAGTAGAAGATCGATTGTCTGGGTGGAAAGGAAAATCCCTATCCCTAAAGGGGAGAGTGACCCTTGTCAACTTGGTTTTGTCAATCTCTTGACCTACTACATGTCTTCCGTTGAGCTCCCGAAATGGGTCATCCAAAGGATCCATCGATTCCGGAACAGATTCCTCTAGAAAGGGGCTGATGTCTACAGGGGTGGTGGTGGTGGTTATGTAACGCCCCAGCCCGAAACATCGATTTTTCTAACAACTACCCACCACAGGCTTGCCTCATAAAATGTGCTATAGCTTATTGGTGACCTCTAATCCCAGAAAATTATATATACATATATATAGAAAATTAATCTTCAAATCCCTCGATATGGGAATATTAAATCCCACATTCGACCTCTTCTCGCGAGCTGCAGCAGCCCCCCTGGGCCCTGCTGTCACGTGGCAGTACGCTGCAGCAGCCTTCAAACCTGGGCAGCCCCATACACCCTCTACGTCCCTGACGTGGACAAGAAAACAAGCACAGCAACTCTGCTGTATACACCGGGGCCCGCCACCAACCAACACAAATCCCATAAAAGCCTCCCATAGGAAACTCTATAGGGCACCTCTAATTATATATATATATATATTCTTAACACGGGGTATTATATACACCCCCTTTAAGAATTCAGCGTCCTCGCTGAAACCGGTACATGAAACGTAGCGCAGGATCTTCTTTCTAGCCGATGTGTAGCAATCCCGTGAGCGTCGCTCTCGTCCTTGGAATACTGGAGACCAGTCTCACTCTACAAATCATTCTGTGGCCTATAACCATTGTCCCGGAATACCTGAGATTATCTCACTCCTCGGATCATCTTGGAGTCCAGAACTCACGGCTCACACTTCACACTCGATGTCGAAAGTCAACTCTGATACCATTTGTAACGCCCCGGCCCGAAACAATGATTTTTCTAACAACTGCCCACCACAGGCTTGCCTCATAAAAGGTTCTATAGCTTATTGGTGACCTTTAATCCCAGGCAATTATATATATATATATATATATATATATATATATATATATAGACAATTAATCTTCAAATCCCCCGATATGGGATTATTAAATCCCATATTCGGCCTCTTCTCGCGAGCTGCAGCAGCCCCCCCGGGCCCCGCTGCCACGTGGCAGCACGCTGCCTTCAAACCTGGGCGGCCCCACACACCCTCCATGCCGCTGACGTGGACAAGCAAACAAGCATAGCAACTCTGCTGTATACACCAGGGCCCACCACCAACCAACACAAATCCCATAGAAGCCCTCCATAGGAAACTTTATAGGGCACCTACAATTAATTATATATATATAGAGTAATGCTCCATTGAAAACGTTACTGTAGCGATGAAAACGTGAAAACCACTTAGGCCAACGGCCTAGGTGGTTTTCACGTGTTTTCACAAATGCATTTAATATATATATATATATATATATATATATATATATATATATATATATATATATATATATATATATATATATATATATATATATAGGCAAATGCTCCATTGAAAACGGGTTTGTTTTCACGGGTTAGAAAACAGCGATCTGAGCCATTGGATCACTCTTGATCGTGATTAGCGGCAAATGCTCCATTGAAAACGGGTTTGTTTTCACGGGTTGGAAAACAGCGATCTGAGCCATTGGATCACTCTTGATCATGATTAGCGGCTCAGATTGCCTCCGCCTATCACCCAATATCATTTAAGTGGCGGAGGGTTATTTTGGGAATTTTGTCTCAAATAACTTTTCGCCTGATTCGCTCTGAAAAAATGAATATAACGTAGGCCATTGTTGGGAACAACGGCCTAGGTTATAAAAAATTGAATTATAGGCTGTTGTTTAGAACAATGGCCTTGTTCTTAATTTTTATAACCTAGGCCGTTGTCGAAATTTTATAGCCTAGGCCATTGTTGGGAACAACGGCCTAGGTTATAAAAATTAAGAACAAGGCCGTTGTTTCAAACAACGGCCTATAATTCAATTTTTTATAACCTAGGCTGTTGTTCCCAACAACGGCCTAAGTTATATTCATTTTTTTAGAATCTGTAAAGCGAAGAGTTATTTGGAACGAAATTCCCAAAATAACCCTCCGCCACTTAGTGAGAATGGGTGATGGGCGGCTCAGATCTGAGTTGTTGATCACGATCAAGAGTGATCCAATGGCTCAGATCACTGTTTTCCAACCCGTGAAAACTAGACCTGTTTTCAATGGAGCATTTGCCACACACACACACACACACACACACACACACACACACACACACACACATATATATATATATTCTTAACACGGGGTATTACAGGTTACCATCTAATCATATGGGAAAAAGCATCTATGAAGAAAATACATAGAGGTTTGGGGATTGTCGACTTGAGAGAGATGAATTTGGCATCCTTGAAAAATGGTGGTAGAAAGATTTTCACCCAAACGGTGAAGGCTAGCAAGATTTCATACAATCCTACCTGCAGGGGAAAGGGATGCAAAGTTTGGGTTTCCGAGTGAGGCCTAGAGTCTCTTGGTCTTGGAAAGGGATTTCTAATTCATGTGACCTGTTTAATAGCTATGTCATATCAGGCATGGGTAACAGTCTTTTGACATATATTGGTATGACAAGTGGTGTGATGCACACGCCCTTCGATATATGTTCCCAGAGCTATATGACAAAGCATCTCAACCCCACATCACGAATGCCAAGACCTGGAAAAAGGAAACGTGGCGACCATCATTCAGAGCCCACCTATATCATGAGTCCCAGCTGAGACTAGGGGAACTTCAATCCTTCATTACATAATGAGGGGTGCGATTTTCAAATGGCCCAGAACGGGAGCTTGGGGGTTGGAAAATAATCGATCCTTTACAGTACGCTCGCAATCGCATTCACTTTAGAAAAGTAAACCTAAATGGTCGACTATACTTTGGAAAGCCAATGCACCCATAAAAGTAAATGTCTTTCTTTGGCTATTACTCAACGATGCGATCCTAACACGAGAGAACCTAGTTAAGAGACAGCCGAACATTGCGACCAGTTATGGGTTTTGCAATGCACACATGGAATCAAGAAACCATCTACTCATAGACTATCATAGGAGCAAGGCAGTCATTATCAAGGTTGTAAGGTCCCTCGGAACGAATGACTACCCCTTGACGTATGAGGACTGTGGATAGGCCCCAACTTCGCTAACAAGACACAAGATGAGGGAAGTGTGGTATATTGTCATCACCGCAACGACCTGGATTTATAGCTTGATAGAACTAACTTTTATTTTCGTGGGACTAGTAATAGCATTTCTAGTAATTTAACTCATATTATGAGGATCGCTAATGCCTTCCAGGCGGACGAGTGCGATGACGAGGAGATAGTGATCGGTCCAACTGTCGACTAAGTGAAGCGTATCAGGTTGGCGGCCCACCATCCAAGATTTTGTTGGAGTGATCCCTTTTATTGTAGTTTTTAATGGTTATGTTGCTTTATGTTTTGTACTGTCCCACCCTCCCATGTATGATTAGAGGTTTTATGTTTTATTTCTTATTCTATCGGTTGTTGTACATTTGGCCTAGTACTCTTGATTTGTTTTGTAAACTTCTTTTTAACGAAACATGGTGGCTATACTATACATTTTATCCCAAAATATTTCAACAAAGAGCAAATTTATGCAAATCTACAAAAACCCAAGTAGGCATATGCAAAAATAATTCAAACCCAGTTCGCATAATCCTAAAATTCCACTGTTGTCAAAGAAGGTCGATCAAGAGCCCCCAAGTAAAAGTTATAAAAAAAAAAATTCAAAAACCAAGAGTACGGTTTCCTTAGAATTTGTACCTCGAGTTGTGTGCAAAAGCCCCCGTATCCTTTGTTACAGATTCGAATGTTTGTCCCATATCGAATTACATGCAGCTTGTGTGCGCCCATACGTCCTGCTAATACGAATGCCAGACCAACTGAACCCCACATGCTGTTACGGTGTGTGCATTCACTCGTTTTTCCCTGGCTTTATATATAGAGGCCCTTTCTCCCCTCATTCCACACACCAGAAACTCTCTTCCTCCCTGTCCTCTTATGTTCTTCTGTCGATGATAGTTTTCAACCCATCAATCACTTCGGAAGCGTAGCGTTATGCTGCCGTTGACACTCGACGACCATTTCATCCTGGATGACAGACGCCACTACATTCATCCAACACTGGTGAGGCGTCAAATATGTTTTATGGACTCTGTGTGATACACAGGACTCGGTTTGGTTTCATTTTCTGTTCATTTATTTTACTTTACATTTGTACGGTTTTCAATTGGTTCAATTTTTTTTTCTTCTTATTCTCCTTCTCTAGTTTGTGCCCTTCAATCAAAAATTGTTTTTTCTTCTAAACATTTTTATAACTAACTTAAAAACAAATTATTTCATTTTACTTCTCTTATTTTTAGGTACTCTTTTTATTTTCTTTTCAATATGAAAATTTACACTTGTGCTGTATGTTTTCAGACTCAAAATGGCAATTGCATCGAAGAATGTTGTAGTGCCTGAAACGGCCCAATTGCCGGCGGTTAAGAAGGTCCAATTTCTAACTTTTGGTGTGGCACGATTGCCAGTGCCTACCATTGTACTTGTCTCAGTGGGCATTCGAGGGAGCTCATGAGACAGGAAGCCATTTAATACTCCTGCTGCTCTAAATAGGATCCCTGTCCTACCTCCGCTAGGGAGCAGGGGAAGGCTTAGAAAAACATGAGAAGTTTAACGTTCCTAAGGAAGAAATCTCCAAGTTGGGGTCCAAGTTAGGGCCTAAGGGAGGAATTTTCAAGAAGTCAATGTTTCAAGGCAAGTGCTTCAACTGTGACAAGTTTAGTCACAAGTCTACTGATTGTAGACTACCTAAAAGGAACATGAACATAGAAGCCAATGTAGTTGAAAGTATTGCTCAAGACATTTTTGAAATCAACCTCTCAGTTGTGGTCTTAGAGGTGAACTTGATGAGTTCAAACCCTAAAGAATGGTGGATTGACACTGGAGCTACCCACCACGTGTGCTCCAATAGAAGTGTGTTCTCCACTTTTGAACCATTAGAGAATGGGGAGAAGATTTTTATGGGGAACTCGGCTACTTCAGAAATCAAGGGCCAAGGCAAGGTGATCTTCAAGATGACTTCTGGGAAAGAACTGACTTTGAACAATGTTGCATATGTTCCTGAAATTTGTAAGAACCTGGTATTTAGCTCTTTACTTAATAATTATGGATTTTGCTTAGTCTTTTAGTCAAATAAATTTGCTTTGTTGAAGAGTGAAATGTATGTTTGTAGAGGATATATGAGTGGTGGAATGTTCAAACTCAATGTAATGACCATGGTCAAGAATATTAATAAAGCAACTTGTTCAACTTATATGTATGAGTCTTTCAATTTATGGCATGATGGACTAAGACTTGTTAATTATGAAACTTTGCGTAGACTATTAACTTGAATTATATACCAACATTCTAAATTGATTCCAAACATAAGTGTGAAACTTGTGTTGAGGTAAAACTAACAAGATCATCATCTAAAAGTGTTGAAAGAAACACTGAACCCCTTAATTTAATTCACAGTGATATTTATGATTTAAAAATGATACAAACAAGTGGTGGTAATAAGTATTCTATTATCTTTGTTGATGACAACACAAAATACTGTTATGTGTATTTGCTTAAAAGCAAAGACGAAGCTATAGAGAAATTTATTCTCTATAAAAATAAAGTTGAGAATCAACTCAACAAGCAAATTAAAAACTAAGAAGTGACCGAGGTGGAGAGTATGAATCACCATTTGCTAACACTTGTGCTAAGGATGAGATTATACATGAAACTACAGCCTAGTATTCTCCTCAGTCCAACGGTATTGCTGAGCGAAAGAATCGTGCATTGAAGGAAATGATGAATGCAATGTTAATAAGTTTTGGTTTGTGACCAAACTTATGGAGAGAAGTTATTCTTTCAGCTAATTTACTATTGAATAAAGTACCCAAAAAGAAAGAAGAGAAAAACTCCATATGAAATATGGAAATAAAAAAAGTCATCCTACAATTACTTGAGAATGTGGAGATGTCTTGCCAAGGTGGCAATACCTACACCTTAGAAAGTGAAAATAGGACAAAAAATGGTTGATTGCATTTTCATTGGCTATGCACATAATAGTAATGCTTATCGGTTCTTGGTATACAAATCCGATATCCCTGATATACCAAAGAACACAATAATGGAGTCAAGAAATGCATCGTTCTTTGAAGATGTGTTTCCATGTAAGTCTAAGGAAGCATCAAGCTCTTTCAAAGGAACACATGAGACTATCAGTAAAGATAGTGAAAACTAAGATGAAGAAGTTAAGAAGGAACCTAGATGTAGTAAAAGACAAGAACAGAAAAAAATTTTGGTCCTGATTTCTTGACTTCTATGCTTAAAGGTGAACCTCAAACTTTCAAAAAAGTGGTGAGCTCTAGTGATGGTCCTCTGTGGAAAGAAGCCATTAAGAGTGAAATTGATTCGATCTTGCAAAATCTTACTTGGGAACTAATGGATCTTCCACCAGGCAATAAACCTTTAGGTTCCAAGTGGATTTTTAAAAGAAAAATGAAAGCAGATAGATCAATTGATAAATACAAGGCAAGGGTTGTAATCAAAGGTTATAGACAAAAGGAAGGTCTGGATTATTTTGATACACATTCTCCTATGACGAGAATCAATTCCATTGGATGATACTTGCAATAGCAGCTTTGCACAATCTTGAAGTACATCAAATGGATGTGAAAACAACATTTCTTAATGGAGATTTAAATGAAGAAATCTATATGAAGCAACCTAAGGGTTTTTCCGCTCCATGACAAGAAAACAAAGTTTGTAAACTGTTAAAATCATTATATGGCTTGAAACAAGCTCCAAAATAGTGACATGAGAAATTTGACAACGTCATGATGATTAATGGTTTCAAAATTAATGAATGTGACAAATGCGTGTATGTCAAAGACACAAAAGGTGGATATGTCATAATATATTTATATGTAAATGACATGCTTATTGTTGGAAGCAATGATAAGATAATTAATTACTAAGAACATGTTGAACTCGAGATTTGACATGAAAAATATGGGACTAGCTGATGTTATATTGAGGATTAAGATAACAAGAACGTCAGACGAGCTTGTTTTAAGCCAGTCACATTATATAAACAATATTCTTGAAAAAATTGATAAAAGTAATTCTGGAATTCTCAGAACTCCACTAAACCTAACTTTACATTATCCAAGAATAAAGGAGAGAATATTTTTCAAAAAACATACTCTAGAATCATAGGTAGTATAATGTACTTGATGAGTTGTAAAAGACCAGATATAGCCTATGCAGTTAGTAAACTAAGCAAATATATGAACAATCCTGAAATTGAGCATTGACAAGCGGTTACAAGAGTACTTAAGTACTTGTGTTTTACTCGTAATTATGGGCTGCATTATATAAGATATTCGGTTGTACTTGAAGGGTACAGTAATGCAAACTGGATATCTTGTGATAATTAAAAGTCCACTAGTAGCTCTGTGTTTACACTGAGTGGTGCAGCAGTTTCGTGGAAATCCTCGAAACAAATACTGATCGCTAAATCGATGATGGAATATGAATTTATTGCACTGGACAAATGTGGGGAAGATGCTGAATGGTTACGCCATTTCCTTGAGGATATTCCAATGTGGACAAAGCTTGTGTGTAACACCCCATAGTTTTCAAAAGTGTATAATATATATATATATATATATATATATATATATATATATGAAATGTTCTTTGTTTGGTAAAAAGAGAATGGTATGAATATTAAATATAATGAATGGTATTAGTGGGGGGCCCACGTTGAAGAAAACAGCACAAGTGCTGTTTGACTTTGGTCAAAATGTCACGATGACGTGGCATTGGAGTAGGGGCCCACCCGGGAGAATACTGCTGCTTCCGCTATCTCTTGTCTTCGCTGATGTGGCAAGGACCCACTAGACCTCTGTGTACTCACGGAAGAGAGAGAACGGGAGAGAGATTTGAGAAAAAATATCCCAAATTGGGAGAATACTATAATAAAGTAATATATAAATATAATTGCCTATGATCAAGAGTCACCAATTCGGTTAACCACGTTTTGAGAGGCAGCCTGTGGTGGGCAGTTGTCCTACATAGTATCTAATTTGTCTTCTAAATTGTATAAATTGTCTGAGCTAAGGGCAGGGGCATTACAAATGGTATCAAAGCCGACTTTCGACACCAAGTGTGGGTAAGAGTGGGTGAGATGTATGCCAGAGATGGAGCTAGCATATGTACAGGTATGCTTGAGAGGGAGAAAGGTTGCGGCCTAAAATAATGGACAACCCGCAGAATCGGGGTACGGTGCAGCTAACACAATCAGGGTACTCCACACCACATCGACTAGAAAGGAGATCCTGCACTAGGTTGTGCATGCCCCATGCTCAGCGAGGACGCTGATTTCTGAAGGAGGTGTGTGTAACACCCCGTAGTTTTCAAAAGTGTATAATATATATATATATATATATATATATATATATATATATATATATATATATATATATATGAAATGTTCTCTGTTTGGTAAAAAGAGAATGGTATGGAATGGTATTAGTGGGGGCCACGTTGAAGAGAACAGCACAAGTGCTGTTTGACTTTGGTCAAAATGTCACGATGACGTGGCATTGGAGTAGGAGCCCACCCGGGAGAATACTGCTGCTTCTGTTGTCTCTTATCTTCGCTGATGTGGCAGGGGCCCATTGGGCCTCTGTGTACTCATGGAAGAGAGAGAACGAGAGAGAGATTTGAGAAAAAATGTCCCATATCTGGAGAATACTATGATAAAATAATATATAAATATAATTGCCTATGATCAAGAGTCACCAATTCGGTTAACCACCTTTTGAGAGACAGCTTGTGGTGGGCAGTTGTACGATAGTATCTAATTTGTTTTCTAAATTGTATAAATTGTCTGAGCTAGGGGCAGGGGCATTACATTGTGCCTCTCAATCAAAAGTTATTTTTTTCTTCTAAACATTTTTATAACAAAAAGTCAACCGCATCGTTCAACTCGGTGCGATTGTGCAAAGGGTTGGACCCACTAGGAACGGCTTGTTTAACTGCCATTCACAAAAGCATGACCCCATCTTTCTTTCTCTCTCTTTTGTCACGTAATATATAAGATACTGTAGTTTTATTTATTTACTAGATTTTCCCGTGGGCACGTGCCTACGGCATGTCTTCAGAACGATACAATATATTAAAAGCCTTGTAAACAGTAAATCAACAATTATATAACTCAAGTTGAATAGTATGGCAATAATTAGTTGTAAAATAATTATATATGTTGAAAAAGTCCATGTTTTCATTAGTATATGTTGAAAGATAATTATAAATTGGGGTATAAAAGTCCATGTTTTCATAAGTGTATATATATATATATATATATATATATATATATATATATATATATATAGAGAGAGAGAGAGAGAGAGAGAGAGAGAGAGAGAGAGAGAGAGAGAGAGAGGAATAATTAAATAAATAAAGGAGTTGTTTTGGGAGGAATTTGAATTTGTGTTTTTTTTTTGGAGGGGGGGGGGGGGGGAATGTGTTTTGTGAGGTTAGATGTGGGTCTTTGATTTTGGGGGGGATCGAAGGAGAGCCACTTGATAGTTTTCTTTTTGTTTTATTATATATACTAGATTTGCCCGTGGGCACGTGTCTACGGCACGTCTTCAGAACGATACAACATATGAAAAGCCTTATAAACAGTAAATCAATAATTATATAGTTCAAGTTTGAATAGTATGACAATAGTTAGTTGTAAATAAAAGTCCATGTTTCATTAGTATATGTTGAAAAATAATTATAAATTTGGGTATAAAAGTCCATGTTTCCATAAGTGTGTGTGTGTGTGTGTGTGTATATATATATATGTGTGTGTGTGTGTGTGTGTATATATATATATATATATATATATATATATATATATATATATATATATATATATACTAGCACGTCTTCAAAACGATACAACATATGAAAAGCCTTGTAAACAGTAAATCAACAATTATATTGTTCATGTTTGAATAGTATGACAATAGTTAGTAGTAAGTAAAAGTCCATGTTTTCATTAGTATATGTTGAAAAATAATTATAAATTGGGGTATGAAAGTCCATGTTTCCATAAGTGTGTGTGTGTATTTATATATATATATATATATATATATATATATATATATATATATATATATATATATATAGATATATAGGAAAGCTTCGGTTGTGCACTCCTCTAGTGCACACGGCATGTGCACTAGGCCTTCGGGCATTCATATCGATGATCCGAACAGTTCACATTGATCTACACATCTAAATTAGTCTAAATATGTAAAATCAAATCATTTGAAATTTATTTGCCCATCCATCATGTGACTATAAAAAACAATGATTTTTCAGCCATATAATTTTGTAACAGTTCAATGGATGGGTAAATGAATTTCAAATGATTTGATTTTACATATTTAGATTAATTTAGATGTGTAGATCAATGTGAACGGTTCAGATCGTCGATATGAACGCCTGAAGGCCTAGTGCACACGCCGTGTGCACGAGGTAGCGCACAACCGAAGTTTTCCCTATATATATATATATATATATATATATATATATATATATATATATATATAGGGTTTTGCTCCATTGAAAACGGGATCATTTTCAATGGGTTGGAAAACAGCCATATAGGCCGTCGATCTCGATCTGATCTTGATCAGCGGATCAGATCAAGATCCGCTAAGGTCTCCCACTAACGCTGAGAAAAGCGGAGGGGTAATTTCGTCAATTCACGCCAAAAAACGTTTGGGACTTAGCATTTTTTTGGCGTGGATTTTTTTTTGTCCAAAAAAGTGCTTAGGCCGTTGTTTGAGACAACGGCCTAGGTTTTTTTTTTTAACAAAAAAAATACCTTGGCCGTTGTTCTCAACAACGGCCTAGGTATGTACAAGTGTTTTTCCAAACACTTGTACACACTCAGGGCTTCATCTCCCTCAAAACTCTCTCTCTCGCTAGTGGAACTCGATAAACCCATTTCCCCAAACCGTAGCTCTCTCTCTATCGAACTAAAAAACCTACTCTCTCTTGGTCGTTGCTTTTCACCGAATCTCTCCCTATTCTCAGTCTCTAGCTCTCTTCCTTTGAAGATCCCAACTACAAAAAAACCCTAACCCTTACGAAATCTACCCAATCCTAAAACTCTAATCCTGAATAAATTAGCCAAACCCTACTCCCCTTCCTTTCTCTACAGCAGCGCGCAGCGGCCTCCCGAACACCCTCATTTTTAAAGGTACTAATTTGTCCTACTTGAGTAGATCTAACTAGGCTAATTGATTGGAAAATTTTCCCCAATGTTTGAGTGTACAATTGCCATATTATGCGTAGGTATTTATAGAGTAAGTAATTCTAGTTTAATTGGGGAAGTAGACGTAGTATTAGTTGTTGTTGGTTGTTATTCGATGTTAGTAATAGCGCACAAAGCGAACAAAAATTTTTGGAACTTTGCGAGTACGTCGAGCTCGCCATACACAAGCCAACGCAATTCGTAGAAGTGTGTTTGGATTCACAGTTTGAAGTGTACGGCCATGTATCGCTTTCAATTCATTCCCGTGAGTGAAAGCGATACATCGGCGTATTTTGCAAAACCGTGAGCCGAAACTCACCTCTACAAATTTTGTTGGCTATGTGTTTTTCCGCCATCCCATTCCCAAAGTATAAGAATTTTTTGATCTCGTTTGTGCGGATTTGTACCGTATATCAAACAACAACCTCAGTTCAAAAGTGAGGGGAATGCGAGCGAGACACTGCCTTATCTTGCAAACCGTAGATCGGAACTTGCTTGTAGAAGTTCCGTTACCTTGCGTGCGGCGAGCCGAACCCAATTGAAGAGTTTTGTATTTATATGACGTCGTTTTCGACGTTTTGTCACTTATTTTTGTTTTCTAGGTATATATATCGCAATCGTTTGTTAACAAGCTATTTTATATATAATGTGTATATTAATTGACCAATAATATATTTTTACCCCAGATAAACAACGATACGGAGAGTTCTGTTGCCGGCGATAATTTTGTGCGGGTAGAACCAATCACTGATTCCATGCCGATAGTCGAAGACCATCTGAAACCAAAGTTAGGTATGACATTCCCCACTTTAGTTGAGGCCAAGAAATTTTATTCTGCATATGCTCGTTGTGGGGGTTTTGCAATGCATAAGGTTGGAAATAAATTAAAGGGGAGAATGGAAGTAGATAAGTCATATCTCTGTAATAAAGCTGGATCGTCACCGGGTCAACATAGTGATGGTAGATGTGGAATAACCAGTAGAAAGGGTTGCAAGGCTTGCATTCATGTAAAATTAAACGAAACAAGTAATATGTGGGTGGTGTATTCATTTCACGAAGAACACAATCACGAATTCACCTCACCCGGGAGAAGGCACCTTTTGCCCCGGAACAGGTCCGTGTCAAATACGGACAAAAGGATTATAGACCAAATGAACCAAGCTAATATCCAAACATGTCGACAAATGCTCTTCTTCGAAAGTGCTAGTGGTGGTCATGATCAAGTAGGATTCACAGAAAAAGATGTTAGAAATTTAGTAAGAGACTTGCAAGAAGCATTGAAAGGACACCATTCTACAATGCTAATTGATTTTTTCGAATCTAAACAGACGGATCCTTCATTTTTTTATGACATTCAAATCGATCCCGAAGGGCGGCTGTCACATTGTATGTGGGTAGATGGTATTTTTAGGATGAATTATGAAGAATTTGGCGATGTAGTTTGCTTTGATGCCACGTACAATACGAACCGTTACGGAATGTTATTTGTTCCGTTTGTTGGAATGAATCATCATTAGCAATCGACTTTCTTAGGAGGTGGGTTCATTCCAAATGAGACGGCATCTTCGTTTAAATGGTTCTTTGAAAAGTGGTTAGGGGTTATGAATCGTGTTCCATCCGGTATTGTCACCGATCAAGACCGTGGGATCGCCGCCGCAGTTAAGAAAGTTTTCCTCCAGACTCGGCATCGTTTTTGTATTTGGCACAATCTAGATAAGTTATCCCAGGAGGTTCGTCTTGGTTTCGATGTCGACAAGTTTAGGGAGTCCTTGAAGAATGTAATCTACAATTCGGAATATATACATGAATTTGTAGAAAAGTGGAATATTTTGATTTCGCAATACGAATTAGAGAGTAACAAATGGTTGAACGATATATTCGATATCCGTGAAAGTTGGGCACCCATCTACGCTAAAGAATCATTTTGGGCCGGCATGTTGAGTAGCCAACGGGTTGAGTCGGCACATTCTGCTCTGAAGCATCATACAGAAAAAAAGTATTCCCTGCACGAATTTGCCGTCATCTTCGACCGTTTTTTGGGAAGGCAAAGACACGATGAATTGAAAGAAAATCATCGTAACCGTGAGAAGAGACCGAAGTTGAAGAGCGAATGGGTTTTGGAGGCACAAATGGCAAAAATATATACTTTGAAAATATTTTACAAATTCCAAGATGAAGTCACAAAAAGCTTCATGTACAATGTGACATTTGTTACCGATCTTGAGACACCGGATAGTTCAATCTTCCATGTCATACTCTGTAGAGAATCAGAACCGGCTCGCCTTCTTCAATTATCCAAAATCAATGGAATTATTACATGTGCATGTCACTTGTTAGAATTTGTTGCCATTCCTTGCAGGCATATTTTAGCTGTACTTCGTTTCTCCCATCACACATCCCTCCTGGATGTATATATTAAAAGAAGATGGACTAGGGATGTGATGAGAAGAAGTTACACATCAGTTCCAACCGAACCCAATACCGAGAATTTTGCTTCTCGATATTGTGAGTTGAGCTACCATGCAAAACAAATTGTCGATCTCGGTTGTTCCTCCAATGAGAGTTACAAATACACATTGGAGAATTTGCAGAAGATCATTGACGGGGTTTCTCGGCTACAACCAGGATCAGGTGAACAACCGGAACATGCCTCACAACCACATGATAGTGTCGAAGCTGGAGGTAGTTCACAACCGCATCTAAGTGCACAACCTCATGATCAAGGGAGTGGGCACATACCAACACGCATTAGTGACCCACAGTAGTGCACGACAAAGGGAAGGCCTCGCGCCAAAAGATTGAGGCCGATTAGATAGCAACTCCGCATAAAAAAACCAAGAAGGTGCCGAAGATGCGGCATTGTCCAAATGAATCATGATTCAAGAAATTGTCCAACTTTATTTGAGGGGTATGACTCGTAACTTTTATGTTTGTCGCTCGTTTAAATTTATTATACCTTATTTATGGCAATTGAGTTTCTTACTAACTAAACCTAATCTATCAATGAAGGCAAGAAGTAATTCCTTCCGAAGAAGACAGTTCTGAGTCGAGATATACGATCCACTATGAATTGTAATTTTTAAAATGTAATTGTTTGGTATATTTAAAACTCTTCATGCCACTTGGTTAATTACCTTTGATTGGTAACTGTAAATGTAATTCTCGAGACATAAGTGTTGTTTGTTTGTGTCATTTGTTAATACTGTTGTGGTACGCAAATGTTGGTTTGTTACTCAAATGTATCAGCTGTAGCTGTATCTGTATTTGTAAATTATTATTATTATTTTTTTTAAACCAAGGCTGTTATTGGAGACAACGGCCTAAGTTATTTCATGAATTTGGTTTTTCATTCAATATAACTAGTTTAAGAAGAGTTGATAATCTTAGGCTGTTGTTTACAGCAACGGCCTAGGCGATAATCAAAAAATTTAAGGTTTGGGGGCCTGGGTGGGTGCTCTCTGACTTGGAGAACACAAGGGATCAACAAGTCAGAGAGCAATCTAATTTTTGATAAATAACTAAAGTCGTTGTCTCAGACAATGGCCTAGGTTATAGTCAAAAATTTGTGATTTTGGGGGTGCTCTCTGACTTGGAGAACACAAAAGGATCAACAAGTCAGAGAGCAATCTCATTTTTGATAAATAACTAGAGCCATTGTCTCAGACAACGACCTAGGTTATAGTCAAAAATTTGGGATTTTGGAGGTGCTCTCTGACTTGGAGAACACAAAAGGATCAACAAGTCAGAGAGCAATCTCATTTTTGATAAATAACTAAAGCCGTTATCTCAGACAACGGCCTAGGTTATAGTCAAAAATTTGGGATTTTGGGGGTGCTCTCTGACTTGGAGAACACAAAAGGATCAACAAGTCAGAGAGTAATCTCATTTTTGATAAATAACTAAAGCCGTTGTCTCAGACAACGGCCTAGGTTATAGTCAAAAATTTGGGATTTTGAGGGTACTCTCTGACTTGGAGAACACAAAAGGATCAACAAGTCAGAGAACAATCTCATTTTTGATAAATACCTAAAGCCGTTGTCTAAGACAACGGCCTAGGTTACAGTCAAAAATTTGAGATTTTGGGGGTGCTCTCTTTACTCTTTACGTACAGTCTCTGTGGAAATGTATACAAAAGATAGATGATCTACACTTGTATATCTTTCCGCTATATTTTTTTTAAGTGCCGATTACTACCACCTTTCAAACCAATATATAATCATGGTGGTTAAATATGTAAAAAAAATGATAAAAAATAATTCATAATCATCCATTTTTTGGTTTTTACAATTTTCTCTTCACTCTTTGCATACAGTCTCCTTCGAACTATATACCAAAGACAGATGATATTCGGGTATCTATTGTTTATAATTTTTTAATTACGTTACAATTTTTTCCCCCTCTCTAACCAATATAATATTATTAAGGTAATATGCTTGAAAATAATTCTGAGTTATATAAAGGAGTAAGTTTACATGTATAAGGTTAGGAATAAGGTGAAGGTTATGAATTTTTTGATATATGGGTTTACATGTGTGGATGTACATATTGTTTTTTCAATATATAGGCTACATGTGGGGATCTACATGTTTTTAGCTTGGTGCTTGTTCCCATTTAGGTGTATGTTGAAAGTCTGCTGGCATGTGATTTTGTTGAGCTTAACAACAAGGAAGAAACATACAAAACAACAGCATTGTTGAGTCCTAATGGCTAAACATGGAAAGTTGGGTTAATTAGAGTAGGGCAGAATCACATGTGTGCATTGGTGGAGAGAAGTGGAGAGAATTCACAGGTTTTAATAAGCTAGAAGTAGGATATATGTTAGTGTTCCATTACAAAGGGAATATGTTCAGTTTTTTCCTGTTAATTTTATTACGTTTGTGATTTTTTTTAGTATGATATATAATCTATTTGATTATGCTAATACAATACCCACATATCCAAAAAATATATACCGTGTTGGTTTACAAGTATAAGGTCAAGGTTAAGGTTAGGGTTGTGTTAACCCTACGATAACCCTAACCCTAACCCTAACCCTTAACCCTACTCTGCTAACCTTACAATAACCCTAACCTTACGTTAACCCTAACCCTAACCTACATTTCACTTTTATTAATTTTTTTTGGTTATATACAGAATATGTATAATTTTTTTTTGTGGGAACTTAATACCTGTCTACTCCCAACAACCAAAAATTAATGATAAATCAAAACCAGATTTTACCACAAATATTTCTTTTGCAATAACCTGAACCCTACAATAACCCTAACCAAACCCCTGACCCCCGCTAACCCTAATCCTTCCCATAACCCCCTTTAACACTAATTACCAAACTTGTTACCCTAACCCTAACCCTAACCCTAGCTAAGTTGAGAACACCCCAATTTATGTCTTTTTGGCCTAGGGTCCAAGGCCGTTGTTGCAGACAACGGCTAAGGTTAAATACCTTAGGCCGTTGCCTTGAACAACGGCCTAGGTATGAAATTTTTGGGATTTATACAATATTCTCTTTACTCTTTACGCACAATCTCTGTGGAACTTTATACAAAAGATAGATAATCCACACTTGTATATTGTATAGGTATATTTGGTTGTTTGCCCATTACTTCTACCATTCAAAGTGTCTCGAAGAACTGCACACAACTACTTCACGACGAGATTCCACATCCCAAATTTCCACAGAAGCAACAGTTTACATGTAGTGTTTGAGAGTAATATATGAAATTTTTTGGAATACTCTTCACATTGGTTTATACATGTGGTCAAATATACATGTGGTTTTCTGTTACGGTTTCCCAATACATGATGGTACCTATTTAGGCCATTTTTTTACCGAAAATAATCAGATCCAGTTCTTTTTGGCCAAGTATTTTGATCTGATTACGCTTCGCTCAATAGCAAACCGAATCTTTTTTATTTTTGATTTCTTCTTGCCCATCATAATTATTGGATATGTTTGATATCCACATGTGAATTTTTCAATTTTGGCCTTAAACTACATGTAGGGATGTACACATGGTTTTTCCCATATTTAGGGTACATGTGGGGAGGTACATGTGGTGATGTAGTTTAGATTTTTTCCATATTGAAGTGTCTGCAATAATTATCCTTCTTGGTCTCTAACTGCATCTTCTTCCCTTCTGTCAGTATTAACAGAGGATCTGCACCACTCTGTACATGTGAGAATCAAAAAAAAAATTGTCTGCTCTTTCATTGTACATGTGGGTTTTTCCAAGTATGGTCCATATGTGGGGAGCTACATGTGGTTTTTCCTTTACATGTGGGGTTTTACCTTATTGGTTTTTTCAATGATGAACTTGTGAAAATTTATACAAAAGATAGATAATCCACACTTGTATATTGTATAGGTATATTTGTTTATTTTCCCATTACTTCCACCTTTCAAAGTGACTCGAAGAACTGCACACAATTACTTCACGACGAGATTCCACATCCCAAATTTCCACAGAAGCAACAGTTTACATGTAGTGTTTGAGAGTAATCTGGGAACTTTTTTGGAATACTCGTCACATTGCCAAAAAAAAGTTCAGATCCAGTTCTTGTTGGCCAAGAAGTTTGATCTGATTACTCTCCGCTCAAACAACGAACCGACACTTTTTAATTTTTGATTTCTTCTTGTCCATCATAATTGCCTGGTTACATGTGGTTTTTTCCCCATATATTGTGATGAAATTTAGGTTTTTCCGATATTGAACATGTGGTTTTTTCCAAGTATGGTCCACATGTGGGGAGCTACATGTGGTTATCCTTTACATGCGGGTTTTTACCTTATTGGTTTTTTCCATAATGAACTTGTTCTACTACATGTCATCACACCTCTTCTTCCCAATCTCGTGGAATTCTTCCCAGAGGCATGTATGGTGAATGTCTTCAGGAATGTCTTCATTGTAAACAATGTAAAACGATTTTGTACATTATATTTTATTATTCAAAAAATTAATAATATATAACCAAAAAAAACCAAAAACTATAAAATATTTTCTTTAGTTACGTGCCTAAAAATGGAATTGAATAATCAATATAAACAAGGAAATATTCATATGAACGTCTATTTTGTAGAGTTCAGAAGGCAGTGCACGTAAAGAGTGGAGAGACACATGTCATTAATGATAGAACTTAAATATCCATAAACTCTCTACTAGAAACTTATTACCTATCTACTCCCAACTAAAAATAATCCTACCCTAACCCCTACAATGAAGCCAAACCAAACCACTAACCTTACAATAACCCTAACCCTACCCTTAACCCCCTTTAGCACTAACCCTAGCCCTAACCCTAACCCTAACGAATCAAATAGTTATTTTTTAAAAATATTTTCTGAGTTGTTATGTACATATTAAAACGACGTGATTATGTAGTGGTTAGTTAGGTGTTACCAAATTATATATAAAAAAATTTAATACTGTTATACAAGCCAAGTTCTCATCTGTCTTTTGTATATAGTTCCACAGAGATTGTTCATCAAGGGTGAAAAGAAAATTGAAAAATGCAAACAACCAATTAATTTTTGGCCTACATACTAGTATGAACATTATATTGAGGGGTAATCTTTGACCAGTTGCTATTTTTAAAAACCAACAAGTCGAGAGCATTACACAATTTTCTATTTTTTTTACCTACAACTGAGGCCGTTGTCTCCAACAACGGCCTTGAGTATTTATAAAGTGGAGCTGCTCTCTGACTTGTTGGCTATTTTTAAAGCCAACAAGTCAGAGAGCAAGACAATTTTTCTATTTTTTTCACCTACAACTTAGGCCGTTGTCCCCAACAACGACCTTGGGTATTTATAAAGTGGAGCTGCTCTCTAACTTATTGGCTATTTTTAAAGCCAACAAGTCAGAGAGCAAGACAATTTTTCTATTTTTTTCACCTACAACTTAGGCCGTTGTCACCAACAACGGCCTAGGGTATATCTATAAACTGGAGCTGCTCTCTGACTTGTTGGCTATTTTTAAAGCCAACAAGTCAGAGAGCACAACAAATTTTGTATTTTTTTACCTACAACTTAGGCTGTTGTCTCCAACAACGGCCTTGGGTATTTATAAAGTGGAGCTGCTCTCTGACTTGTTGGCTATTTTTAAAGCCAACAAGTCAGAGAGCAAGACAATTTTTCTATTTTTTTCACCTACAACTTAGGCCGTTGTCTTCAACAACGGCCTAAGGTATATTTATAAACTGGAGCTACTCTCTGACTTGTTGGCTATTTTTAAAGCCAACAAGTCAGAGAGCACAACAAATTTTGTATATTTTCCTACTACAACTTAGGCCGTTGTCTCCAACAACGGCCTTAGGAATATGTTTAAACTGGGTATATCCAAAAACTGGAACAAGTATAATTTTCTATAACCTAGGCCATTGTTTGGGGCCACGGCTTAGGTTTAAAAAAAAAAAAACCTACATTTATATAGAGCAGCTGAAGCTGCTACACTTGTACACATCACCAAATTCCAAACACTTTGCCATCACCTACATTCTCCGACTAAATACATATATAAAACAACCAAAATTACCCATCATAATTGACTATCAGAAATTAATAATAACAACATCAACTACACTTACGCTTAAGAACCACATTATCCAATAATTAGTTACAACAGGTTAAAACCCACAAAATCAGTAAAAGAAAATTACAACCTCCAAAATGCATTGGCTAAGCACCGGGCGTGTAATGCTGTGGTGCTCGCCTCTTCCGACTAGGGTTTCGGCGCCGCATCGTGATTGGCGAGTCGGGGATTTGTTCAGATCCACCCTCCTCTTGTTGTACGTCTCCGACAACCCTCTCCCCACTCACTTCATCCTGCGCTTCTTCGTGAGATGGATGTGAAGTTGAACCTTGTCGTTCTCTGATCTCACGTTCCCGTTGCCCTATCAATGAACTTGGCCAACCCCTCACACTTTTACGTCGCCCCCCCTCGGTCCGTGTAATGCTCGATCCAAACGTTCGACACATCCCAAAGCATCCATATTGCTACGGCATCCAAGGAGCATCCTCCGAGCGAAACTCTTCATAGGCGTGCCCACATTACTTTTTAGTACCTCCGCGCATTCTTTTGCCATGTCCATCATGTTATCAATCTAAATCAGAAAAAACCAACAAAAATAATTACACAAATTAAATAATTGAAAGAATTCATGAACTTCACGTATGAAGAAGATTATAATAAATATGAAGATTGAAGTTACCGCTGTACGTATAGCTGTGGCCTTCGGTTGGAACATGGGTTGTGAACTGGAATATGCAGGTAATGGTTCAATCTCCCTCTCCTCAATTTCTCGTTGGATACCAACAGGTAGTACTGTATCGGGAGAGATGTACAAACGTATATATTGTCGGAACCAAGTCATGTACTTCTCTTGCAGTCTTCCATCGTACTCTGGAACATTGACGAGTACAAGTGCAAACCATCGCTCGTTCCATTCTGCAACGTGAACACGATGGTAATCTGCCCAATCATGAGTAGGCATGCGGCCGGTACCCCTAACAGCGTGTAACTCATGATCGTATAGGTTTGCGCAGCTTGGGGGACTATCTTATTGAAGATTGGACTGACGAAGGACTCTTTCCGGTCGCGAATGCTCGACTATACCGAAGTTGATGAGGGGAACCGTCGTCAGCCACAACTGCGATCCGGTGGTGCATATTGGCGGTAGTCTTCCCACACGCTCGGGTGTATACGGCGCCCAAATCACGAACTCTTCACGTAGTTGGTCGAGCTCGTCTCTGTAGTACGTTATTACACCCTTGGGGTTGTCTTTGTAACTCCTTGTACCAGCCCAATATACCCCTAATGGTGCTAACATAGCAGGATCTTCAGGTTGGGCCATCCAACCATCCTTGGGTCTCCTAATGCGGGGACGACCCAAGTGCAGTCGCTCCCAGGACCAAATCTGTAACAAAACCATCGGTCCGGTCATTTCTAATGCTTCAAGCGCTACATGACACAACGCCCTGTATAGCGTTGCCAACGCGCAGCTTCCCCAGCTGTACCGGCCAGCTATGCCTAGGTCGGCGAGAAATCGTAGGTACATGAGGTGCACCATATCGCCCGATGAGTTAGGCAATAGAACCCCTCCAATCACCGTTAGAATGTAGGCTCTGGTGTAGGACTGTACATAGTCGTCGGGCGATTCGTTGGTCAGCGTCTCATCAAAATGTTCCTTCAACCAAGATAGTCGGATTGATTGTCCTTGGAAAATGTCACCATCGTCCGCATCCGCCTCATCAAACTCTGTACCGAGCAGTTCGTTGCACATCTCTATTTTATCAAAGATAATATTGCCCGTCACGGCCAACCCATCTATTGGAAGACTGGATATCATCGCTATATCCTGTAGCGTCACCGTTATCTCACCGATCGGTAGATGGAACGTGTGCGACTCTGGCCTCTAGCGCTCTACGAGTGCCGAAAGAAGTGCTCGGTCGAGTTTAACATTCCCCATCATGCTGATTCCATAGAAACCGGCCACTACAAGGTACTCGCGGGTACGTGGATGCACCTTCATGGTCTCGTGGGTGCGGAAATTATACCTACTCGTCGTCCCACCCCACACTTCCGTGGATCTGTGGCGATCTTGCAAGGTCGGTTCGCCGGGATTTATTGATCCTGGACCACGACGTCCTGTCATCGAAGAGGATGCACCAACCTACACAAACCAAAAAACATAATTATTATTAGTCTCAAATCAATATCACTAAATACAAAATTAGGGATAATACAAATTATTAGTTCTCACATTCTCTGTGGAATGTTCCCCCCGTGCTTCCTGAGATGTCCTTTCCCTTCCGATTCCCCTCGTTCTAGCCATTTCTCTGTAACAAAGTTTGCATATATGAAACTAATTAATCGGCGAAAATTAGCAAACACAAACCAACGAGATGAAAAAATTTCAAGAGTTCGCTTATACACGTCAAAACAACACAGACGAGATACAAAAATTCCTAAATTTTGCCGTCAACTAGGGCACACCAAACACAAGCCAACGCAACTTGTAGAAGTCAGTTCCGACCCACGGTTTGAAATATACGCCCGTGTATCACTTTCACTCTTTAAAATAGAGCGGGAAGCGATACATTAACGTATCTCGCAAACCGTGGGTCGGAACTCGCAAATACAAGTTCCGTTGCGTTGTGAATGGTTAGCCCAACCTACGTGCACCGTTTCGTATTTTTTCAACTTCGTTTAAGTATTTTTGTATTGAGACCGAACTAAAAAAATTTCGAGGTAGATTGAAGTTTTTTCATATACGCGTCAAAACAACATAAACGAGATGCAAAAATTTCAAAATTTGGCCGTTGGTTCAGGCTCCCCGCCCACAAGCCAACGCAACTTGTACATGGGAGTTCCGACCCACGGTTTGAAAGATACGACCATGTATCGTTTACACTATTGAAAAGTGAGCGAAAAGCGATACATAGACGTATCTCGCAAACCGCGAGTCAGAACTCGCATGTACAGGTTGGTATGACTTGTGAATGGCTAGACCAACCTACTCGCAAAGTTTCGCTTTATTTGGACTTCGTTTAAGCTATTTTCACCTCATAACGTATTCCACAAGTTCCGAGGTCGATTAAAGATTTTTTTATATACGCGTCAAAACAACAAAAATGATAAACTTATTTTCTAAATTTGGGCGTCAACTCTGGCACACCAAACACGAGCCGCCGGAACTTGCAGAGGTGAGTTTTGACTCTCGGTTTGAAGATACGGCCGTGTATCACTTTATATCCGTTGTATGGAATTGAAATGATAAACGGACGTATCTCACAAATCGTGAGACGAAAATTGCCTCTACAAGTTCCGTTACCTTCTACGCGGCGAGTCCGACCTACTCGTACAAATTGAATTTTTTCATCTCGTTTTTTTTCATCTCCTATATTCCACCACTACAACTACCACTACATCTACGAAAATGTCAACAAAATGTACACAACATACATGATCAGAGCTAATTATATACTCTCTAAATTATAGACTACACTACTACGCATAATACCAAAAAAAACAACTCCAATATTGGAAAAAAAATCAATAAATTCAAAGAGTTCATTATAGTAGATTGGGATTAAGAAAATACCTGGTCCAAAGAGAGAGTGATAGAGAGTTGGCGAAGATCTGAGAAGCCGCTGCACGCTGTTGTAGACAAAGGAGGACAATTTGTGCTAGGGTTTAGATGATTTGGGAATTTGGATGTGAAGTTAGGGTTTGCCGTATTCGGGAGAGGAAGAGAGAGATAGGGAGCTTTCCACAAGGGGCGGAGATCGAGAAGACAATGAAATCGATGCCAAAGGGGTTGGAAGAGTGAACTAGGGTTTGGGGATGGGTTTCGGGAGCTCGAGAGAAAGACAGATTGTGTTTGTGACGAAGTGAGGGAGATGAAGCACTGAGTGTGCACAAGTGTTTGGAAAAACACTTGTACATACCTAGGCCGTTGTTGAGAATAACGGCCAAGATATGTTTTTTTGTTAAAAAAAACAACCTAGGCCGTTGTCTCAAACAACGGCCTAAGTGATTTTTTGGACAAAAAAAAACTCCACGCCCAAAAAACGCTAAGTCCCAAACGTTTTTTGGCGTGAATTGACGAAATTACCCCTCCGCTTTTCACTTCGTTAGTGGGAGACTTTAGTGGGTTTCGATCACTACCGCTGATCATGATCAAAGGTGATCGGATGGCTGAGATGGCTGTTTTCCAACCCGTTGAAAACAGATCCGTTTTCAACTGAGCAAAACCCATATATATATATATATATATATATATATATATATATATATATATATATATATATATATATATATATATACACACACACTAGTAGTTTACACGTGCGATGCATGTCTTAATAAATATAATTTTTTTAAAAGTAAAAATTTAGACGTAGTCTGGATTTGATCTAAAACCTCATTTACAATAGTTATACACGTGCGTTGCACGGGTTGGTAGATGGACAAATTACACTAAGGCCTTCTCCCATTATAGTAGTATATATATATATATATATATATATATATATATATATATATATATATATATATATATATATATATATAGAGAGAGAGAGAGAGAGAGAGAGAGAGAGAGAGAGAGAGAGAGGGAGAGAATTAAATAAATAAAGGAGTGTGGGGATTTGAATGTGAGTTTTGGGGAGAAACTTTTGGAGGAAAAATGTATTTTGTGAGGTTAGATCTGGACCTTTAATTTTGGGGGGATTGAAGGAGAGCCACTTGATAGCTTTCTTTGTGTTTTATTATATAGATTTATTTATTTATTTATTTATTTATTATTATGTTGTATTTAAATAAATTATCTAATAATGGTAACTATTTTTTTGGGGTCGCCAAAAAAAATGTTGGTTTTTTCTTGTACAAAATAAGAAAATATTGGTATATTTGTTTGATTTAGATACTATGAGAGCATCCACAGTCGTCAAAGGTAAAAAATGGCAATACGCATATTTTATATATAACTTTTAAGTAGGAATGGCAAATGGGCCGGGTCAACCGGCGACCCGCCCGTTGAACCCGGCCTGTGAAACGGTTTGGCGGGTTCGGGTCGAACCCGGTGAACAGTAACGGGTCGACCCGGGTCGTCAAAAACACGAATCCAATCCGTTCAACCCGGCCCGCGAACCTGTTTAAAATAGCCCAACCCGCCGCCAACCCGCGGGTCGACCCGCGGGTTACGAACCGTTGGACCCGTTACGAGTCGACCGGTGACCCGCGGGTCAGCGGCCCGGGGGGGGGGGCACTGTTCAACAGAGAGCCGTTTGGCTCTTTCTTGACCGTTTTTTTTGTTGTTTTTTTTGTTTTTTTTTTGTTTTTGGTTTTTTGTTGTATTTTTAGCCTATAAATACCCCTCAAAATCCCATTAAAAATTCATACCTTACTCTCTTACTCTCTCTACTATTATAAATCATTTCTAAAAAAATTTTCAATAATTGAAGTATTCAACAAGCAAATCTTCAACAAGGCATACACACGATCAATTTTCGATCGTATCGAAATCAAAATTCAACGTCTTCAACTCTTCAACTCTCGTCCAACTCCAAGTGATCAAGTCGTCAATTCTCCTTCAAGCTCTCCTTAACTCTTCAATTTCCGGAATCGCTTTTTTCTAGTTCTACTTCTATTCTTATTTTCACGGTTTTCTTAATATACGTGTATCCACGGTCAACGGAATCAAAATTTTATACCTCTCTCGTAATTTTATTTTTGTGTTGTAGTTATACTTATTGTTGGTTTTTTGATCTTCTCTATCTCAACCCTCTTGTTTTTTAGATTTTTTTTTATAATTCACCGTTTCTACATTGTGTAGTTTTTTTTTACATACATTATTACATTATGTCTAGATCACGTGGTAGCGGTCGTAGCGGGCAAGATTCCTCATCCTCTTCTCGCAGGCCACTAATTGTCCCAATTAGTGAGCCCGCCCAAGAGTACCATGATCCTCCTACCCAACAATGGGGTGCACCCGACGAGTTTGTAGGTGACATACAATTAGAAGAAGAAGAACAACAACAACCAACCGAAACCACACAACCCCGTAGTAGTAGGAAAAGTAGAGGAGAAACTAGTGATTGGCATAAGTTTTACGATTATATCCCGGACGAACATACTCCGGGTATAGGTTTGAAAGTTTGTAAAACATGTGGTAAAACATACAAATTCAAGAGGGGTGACGGCACCGGTACAATTAGTAGACACATTCAACATAACCATCAAGACTTTCTTACTGACCTACATGGCCAAAAAAAAATCAACCCTAGGACCGGTCTAGTTAATAACCACCCTTATGATTCCGATCTTGTTCGTCGAGAAATGACCCGATTAGTCATAAAGGAAAAGTTACCATTTTCCTATCCCGAGAGTAGGGACTTGGAAAATTTTAACCAAACGGTCTTAAACCCTCATTTTAGAAGAATTCCGAGAAATACTTGCAAATCGGATTGTTTTAAAATGTACATCGAAATGAAGGACGCTTTGATTGCAATTTTATGGAGTTTAACTTGTAGAGTTAGTTTAACTTCGGATTGTTGGATGGGTGTCAACAATATTCCAATGATGTGAATAATATGTCATTGGATCGACAATGATTGGATTCTTCAAAAAAGAATCATATCACTTGCGGCGTTGCCGTATCCCCACAGTGGCGCTAAAATAGCAAATCGTATTATAGAAATTTGTGATGTTTTTCATATTCGCGATAAAATTATGTGTATTAGTTTTGATAATGCATCTAACAACAATGTAGCAATTACTACTTTAAAAGCCGTATTAAACCCTCTATCTGACAATATTTTTCATGTTAGATGTGCATGTCATATTATAAATTTATGTATTCAAGATGCATTAAAAATAGCCGATCCATATATAGTTAAAATTAGAATTATGTACATTTCATTGTATTAAGTCCAAGCGTATTACAAGAATGGAAAGCTTGGTGTAGGCTTAAAAATATACCTTTTAGAAGATTTCCAAAGGATGTTAGACACCGATGGAATTCTACTTTTGATTTACTACATGTTGTTACCGAATATAAAGCAGTTGTAAATAATTTTTGTATCGCAAACAATATGCACAATTTTGAAATGACTCCCACCGATTGGTTTTATGCCAAATCTTTGTTGAAATTTTTAGAACCTTTTAAAACCGCAACTTTAAAATTTTCAAAAACATATGAATTTACTTCTAGTAGCATTTTTATTTCATTAGTTAGCATGATGCAAACATTTAACGAAATGTTAAATGATACCAATGTTGGTGAGATTATAAAACCTGCATACAAAATTTTTTTGAAGTATTATTTTCCTCCTCCTATGTTGATTTGTGTTGCTACCGTTATGGATCCTCATATCAAATTAGAAGGTACGAAGAGTTTGATTGAAATGTTTTTTACATTACTTGAGGAAAATATAGAATTAGTAATTGATTGCGCTACTTTTTTAGTTCAGTTTGAATTTACATTAAATAACTTGTATGATTATTATGATAGACGTTTTGCTTGTAGTAGTACAACTTCTGTAGTTAGTTCTTCTTCTGGTACTTCTAAAGGTAACGATAAGAGTAAATTTGATGATAGAACATTTAATTTACTTGAACAAATTCAATCAAAAAAATATAGGACTAATCAACTAAATGAATTAAATTGGTATAACCAACAAGATTCTGAGCCTTCTACTTCTCCACTAGATATTTTACAATGGTGGAAAGACCATGAACACACGTTTAGTATTCTGTCAATTATGGCTAAAGATTTACTAACTCCTCCTGTCTTTATAGTTGCTTCTGAGAGTGCATTTTCTTCAAGTGGCAGAGTTCTAACTGGTTACAGGAATCACTTGAAGTCCGACACGTTAGAGATGCTCGTTTGCACAGAAGACTGGCTGAAGGCTGAAGATAGGACACAAGGGAAAGCACTATCAATGTCCACAAGTGGGAACAACTTGCCAGAAGAACAACAATAACAACAACAACAACAACAACAACAACAATAGCTTTGCTTGTAATAGCAACTCAACCGACACGTTAGAAATTGTATTATATCTTTGCTTGTTATGTTAAATTAGAAAAATTGGAGTCAATTAAAATTGTATATAAGAAATATGTTAGTGTAAAAAATATATTTGTGAATTGAATTCTTCATTTCATTAGAAATTGTGAAAATTGTATAACTTAAATTCATATGAATAATGTTTCAAATTTTTTTGCCAATTTCACTCTTTCAATCTTATTATTATTATTACGATTTTTAATGTTTATTAGTATTATTAGTAACTTAGTATTATTATTATTATTATTTTAAGCTAAAAATATTAATAAAAAAAACCTATCTATCTAAACGGGCCAACCCGCGGGTCGACCCGACTCGACCCGGGTTGGACCCTAAAGGGTTCACGGGTTGGGCGGGTCGCCTAAATCAACTTTGGGCCCGACCCGGCCCGGCCCGATTAAGTCGCCAAACCGGCCCGAGCCCGCCCAAGTCACGGGCCAACCCGGGCGTGTTCGGCCCAGCCCGGCCCGTTCGACCCGATTGCCATCCCTACTTTTAAGCATTGCCGCAGTCGTCAAATGCTATAATGTAGCAAATTAATATAAAAAATTGACAGACGTAAAGTGAAGCTGCGTCCCATAGTTTTTTGATTTTTCGATTTTTTTAATATTAAAAATCAATTTTTAGTTGAAATTTTTTTTTTTAAACCCCCCCGGACGCAAGGTGAACTTGCGTCCCACCCTTGGATGCACTTGCATTTCCAGCACTTTGTTTGGTTTCAATTAAAATAAAAATTAAAAAAAAAAAAAAACCTACGGACGCAACATGAAGTTGCGTCTGAGGATTTCGCGCGTGGAGGGATGCAACATGAAGTTGAGTCCGAGGGGTTTTGGATTTTCTGCTTTTTTTATTTGTAAAAATTAATTTTTTTGAGAGCGACGGAACTCGAAGTTGCGTCCTTTATATTATGCATAATTCTCACATCCGCTCTCATTTATAGCAATCTACTGTAGCAAAATATGTAAAATATGCATATTTAGCAGACGATTGCATCGATTTTTTTGACTAAATATGCATATTATACATATGTAGCAGACGACTACAGATGCTCTGAGGAGGGTTAGATAGAGACACGTGGGTTTGATTTGGATTTGGGCATTGTTCTTATATACTGTCGTAGTCAGTATTTAGGGATGAAGTTAATAAGAAGTTGTATTGTTCAATTTTTTAAATGAGCATTAGATAATGACTAGACTTGGTCAAGTTTATGACCAATTATGATAAAGATATGTGTACTCAACCTTATCTCTTACTTTTCCTGTTCTTAATCTTTCTTGTTTTGTAATGCCTATATATTCCAACTTGCATTCAGTTGAATAAATGTGCTATAATTTCTTCTTCTATTATTCTCTTTATGGCATCAATATACACTAGTATTTAACATGCGCGATCCACGTTTTAATCAATATATAGTTTTTAAAGTAATATAATATAGCATGTGCTAATAAATATATATTTTTAAAGTAATTAATATAAAGAATATAATGAGAGTTGTTGAGTTGTACGTGTAATGCATGTAAATTGATAGATTTAAATAAAGTATATAATGAGAGAGTTGGAGTGACGTGCAATACACGTAAGGCGGTAGATTTACAAATGACACTAAGGCCTTATCCTATTGTAACATTAGAGATAATATTAGAAATAGTTTCTATCTTTATATTATACTCTTTATAATTTCTATACTTTGTATTATATTTTCATTATGGTATCAGAGCTCTAATTCTATCTTGTTCAATATGATATCAGGGTTCTAATTCTATCAATCTCTACAGTAGATTGACCTTGGGATATATGACGATATATTATATGACTCATCAAGGTTATGAGACTCGGGATTTGGAAAAATCCTGTAGGGAGCAGGGTTTTTATAAGGAGAATAAAAGGCTGAGATGCACTGCCGTACTTGTTTCTATGCCCTACTGGGCATATGTTTTTTTCTTTCCCTCGATATATGGTGGAGTATGTTTGTCTACTGAAGATTTAACGTAAAAGTTCAACCCAAAAGGTTGAGGCACTCAACCTCCAAATAAAATAAACAAATAGGAGATTGTTGTCGAAGTGGGGAGGCTGTTGTCGAATTGGTCTTTGGTCGGATGTAACTGCATCACTTTACAACCAGAATTCTGAAATAGCCTCTGGTTACAATGTTAGGATGGATACAAAGTATGATAATTTTACGACTCCCTTGCAAAAGTATGTATTTCTTTACATGCAAACATCCACTTGTTGTGGGATTAGAGTTAAATGGGATATGGCATCTCACTAGGGGTGGCCCTGAGCTCATGGGACCCATGGCAAACTCTTGAAAGGGGCCCCCCATACTTGCAATATATATATGTGATAAAAAAAATTTAAAATGATATATATATATATATATGAAAATCTTCTATTGTGCACCACATCTCGGTGTGCACTAGGCCTTCCTACCTTTGTATCGACGATTCGAACTGTTCACATTGATCTACACATATAAATTAGTCTAAATATGTAAAATCAAATCATTTGAAATTTATTTGCACATCCATCATGTGACTATAAAAAATAATGATTTTCAGCCATACAATTTTGTAACACTTCAATGGATAGGCAAATGAATTTCAAATGATTTGATTTTACATATTTAGACTAATTTAGATGTGTAGATCAATGTGAACGATTCGGATCGTCGATACGAAGGCGGGAAGGACGAGTGCACTCGCCGTGCGCACCATAGGTGGTGCACAACAAAATACTTCCCTATATATATATATGGGAAAAAGGGGTATGAGCAACTTGCTCATTTAGTAAATGAGCAATTGATGAGGTGGCATGTATGTGATTTGAAAATTCTAAAAGTGGTTAGTTGTCCAATGTATCACATGCATGCCACATAATCAATTGCTTATTTACTAAATGAGCAAGTTGCTCATATCCCTTTTACCCTATATATATATATATATATATATATATATATATATATAAGAAATGCTCCATTGAAAACGGGTCTATTTTTACAGACCCGTGAAAACAGCAATTCTGGCCGTTGGATTGCTCTTGATCGTGATCAACGGATCAGATTGAGCCCACCCATCACCCATCTCACTTAAGTGGCGGAGGGGTAATTTGGGAATTTCGTCCCAAATAACTCTTTGCCTCATTCGCTCTAAAAAATTGAATGAACCTATGCTGTTATTTCAAACAACGACTTTTAGGCTATAAAATTTTGTTGTTTCAAACAAACTAGGTTATAAAGTTTTATAGCCTAGGCCGTTGTTGGGAACAACGACCTAGGTTATAAAAGGCCATTGTTCCAAACAACGGTCTAGGTTCATTCAATTTTTTATAACCTAGGCCGTTGTTTGATAACAGCCTAGGTTCATACAACCCAAGCGGGTCTGTTTTCACGGATCTGTGAAAATAGACCCATTTTCAATGGGGCATTTCTCATATATTGAAAACGGGTTTGTTTTTACCGGGTTGGAAAACAGCGATCTTAGCCGTTGGATCGCTCTTGATCGTAATCAGCGGCTCAGATCGTCTCCGCCCATCACCCGTTCTCGCTTAAATGGCGGAGGGTTACTCTTTGCTTGATTCACTCTGAATAATTGATATAACCTAGGCTGTTGTTCCCAACAACGGCCTTGGTGTTTTCATAACCTCAAAGAGAATCAGGCGAAGAGTTATTTTGGGACGAAATTTCCAAAATAACCCTCCGCCACTTAAGTGAGAACGGGTGATGGGCGGAGGCAATCTGAGTCGCTGATCATGATCAAGAGCGATCCAACTACCCAGATCGCTGTTTTCCAACCTGTGAAAACAAACCCGTTTTCAATGAAGCATTTATATATATATATATATATATATATATATATATATATATATATATATATATATATATATATATGTATATCGCACACTGTTCAAGAGCCGTGGGCAGGACCGACCGATTTTTTCTACTCTTTTATATCGGTTAAGAAATATACATTGTGAGTACAGTTCTGAAAAAAACCGATATATATAAGTAGAGGTGGCATTCAGGTCGAGTTGGGTCGGACTCGCGCGGGTTGCAGCCAAGTTAGGGCGGGTTCGGGTCGAGTCATGGGCTTAACCGGGCTGGGCCGGGCCGGGTTAGAAATCCAAAATTCGACCCAGTCGACCTGGGAACCCATTCGGGTCGGGCCGGGTCGAGGGTTGGCACGGTTTTTTTTTTTTTTTTTTTTTATTTTTTTTATTTTTTTTACAACTTCACTTACACACACACACCAAATATATATATATATATATATATATATATATATATATATAGAAATAAAAAATAAAAAATTACAACAATTATAACTGTACAAGAGTGAAAAAATGCATATAGTATTCATTTCAAGTACTATGATTTTTTTACAAGTTTTTTACATACAAATACAAGTAATAGAAACTCATAGAGAACATACAATATTTCTTGATTTATAATTTTACATTTACATGTTTGAGCGGATAATCAGAATCTAGAGTTTGAGATAGCCAAGAATTAGATTGAAGAGATGAAATTGGACTAGTGTCGTGCACATCTATTTAACCTAAACCTAGGATCTCATTACCCGAAATTCCCTAATCTTGTTGTTGGAATTCAGGCAAGTTACTTCCACTTGTTGATGTAGATGTCAATTTTCCTTGAGTCCTGTCTTCAGCCTTCATCGAATCTTCAGTGCACATAAGCATCTCCAACAAATCCGGCTTCAAGCGATTCCTGTAATCTGTTAGAACTCTGCAACTTGTAGAAAAAGTAATTTTTGAAGCAAGTGTGGAGACAGGAGGAGTTAGTAAATCTCTAGCCATATGTGAAAAAATAGGAAAAACATTTTTATGTTCTTTCCACCATTATAGCACTTCAATCTTAGTACTAGAACTCTCGCTATCTTATTGATTATACCAATTTAATTCATTAGGTGCATTAGTCTTGGGTTTATTTGATTGAATACAAGCAAGTAAATTAGTAGTGACATCTTCTAATGTACTTTTACCCTTACCTCTAAAACTAGAACACTACAATAAAATAAGTCTACACCGGCATTTTTACCCCGGCGCTTTTCCAAAGAGCCGGGGTAGGATGTGGTTTTTTTTACAGTTAGATAAATTTTTTTATAATCCCCGGCGGTTCGTATACACTGTCGGGGTATAGTTATGAACCCTGGCATTTTTTTAAGGAACGCCGGGTTATAGGATCAGCTAACCCCAACCTTTTCTTTTATATTTGACCCCTTTCTATCTCTCTCTCTCTCTCTTTCTCGCAGCCCTAGCCCCCTTTCTCTCTCTCTCTCTCTCTCTTTCTCGCAGCCCTAGCCCCCTTTCTATCTCTCTCTCTCTCTCTCTCTCTCTCTCTCTCTCTCTCGCAGCCCTAGCCCATCGTCGTAAAACCCGCCTCCGATGATCCCGGCCCTCGTCCCCTCCGGTGTACTCCCCACCGTCGTTCTCTCCGGCGTCCTCCCCACCATTAGTCCCATCCTTTTAAAAATTTCTGCGGTGCTAGATTCTTCAGATCCGGTGAGTTCGACTGCAATTTCAAGATTTCTTGTTTGATTGTATCCAATGTGCTGTTTGTTTACATGTAACCCTAACTGTTAGGAACAGTTGGTAGATTTTTTTAATTGTTTGTTAGGGTTCCTAATGTGAGAAGTGTGAAATTAGGGTTTGATTTTGGGAAAGGGGTTTCAAGAAAAGGAAAAAAAAACTTGCTTTTTTTATTCTTGTCAGTAGTTAGTTGATCATCCCTTGTATGTGTAAAAAGCCTCCTTTTTAATGCCCCTGCATATTGTAGGATTTTTGTAAAAATAGAAAAGAAAAGAGTTAACAAATATTAGGTATGGATTTATGAATTTGATAATAGGTTAATTTGTGAATTTGAGAATTTGGGATTGTCAGAAGAATAATTCGAGTTTGTGGAATTGGGGGAAAATTATGGCTACCATGATTCTCATATTATGTGACAAAGTTAGAAGGAATCCTAATGTACCACTTGATGCTTCTTTGGCTGAATCTGATAAGGGTAAAAATTTAGCTATGTCTGATTCAGATGCATTGAATTTTGGGACAGTTTCTCAATTGCGACATAATGATGAAATAATCACAGACAAAACAGATTTGACAATTGAGGGTGTTTCATATGATATACTTCCAAATGAAAACCATTCCTTACAACTTCAGCAATGCAACCAACAAATGAGTTCTCAAAAAACAAGAGGAAATGGTGGACATGGTTCTGATTATTGATTTGTATCCTTTGAGTATTACTCTTGTCAATTATTGATTTGTATCCTTTGGTGAATCAACATCACCTTCTCCCCTCATCTCAGTTGTTTATTTAACTTTATTTGGTAAAATGATTTATTTATTTTTTTTCCTTTCAGAAATGTCTATCTCGCAAGGACCATGTTGGGAGGCAGTAGCGATGTCAGACCTCCCCCGATTTTTTCACATCGCCCTGATGCGCTTCTTACTGGTTCCAACATTCACAGTCAGGTATATAAAGAAATTATATTATCATCTATGTATATATTTACTGATTAGAAAGGGGTTGTTTTTTTTCTTTTCTTTTTTTTTCCTACAAGTATAAATTTTCTGATTTTCATAGAAGTCTTGACTTGGGGATGTATTTCAGTTTTAGGATGAAGGTAAACAGATGATGAGCGGCGAATACTTGGAATTGCCAACTACTCTTTTTGGAGAACAGATGAATAGAGGAAGCAGATCAACTTCAGAAGATCTAGAAATACCTTCAGTATGAGACTTCCCTATGAAGCTTCCCAAATCAGCTACAACTTCCTCCTTTACCAGCTTCGCAAGGTTTGATGTCACAAGTGAGACCGCCTCTTCCTCTGCAGCATCCTATACCTGGTCAACATAGTCAGCCACCTCTTCCAGATAATATCCAACAGTCATATTTGTCCCATCTTCCAGCATCTCAGGTAAAAGAACTTACAACGTATTCATATTATGGCTACCATAATTCTCATATACCAGTATGAGTACCCACTGGACATGGCATGGGTTTTAGGACACTGATATGGGTCAGAAATAGCATGGCCCATCCTGGACCACTAGATCCCCTCAGAGATACGCGCACCATCTGATCCTTCTGATCTGTCACGTCAGCACCGGAAAACCGCCCGGAGCTTGGCCACGTCAGCCTGGAAACCGCTCCGGCGCCTGCCGCGTCAGCCCTATATCGCCCGGCTTTTCCACCGCTTCAGCCATGCGGGTAACCGGGTCTGGACCCGATTGGCTTCCTCTATAAATGCCAGACCCTCCCCCCTGTTTACAGGTAATCAAACTTTTGCCACTAAAACCCTAGTTACTGTTGCTCTTA
Source organism: Hemerocallis citrina (assembly GCA_017893485.1). Lineage (NCBI taxonomy): Eukaryota > Viridiplantae > Streptophyta > Magnoliopsida > Asparagales > Asphodelaceae > Hemerocallis > Hemerocallis citrina. The sequence goes on from CM030365.1 coordinate 160,001,128, forward strand.
TCTTAAGTAACTGACTAGATCATCGGAGGGTCTGCCACCGGAACCAACCCCGGTGTTTCTAGACCGTCTGCAGGTACACAAGGCCTCGGATCCGAGCCCTCTGATCCGAGTCCAGACATCCACCTCACTCCAAGCCCGTCGCAGGTACCGCTCGGCCAGCCGAGGGTCATCCGACCAGTAGCTTTCTCCTTCAATACAAATCGAGTAAGAACTCACACCTGGTGCATCCACACGTCTCCCAGAAACAAACCGCATCAGGTTGGCGCCGTCTGTGGGAAAGCTACTTCGGAAGCCGATCCGAGTCCCACCGCCAAGGTACCTCGATCGCCGAACTCCCATGGCCTCCAAAGGCAAGGGGGCCACGTCCTCCGTCAACCGACGAGACACACCCCAACCAAATACCAATGCCGGGCCACGCGCATCAAAGCACAGGGCTTCCCATCAGGGATCCCAGCGGAGCGCCATCCGTACAGTCCAGCCCGATCTACGAAGGGTAATCACCAACCGGCAGGTTAGTCGCAGTGGGGGGAGGGCCGCTTCCAACTCGGCCCCGAACCATCCTAGACCACCGCCTGAAGAACGGAGGCCAGCACTCAGCCGAGTCGGAAGACAACCTCCGGTCCGACCGGTCCGAGCCGAGGGAGCTCCTATCACTCAACAGGAGTTCCAGGACTTCCGAAGAGAAATTCTTGGGGCTCTCTGACGGGCCCCCAGAGAAGAAGCCCGACATTCCCGAACCGTGTCGGACGCCGAAGCAAGCGTGTCTCGCCCCTTAACAAACCCGACTGAGGAAGAAGGCAAACTCCTAAGGCGCCTCCAAGAAATGGAAAATTGCCTCGATCACATAGGCGACGGTAGCCAAGGAGCGGCTCAGGGGTACAGACCTGTCCGACCCCCTTTCTCCGCCCTCATTCTCCAAGCGGAAATACCTCGGAATTTCCGACCACCTCAGTTCGAAACCTACGACGGCGAGGGAGATCCTGCTGATCACATGGAGGGTTTCAAAACCCTCATGATGATTCACAGCGCTTCGGATCCCCTGCTATGTCGAGCCTTCCCTGCCACCCTCCGGGGTCCGGTTCGCGAATGGTTTTCCAAACTGACGCCCGGTTCCATCTACTCATTCGACCAGTTGGAAGGCAATTTCCTCGCCCACTTTGTCACCAGCCGGAAGGCCGAGAAGACAAGTGCTTCCCTACTTGGACTCAGGCAGAATGAGGGAGAATCACTCCGGGCGTTCGTCCGGAGGTTCACAGCAGAGGCAAGGTCGGTCTCCTCTCTCGATCCGGGCGTCGCCTCCGCGGCATTTCGGCACAACGTCCGTCATGGACAGCTGAAAGCCTCTCTGGCGAAGAAGCCTCCCATCGATTTTCCCGACCTCCTCAACAGGGTTGAGAAATACATCAGGGCGGAGGAGGCCCTAAATCCAGATGAGTCCAGAGAAGCACCCAGAAAAGGGAAGCGGAAGGCCGAGGAAGTCGAGCCTTCTAAAAAGGCTCCGAGGGACGTGGGCACCATGAAGAAGGTACCGCCGGTCCCTCGCTTCGAAAGGTATACCCCACTCACACAAAATGTGTCCTCCATACTCCTGGCAATCGAGGACAGGGACCTCGTTCAGTATCCCCCTCGACCGTCCAACAACACTAGCAAGAAAAGGGATCAACGGTTCTACTGCCGCTTCCACCGGGACAACGGGCACGACACAGATCACTGCCGTGCCCTAAAAGATGAAATCGAGGCCCTCATTCAGCGAGGGTACCTCCGGGAGTATAAGCGGGATGATGCTCGGGGGCAAAGGGACACGAGGAACAGGAGAACCCCACCTCCTCCTCGAGCTCCCCTGCAGCTCCCTGAGCAAGAGCATGAGCTCGAAGAGCCGGACGGCCAAGCCATATTACACTGCGTCCACGGGGTGCCCATGGGAGGGGAGTCCAACACTTCCCGCAAGGCGTTCATCCGGGATGTCAACGCCGTCCAAGGGCCTCTCCCCCCTCAAATTCAACAACTCCCCGTCTCCTTCTCGGGGGATGACCTGGAGGGGGTACGACTCCCGCACTGTGATGCCCTCATGATCAATCTCAGCATGGCAAATTTCGAGGCACGGCGAATCCTTGTAGATAACGGAAGTTCGGTCAACATTCTGTTCCTCGAAGCTTTCGAGAACCTAAAGCTGCCCCGTAACAAACTCAAGCCAGCGGGGTACACTCTGCACGGATTCTCTGGAGTTCCAGTGACGATCGAGGGGATCGTCACACTGGACGTCATGAAAGGTACGGCCCCAAACCGGAGAACCGAGTCCATGGACTTCATGGTTGTCAACGTCAAGGCAGCCTACAACGCCATACTCGGTCGTCCGGGCCTCTGCTCTCTCCAGGTCGTCCCCTCGGCCTACCACCAGAAGATGAAGTTCCCTACCAGTACCGGGGTAGGGGTGGTCCGGGGGAACCAGGAAGCCGTTCGCTCTTGTTATATGACAGCAATAGGAAGCGGAGTGTTCCCCCTCGACGCCGTGGAGATGCAGCCCCAAAGGAGCCAGCCGGAGCCAAAGTCGGCAGACGAGCTGGAGGATGTCTCCTTCGAGACAGGGGATTCATCGAAACAATTTCGAGTAAGCCGCTCCCTCGCACCCCGCCTTAAATCCGACCTCATCGCCTGCATTCGGCGCAATGTCGATTTGTTTGCATGGAAGCCATCCGACATGCCCGGTATTTCTGAGGAGCTCATCATGCATAAACTCAGCATGATCCTCGGCTCGAAACCGGTGGTCCAAAAGTGCCGAAAGTTCGCGCCAGAGCGACAACAGGCAATTAATGCAGAAGTTGACAAGCTCCTGGCCGCGCGCTTCATCCAAGAGGTCAGCTACCCCGAGTGGCTGGCAAACGTCATCATGGTCAAGAAGGCGAGCGGGAGCTGGAGGATCTGCATAGATTTCACGGATCTCAACAAAGCATGCCCGAAGGACCCATTCCCTCTCCCCAGAATCGATGCTCTTATCGATGCAACATCGGGTCACGAGCTCCTGTCCTTTATAGATGCATTTTCAGGCTACAATCAGATCCGCATGTTCCCTCCCGACATTGCCAAGACGTCCTTCGTGACAGACCAGGGGCTCTACTGCAATAGGGTCATGCCCTTCGGGCTGAAGAACGCCGGCGCCACTTATCAGAGGCTCGTCAACCGGGTCTTTAAGGAGCAAATCGGGCGCAATATGGAGGTGTACGTAGAAGACATGCTCGTCAAGAGCCAGCGGGGGGAGGACCACGTAGCCGATTTGGAGGAGGCCTTTGGGGTACTTCGGACACATAATATGAGGCTCAATCCGTGCAAATGCGCCTTCGGCGTCTCCGCAGGAAAGTTCCTTGGCTTTATTGTCAGCCAACGGGGGATCGAAGCGAACCCCAAGAAGATCCAAGCAATCCTAGACATGGCTCCTCCCAGGAACATCAAAGAAGTCCAGTGACTAACGGGGAGACTGGCGGCCATCGGCCGTTTCCACTCCAAGTCTGGAGAGAAGTCTCTTCCATTCTTCAAAGCCCTGCGCGGCACTGGTGCGTTCGAATGGGGAGTCCAACAGCAAGAGGCCTTTGCCCAATTGAAGGAGTACCTCGCAAATCCTCCACTCCTCAGCAAGCCCGAACCAGGAGAGCCACTCTGGCTTTACCTATCAGCCTCGGAGAAGGTGCTCAGCGCCATTCTCGTTCGGGAGGAAGAGGGATCACAGAAGCCCCTGTACTATGTCAGCAAGGTCCTGCTTGATGCCGAGACCAGGTACTCTCGGATGGAGAAGGTAGCGTACGCCCTGGTCATGGCCTCGCGAAAACTCCGCCCCTACTTTCAATCTCATTCTGTCCAGGTGCTGACGGACCAACCCCTGAAAGCCGTACTCTACAAACCAGAAAGCTCGGGCCGACTCATGAAATGGTCGATTGAGCTTAGCCAGTACGACATTGGCTATCAACCCAGAACAGCCATCAGGGGACAGGCGCTCGCAGAGTTCATTACGGAGTGCACCATCTCCGAGCACCCTACATGCGAGGAAAGCGACCAGACGTGGGAAGTTTATGTCGATGGTTCCTCCTGCGAGGCAGGCAGCGGAGCGGGCATCATCCTGCGAGGCCCGGACGGTTTTCTTCTACAATACTGCCTCCGCCTCAACTTCCCGGCCTCCAACAACGAGGCCGAGTACGAGGCAATGATCGCTGGTCTCACTCTCGCTCATCAGGCCGGTGCCAAGCAGATCAGGGCTTTTAGCAACTCCCAGCTCGTGGTCAACCAGATCACCGGGGAGTACGAGGCCCGTGACGATCGCATGGTTCGTTACCGAGCTGTAGTTCAACACCTACTAACGTCCTTCGACGAGTCGGCTATTTTGAGGATCCCCCGGGAACAGAATGTCCAGGCTGACGCTTTGTCAAAATTGGCTTCCTCTTCCTTCGAAGGTCTCGACCGCACGGTCCTGATCGAGGTCATGCTAAAACCTAGCATCGACATCCCAGAGGTCCTGTGCATTGAAGATGGAGCTCCCCCCGAAGACTGGACCACACTAATTAGGCGATTTCTCGTCAAGGGAGAGCTCCCAGAAGACCGAGCCGAAGCGAGAAGGGTCAGGGCCCGAGCGGAAAGGTTCACAATGATCGACTCAACACTCTTCAAGAGGTCCTACACTACCTCCGACGGCCGACCCTATCTCCGCTGCCTCACTCCCGATGAAGCCAAGTATGCCCTCAAGGAATTACACGAGGGGATTGGCGGGTGTCACATGGGAAGTCGCTCGCTCGCACGAAAGGCTTTGAACCACGGGTACTACTGGCCCACCATGTTGCAGGACGCTCTGACCCTTGTCAAGAAGTGTGGCCCCTGTCAAAGATTCTCGCCCATCAAAAGGGTTCCTCAAGCAAACCTGCGATCCATGGCCAGTCCGAACCCCTTTGCAATGTGGGGGATGGATCTGGTAGGCCCCTTTCCCAAGGCGACGGGGCAACGAAAGTTTCTTATAGTTGCAATCGACTACTTCAGAAAATGGATCGAGGCGGAGCCGTTAGTTACGATCACCGAGCAGCAGACTCAACAATTCTTCTGGAAGCACATTATCTGTCGGTTCGGGATCCCCCAAGTGCTCGTCACGGATAACGGGACCCAGTTTGCCGGCAAGCATTTTTGCAAGTTCTGCGAAGACCTCGGTATCCAGCTGCGCTTCTCTTCAGTATGCCATCCCCAGTCCAACGGGCAGGCAGAGAATGCGAATCGTTAGATCCTCGACGGACTCAAGAAGCGACTCGATAATTCCTCCAAGGGGTTATGGATCGACGAACTGCCAAGCGTTCTCTGGGCCCACCGAACGACGAAAAGAATCCCGACGGGGGAGTCACCTTTCAATTTAACTTACGGCGCTGAGGCCGTCATTCCCCTGGAAATAGGCATCCCCTCTCCCCGAATCATGGCTTTCGACGAAGCAAGCAACTCCATGCAACTACGGGCAGACCTGGACCTCATTGACGAGGTCAGGGAGAAGTCGGCCATCAGAAGAAACATCTACCAGCAAAGAATCGAGAGGTTCTACAACAAGAAGGTGCGCCCAACAAACATTGCACTCGGAGATCTTGTCCTCCGGAAACTGGCGGTATCCAACCCCGGCCAGAAACGAAAGTTGGCACCAAACTGGGAGGGCCCTTACAAGGTTTCAGAGGTCGTACGACCGGGTACCTATCGCCTGACCGACACCGACGGCAAGCCCGTCAAGAGGCCCTGGAATGCGGAACACTTGATTAAGTTCTTAGGAGAGTAGCCTCCATGTAAAATGTAACGATCGTAATCGGCACGTTGTGCCTAGTCTTTTGTAAAGTCCTGTAAACGGCACGTCATGCCTAGACTTGTTTGTAACAAGCATATATTGTAAACATGTCGGCTTTCTTAAAACAAACTTATAATTCCAAACCTTGTAAACCGATAAATGACTCGGCGCTCGGATGAAATCGCGAGCCCAAACATGCTTCTCTTACAGGCATGAGACTCGGCACTCGGATGAAATCGCGAGCCCAAACATGCTTCTCTTACAGGCATGAGACCCGGCACTCGGATGAAATCGCGAGCCCAAACATGCTTCTCTTACAGGCATGAGACTCGGCACTCGGATGAAATCGCGAGCCCAAACATGCTTCACATACAGGCATGAGACTCGGCACTCGGATGAAATCGCGAGCCCAAACATGCTTCTCTTACAGGCATGAGACTCGGCACTCGGATGAAATTGCGAGCCCAAACATGCTTCTCTTACAGACATGAGACTCGGCACTCGGATGAAATCGCGAGTCCAAACATGCTTCTCTTACAGGCATGAGACTCGGCACTCGGATAAAATCGCGAGCCCAAACATGCTCCTCGTACAGGCATGAGACTCGGCACTCGGATGAAATTGCGAGCCCAAACATGCTTCTCCTACAAGCATGGGACTCGGCACCCGGATGAAATCGCGAGCCTAAACATGCTTCTCTTACAAGCATGGGACTCGGCACCCGGATGAAATCGCGAGCCCAAACATGCTTCTCTTACAAGCATGGGACTCGGCACCCGGATGAAATCGCGAGCCCAAACATGCTTCTCTTACAAGCATGGGACTCGGCACTTGAATAAAAGCTCGAGACCAAACATACTCTCGCACCATCTCCCCAAGAGAACATGTGCAGGAGCTCGGCGTCGACCCCGAGCAAGGCGGGTGCCCTCTCCGATGGCACCGCGACCTGAACGCTCGGCGGCAGTGCTACGCTACGCCTACAATTGCCTTTCTCACCGGTGTGGGGGCTCGGCATCCGTCCCTCGCTCGGTTTGGCCTCCTCGAAGGCCATCAACCGATACTCGAGGCGACATCCGCCAGCCACGCCCGCACCGTCTCTCCAAGAGAACATGTGCAGGAGCTCGGCGTCGACCTCGAGCAAGGCGGGTGCCCTCTCCGAGGGCACCGCGACCTGAACACTCGGCGGCGGCGCTACGCTATGCCTGCAATTGCCTTTCTCACCGGTGTGGGGGCTCGGCATCCGTCCCTCGCTCGGTTTGGCCTCCTCGAAGGCCATCAACCGATACTCGAGGCGACATCCGCCAGCCACGCCTGCACCGTCTCTCTAAGAGAACATGTGCAGGAGCTCGGCGTCGACCCCGAGCAAGGCGGGTGCCCTCTCCGAGGACACCGCGACCTGAACACTCGACGGCGGCGCTACGCTACGCCTGCAATTGCCTTTCTCACCAGTGTGGGGGCTCGGCATCCGTCCCTCGCTCGGTTTGGCCTCCTCGGAGGCCATCAACCGATACTCGAGGCGACATCCGTCAGCCACGCCCGCACCGTCTCTCTAAGAGAACATGTGCAGGAGCTCGGCGTCGACCCCGAGCAAGACGGGTGCCCTCTCCGAGGGCACCGCGACCTGAACACTCGGCGGCAGCGCTACGCTATGCCTGTAATTGCCTTTCTCACCGGTGTGGGGGCTCGGCATCTGTCCTTCGCTCGGTTTGGCCTCCTCGAAGGCCATCAACCGATACTCGAGGCGACATCCGCCAGCCACGCCCGCACCGTCTCTCCAAGAGAACATGTGCAGGAGCTCGGCATCGATCCCGAGCAAGGTGGGTGCCCTCTCCGAGGGCACCGCGACCTGAACACTCGGCGGCGGTGCTACACTACGCCTGCAATTGCCTTTCTCACCGGTGTGGGGGCTCGGCATCCGTCTCTCGCTCGGTTTGGCCTCCTCGGAGGCCATCAACCGATGCTCGAGGCGACATCCGCCAGCCACGCCCGCACCGTCTCTTCGAGAGAACATGTGCAGGAGCTCGGCGTCGACCCCGAGCAAGGCGGGTGCCCTCTCCGAGGGCACCGCGACCTGAACGCTCGGCGACGATGCTCGACGCTGCTACCACCCGTTCACTCACCAAGTGTTGGAAAAAATTTTATTTAGTTTTGAGGCGTCCGCCTTCCCGGACGCCCCCAGCCTTGAGTCGGATTATTGGCCACCCTCTCACCCGCGAACAGCTCGGGGTTTACGGCTTTTTGCAAAACCCCAAACCCCAAACTGTTCGAGGATGGCAGGGGGGCCAAAGACTAGTGGCTCCCTCTCTGCTCAAACTGATCAGTCGACCCCTCTGTCACCCAAGAACAGCTCGGGGTTTACGGCTCGAACAAGCCCAAAACCCCGAATTGTTCCCGAACGGTGGAAGAGCCACCGAGCTTCGGACTTCTCCGAACACCCCAAACGATTGGTCGGCCCACCGCTCACCAACGAACAACCCGGGGTTCCATGGCCCTGACGACCTATACCCCGAATTGTTCGAGGGTGATCGGTGTGCCTCCGATCCGGGATGCTCAAAAATATTATATTTTGTGGACCCCCGCCATGGACAGGCATCCGAGTCGAATGACTCACTGATTGAAAACTGAAGAGGGGTGGTGATTATATAGCCTACTGAGGCCTCATTTATTACGCCTGGGAATGTGAAACGGCGGAAGGCGAAACGTCACCATAAATATTCCTAGGAATGCGAAACGTCGCGATTATTGACGCAGTCGCATCGATTGCGACTCTTCGGAGATTTCACACCAACTACCCTCGACATCCGAGGCGATCAAGGCTCCGGAGAACAAATGATCTTATTCATTACTCATTGCTTACAACTCAATGAACAGAAAGTACAATTACAAAGAAGGCTCTCAACTCACTCACACTCAGCCGGGAACTCGAATTCGGGGCTCCTATGACGCTCGGCTATTCCGACTAAGGAGGACACGCCGACCACCGAGCTCTCCGCATCATCCGGCTGGGTCTCAACCGGCGAGAGCGGCAGCAACCGTCCCGGGGTGGAGTTGCTCGCCTCTTTAACAAGACCAGCACCCAGTATGAGCTTCAGCCGGCGAACCTCTAACTCTTTCTCTACGACGGCCTCGCGAAGAAAAGATTCGGAGGCCGAACGCCCACTAGAGGTATCCGAGACCGCCCAGTCCGTCTCAATGACCCACCAGTCCCGGTCGGCTACAATTTTTCTCAAACGAGCCACCTCTAGGCCGAGCTCTCTCGACTTGTTCAGAAAGTAATTCTTGGCGGCCTCTCAGTCCCGAGCCAGCTTTCGTTGGCGAGTCAGCTTCTATCAAAAGAAAAATAGAGTATCACAAAAATGCAAGTGTTCGAGGGTCGGCCCAAAATTTCATATTTCATTCCATTTCAAAAATTTCGATACAAAAATTTGCGGTGGCTAGTCTGCCGAAGGCATTTACATCAAAAAGATTAAAAACAAAAACATCTAGTCTTGGGGGTCGAGGTGCACCTCTTCTTTGCCGTGACCTTCTTCGCCACCGTCACCACCAGGGGTCGGAGGCAGGTCCGGTTTCCACCCGAAGCTGAGGTGGTCGACGTTGCACTCGGGATAAATATATTTGAAGTGGAACTTGGCCTGCTCATAAGCCTCGTCCTGCGCCGCCACCAAGGTCTCCCCCAAGACCGCCTCCAAGTCCGCCACCTCCTTCTTCGCCTTATCCTTCTCCGCCGCCTCGGGCCGTGACCTTCTTCAGCAGATCCTCTCGGTCCTGCTTATGGATCTTGTCCAAAGAGTCTATCTGGGCCTCGTGAATGGCCACCATGTCTCGGGCCTCCTTCAAGTCGTCTGTCGCCTTGTTCAGCTCCCGAGGAACTTCTCTGCCTGCTTCCGCTCAAACAGGATCTCCTTCTCCAGGCACTTGTGGAAGTGCTGATCGTGGAGCATCGACTGTTACCAAAGAATCAAAGTTAGTTATAATTAAGAATCAAGTAAAATCAGAAAGACCTCGGTCGAGTTACCGAGAGGTTGGCTTGGGCCCATCGCATATAGGCCTGGTCGGCCGTCTGCACTGCCAAGGCCATTCCATCCCGTTCGGTAATGGCCTTCGAGACGAACTCCATCGCTACGGGTCCGTCGAGAATGGAGTCCCCCTTTAAGATCGACCAATCAGGGGCAAAGGGCATCGTCCCCATCCTTCCCACCAGCTCCGCAGCGCTCGGGCGTACGGGGGGAAGCTGCTGCGACGGGGCCTCGACCGTCTTCCCCGAGACCCCACTGCATCTCGAGCCGACCTCGACGCATGGGACTGGTGCTGGCTATGCTTCTTTTGCTTCTTCGAAGGAGATTGCCCCTCCGGGGCTGGGGGCGGTGCTTGGGAGGGCCCTCCGGCTTGCTGGACCTGGGCGGAGAGCTTCCTCTTCTTGGCGGCGAGGCGATCCTGCTCTTCCTTCTTCTTCTTCCCCTGTCTTGTCTTCTTGGCCGCGGCGAGCAGAATCTTCTTTGCTTGCGCTTGTTGTGTCGACATCCCTACAACAAGATAAGAAAAGAAAGGCTAAACGTTAACACGAAGGCAGACAGATGAAAAAATAAGGAAAGCGACATACTAGGGTCAGCGGGACTCAGTCCGGCCCTCGCTAGGTGAACTTCGGTCACCCGAAGCCATGAGATGCTGTCGCCCCTGACTATCTCATCAATCCTCCCCCACTCCCGGGCAGACAACTCGTTCCTCTTCGGAGGCTTGCGCTTCGGCTTCACAAAGTTCCACTGGGTCGGGATATCCCATTCGCCTTCGGTCTTCACGACGAAGTACTTATCCCTCCAAAGCTTAATCGAATCAGGGTGGCCGTGCACCACTCTCTTGTTTGGCCTCGGCGTGAAGAAGAATACGCCCTCAATATCTCCGAGCGAACCGATACTGAAGATGGCCCGGAAGTAGGAAAGCCTCGGCTTCACCCCTTTCTCTTGACACTTCAGGATGAAACAGATGAGGTGCTTCCACGAGTTGGGGCCGTACTGCATGGGGGACAGCTCTGCCCAGTTCAAAACCTTCTTTATGAAAGGGTGCAGAGGCAGCCTCAGCCCCGAGATAAAGGCGTCCTCTGGAAATATGCAATACCCCGAAGCCAACACTGTTGTAGGACGAATACCCGGGCTCGGTAGTAGGAGCTCGTACTCCCTTGGAATGTAGTAAGCGGCCCTGATAATATTGAGGTACTCCGACCTCAAAACGCTCGGGGTGGTGTCCGCACGGATCTTCGTCCTTGTGTTCTCCCCAGGCACGGGAGGGATCGGTTGAATATCCTTGACATCGTCAGGATACATTCGTATCGACACGGGATTCTGAAAGGTAACCGGTGGTACATCAAGGCCCTCCCTCGGCGCATTCTCGTCAGGCGAGGAGGGACTTTGAGGGATCGTCAGAACTCTCTTCTTCCGACGTGGTCGGCACTTACGCTCAGGGGAGGGCGTCGACAGTGGGGGCAACGGAGGAAGATCTTCTCCGACCCCGGCTGTCCCCTCCGGCATACTCTGACCGGCCTCCTGTACACCAACATTCTCTCCTCCCCCGCCTTCCGCGCAGACATGCTCTCCTTCGGCACCCTCTTCATCATCGTCCCCATCCTCCTCATCATCGTCCCCCTCCTCTTCATCATCACCAGCGTCCTGATCTGACTCCTCCTCCTTGTCATCACTATCCCCGTCCGCACCACCCTCTTCCATCGGCTCCTTCCCTAGCCTCCTAGACCTCAGCGGTTGCACCACGAAGACTACATCATCATCACCTTCGGAGCCGGGTTCAGAGAAAACTTCCTCTTTGACCTGGTACTTACCCAAGGACGAGGACGTTTCCAATTCCGACTCCATCTCCGAGTGACCAGACGAACTAGCTTCGGATCCAGACTGAGTACGCGACATTTCTAAAAAGAGGATTACTAACCTGATGCGCGGAAAGTTACGTTTTCTGCGAAAAATCCGCCGACTGCGATTGAAATGCCCGCTCTCTGTTGAAAATTGAAGGGAAGTAACGAAGAGGTAAATAAGAAAATGAGGGGGGGTGGGGGTTTTTAAAGTAGAAAACGACTCCTCGATTTTCGCAAATAAGGATCTAGCCGTTAGATCTTATCTGACAAGATCCAACGGCTAAACAAACGTTGATCTTTGCGCCATGACGTCAGCAAAAAGGGTGAAATTCCAACACTACCCCTTCCTATTTGCCAGGAAGAAAAGATTTCACCAAGTTAGAGTGGCTCGGGGCTCGGATCGAAACTCGAGCCAGGCCACTTTCCCCTTTCTCAGGCTTACTTCTGTTCAACCCATTATCAATGTCTTCCAAAAAGCGATCCAAATAGGTTTGCGGTCGACGCTCGGATGAAACCACGAGCCATACCGCGAATTCCCTTTCTCTTCATTACAGAGGGGTCGACGCTCGGATCAAAGTTCGAGCCATCCCACTTCTCCTTTCTCAGCGGGGGCTCGATGCTCGGATCGAAGTTCGAGCCAGCCCACTTCTGCATTCTCAGTGGGGGGCTCGCCGCACGGATGGTAACTCGAGCCAGGCCACTTCTTCACCTTTCTCAGAGGGGGCTCGACGCTCGGATCAAAGTTCGAGCCAGCCCACTTCTCCCTTCTCAGTGGGGGGCTCGCCGCTCGGATGGTAACTCGAGCCAGGCCACTTTCTCCTTTCTCAGAGGGGGCTCGACGCCCGGATCGAAATTCGAGCCAGCCCACTTCACCTTTCTCAGAGGGGGCTCGACGCTCGGATCGAAGTTCGAGCCAGCCCACTTCTCCCTTCTCAGCAGGGGCCCGACGCTCGGATCGAAGTTCGAGCCTGCCAACTTCTCCCTTCTCAGTGGGGGGCTCGCCACTCGGATGGTAACTCGAGCCAGCCCACTTCACCTTTCTCAGAGGGGGCTCGACGCTCGGATCGAAGTTCGAGCCAGCCCACTTCTCCCTTCTCAGCAAGGGCCCGACGCTCGGATCGAAGTTCGAGCCTGCCCACTTCTCCCTTCTCAGTGGGGGGCTCGCCACTCGGATGGTAACTCGAGCTAGCCCACTTCACCTTCTCAGAGGGAGCTCGATGCTCGGATCGAAGTTCGAGCCAGCCCACTTCTCCCTTCTCAGCAGGGGCTCGACGCTCGGATCGAAGTTCGAGTCAGCCCACTTCTCCCTTCTCAGCAGGGGCTCGACGCTCGGATCGAAGTTCGAGCCAGCCCACTTCACCTTTCTCAGAGGGGGCTCGACGCTCGGATCGAAGTTCGAGCCAGCCCGCTTCTCCCTTCTCAGCAGGGGTTCGATGCTCGGATCGAAGTTCGAGCCTGCCCACTTCACCTTTCTCAGAGGGGGCTCGACGCTCGGATCGAAGTTCGAGCCAGCCCACTTCTCCCTTCTCAGCAGAGGCTCGACGATCGGATCGAAGTTCGAGCCTGCCCACTTCACCTTTCTCAGAGGGGGCTCGACGCTCGGATTGAAGTTCGAGCCAGCCCACTTCTCCCTTCTCAGCAGGGGCTCGACGCTCGGATCGAAGTTCGAGCCAGCCCACTTCTCCCTTCTCAGAGGGGGCTCGACGCTCGGATCGAAGTTCGAGCTAGCCCGCTTCTCCCTTCTCAGAAGGGGCTCGACGCTCGGATCGAAGTTCGAGCCAACCCGCTTCTCCCTTCTCAGTGGGGGCTCGACACTCGGATCGAAGTTCGAACCAGGCCACTTCTCCCTTCTCAGTAAATGCTCGGAGCTCGGATCGAAGCTCGAGCCACGCCACCTTCATCTTTCTCGGAAGTGGCTCGGAGCTCGGATGGAATCTCGAGTCACACCTCTTTCATCCTACTCAAAGGTGCCTCGGAGCTCGGATGGAAGATCGAGCCACACCAACCTCATCCGCCACGATGGGGCTCGGAGCTCGGATAGAAGCGCGAGCACACCACCTTCGCCTTTCTCGGAGGGGCTCGGAACTCGACACTCGGATGGTATCCCGAATACCAGACGTTCCCTTTGCTCTTCCAACTAGCGAGGGGATCGTCCCCAGACCCTAGGAGGCCGCCCCGCCGACGCTAGGTAAACAAGCCCCAATGAAGGCCTCGAAATCCCCTCGCTCTTCCAACTAGCGAGATGGTCGTCTACCGACCCTTCGGCTCGTCGATCGACCCTTGGGCTCACCTGCCGAACCCTTGGTACGTCCTCCGACCCATGGGCTCGCCTGCCGACCCTTCGTCCCGTCTGCCGAACCCTTGGTACGTCCTCCGACCCATGGGCTCGCCTGCCGACCCTTCGTCCCATCTGCCGAACCCTTGGTTCGTCCTCCGACCTTTGGGCTCGTCCGCCAACCTTCGGACTCGTTCGCCGACCCCCAAAGCTTGACTCGAGCGCTTCTGGCTCTCTTTACCCTTTTTACTCCTCCTCCTGCGCCAAACTCCGAAACGAGGGATCCATTACTCCTGACCCCTGGCCTCTTTTAAGGGAAAGCACAGATCCAACCGTCTCACCCCGACATCTGCTCTTCCCCCAGAGGCAAAGAGTCGCTCCTACACGACTGGATCACCCAGCCCTACAGGAGCGTGGGGCTCGTGATATGGGTCAGAAATAGCATGGCCCATCCAGGACCACTAGATCCCCTCAGAGATACGCGCACCATCTGATCCTTCTGATCTGCCACGTCAGCACCGGAAAACCGCCCGGAGCTTGGCCAAGTCAGCCCGGAAACCGTTCCGGTGCCTGCCATGTCAGCCCTATACCGCCCGGCTTTTCCACCACTTCAGCCATGCGGGTAACCGGGTCCGGCCCAGCCCCAAATGGGTCTGGACCCGATTGGCTTCCTCTATAAATGCCAGACCCTCCCCCCTGTTTACAGGTAATCAAACTTTTGCCACTAAAACCCTAGTTACTGTTGCTCTTATCTTAAGTAACTGACTAGATCGTCGGAGGGTCTGCCACCGGAACCAACCCCGGTGTTTCTAGACCGTCTGCAGGTACACAAGGCCTCGGATCCGAGCCCTCTGATCCGAGCCCAGACATCCACCTCAATCCAAGCCTGTCGCAGGTACCGCTCGGCCAACCGAGGGTCATCCGACCACTAGCTTTCTCCTTCAATACAAATCGAGTAAGAACTCACACCTGGTGCATCCACACGTCTCCCAGAAACAAACCGCATCAGACACAACAAAATTGCAAAATGTAAGACACATGGTGTTGTCATAATATTATGTTACAGTACAATGTATCACCATTATGCATACTAGTAATTTACACGTCTGTGTTAGAAGTGTCCATGCTACATAATTCTCCTCATTTTATGGATATTTATATTGATTGATTGCTTATGAAATTTAAGGGTTTTACTGACTGATACTGTACCAACAATATAAACTGGACATCAAGAAAAGAAGTAGTAGAACGCTTGAAAGATATGATTAGAATGAGTATTATCTATAAGAAATTACAGGTAGCTTTGATTCGGTTTTAAATAAGTGATTATTACTCCCTTCATGTGGAAACCAAAAAATGACTAATATTAGGAAAAGTGGCATAAATATATAACAGAGCAAAGAGGACTAGATGGACCAAAGTGGACTTGATTGAGCAGTCAAAAAATATTTGATTGTTACTAATTTGAAACGGAAATAATCCTTAGCTATCTAGCAACCTTTCCATCTAGCAGTAACTAGCAACCTTTCCCATCATTCATTTTCTTTAATGAGTTTTAAGGTTGTCCTGAAAATTAGCGCATGTATTCAGATTGTGTTTTACTTCAACTTTAGAATAGAGTTTAGGCAGTACAAGTTTACTAGTCCAGAAGTTTTCTGTTCATTTTATTAAGCTTTCCAAATCTCCTCATTATTTCTAATTCATTCCATTTATTATGTGGGTCAGAATGGCTCATCAAATCACCCTGTATTGCCAAATGGAGAGCAAACAGGAAGAACAGCTGACATGTTGGAAATAAAAAACCATCCTTCAAAGCGACCGAAATTAGAAGATGGGGGTGGTGCCATTGGTTCTGGTCCAGCTCTATCAATTGACCCTGGCTCAGGACCTGGAAGCCAAATGGCGAATGCTGATGCTGAAAAACAAGTGCCTCAGGTATTGTTGTTTTCAGAAGAGAAAAAAAAATGTAGCGTGCAGTACCTTGTGTTAATTTCCATAATTTCCATGCTGAGGCATAGGGAATTTGCAAGATGGAAATCAAGACCTAAAATTAACAAATTTACAAGGTCATGCTTTGAACATAGGAGAATGTGGATGAGACAAGAAGTAGAAAGAACAGTATTATGACCTCCATAGTCAAACCCAAGGATGAGAGAAGGATGGAAGATGGTGATCAGGGATGGTGATCAGGGAATGTTGATGAGAGAAGCAGTAGAAAGATCAGGGAATGGTGGAAGTGGTGGAAGATGGTGATCACTATTGATTCATTTTTTTTTAATTTTTAATTTTTTTTTGGAAAATATATATATTTTTTTTTAAAAGGTTTACCTTCCCCGGCGTTTTTCAAAACGCCGGGGAAGATTTTACCCCCCAAAAAAAAAATTTATAAAAAAAAAGTATATATATACAACGGCATTTTGCTACTCGCCGGGATTTTATACCCTAACACCGGCATTTTCAAAAGCGCCGGTGTAGGCGGCAAACAATCCCCGGCACGCATTCCACCGGCGCTTGTTGTGGCGCTTTTCCAAACGCCGGTAGGTTATTCACCGGCGTTTATAAACGCCGGTGAAGCCCCAAAAAAGCGCCGGTGAAGACTTTTTCTTTTGTAGTGGAAGAAGAAAAGTAACTATACTAGTAGTACTACTAAATGCAAAAGTTCTATCATAATAATCATACAAGTTGTTCAATGTCGATTCAAAGCTAACTAAAAATTCATTACAATCATGTTCGAAATCATCTCCACGTAAAGTAAAAAATATTTCAATCAAACTTTTCGTACATGCTAATTTGATACGAGAATCCATAACAGTAGTAATACAATATAGGAGGATTAAAATACTTCAAAAATTTTGTATAATCGGGAACAATAATATGGCTAATGTGTTCGTCCGAAATCATTTCTTGAAAATTTTGCATCATAGTAATGATTGAAATAAAAATACTACTAGAAGTAAAATCATAAGAAGTAGAAAACTTCACATTGCGGTTTAAAAGGTTCCAAAAATCACAATAAAGATTCGGCAAAATACCATGATTAAGTCATTTGAAAAATTTTCATATTTTTTGTAAGACAAAAATCGTTTATAATATCTTTGTATTGAGTAACAACATTTAGTAAATCGAAAGTAGAGTTCCATCGGTGTTTAACATCTTTAGGAATTTTTTTTAAATGTATTCCCCTATCTTGTAGTACCCCGTATTTTCAAATATTATTTTAAAGATTTGAAAATGAATTAAAATGATATTCTGGAGATTTAATAGATATTTTCTAAAGAGTTATCTTTTACACGTGCGAAACACGTGCAACTACTTTCTTGAGAAGTTCAAAGTCAAATTTTCTTTATGGAAAATCATTATTTAATATTTGGAATTTATTTATTATTTTTCCAGATTTTTCTGAAATTAACTGGATCTATTTGCAAATTTTGAGAAAAGAATGACCTTTTTGCAAATTTGTCATTTTAGGGGTTGATATGGCTAAAATTGGGGTTAAATCGGGACCGTCCAGATCGATCACGAATCCTGAAGCACGGGGGTAAAAAGGTAATTTCACATACAGATGGATCCAAAACGGGTATTGGGCCTCCTTCTTACAGAACCAACCACCCGCGAATAGATCCACTTCAATTGGGTACGGGTCCAGACCCGATACAAGCCCAATCCATCAAGAAGAGAATCAGGCCACTGATTTGGTCAAATCAATAAACCTGATTAGCTCTCACCAGGGAATCAAGGCCTAACTTCCCAAAACAGAATAGGAGGATTTTTCTCCTATTTGTTAGGCAGGAAATTAGGCCCCAAATGGTTCCAAAGGCGACTATAAATACAATCCCTCTACCACCGAGACCAGGTTAATCACTCTTTCACCACTTAAGCTCTTTCTTGATCTTTTCCTGATTACTGACAAGAGCGTCGGAGGGTGCGTCGCCGGAATCAACCCCGGTGTTTCGCACTTCCTTACAGGTTGTGCCAGGAGCAAGAAGGCCGAGTCAATCGTTCAGGTGTTTCCCGGACTCACAAATTCTATCTGTTTACCCCCACACCGAAATCAGCGGTAACAGATTGGCGCCGTCTGTGGGAAACCATCACACGAACGACCTCAGCTTCTTCTTCCTCGCCTTCCATCGCCATGCCTCCGAAGAAGAACAGATCCAAAGGATCCAACCGGGTGGCCAACCCCGCCGACCCTACGGAGGATACCCCCGTCAATCCAATCCCCCAATCTGGGCTTCCTCCGCCGGCCCAACCGGTCCAGCCTCATCATCCTCAGCAACAACCCAACAATGGTCCCGCCGGTCTCAACGGCCAGAAGCTGAAGCAGCCCGTCCAGGACCATGTCTCGGTCCGTAACGGGTCCTCGGACTCGATGGCCTCCCATAACCCCGACCTCAGCCTCACGCTCCAGAACCGCCAGAAGGAGAACGACCTCCGCACGCACCTTGACGAGAGGCGGGCCCGAGCGGGAGCCTCCCGACAGCGTCAGGGTGAGCGGTCACCTCGTCGCCGAGACAGGCGGAGATCCCCGTACCGGAGAGGCCGAGCGGCATCTCCCGAACACCGGAGGAGGAGGCCGCGTTCCCCCGAGGATCGGCATCGTACGAGGGACCGTGAGGTACCCATCAGCCGTGCCGAATTCCTCCAGTTTCAGGAGACTGTACTGCAGGCCCTGAACGCCCGTGCCAACAACCAAAACCCCCCGAGGATCCCAACACCCCCTCGGATTCCCAGTCCTCGCCGCCGGTCACGAAGTCCTCTCCAGGCTCCCAGTCGTCAGCAACAGTACAGTCCCCGCCGATCCGAGGGATACCGGCACCGAAGTCCTCGCTCTCCCTCTTATGAGGAAGAGTCCGAAGGGTCATACGGTTACCGGCGAGGGGACGATGCTTTTGACCGCCGCCTCCATGAGGTGGAGAGGCGCATTGTCCGTATGGACCGAGAAGAGGAGTCCAGAGCAGGGACCGTTCGCCCGAACCGACCGCCCTTCTCTCGGACAATCATGGAAGCTCGCATACCGAGGGGTTTCAAACCTCCGCAGTTTGAAACGTACTCAGGCGAGTCCGACCCAGTAGACCACGTCGAGAGTTTTAAGACTCTGATGCTGATCCACCAAGTCTCCGACGCCATACTCTGCAGGACCTTCCCGGCCACCCTTCGGGGTTCGGCTCGGGAATGGTATTCCAGGCTTGCCCCCGCCTCCATCTTTTCATTTGAGCAGTTTGAGACGCTGTTCATAACTCACTTTGTGAGCAGCCGACGGGCCGAGAAGACGAGTCTCTCCCTTCTGAACCTCCGGCAGGAAAGGGGAGAGAAACTGCGGGACTATGTGAAGAGGTTCACTGCAGAAGTCAGGTCGATCGCCTCCTTAGACCAATCCGTGGCGACAATGGCGTTCCAGTCGAACGTCCTCAACTCCAACCTCCGTTCGTCCCTAGCAAAGAAGCCGCCTACCAACTTCGCCGACCTCCTACTGAGGTGCGAGAAATACATCCGAGCCGAGGAGGCCGAGTTCCTCCCGAACTTCGGAGGACCCTCCTCCGGCTCGAAGAGGAAGGCAACGGAGGAAGAGGGGGCCAAGAAGACGATGAAGGACGGAGGCGGCCAGCGTCGTCCTCCCCCCAGGTTCGAGAAATTCACGCCCCTCACAACTAATGTCTCCACTATCCTCATGGAGGTAGAGAAGGAGGGGGTCCTCCCTCCAGCCCCGAGGATGCACAAACCGGCGAAGAGGAGGGACAAAGACAAGTGGTGTCGGTATCACCGAGACCACGGGCACGAGACGAATGACTGTCGGGCTTTGAGAGATGAGATCGAAGCCCTCATCCGAAGGGGGCAGTTGGCGAAGTTCGTGAAGGCTAACGATCGGACAGATCGGAACTCTCCTCCCCCTCGGGGGGCTAACAAGCGCTCTGAGCGGCGCGAAGTAACACCTGAGTTCGAAGAAGAAAGGGTTCTGCATATGATCCACGGGGGCCCCATGGGCGGCTCCTCTAATACGTCTCGGAAAGCCTTCGTCCGAGAGGTGAACTCGGTCCACAGTGCTCCTCCCCCCAAGGGCTTCGGTGTGCCCGTGTCCTTCTCCGACGCTGATCTCGAAGGAGTCCGAACCCCTCACTGTGATGCCCTCGTCATCGACCTCCGCATGGCCAACTTCAAGGTGCAGAGGATTTTGGTTGACAACGGGAGTTCGGTCAACATCCTATTCCTCTCGGCCTTCCAGGGCCTCCAGCTGTCCCGAGACCGTCTCAAGCCGGCCGGATACACTCTACACGGGTTCACGGGGGTCCCGGTAACCGTCGAAGGGGTGATAACCCTTGACGTTACTGCGGGGAGCACCCCTACTACCCGGACCGAGCCCATGGACTTCATGGTCGTTGACGTCCCGGCAGCATACAATGTCATCCTCGGCCGCCCCGGCCTAGCCGCCCTTGAGGCCGTCCCCTCAGCATACCATTTGAAGATGAAGTTCCCCACTCGGTCGGGAGTAGGGGAAGTCAGGGGAAGCCAGGAAACAGCTCGGAAGTGCTACATGACTTCCACCGGGGGACCAGTGCTTTCGCTCGAGACACTCGAGATCCCCGAGCCGAAGGCTCGCCCAACGTCCGAACCAGCGGACGAGTTAGAAGAAGTACTCTTCTCCGACGAGGATCCGAGCCGAAAATTCCTCGTCAGCAAGTCCTTACCGACCGTGCTATTCTCCGACCTTGTGAGATGCATCCGGGGTAACCGCGACCTATTTGCTTGGTCGGCCGCGGATATGCCCGGCATCTCCGAAGACTTGCTCGTCCACCGCCTAAGTGTCGAGCCGGGGTGCAAACCAGTTCAGCAGAAGAGGCGAAAGTTCGCTCCCGAGCGACAGCAGGCAATCAAGGAGGAAGTGAATAAGCTGCTGAAGGCCAAGTTCATCCAGGAGGTGAATTATCCCGAGTGGTTGTCGAATGTTGTGATGGTCAAGAAGTCCAACGGCTCGTGGAGGATATGCATCGACTTCACCGACCTCAACAAAGCGTGTCCGAAGGATCCCTTCCCTCTCCCGAACATCGACACCCTAATCGACGCCACCTCGGGCCATGAGCTCCTCAGCTTCATGGATGCCTTCTCGGGCTACAACCAAATCCGGATGTTCCCTCCGGACATCCCGAAGACCTCCTTCGTCACCGACCAAGGCCTCTACTGCTACCGAGTAATGCCGTTCGGTTTGAAGAACGCGGGAGCCACCTACCAGCGCCTCGTTAACAAGGTCTTTCAGCATCAGATCGGCCGAAATATGGAGGTGTACGTCGATGACATGCTCGTCAAGAGCATCCACGGCACCGACCATGTAGCCGACCTCCAAGAGGCGTTCGGCGTGTTGAGGAAGTACAACATGCGGCTAAACCCGAACAAGTGTGCGTTCGGAGTCTCCTCTGGCAAGTTCCTCGGTTTCATGGTGAGCCAGCGGGGGATTGAAGCTAACCCCGAAAAGATCAAAGCCATATTAGACATGGCCCCGCCTCGGAACGTCAGAGAAGTGCAGAAGCTCACCGGTCGGCTCGCAGCCATTGGTCGGTTCCTCTCCAAGTCAGGGGAAAAGTGCCTTCCCTTCTTCAAGGCACTCCGAGGCGCTAAGGGATTTGAATGGGGCGAGGCACAGCAAGCGTCGTTCGACCAGCTGAAAGCCTATCTGGTGAACCCCCCTCTGCTCAGTAAGCCGGTCCCAGGCGAGCCTCTCTTTCTCTACTTGGCAGCCTCCGAGCAGTCCCTGAGCGCTGTCCTGGTCAGAGAAGAGGACCGGACCCAGAGGCCTATTTACTACGTGAGCAAGGTACTTCGGGATGCCGAGCTCCGTTATCCGAGGATAGAAAAGATAGCCTACGCCCTCGTCTTGGCAGCAAGAAAGCTTCGGCCCTACTTCCAATCTCATTCAGTCATCGTCCTCACCGATCAACCGCTCAAGCAAGTCCTCCATAAGCCCGAAACCTCGGGCCGGCTGATGAAGTGGTCGATAGAGCTGAGTCAGCACGACATCTCCTATCAGCCTCGGACGGCAATTAAGGCGCAGGCCCTCGCCGACTTCATTGTAGAATCCACCATCCCTGAGGTCGGCCACGTCCCGAATGGACCCCCCATTTGGACAGTCTTTGTGGACGGATCCTCTTGCAGTGAAGGAAGCGACGCCGGCATTATCCTGAACGGCCCTGATAGCTTCGTCCTACAGTATGCGATCCGCATGAACTTCAAGGCCTCGAACAACGAGGCGGAGTACGAGGCCCTCATAGCTGGCCTCGGACTCGCACGAAGCGCTGGGGCGCAGCGCCTTCGGGTTCACAGTGACTCCCAACTAGTTGTGAATCAGGTCTTGGGCGAGTACGAGGCCCGGGATGAGCGAATGGCTAAGTACCTCGCCAAGGTCCGGGGTCTGATGGGTCGGTTCGAAGAAGCCATCATCCAGCGTGTCCCTCGGGAGGAGAACTCACAGGCCGATGCTCTCTCCAAATTGGCTTCGTCTTCTCTGCAGGGTCTTGAACAGACCGTGCTGATCGAAGTCCTCTCCAAGCCGAGCATCGATGACGAGACGCCTAGATCGATGGAGACATTGCCGGTCGCGCTGCAGGACAATTGGATGAAGCCACTGGTGGAATTCTTAAGGGATGGAGTTCTGCCTCAAGATCCCAAAGAAGCACGCCGAGTTAGAACTCGAGCCGAGCGCTATGTCTTAATCGAGGGCATCCTATACAAGCGCTCCTTCTCCCAAATAGACGGCCGACCATATCTACGATGCCTCTCTCCGGATCAGGCTGAATATGCCCTACAGGAGCTTCATGAAGGGATCGGCGGGGCACACTCGGGATTTAGGTCCCTGGCACGAAAAGCTCTGAATTATGGGTACTTCTGGCCGACGCTTCTCCAAGACGCCGAGCGACACGTTCGGCAGTGCGGCTCATGCCAGAAACACTCCAGCATCCGACGCCTCCCTCAAGCCAACCTCACCTCCCTATCGAGCCCTATCCCCTTCGCGATGTGGGGAATGGACCTGATAGGGCCTTTCCCTCCAGCTCCTGGTCAGCTCAAGTTTTTAGTCGTAGCTATCGACTACTTCTCGAAGTGGGTCGAGGCCGAGCCCCTCGCCACGATAACCGAGAACAAAGTGGTGCAGTTCTTCTGGAAGAACATTATATGCAGATTCGGCGTCCCGCGCGTCCTCGTGACAGACAATGGGACCCAGTTCACTGGCTCAGCATTCCGAACCCTGTGCGACGACCTCGTCATTCAGCAGCGTTTCTCGTCCATCTCGCACCCCCAGTCGAACGGACAAGCCGAGAACGCTAATAAGCAGATCCTTGCGGGGCTCAAGAAGAGGTTGGACAAGTGCTCCAAAGGACAGTGGGTCGACCAACTCCCTAATATGTTGTGGAACTACCGCACAAGCAAGCGGACGCCCACTGGAGAGTCCCCTTTCAGCCTTACCTATGGGGCCGAGGCCGTAATACCCCTCGAGGTCGGTATTCCTTCCCCTCGGCTCATCGCCTATGACGAAGCGCAGAATGCCAGGGAACTCAGAGGAAACTTGGACCTGATAGATGAACTGAGGGAAAGGGCATCGATTCGGCAGTAAAATTACAGAAGGAGAGTCGAGCTAGCCTACAACAAGAAAGTCCGGCCCGCCAATCTCGAGCAAGGAGATCTGGTGTTGAGAAAGCTAGCCATATCCCTCCCCAGTCAGAAGGGCAAGCTAGCTCCGAATTGGGAAGGGCCGTACCGGGTCACAAAAGTTGTTCGGCCTGGGGCATATCGACTTGAGGACATGGACGGTAGAGAGCTCCCGAGGACCTGGAATGCCGATCACCTCCTGAAATACCAAGAGAGCGCCCCGGCGCCTCTCTAAGTAATCCGAGGTGTCGCGCCATTCCTCTCCTTTAACTTGTAACCTGTTCTATAAATTCTACTATGTAAAACGGTTCGCCGTCAAATATCAAATAAAGAAAGCTCCATTTTGTTTTTGAATTTGCCTGTTTTTTTCCTCCCCTCTTACTATACCGATGGTTCGGAGTCAAACACTCGGCTCGACTTTACCTCCTCGGTTCGTCTCCGGACGAACCAGGGGTAGATCGCCGTTCGGAATTGCTCCCACAGCCGTTGAACTATACCGATGGTTCGGAGTCCAACACTCGGCTCGACTTTACCTCCTCGGTTCGTCTCCGGACGAACCAGGGGTAGATCGCCGTTCGGAATTGCTCCCACAGCCGTTGAACTACACCGATGGTTCGGAGTCCAACACTCGGCTCGACTTTACCTCCTCGGTTCGTCTCCGGACGAACCAGGGGTAGATCGCCGTTCGGAATTGCTCCCACAGCCGTTGAACTATACCGATGGTTCGGAGTCCAACACTCGGCTCGACTTTACCTCCTCGGTTCGTCTCCGGACGAACCAGGGGTAGATCGCCGTTCGGAATTGCTCCCACAGCCGTTGAACTACACCGATGGTTCGGAGTCCAACACTCGGCTCGACTTTACCTCCTTGGTTCGTCTCCGGGCGAACCAGGGGTAGATCGCCGTTCGGAATTGCTCCCGCAGCCGTTGGACTATGCCTAAGGTCTGGAACACGTATCCAGACCACTCTTGACTGACAGCCGAGGGTCGAAGGCAGACATATCCTGTCGGCATCCGAGCAAGTGCCTTCCCGAGCTGGTAAACGGGGAAAACACACTTCCCCCTCAACTTTCGCGCCTGATCTTCATCAGACGGCTCAGATCGTGCCACTCGCGCAAAACGACAAGATAACGTTTTCTTGGAAAACGAGCCACCTCGAGATCCGCGCCTACATTCAACGGCTCAGATCTCGCCACGTCGAAATAACACTCTCGAGAACATCGCCATGTCAGACCCACTAAGCGACAAATCGCCGTACCCCTGGGGATCCATTCGGCTAAATAGACACACTCAGTTCAAATAGTTCGGCACGGCCAACACAGTTATAAACAAAGACAGACGTACAAAACACCGAAAGGGAATTTTATTAAATATCGGCGTACAGTACAAAATAGACCATTACAAAAGTGTCGGCAAACAAAACATACAACCCCCGACCCACTACACTTGTCTTTCATAAAAATGCATCCTCTCCATCTTGTTCGCCCTCCTCGGCAGACGGTTCCTCCGCCTCTCCTCGAAGCTTCGCCATTTCCGCCCGCAGCTGTCCCATCTCCGAGAGCAAGTCATCCCGTTCGGCAATGAGTTTCGACTGAATGTGCCGAATACTTTTGACCCGAAGAGCATTGCTGAATGCGGTCTGCGAGTCCTCGTCCTCCCCTACGGGGCTCAGCTCGACGATCTTGCTCTCCAAGCGTTGTGTTTCGGCCTCCCGGAGACTGAGAACCAACGAAAGGTGATTCCACTCGCCCTCGGATCGGCGTAGCTTCAGATCGACACTCCTGGGGCTCAGAACCACCGTCCCAGAGGTCGCCTCGGATGCGGAGTCATCATTCGGACGCCCGGAGTCCGATCCATGGATCGCCGCGACAAGCTGAAAAATAGGAAAAACGAACAAAGCAGTTTCAATACAGTGCCGAAGACAAACACTTAAAAAGTTTTTCAGAATTTTTTGCATTCAGACATAATAGTGTTACAAACGGTCGACCGACCCTACAACTAGGTTATTACAACGGCCAACAGAAAGGAAAAGTGACATAATCAAGTCCTCTTCGGAAGGGGAATGCTTCGGTTTAGGGAAACGCGAGGACGACGAGGCCGACCCTCTGAGCTCGACCCTAAACCAACGAAGCGCGACCCCCCTTCACTGCTAGTCCTAACAGCCGCGCCGACCGATGCCCCGCTCGACGAGACAGCCGCGCTGCTCTGAGCGTCAGTCGGACTCCGCCTGGTCGTTAGCGGGCGCGTCGCGAGTTCATAAAACGTGATCCCCCTCTCACTTTCCTCGCGAGTGCACGACGTGCTACGAACATTAGCCCTCTCCGGCGCAGGTTTAAGCGACGCGATCTCCTCCTCCAGTTCGATAATCCGATCCCTCAGGACGACGTCCTTCGCCAATTTCTTTGATCGAGGGGCCTTCAACGACCCGGAGGCATTGGGACTATCACTTGCAAGCCGCCGATAGTGGGTGACCTCAATCCCCCTATCTATTGTGATCCTCCTGAGCATGTCGACTTCGGCCAATAGTCTCTTACGCTCAGCCAAAGCCCCCTCCAGCTCGGAGGCCATCTTCTCCCTTTCTGCAGAGCGCTCTCTCTCCGATAACTCCAAGTATTGTACCTCGTCCAAAAGGTCGTCGTTCTTCTGCTCGGCGGCTTTAAGCTCCCCACGAAGCCGCTCAATTTCCCTTTCGGAACCAGGACCCTGGGAGCGCTTCCGGAGTTGATGCAGCTCGCGACAGTTCCTCCTCAGAACTGCCCTGACCTCCTCCGCCTGGCCGAGCAGGAGAAACCGCCTCTGCCGGCTGTCCGAAAGTTCACGCTTCAAATTGGCCAATTCCTTCCGAAGGAAGACCAGCTCCGTGACCGGACCAAACACCACCTGAAAAGCGGAAATAAATTCGAGGCCTAACAGTTGGAGAAATAAACGCACACTAAGTCCGAGGCTCAACACTTGGACAAATTTTTGGCCAAACAAAATACTTTTCATTCAAAACAAAGGCGGTGGCCAGTCCGCAATAAGGCTTACAAAAAGAAAACAAAACTAAAAAGACTGAAAGTAGGAAGACAACCGAGTCAGGGGTCGACCTTTTTGCCGCTCGGATTCGTCGACCCCTCGGCCTTGCCGTCGCCGTCACCCTCGCCCCCGCCTTCGCTCCAGCTCTCCTCCTCGGAGAGTTCCTCCTCCTCGCCCTCGGCTTCGGTCTCACCATCGCCTTCGGTGGGTTCCGTCTCACCATCGGGTCCGAGTAAACCCTCGGTGATCCCTTCTTCCCCCTCCACGGGCTCGTAAAAGTCATAGGAGGACGAGTCGAAGCCCGGGTTCTTCGCGGCTACGTGGGTCAGGGCACGGCCGTAGGCGTCCAGCATATTCTGGATCATGTGCTGCGCGGCCTCCTCTTGCACGGCCTTCTTCACCTTCTTCACCTTCCTCAGGTGGTTGGCCTTGATCCTCTCGGCTCTCTTCCGAGCAGTCTCCCCTTCCGACCGAGCCTTGGCCAGCTCATCCTTCAGCTCGGTGACCTCCTTCTCTGCTCCCGACCGAGCGCTGGCCAACTCCTCCTTCAGCTCGGCCACCTCCTTCTCAAGCTTGGCCGCCGTATCCTTCGACGATTGGATGGCGTCGGCCAGCTTCTTCTCCAAGTCCTCCACTTCGGCGACTCTCTTCGTCGATAGAAGCAGCTCGGACTCAAGCCGCTTCGCAACCCGAACGCGCTCCGTCCTCTCCTTCTCCTTCTCCTGATCCTTCCTCGCCATCTCCTCGACCAGCCAACTGAAGTGGCAGAGGGTCTGGAAGAGAACGACACGTTAAAATCCGAGCCCAAGAACTTAGAAAAATTCCAAGGAAAAATATGAATGAAGAAGGGCTCGACACACTTACCGACATAGTGCTCCGGGCCATCTGCATCACGTTGTCCCCTGCCATCCCGGCCCTCAGGGTCGCTCGGTCCTTCGGGGTCGGCAGGTGCCTCACTGCCTCCATGCAGATGTTCCCGTCGCCCAAAAAGCCGTCGACGTTCATCACCTGCCAATCGGGGACGAAGATCTGTTTATGACGCTCGGTCAAGATCTTCTCCGCGCCGGGGGTGAGTGGCGGAATCGGGAGGGACAGCGCATCAGCCACTCCGAACTCGTTGCTCGACGGACCAGGAGCGTCCGCCTCCGGGGTAGGAGCAGGAGCATCCGAGGCCGAGGGATCGAGGTCCACGACCCCACCCTGCTCGGGGACCGCAACCTTTGCCGAAGGGACAAGGACCTCAACTTCTCCCTCCTTCAGGACCGCAACCTTCGGTTGGTCGGCTGCCTTCACTACCGAGGCCTTCTTCGAAGCTCGGCTGTCCTGAGGCGCTGTCGACGGCCTCTTCTTCTTCTCCTGCTCGGACCTGCCCTTCGCCACCAGGGCCTTGTAATCGAGCTTCATGGTCTCTGCAAGAGTCGAACGAAAAAACTTAGAAAATTGAATGCAAACTTTACGGAGAGAAGTATAAATACCAGAATCGTACGAGGGTCGATCGGACTGAGACCCCCACGGAACAGATGCTCTTCGGTGATATCCTTCCAGCTAAGCGTCGGCAGAGCAAGGATCTTCTTCTGGACCTCGGTCTCCGCAGCGTTCAACGGAACGTCCTTCTTTGTGCGCTTGGGTAGTCCGTCCGCCCAAACTGTCGGTATCACCCACGGCGTCAGATTCCGAACGAGGAAGTATTTGTCCTTCCAGTGTTTGATCGAGTCCGGATTCTCGATCAGTTTCACGCCCGGCCGGGGCGAAAGATAAAACCTCTTCTCGTCTTTTCTCGGCTGAACAGGTCGGAAGAGACTTCGAAAGAGGTACATGGTCGGCTTGGCGCCGATCTCTTGGCATCGGAGGAGGAACGCCACAACTTGCCTCCATGTGTTCGGCATCAGTTGAGCGGGACTCAAACCATACCAAACCAGGACGTCAACTACGAACGGGTGGAGGGGAAAGCGAAGACCGGCAATGAGGGAGTCGACCGGAAAGACGCATATGTCCGGAGAGGACCCAGTGTTGGCTCGGAACCCCGGCCCAGGGAGGAGCAACGTGTACTCGAGAGGGATCTGGAAGCCCTCTCGGACCAGATGAAGGTCCGCTTCGCTAAGAGTCGAGATCTTGCGATCGACCTCGGACAGCTCCCTAGGCTCATTCTCCTCCACCAGTTTAGCCGTACCTTGGGTAACCTTCTCCAAGATATCCTCAGTATAATCCCGGACTCCTCCCACGCTCGACACGGCGATGGGCTGCCGACCGAACTCCCCCGCTCTCTTCGGCGTCTCCACTATAGTAATTACGGCTTTGCCCTTTCGGGACTCCGCCGCGACTTCTTGGGGCACCTCGGCCACTCCGCCCTTCGCGTCTGGACGAACAACGTCCTGCTCGCTCGGCTCCACTACTCCTTTCTCTTTCTCCCCTCGGCCAACGGCTTGCTCCGAGGCGGGGGTCTCAGCCGAAATCTTAACCATATTTTCCTAAAGAGAGAAGGGAAAGAGACTGACCTTGAAGTGACAGCTACGGTCGGAAACTTCGCCGGAACTAGGAACGCTACCGCGACAGCTAGCGACACCACCAGGGAGCTAAAGACCTCGAAGCAAAGTAAATACGAAAGAGAGAGAGTAAAAGTGAAAAGTGAAGACTTGGTCAAAGGGGGGGTAAAGATTTATAGTGAAAATGAGGCGCCTCTTGGACTTCCAGAGCGACTTTTGGGCTACTCTCGAAGCATCTCGAAGGCCCACCACAAAGTCAACCAGCTCGGCAAGATGGGACGAGAATCCGAGCTGCGAGCAAACCGAACGTGGCTGCAATAGAGTCCGCTCGGAATCCGTGCAAGTGCCTTCCCGAGCTGGTAAATGGGGAAAACTCCCTTCTCCCTCAACTTTCGCGCCTGATCTTCATCAGACGGTCCAGATCTCGCCGAGAGCACTAAACGACAAGATAGTGTTTTCTTGGAGAACACGCCCATCTCGAGATGCGTGTCAGCATCCGGCGGCTCAGATAGAGCCACGTCGCTCGGACGATCGGACCCTCGGACGCCTTGCCTACGCATAAAAGAACCTGGAAAATTTTTGATTATGTTTTAAGGCGCCGCCCTCGGCAGGCGCCCCCCGGGTCCCATGCCTCGGTCGGTATTACCCCGACAACAGGCCCCGATCGGAAGCAGATCGGCACTCCCCCATCTCTAACTCCCCCGGGCTGACCTCCGTCAAAAGCCATCAGCCCGAGAAGGAAGACAGAGATGGGAGGGAACCCACCAACACTCAGAGGTAGAAAGAGACGCACCATCCCAAGCTAGTTGGTTGCAACTGGAAGGCTCGGCTTGTCGAAAGACTCTAACAGCGGCGCCTTCACAGTTGCAACAAACGGACTCGGACCGCCCGGAGATCGACATCGGACAGGGGTCGTCACTCTCCCACCAAGATCTCCGCCTACTTCGACACTCACTTCGGAGCAACCGAAGAAGGCAGAAGATCTTGGTGAGAGAACGGCGACCCGTCCTTCGAAAGAGGTCCACACCCCGGGTCCGGACCATGGCCGTCGACGCTACTGTCTTGTTGCCCCCCACCCCTCACACCCCTTCGGAGCAGTGAGGGATAGGGAAACAACAAGACAGCGGGGCGACAGCCCGTCCTTCCGAGAAGGCCCATCCCTCGGATCCGGACTACGGTCGTCACCACTCTTGCCTTATTCTCCTCCGCTCCCGACACCCACTTAGGGACCGTCCGGAACGGGAGAAGAACAAGGTAAGAGAGCAACCACCCGTCCTTCGGAGATAACTCATCCCCCGAGTGCGGACTACGGTCGTCACCACTACTACCTCGTTCCCCCTCGCTCCTGACATCCACTTTGGGGCCGTCAGGAACAAAGGGAAAACCAGGCAGAAGAGCGACCACCACTCCGAACTTCAAGAGAGAAGCTATCCAAGGCAGATGCCTCCGAGGTCTGGAACCCAATTTGGTTGTGACGAAAATGACGAAAGGGATGGGGTACTTATAGCCCGCCTCCAATAACCAGCCATTACTACCCTCGGAAATTGAAGCGCCGCGTTTTAATTGAGGGAATTATTGATCCCCGGAAGTCGAAACGCCACGCATTAATCAAAGGAATTATTCTTAATGACCTGGGGAAGGGGAATGCCGCACAAACCCCGAGCGTCATTAATACCCTCGGAAGCGAGATCGCCTCCGAACAGATAGCACCACGACACTGCCGAACCCCCATACCTTCGGTCGGCTGCCGAGCAGAGGCCTTCCCGAACTGGTAAATGGAGAGAAAAAGGCACCGAGCTATCTCAGCCGTGGGATCTCCCAGAAATTCACGCTCCCAATGGCGAACGGCTCAGATTGCGCCACGTGCGCTAGAAGACAAGATAGCGTTTTCTTGGGAACCGTTCCCGTCTCGAGATGCGTGCCAACATCCAACGGCCCAGATTACGCCACGTCACTCAAGCCTTCGGTCGGCTGCCGAACCCCCCATGCCTTCGGTCGGCTGCCGAGCAAAGGCCTTCCCGAACTGGTAAACGGAGAAAAACGCTGCCGAGCAACAGCAGCCGTCAGATCTTTCCGAAATTCGCGCCCATCTGCGATCAGCGGCCCAGATCGAGCCACGCCATAAATCGGTATTTAAATCATTTTTTATCTATTTAATTTGTCTTATTTGTTTAAAAATTGCGAGAAAATTGTTAAAAATTCGGGAAAATTAGCCAAAAATTCTGGAGAGTAATTGAGATTTAGGGGGCACATTTTCGAACCCTTGAACGAACAATTATCGCCCAGAATGTACGACTAAGGCCCCCGAATGATTAGCAAACGCGTCGCAAAGTTAAACAAGTAGTCCGAAAAAATAGATAAAAACTCTTGAACACCCGATGTGACCAGAGAACTGCTAGCGGCATCAAAAGTTGCCTCACTACCCCCTTTCTTGATTCAAAATCCCACGTCTGGACTCCAATACAACTCCATCAGCCACTAAAACAGCTAAACTACTCCTCAAAGCCTGATCACACTCAGTCTTTAGGAGTGGGGGGCTCGTGATATGGCTAAAATTGGGGTTAAATCGGGACCGTCCAGATCGATCACGAATCCTGAAGCACGGGGGTAAAAAGGTAATTTCACATACAGATGGATCCAAAACGGGTATTGGGCCTCCTTCTTACAGAACCAACCACCCGCGAATAGATCCACTTCAATTGGGTACGGGTCCCGACCCGATACAAGCCCAATCCATCAAGAAGAGAATCAGGCCACTGATTTGGTCAAATCAATAAACCTGATTAGCTCTCACCAGGGAATCAAGGCCTAACTTCCCAAAACAGAATAGGAGGATTTTTCTCCTATTTGTTAGGCAGGAAATTAGGCCCCAAATGGTTCCAAAGGCGACTATAAATACAACCCCTCTACCACCGAGACCAGGTTAATCACTCTTTCACCACTTAAGCTCTTTCTTGATCTTTTCCTGATTACTGACAAGAGCGTCGGAGGGTGCGTCGCCGGAATCAACCCCGGTGTTTCGCACTTCCTTGCAGGTTGTGCCAGGAGCAAGAAGGCCGATTCAATCGTTCAGGTGTTTCCCGGACTCACAAATTCTATCTGTTTACCCCCACACCGAAATCAGCGGTAACAGGGGTTAAAATGCAAAATGTATTTTCTGGACATTTTGAACAGTACCGGTTGAGATTAAGGATTTTATTTTACTTTTAAATCCTAATTTAAATGATTTTTATTGAGTTTTCAAGAATAGAACTATATATGTAAAGTTATATTTTGGAAGGACTATTTTGCAAATGCATTTCTAAAAACCCTAAATCCTTAGTTCCGGCCTATATAAGTTGGTGTGCAGCCGTCATTCACTGCACAACATTATATTTTGTGATTTTGGGAGGATCAAGAGGAGGATTTTGGATCTCGCAAAAAGGAGAGGCTTTCTTGTTGGATCTTTTCATTCCTAAGGTGAGTGATATGAACTTTGTTTTGTGGTTTGATTTATGTGAACGATTGTTTTGTTTGACATGTTTGTTTATTTATTGTATTTTGTATGAGAATGATGCAATAGTTGTTGTTGT
Organism: Hemerocallis citrina; assembly: GCA_017893485.1. Lineage (NCBI taxonomy): Eukaryota > Viridiplantae > Streptophyta > Magnoliopsida > Asparagales > Asphodelaceae > Hemerocallis > Hemerocallis citrina. Next base: position 160,033,750 of record CM030365.1, read on the forward strand.
ATTATGTAGGTGAAATCTATGAACGTTTAGTAGATCTTGGTTGATAAATTTCTTATTGCTTGAAAGCATGTTTAGGATTTGAGTATGATTATGACAATAAGAGATTGGATGGATGAACAATTGGATCTGGTGATTACAAATCGGATCTTGGTTATGAGTTGTGGTAGAAATTCAGATTTTTGAGATAATTGAATGGAAGAGTTATGAATCAAGAGATCTTGACATGAAAATTGGAGAATTTAGAATTTAGTTGAGATTGAGGAAATACACCCAAATTAGGATTTTTATTGAGTTTTGATAATCAGATGGTTTGGATCTAAATACGAACTATTTCAGCGATCAGTAAATTATTTTAAGAAAACCCTATTTTGATTATATGCACAATTTATGTTTTATTTTGAAGAAGTTCATTATCAATTCAAGTGGTTTTTGATTGGTTTATATGGATCTTTGTATATCCTATAAGTTGTATTTGATCATATCAAAAATATACTTTTTAGAGATTTCGTTTTGTAAAGTAAATCTATGTATCGGTTGATTGTGCACAACCAAAACTATGCAGTCTGTAGGCCGACAGTCGACTGGCATGACCTTTCGGTCGACTGGTACGACCCGGCTGCTATGATCTTTAGTTTCCTTGAAAATCTGTTCTGGACAGTCGACTTAGACCATTTTCAGTCGACTGGCACACTTAGAATATTTTCTTAAAGATTTCTGGAGTTTCTCTCTGGTAAGTCGACTTATGACTTTTTAAGTCGACTTATATTCTCTGGTAAGTCGACTTATGACTTCTATAAGTCAACTTATATTCTGTGGTAAGTCGACTTATGACTTCTATAAGTCAACTTAAAACACTCTGGTAAGTCGACTTATGACTTTTATAAGTCAACTTATAACCCTCAGTTTATTTTCTTACAATCATGGAACTTCCCTTCTGGACAGTCGACTTATGCTTTCTATAGTCGACGGGTACTGATGTATTCTTATATCTATGAATGTTCTTTCAAATGATTTTTTACTCTAAATGCTTTAATCTATAACTTATTAATCTAAAGGTTACTGTTTCTACAAAATATATATTTTCAAGATATTTTATAGTTGTATTTGGATTCTGGAATTATATAAAGATTTGGGTTTTGTTGAGTGGAGAGATATCTCCTTTGATCGTTTGACGATGGATTAGTGAGTTTTGGTCCTGTTGGGGTCTCTAGGAATTAAGTGGGGGTCGGGTATATTCTGCGGTGTTGAGAGTCATTGATCTCTGGGGTTGGGTATACTCTGCGGTGTTGAGAATCACTGAGAGTGATTGATAACCGGGTATCCGATCTACGGTGTTGAGAGTGACTGATAACCGGGTATCCGATCTGTGGTATTAAGAGTGATTGATAGTCGGGTATATTCTGCGGTGTTGAGAGTCATTGATCTCCAGGGTTGGGTATACTCTGCGGTATTGAGAATCACTGAGAGTGATTAATAACCGGGTATCCGATCTGCGGTGTTAAGAGTGACTGATAACCGGGTATCCGATCTGTGGTATTGAGAGTGATTGATAGTCGGGTATATTCTGCGGTGTTGAGAGTCATTGATCTCCGGGGTTAGGTATACTCTGCGATGTTGAGAATCACCGAGAGTGATTGATAACCGGGTATCCGATTGCGGTGTTGAGAGTGACTGATAACCGGATATCCGATCTGTGGTATTGGGGGTGATTGATAACCGGGTATCCGAACTGCGGTGTTGAATAGTTTGATCCATAACTACTTGTACCTTTTTCTTCTATTGAACCCTATTATATGGAGATGTTAAGGGCTTGCACCGAACCTATGTACAATGGGATGCATAGACTCCGACAAGTACGCATTAGAGAGTCCACATATAGAAATTGTGTTTTCTTGACTTGGTTTTATGCATGTGTTTTCCTGTTTTCTGCTACTACCACTTAGTTAAGCTACACTTGATGTTTTCATGTTTTCCTGTCATTTCTTACTTCACAACACATGTTTAGTATATGTTTCTCTCGTTCAGTACATGTTGTTTAAGAATCCATGCTTATCGTTTATTTATGTTGTTTGCTGTTTTATGTCACTCACACCATTTATGCCTGACCCCTTTAGTTTTGGGGGGTAAGGGTCATCTCTAGCCTCATGTGTTGCAGGTTGTTGTTTAGAGTTTGGAGGTTGGATGCTTGAGATAGTTTTGAGTTAAACTGATGTAATAGAGTTTCGTGTAAAACAATTGTAAAAGGAAGTGTTGTAAAAAGAAGGTTGTAATTCAAGGTGTTTGTATTTCCGCTGTGTTTGAAAAAGATTGATGTAATAAAAGTTTGAATAAAATTATTTATGTTTTTGGGCTATGTGTATTATTACATTGAAGTTGATGCTGGGATTGTGCCACGTATTTTCTAAAATATTATATTAGAAATTCGGGGCGCTACATAGCTTTACACCATCCTTGAAATTCTTGAAGCATAAGACCACTGAAAGCAACAAAATGTACACAATTTCTAATTACAATTATATATGAATCAGCTACTATGGAAAAGAAGGAAAATATGTGGGAAGGTGTTGACCGGTTGACCATACATATGGAATAAATGAATGAAAGAAAGGCATCCATGTGTATGTGCTGGTTTGGTCTAGGTTGACCGGGTTGACCATGGGAGTGAAGATCCCATATCGGATGGGCAAGTGAGTGTGTGTGTGTTTATATAGGTTTCCAAGTGAGAAAGGTTCACCTAAGGGTTAACCCACCTTTTGATGGTGCCTGTGGTGGGCGTGGCTAGAGTTTTGTGTCCGTTCTTTCGCGTGTGCGTACGTGTAGCTGCGTGCGCAGCTGAGCCGGGCTCGGGGCGTTACAACATCTTATACACATAAATTTAAAATATGACGTGCACATCTAACATAAAAAATTTCATTACATTGAGGAGATAATTGTGTTTCTAATGTACTAATCGAAGTATTGTTGTTAGATGCATTATCAAAACTAATAGATAATTTTTTATCACGAATATGATAACGTGTTGCAATAACTAGTCCACTATGGGGATACGGCAAAACCGCAAGTGAGATGATTTTCTTTTGAATCATCCAATCACTATCTATCCAATGACAAGTTAAACCCATCATCGGAATATTGTTACAACCTTTCAAACAATCGGAAGTTAACGATACTCTACAAGTTAAAGAATACAAGAGTGCAATTAAAGCGTCTCTCATTTCGTTGTAAAGTTTAAAACAATCGGAGTTTAATATGTTTCTAGAAATTTTTCTGAAATGTGGATTTAATGCATTTTGGTTGAAAAACTCTGCATTCCTACTTTCGAAATAGGAAAAAAGCAGTTCATCCTTAATAACTAGTCAGACGATTTTCCAATGAACAAGTTCGGGATCATAGGGTTGGTTATCTATTTGTTCGGTCTTAGAGTTAATTTTTTGTTGGCCTTGTTAGTCTTGTACTAGTTCTTTATGTACTTTTAAAATGTTTCATTTAATTTCCCTCGCCCTTCATCCATTTGTAACTCTTGTCACAATGTTTACAAATCTTATGTCCTACACCCGGATTATTCTTATCCGAGATAGAATCATAAAATCCACGCCAATCATTTGTTTATCCCCTAGTTTTCTAATACTAGGGAGTTCGGTTTACTGTGTTTGTTTGTCAACATTATGCACATTTCTTCTTCTATGTCGTATGAAGGACATCGTGAGATCCTACTATAGGATTCAGTATAAATTCGGGCTCTACATGTAGGACTATTAGAGGCCGACATGATGTACCAGTGGAATCTTGTCCACTTTGGCTATGGCTGCTACCTCGTGAACTAGGCATGGTAATAATGTATGTGAAAAAAAATGATTTCTAGTGTTTTACTAGTGTATGTACAATAATACAAAACAAAAAAATATGAGGTATATGTTAAAAAATAAAATCTAAAAAAAATAGGAGGGTTGAGAGAGAAAAGCGAAAAACCAACAAACAAATATAATACAAAAAATTAGAACTATAACAAAAATCAAGACAATGGGAGGATTGTGAAATTTTGATACCGTACTTCGCGGATAATCGAATATAGAAATGAGAGAGAAAATAAAAGTAGAGAAATGTAGTAGACGTAGTCACGCTGTCACGTAGTCCGGTAGTCGTTGAGAGAGAGAGAGAGAGAGAGAGAGAGAGAGCTTCTTTTTTGGAGTAGTTGAAGTAGACGTTGTTGAGAGTTGAATCCACACAATTCGATACGATCGAAAATTTTCACTTCTTTGATGCTTGTTTCTTTGTTGAAAAAAGTAGATTGAATTGAGATTGAATTTAGTAGTAGTAGAGAGAGTAAGAGAGTATGGTGTGGAAATTTTTAGATTGGATTAAGGGGGTATTTATAGAAAGAAAAAAAAAACCCTGCCCAACAGCCGAAAACAGAGCCGTTGGCTCTGTTTTTTTTCCATTTTGGCCCGTTCGACCCACGGGTTAAACATTTGACCTGTGCAGATCAAACAGGTCCAAACCCGCGGGTCAAGTTGCGGGTTGCAGACAGGTTTGACTTGGTCAACGGATTTGCGAGTTGGATATTCTAATTTTTCGACGCGGGTCGACCCGGATCAACGCGCAGTTCGACCCGGATCGACCCGTGGGTTCGACCCGGACCTGAACCTGAACTGCCTATTTGCGGGCCGGGTTCGAGTTGGTGGGTCGCGGGTCAACCCAGACGGATTGTCATCCCTATATATAGTTTTTTTTTAAAAATTTAGTGGCCCCTAAAAATGATCAAAAATCAGAAGCCCGAGGCTGCTGCCTCTCTTACCTCTCCATAAGGCTGGCCCTGCAACTCAGTTGCAATTGCAGTACAGCTAGAGACCTTCTAAGATGGTGAGACTATGAGAAACACAAGGCTAGGCTTAAGATGAAACACAGGGCTAGACTAGAAAATTTTGCCGTACTACCCCACTTTTTGAAAATATTTGGCGCTCTACCCCACTTTCGAAAACAATTAGCGATCTGCCCCTGTTTAGGACACGTCAGCATAAACCGTTATTGGAAATAACGGCATAGGTTATTTTCATACCGTTATTTCCAATAACGGCATCTATTTTACATTTTTTTTTCATGCCGTTATTTGGAATAACGGCATCAGTATATTTCTCTTACAAATGTGAATCTTCTAACTTTAAAAAATTCTAAGTGTGAAAAAAACTTATAAATAATGCCGTTATCCTGAATAACGGCATTCGAATGACTGATGCCGTTATTGGAGATAACGGCATCAGTTATATATAAATGAACTCTTGCCGTTGTTTGGAAACAGAGAGAATGAATAATAAGTTTAAAAAAAAAAATTTATAACTGATGCGGTTATTTGGAATAACGACATCAGTTATATATATATATATATATATATATATATATATATATATATATATATATATATATATATATATATATATATATATATATATTTAACTTATTCGTTAGAGATGATGAATAATAAGTTACTTTTTTATAAAAAAAATTTATAACTGATGCCGTTATTCCAAATAACGGCATCAGTATTGAGAATGCCGTTATTTGAAGTAACGGCATCTGTTATAAGATTTCACACCTGCAATTTTTCTTCTAAATGAAGACTACAAGCTGCCGAAAAATAAAATAACCTATGCCGTTACTCCAAATAACGGCATGATACTTTTTTTAAATATAGATGTCGTTATTGAAAATAACGGCACGTAAATAACCTATGCCGTTATTTTCAATAACGGTTTATGCTGACATGTCCTAAATAGGGGCAAGATTGCTAATTGTTTTCGGAAGTGGGGCAAAGCGCCAAATATTTTTAAAAAGTGGGCAGTACGGCAAAATTTTTGCTAGACTACGAGTGGGATGAAATTGACCTGTTTTGTAATTGTAATCTACGTTTTATCCATTTAATCAATATAGGCCGGGTCTCTTTATGTTTTAGCTATTTAATTCTCCCACTCGTCTTGAACCAACGCTCTTTTTTATTGACAGATTGTTATTAGTGTGATTCGTTTGTTCAGATGTAATCATGACCGAGTCAAAACATAATAACATGACAGTCAATTCATTGATGAACAACAAACCCACTATTGAGACGAAGTACCAGCAACCCAGCAAAGAATACAGCAACTCGTAATTATTTACCAAACCTATGAGAAAGAGAACATAATAATTGTATACAAAACATCGGCATAATCTTCACATACAAGTCACCATATTTTCATTTCTAGGTACTTTCTTAAAAATTTTCTGATACTTGTATACATTTCTAGGTACTTTCAATTTTTCTGATACTTGTATATAAAACTTCGCATGTGCTTCACCTGCAAATGATCACCATATTTGATTGATCAGTACTTTCTTTAAATTTATTTGTTTTTAGACAAAACACATGTACATCAAACTTACGTCATCTTAACCACATTACTATGAAGCCGTCTCAACATGATTTGAGAAGAGTTGATATCTGCAGATTGGTGAGATTGAGTTTGTCAGAATAACAGCAAAAGACTTGGTAGGTAGCCAATATGATCGATCGAGAATACCAACCTCTCAAACTCCAGCTTCTGAAATATGATGCCATTCAGTATGAAATGAGAACTGAAAATTTTGAATCCTGCATGTTATAGACACTTTAAATATATATCATCTTGATTATTGTAATCGAATTTTAGAAAATGATAAGAGTGACAACTTTAACTTTGTCAAGGAGAGAGGTGCAAATTGAGTCATCTTCTTCACATGCATGAAATAATCAACTGATTATTTGGTTGCTTATCATCGATCGTCAGTTGCAGAGTTAGCATTACTTTCCACTAGCTGCCACAATTAAATGAATTTAGTGAGCATGTCTATGTAACAGGTTTTCTTATCGAAAAAATGTTTCTGTAACGGTTAATGTGTAAAAATGATCATAATTTATTTATTTTAATTTTATTTATCTTTTTTAATAATAGAATGGAGTTACATGTTACGAGCTAAAGGAAAAAAAATAAGAAATATAGAATCGATCTTTTTTACTTCTTTTATTCTTTAGAAAACAAATATGCTCTTAATATTACGGAAATGCTATGAGCTGCCTCAACCAAAGCTTCGTACAATTTCTCGGTATGACTTTACATTTGGAGTAATAAATTAAACACTCTTCTCACCTGTAGATGTACTAGTCCACGAAGAACAGTTAGAGACGTACAGTAAAATAGAAGGCCATTAGTTAACAATCCATGTAGTTTACAGTACAATCAATCCTAGCCAGGTTTGCAGATAAAAATTGAAGGTTGAAGCAAAAAAAAAAAAGACAAAATTAATACTTGCCTGCAATATGGAACATTGGTGTGCACGAGCAAGATGAAACAGGCATACGGAAACCTATCGCTTTTCCCTTGTTTAGATCCCTCAGTATGTAGTTTTTGCCAACAATAAAATAGTATGCTCGTGCACAACTATCAAGCCACATATGAGTCACCACTGGTTTACCCATTGCCATGGCTTCTGACATATTCTTTGTGCGTGCAAATCAATCTGCGACAAAGTGTGTGGCATCTGCTACAGTTGGGGCTATGAGAACTCTGAAGCGTGCAAGAATCTATCAAGTAAAGGCAACATAGTTATGATGTGTTATGTAAGTTCAGGAAGAATATGATGATGTTGCAATATAAATCCATTCAGAAACAAATGAGGATTTCTATGAAAATTACCTTCTTTTGCTGCTTGATTACATCATCATCATCCAAATGATTGCTGAACAAAACACGAACCTTGGAAAAATCCTTTCTTCTTCGCAAATTACTCGGCAACCAACTAGCTTCCAGTCTGAGAAGCTCTCTAAGACCTAGTGATTTCCGTACGTAAGCCTTTGCCACCTGATGTTTTTGGAAGATACTGAGCCTCAGAACTAGGTGAAACGATGACTGATTTCCCATGTTGTTTGCTCTGGAGCATTGGGCCAGCTGCAGGAATCTCATCCATTGATGCCATTTCTGCAGTAGATGATCTATGATCAATGACAAAATTATCATTATCAGTAGCAAGCATTAAACCAACCTCAGAAAAATATGTATTTCACTCTTCGGAATCCTTTTTCTCGACGAGGAATAGATCAGAAAAATATGCATTAAACCAACCTCACTGAGGATGCATGTTTACCTCACTCCAGCATTTGATGACCCTTCTATATAAATAACTGTTCTCCTTTTAGAGCATCCACAATCGGTTTGCTATATATGTCAATTTCTCATTTTTTGAGAAATGAGGTGCTGCAGTCGTTTGCTATTTTGTCATTTTATGATAAACTGCTACAGTTGCTTCTTATTTTTGAGAAACGAAATTGCGATTCTCAAATTATAAGAGACGAGACAACATGTTTCGTCCCAATTTTTTTCAATTTTTTAATGGGATCAGACGAGACAACATGTTTTATCTGACAATTTTTTTTTTTTTTTTTTATAATTGATCAGACGGTACAACATGTACCGTTTGAAGGGAAAACAAAAAATCGAAAAATGGTTGAAACGAGACATGTTGTCTCGTCTCAAGCAAAAATGTTTGGGACGGGACAACATGTCCCGTCCATGAAATCTGGGCAATTAGATTAGGGCCACAACTTAGTTTAGGTAATAATTATTAGGTTTAGGTTATATTTTATTATATAATTTATTTAATTAAACTATTTTAATCTCTAATCACTAATTAATTAACCGGAAAAAAAAAACTTGGACGAAACAACAGGTCTCGTATTTCTCAAATTTTAGCAAAATTATAGCAAAATTATAGCAAACAACCACTGCAGACAATTTCGCTATTTTCTATTACTGTAGCTGTCATTTTCTAAAAAATGAGAAACACCATTGTGGATGCTCTTACGCTTTACTGTATCTCGAATTTCAGGTAAGTTTTGGAAACTGACTGATATGACTAAAAATGGGATTAAATCGGGACTGTTCAAATCGGACACGAATCTTAAAGCTCATGGGTAAAACGGTAATTTCACCTACAAACGGGTCTGAAATGGGGACTGGGTCTTTCTTCAAAGCCCAATAACCCATAAACGGATCTATCCTACTGGGTACGGGTCTCAACCCGTTACAAACCAGTTCAGAATGATATAAAGAAGAATTCAGATTCACAATTATCCCTAAGAGGTGGTTTTAACCACTTCTATCCATCCACACCGGAAAGTAGATATTTGTTCTTATCTCGAAACGGATCCTTAAGGCGACTATAAAAACCCCTCTCCCCCACCATAAGAATGTAATCAATATTTTTCTGCATAAAGCTCTTTCATAATCTTTCTGATTACTGACAAGAGTATCGGAGGGTGCGTCGCCGGAATCCATCCCGGTGTTTCGCACTTTTTGCAGGTTCGCAGCAGCAGCAAGAAACTGGTCAACACTTTGGTGAAGGTCAACAGGTCAACAGGTTTGCCTTGTTCATTTTCTAAAGGATCCACAAATTCTATCTATTGCCCCAATACCAGATTCAGCGGCAACAGATTGGTGCCGTCTGTGGGAAGCACGAAAAGCAATCCAACCTAACTTCATCAGCGAGAATTAGTTTCAAGCGATGCATCCAAAAGAGAAGGGGAATGCAGCGGTCTCCAGCCGAAGAACCACTCCTCTTCCTCCTCCTCCTTCTCCAGCTCAAGGTGTTCTTCCTCAACGGCCCCTTCAGGGTCTCGGGGGGCTGCCCAGGGGAGCTCCCGTCGGAGTCGTCCGAACCAACATCCTCTTCATGACCATGTAGCGGTTCCCAATCCTCCAATTGACTCTATGGCTTTTCAAAGCCCTCCCGAGCTGGATCTCCATCAAGTGATTGCCAACTGCCAAAAGGGGGTCGACCACCGAACTCGCCTAAATGGATGCCGAGCCCTTGGGGGAGTCCATCAACCTGAGCACCCAGGGGTTTCAAGAGTCCGGACTCTCCGCAGACCGAGGACCAGAAGATCCCCTCCCCCAAGAAGGCAAAGAAAGTCTCCTCAACGTCATCCGCAGAGAAGTCATTCTCCAGTAAGCCGAGCTACACATAGGGACCGCCAAGCCGGAGAGGCACCAGTCACAAGGGCGGAGTTTCAAGATTTTCAAGAGGCCGTTCTGCGGGCCCTCAACGTCGCTCCCAACCACGAGCAACGGGCACCTAGTTCTCAACCTGCCCCAAGCCGTCACCACCGCACTCCTAGTCCCCTTTCGCATGGGAAAGATTCTAGGGGATCGGCAGGATATAACCGAAGGGAAGACTCAGTCTACCGCCGTCTCCACGAGGTAGAGAGGCGCCTTGGCCGACTTGACAGAGAAAAGGAACAACGGGCGAGAAATTTTTGCCCGAGCAAACCCCCGTTCTCCCGAGCCATCATGGAAGCCCCGATCCCGCAAAACTTCAAGCCCTCAAACTTTGAGTCATACAATGGGGAGTCGGACCCCGTTGACCACATCGAGAGTTTTAAAACTCTCATGATGATCCACCAGGCTTTAGATGCGCTCCTTTGTAAGACCTTCCCTGCCACGCTGAAGAGGCCTGCGAGAGAATGGTACTCTCGACTCGCCCCAGCCTCCATCTTCTCATTCGATCAGTTCGAATGGCTCTTCCTTACTCATTTCGTAAGTAGCCGTCGGGCTAAGAAAACAAGTGTATCTTTGGTGACCCTCAACCAAAGAAGGGGAGAACGCCTAAGAGATTACGTTCGGCGCTTTACTGCCGAAGCCCGGTCTATTGCCTCCCTCAACTGATCAGTAGCCTCAGCGGCATTCGGGCACAACATCACTAACGCCGACCTCAAGGCGTCCCTTGCAAAGAAGCCTCCTCGAAACTTCTGAGAACTCCTGCTTAGGAGTGAGAAGTACATCAGAGTAGAAGAGGCCCTCAACACCCCCCCCCCAACTCTCAAGGAATCTTCTTCCGGGAACAAACGAGAGAATACGAGCGAAGAAGGGTCCCAGAAACTCCAGAAGAAAGACAATGGCCAACACCGTCCAGCTCCTCATTTTGAGAAGTTCATCCCCCTCAATGCTAGTATATCAGCAGTTCTTATGGAGGTGGACAAAAAAGCATTACTCCGTGCTCCTCCTAGAATGAATACCCCTGGCAAGAAAAGAAACAGGAACAAGTGGTGCCGCTTTCATAGGGATCGCGGCCATGAGACGAATGATTGTCTGGTTCTCAAAGAGGAGATCGAAAAATTCATACAGCAGGGACACCTGGACAAGTTCGTCTGCAGAGATGAGGCCGACCTTCTACCCCGAGAAGCCTACAAGAGAACAGAGAGGTCCGCCGAGTTCCAAGATTCCTAACATGGGGCCGTCTTCCACCTCATCCAAGGAGGTCCAATGGGGAGAGAACCCAACTCCTCCTAAGAGGCATTCACCCTATCGTAGAAGTAGGACCTCGGTTTTCAATAAGGCCGATGCTTGTAACCCGGCCAACACCATGTAATAATGGTTCGCCCCATCGAAGCGGCCATTTAGTTTATTTCAATAAAACTTAAATTTTTGTCTATTATTGCACTTGCTTCATTTCTACTTCTCCGAGTCACTTCTACGACTCGCTAAATGGTATGTTCGGAGTCCAGCTTGTCCTACAGGACTGCTCCCACAACTTACTAAGCTCAAAAGATGAGTTCGGAGTCCAACACTTGGTTCGACGTTGCCTTAGCTGCTTGTAAACAAGCAAGTGCGAGGCAGCTTACCATTCGGAATTGCTCCTACAACTCGTCAACTCTCTTAACAACAAGTTCGGAGTCCAACACTTGGTTCGACGTTTCCTTAGGTGCTTGCAAACAAGTAAGTGCGGGGCAGCTCACCATTCGGAATTGCTCCCACAAATGTTGAACCTCTTCTCAGCAAATTCAGAGCTAAAACTCTCCCCTAGAGTTGTTTCTCAAACTTGTCTCCCTAATGGCTCTCTCCTAGATCCAAGCACTACGTTCCGCTCGCTCCCAGAGCAGACTTTTTCACAACGAGTTCGGAACTAAAACTCTCTCCTACAGTTGCTCCTCAAACTTGTCTCCCCAATGGCTCTCTCCTAAAGCCAAGCTCTTCGCTCCGCTCGCCTCCAGAACTGACCTCTTCACAACGAGTTCGGAGCATAACTCTCTCCTAGATTTCCTCCTCACACTCGCCTTCCAAACGGCTCTCTCATAGAACCAAACACTTCGCTCCGCTCGCCTCCAAAGAGGACCTCTTCTCAACGAGTTCGGAGCACAACTCTTCTTTAGAGTTGCTCCTCAAACTCGCCTCCCAAAATGCTCTCTCCTAGAGCCCTCGCCTAACCGAGCGACCTTCTTCTAAGAGACTTCAGAGCCTAACTCATTTAGAGATGCTTCTTAGACTCGCCTCCAAGATCGGATCTTCTCAAGAGTCATACAAAGCTCTCCTCAACTTCACGAAGACAGAGATGTTGCGGGACTATTTTGACCATGAAGAAGGATGGTTCTTCAACTTATTTCTGAAGAGAACTTGTAGACCTCCGAGTTAGCTTCGAAATAAGGGGTCACACGCCCCAATCCGACCTCCGTAGCACCAGGAACGTTGGTTACAATACACATGCACCGAGCACTCTTGCCACCGACGTCCAAATGCGGGAAAATGTGTTGATTGGTCAACGCGCCATGTCTCGCTCTCCTATTCATCCCCGAAGTCCTTTGCCACCGAAGTCCAAATGCAAACAATTGCGTTGACTGGTCAACGGTGACAGGGACCTACTGGCCACGTGTCGCTTTTCCATTCGTCCCCGAAGTCACTTGCCACCGACGTCCAAATGCAAGAAATTGCGTTGACTGGTCAATGATCAACGTCAAACTTGCCACGTGGTGCTCTCCTATTCGTCGCCGAAGTCACTTGCCACCGAACCTGAAATGAAAGAAAAACTCTGCCTCAAAATTCGTGTTCGATCACGATCAACAGTTGTGATTAAAGCAAAAAAAGAGAAAGTCAACGGTCAATGTTAACTGAGTCAACGGTCAACCATTGACTGCCACGTGTCACTCCCTTACTCGTATCCGAAGTCACTTACCACCGAACCTGAAATGAGAGAAAAATTTTGCCTCAAAACTCGCTCGATCATGATCAACGGCTCAGATCTGCACAACAAACAAAAACAAAAGAAAAAGGGGGCCGACGGGTCGGGTTCGAACCCGTTAGGGATCCAAACCCGAACCCTATACCACTTCATCCTTCTCCTTCATATTTTGGAGCCAAAAAACAAACCCCATCATCTTCTTCGTCCCATCACTCCCGCCGAGCTCCGAACCCACTGTAGGGCTCACGCATCTCAGTCGTCGCCGAGCTCGAGCCCTCCTCCCTCGTCAACAAGCTCTACCAAACCCGTCGCCGAGCTCCGCCAAGGCCAAAGCTCTGTCTCCACCTCCAATGATGAGCCTCGCTGTCGAGCTCCCCCACTGCCGAGTCGAGCTCCTTCATTCGTCAAGCCCCCTACCTCGATACCACCATGCTGTCGTTAGCTCCTTCCCCAAGCTCTGCCATGGCCGAAGCTCTGTCATCGAGCCCACAACATCAAGCTCCAATGCAGAGCTCGAGCATCTCGCGCTCCTCCTTCGCCGACCTCCAAGCTCGACAGCACTTGCGCTCCGACGAAGCTCCGAGCTCCGAGCTCCGAGATCAGATTCGCCGAGCTCCACTCTGGCTTCACCAAGCTCGTGACCTCTATTTCGAGCTACCTCGGCGAAGCTCCGCCGAAGCTCCGTCCCCAAGCTCGGCATCCTCACCTCTGTCTCCACCTCCAATGTCGAGCCTCGCTGCCGAGCTCCCCCACTACCGAGTTGAGCTCCCTCCTTCGTCGAGCCCCCGACCTCGACACCACCATGCCGTAGCTAGCTCCTTCCTCAAGCTCCGCCATAGCCGAAGCTCTGTCATCGAGCCCACAACTTTAAGCTCCAATGCAGAGCTTGAGCATCTCGCGCTCCTCCTTCGTCGACCTCCAAGCTCGACAACACTTGACCTTTGCCAAACCTCCGAGCTCCGAGCTCAGATTCGCGAGCTCCATTCTGGCTTCACCAAGCTCGTCATCTCCATTTCAAGCTTCCTCGGCGAAGCTCCGCCAAAGATCCGTCCCCAAGCTCGGCATCCTCACCTCTGTCTCCACCTCCAATGTCGAGCCTCGCTGCCGAGCTCCCCCACTACCGAGTTGAGCTCCCTCCTTCGTCGAGCCCCCAACCTCGACACCACCATGCCGTAGCTAGCTCCTTCCTTAAGCTCCGCCATGGCCGAAGCTCTGTCATCGAGCCCACAACTTTAAGCTCCAATGCAGAGCTTGAGCATCTTGTGCTCCTCCTTCGTCGACCTCCAAGCTCGACAACACTTGCGATCCACCGAAGCTCCGAGCTCCGAGCTCAGATTCGCGAGCTCCATTTTGGCTTCACCAAGCTCGTCATCTCCATTTCAAGCTTCCTCGGTGAAGCTCCGCCGAAGCTCCGTCCCCAAGCTCGGCATCCTCACCTCTGTCTCCACCTCCCTCGCGTGCTCCGACATCGAGTCCCCACCGTTGAGCTCCGCTGCCAAACTTCACGAGCTTCGAGCTCGAACTCGCGACCACGCTCCGCAATGGCCGAGCTCCAGCACCCATCTTCGTCAACCCCCCCCCCTTCGCGAGCTCCCCTCGCATCTCCGAGCTCCACCTCTGTCGAGCGCGCCAAGGTCGAGGCCCTCGCCGACCTCCATCATCTCCCATGCCGAGCTGTACCACCTCCAATGTCGAGCTTCAAAGCTCCCTACACCGAAGAGGCGATGAAGAGACGAAGAAAAAGGAAAGAGAGAGCGAAGTCGGAAGGAGAACAGAGAAGAGGGCGGGAAAGGAAAAAAGAAAGAAAAAAATATATAATAATAATAATAATAAAATTTGTTCAATGTTGACCAACTGCGCCACATGGCGCTCTCCTATTCGTCGCCGACCTCACTTGCCACCGACCCTCAAATAAGAGAAAATGGACTCCTCCCGATGCGCGCTCATCTGATCATGATCAACGTTCAAAAATGTGCCACGTGTCCAGGTATTTATTTATCTATTTATTTAATTGAATTCATTATTTAAAAAATCCGAAAAAATTAATTAAAAATCGAAAAAATTAATTAAAAAATTCTAAAAATAATTATTAATTCGGAAAATAATTTTAAATTCTGAAAATAATAATTATTAAATTAGAATAATTAATTAAAATTTTCGATAATTAATTATTTAATTCGGAAATAAAAAAAATTCAAAAAAATAATTGAAAATTGAAAAAAAAATCTGGAAAAATCAAAAAAAAATCCAAAAAAATCTGAGAATAATTTTGGGCATTTTACAAGCTCAGATTGATACCGTTACAGCCCGATCTAGATCCAACTCCCCCGAGAACTCCGATAAAATCTCGTACGTCATTAGAACAACAAACTACTCCTCAAAGGCTGTTAAACTCATTCTTCAGGAATTGGAAGCTCATGATATGTCTAAAAATGGGATTAAATTGGGACTGTTCAAATCGGACACGAATCTTAAGCTCATGGGTAAAACGGTAATTTTACCTACAAACGGGTCTGAAATGGGGACTGGGTCTTTCTTCAAAGCCTAATAACCCATAAACGGATATATCCTACTGGGTACGGGTCTCAACCCGTTACAAACCAGTTCAGAAGGATAAAGAGGAATTCAGATTTACAATTATTCCTAAGAGCTGGTTTTAACCACTTCTATCCATCCACATCGGGAAGTAGAGATTTGTTCTTATCTCGAAACGGATCCCTAAGGAGACTATAAAAAACCCTCTCCCCCCATCATAAGAAGGTAATCAATCTTTTTCTACATAAAATTCTTTCATAATCTTTCTGATTACTGACAAGAGCGTCGGAGGGTGCGTTGCCGGAATCCATCCCGGTGTTTCGCACTTTTTGCAGGTTCGCGGCAGCAGCAAGAAACTGGTCAACACTTTGGTGATGGTCAACAGGTCAACAGGTTTACCTTGTTCGTTTTCTTAAAAATTCACATATTTTATCTATTGTCCCCACACCAGATTCAGCGGCAACACTGACCTTATTCTCTTTATTGCTTCTGGAGGACTGTACACGATTTGTGCGTATGCTTTAAGTCTTGCACCATTTGGTAGAGCCTGGTAGCTTCATTCTGACATTTATTAGCACTAAATATTTTTGAATGAATTGTTCCTGGTTTATCTGCTACATGGTTATTGTCTCCCATTTTGTCCCCAGGAAAGTTCTTACCAAAAGTAACAAGTGTTGCAATCCATTTCGACGTTTTCGTTGGTTTTGGACCGCCAGTCCGAGGTGCGACACATATTGCATTGGGAGGAAGATCCCGTAGTAAAGTAAGTACGTACTCTTTATCACAGAACTGTGGATACTTATCTCCATAAAATTCTGTAATTTGCAACCTCTTTAGAGAAGATTTGGGCCACTTGACCACTTCCTTTATCTTGATTGGGACATTTATAAAGTCCATTCGAATTGGCAGCAACTTTAGCACTTAAGAATGCTTCGTTCTCCAACTTATCAGTCTTTGCTCCTTTCTCTTTTGCTTTCTTAATTTGATTATTTATTCTTCGCCCTTGAGTTACTGCACCTTTTTATTTTATTTTATTTTATTTATTTATTTTCTGGATATATGAACTCAGATTCCTATTAGTATTCGGCAGCTTTCTTCGTTTAGAATGCACGTTTCCTTCCAAATCATGAAGAGGAGGGACCATCTTTTGGGGTGATACATTTTTGGGAGAAGAACTATCAAATCCCTTGCCCAAGTTTGAATCTTCATTCAAATTCTCAATTTCTTCATCTGTGATTTCCCATCGTCCATGATTTACAGGAGACCCATGAAACAAAGCCTCCAGAGATTCATTCATTCCGCAGCCAATTGAGTACTGGACCAATATCATACGTACATTCCATCCAGTATCTGCAAATTCGCCTTGCTGCTTGTTGCCGTTAAAACTGGTGTGGGGACAATAGACAGAATTTGTACGTTCGTAAGAATTCGAACAGGCTGAATCATACTTCTTCCTTGTTGATAAGTTGACTCCTTGGTGCTCCCGTGGACGTGCACAAACGTTCGAAACACGGGATGGATCCCTGCGCCGAACCCTCCGACGCTCTTGTCAAAACCAGAAAAAGTAAAGGGAAAAAGCTTAAGTGCACAAAGAGTGATCACCTGTGACAGTAGGAGGTAGGGGGTATTTATAGTCACCTTGGGATCTCTTTCGGGATGAGGATGAATCCATACTTCCCAGTGTGGCTGGATAGGGATGGTTATAACCATCCCTGAGGATAAGGACAAGCCAGGATTTTTTCCTATCCTGTTGAACTGGTCCCTAACGGGTCGAGACCCGTTCTCAACTGAACAGATCAGTTTGTGGGTTAGCGGGTCCAAGAGGAGAGATCCGGTTTCCAATTCGGAACCGTCTGTAGGTGAAATTACCGTCTTGCCCCTGTGACTTTAAGATTCGTACCTATTTTGAACGGTTCCAATTTAATCACATTTTTAGCCATATCACGAGCCCCCACTCCCAAAAATTATGTGCTACAGCCTTTGGGGAGTAATTTTGTTGTTTTAATGGTGTATAGGGCTTTATCGGAGCCCTCGAAGGGTGTTCGAATCTTGTTTGAGGGGTGACGGTGCTTTTCTGAGCGAGCAATGCGCCCAAGTTGGCTCCTAGGCTCTTCTGGATTTTTGGTGATTTCCCCCCATTTTTTAATTATTTTTTCAAATTAGATATTTAATTTTGCGAAGCAACAATCTAATTTCAAGAGGCATCAATTAATTATTCGAACAAATAATTATTTATCCAGAAGGTTGAAAATATTTTTTCCGAATTTATAATTATTTTTTAGAATTTTTAATTAATTTTCAGGTATTTTTAATTAATTTTTCGCAATTTTTAAATAATTAATTTGAATTTTAATTAAAAAAAATAAAAGGATTTATCACCAAATTTATGATGTGGCGCAATCTGAACCGTCCATCGTGCGTCGGCACGAAGTTCGGAACGATCAGACGATGGGGCGGCGTTGAGCGACGTGGACGAATTTGCGACCTTGATCAGGTTGTGATGCGAGTTTCGAAGTGATCTGACGACTCGTGTCGCTTGGTAGAATTTTCTCCGTATGGGCAGCTCGGAATGCCAGTCACTCAGATTGGGATTCCGAGCGACGTGGCACAATCTGGGACGTCCATCTGGCATCGGCGCGAATATCTTGATGATCCAACGGTGGATCTGTATTCGACCACGTGGCTGAATCAGGGACGCTCATCAGGTCGTGGCACGAATTTTGAGACGATCAGACGGTTCTCGTGGCTCGGTGACATTTTCTCCATATGAGTAGCTCGGAATGCCAGTCGCTCGGATTGGGATTCCGAACGACGTGGCGCAATTCGGGACGTCCATCTGGCATTGGCGCGAATATCTTGACGATCCGACGGGGGATCTTTATTCGACCACGTGGCTGAATCAGGGACGCTCATCAGGTCGTGGCACGAATTTTGAGACGATCAGACGGTTCTCATGGCTCGGCAGCATTTTCTCTGCATGAGCAGCTCGGAATGCAAGTTGCTCGGATTTGGTTTCCGAGCGATGTGGTGCGATCTGGGCCGTCTGATGAAGATCAGGCGTAAATCACGAGGCAAGAAGGCATGGATCACGAGAAAATGTGATTTCGGTCGACGCGGCGAGATCTGGGACGTCTGATTAAGATCTGGCGCGAATCACGAGGAGGAAGTTATTTTTCTCCAATACGCAGCTCGGAATGCGAGTTGCTCGGATTTGGTTTCTGAGCGACGTGGCACGATCGTTTGATGAAGATCAGGCACGAAGGCATGGATCACGAGAAAACGTGGTTTCGGTCGACGTGGCGAGATCTGCACCGTCTGATTAAGATCAGGCGCGAATCACGAGGAGAAAGTCGTTTTTCTCCAATACGCAGCTCGGAATGCAAGTTGCTCGGATTTGGTTTTCGAGCGACAGGGCACAATCTGGTCCGTCTGATGAAGATTAGGCGCAAATTCCGAGGCACGAAGGCGTGGATCACGAGAAAACGTGATTTCGGTCGACGTAGCGAGATCTGAGCCGTCTAATTAAGATCATGCGCGAATCACGAAGAGAAAGTCATTTTTCTTCAATACGCAGCTCGGAATGCAAGTTGCTCGGATTTGGTTTCCGAGCGACGTGACACGATCTGGTCCGTCTGATGAAGATCAGGTACGAATCCCAAGGCACGAAGGCGTGGATCACGAGAAAATGTTATTTCGGTCGACACGGTGAGATCTGAGACGTCTGATTAAGATCAGGCGCAAATCACGAGAAGAAAGTCATTTTTTTAGGATAAAGGTGGAATAATGCCACCCTGTTCCATTAATAAGAAATTAATAAAACAACCCCAGTGAACCGGGGGAACTACAAATGTACAGAGCAGAAAATAAAATATAACCCCCCAACAGAACCCTGGGGGGTGGGTCTAACCATCCATACAAAGTACAACCAAAAGTACAATAGTTCGAAACAGAAAGCAAAGTAGAGGTAGTTGCGGCCTGTGGGAATCCGATGTATCTTGTGAGCAAAAGGGGCTCCTACCCCTCAATCCAGTGTCGGTCCAAACTCGACCTCCTCATCATCAAATTCTTCCACCTGGAAGACTCTGGCAATCCGCCCTCTTGTCCCTATGGCAGCAGATGTGGCCCAAAAAGAAATAAGATGCATGATATGAGTAAGATTACCAGAAATACTATTACATGAAGTACGAAAATAGAAATTATTTCTATCTAGCCATAACACCCAAGTAGTTGCCACAATGGCAATGTACCAAGCATCCTTCATTTCGTGGCGTACCGAGGCAAATTTGGGGCCAATCCACAACTCCTCATGTTCGTTGGGGTAGTCACTTGCCTTTAAGGCCCGTAATACCTCTACCATCGTTGCCTTACTTCTTTGACAGTGAATGAAAAGGTGATTCAGATTCTCCGTATGCGTGTTGCAGAATCCACAGTTGGTCGCTATCTGGGGTTGTCTTTTGGCAAGGTTTTCTCTGGTAAGTATTGCGTTATTGAGCACTAGCCAGAGGAAGACCCTTACTTTAAGGGGTATTTTGGCCCTCCATAACACTTGTGCCCAACTGGGTCTGCACCCTCGATAGTAAATTCGATGGTACAAAGATCTAACAGTGAAAGCTCCTTTGTCCTCTAGTCCCCAGTGCAACTGATCTGGGCCTTGCATCCACATCGCCCCATTCCGTGTAATGTGTGTTTATAGATCATGTAGTTGCTGTTGTAAACCTAGGTTTAGAAGTCCTCGAAAAGGCGGTCTCCAGTTGCCCCTCTTCCATGTCTCAGCCACAGAAACATTCGGGCGAGTTGTTTTCTCATACAGATCCGGGAAGGTCTCCTTGTCTCCTGGGTTTAGAAGAAAGTCGTTTTTATCCAATACGCAGCTCGGTATGCAAGTTGCTCGGATTTGGTTTCCGAGCGACGTGGCATGATCTGGGCCGTCAGATGAAGATCTGTCGTGAATCCTGAGGTAAGAGACGGGGATCACAAGAATTTTGGCGTTTAGGCTTCTGGTGGGCCGTTGTGGGGGCCCAAAGCATTCGAAAGCCCACCCGAATCCGACTTAATGCTTATATGTTTTCACCGCCTTCCCTTCTCCTCATTTCTTACTCTTCACTTTTACTTCACTTTTCACTCAAGTCATTTTTGCTTTTGAGCGGTGCTACTAGCGTTTGTGGCCAAGCATTTTTACTCTCCGGTGATTTTTCCGACCGTAGACGTCACTTCAAGGTAAATCATCTTAACCTTAACTCGAAATGTCTAGAGTGTCGTCGGGGATTGAGACCTCCACCTCGGACCAAGAGACTAACCGAGCTCTGGTGGCCCCCCGAGCAAGGGGAAGGAAGCGGCAAAGTCAGCCGTCGTCGAAACTATAGTGGAGAAGGTGAGGAGGCCTAGTGCACTTGGTCGGCTACCGTCGATGCTGTCGAGCCTCCGAATGGTCAGAAGCTACTCTGGAGATTTTTTGTCGAAGGCGGTGCAACGGAGATCGGCTGCCTATGAGGAGAACAGTCTGAGGGACCCTTCCGAGGTGGACGAGATCCCCTTGGTCATGATTGAGGTAGACCTTCATCAAATTAGAAAGGGGTTCCACATCCTGAAGGAGTACACCCTATCCTCCCTGGTCCAGGCTTCCGAGCATGAACGGGGAAGTCACCAGATACCGGCATCTTCCTATACGACGCACTCAATGCCGGCCTTCGGCTACCCCTGCCGCCATTCGTAGTTGAGGTGCTGCAGTGGTATGGCTTGAGTCCGGTGCAGTTCATGCCAAACATGTGGCGGCACGTCATCGCCTTCATCCTCCAGAGCCAGGCGGTCGACGTCCAACCTCAGCTCTTCATTCTTCGCAACCTCTACCGGATCTGTCGAATGAGCAAGATGGAGTACCGGTACTACCTGTCACCGAGGAAGGGGGTCAAATTGATCGAGAATCCGGACTCCATTAAACATTGGAAGGAGAAGTACTTTTTGATCTGAGGCCCCGAGCCGTGGAGCTTTCTGACGGTATGGAAGGAGGAGATTCCGAAGTGGGCGAAGGCCGAGCCGGTGCTCACTAAGGAAGAAGAGGAGGTCGTGTCGAAGATCCTCGGTCTCTCGACCCTCGGTTGGAAAGATATCACCGAGGAGGTCCTATTCGGTGGGGGTCTCAGTCCGATCGACCCTAGTACGCTCCATTTACTTCTTTTTCCTTAGCTTATATGTGTTTCTTTTTATCTTGCAAACTCTTCTTCTGATTTTTCTTGTTCAGAAGCCTCCGGCATGGAATTCAAGGCTCTTATGGCGAAGAGGAGCGCGGCAGCGGCGAAGCGATGGACAGCAAAAAAAGGAAGAGGACGACGACGGGGCCCCCTTCCAGCCGAGCAGCTCAGATGCCCTCGGCTCCTACGACCGTCGTTGACTTGGTCAGCGACTCCCCCTCGGCTCCACAGGCCACGCTCCACTCGGCCGAAGCCCTCGAGTCTTCGAGCGGGGCGTTCTTAGCCGGAGCTGCACTGGCCCTCGAGCTACTGCCGCTTATGGCCAAAGCGGAGGCCATCCTCACCGAGGAGCACAAGAAGCTCTTCGTCCCGAACTGGAGGGTGATGAAGCTCGACGGCTTCCTCGGCAATGCGGTAATGTGCATGCATGCCGTGCGCCACTTGTCGATCCCGAAGGATCGTGCGGCTCTGAAGGCTGGCACGGTCGGCGACGATGCATTGGATGTCGCCCGATCGATGATGTTGGTAAGTGTTCTCACTCTGCTCTCTTAAATTTCGGAGTTCATGATTTTTGGGTTCTCACGTTCTTCTTCTTCTGTTTTCAGACCCTCTGCCACTTCAGCCACATGCTCGAGCAGTTCGCCGAGCAGGAGAGGGAGATGAAGGCGTCAAACGACCACGACTAGGCAGAGCGTGCCAAGGTAGTGAAGTTGTTCGAGGCCAAGCAACGACTCTCGGCATCGCGAGCTGTCAAGGTCGGCGTCTTCGACGCTGCACTTGCCAAGGTGCTTGAGCGCTCAGCAGTCGAAGCGGCCAAGGTCAAGGTGTTGGAGAAGGAGAAGGAGAAGGCTCACCTCGAGGAGGAGCTAGCGAAGGCCCTGAAGGCGTCGGAGGAGGCGCTGAAGGAACAGGAGGCAAAAGTGGATGAGGCGAGAAAAGCCATCCAAGACGAGGTGGAGGCCCATTTGATGACGAACATAGAGGAGGCCTACGCTCGGGCCCTGAAGCATGTGGTGGCTCGTCTCCCTGACTTCGACAGCTTGGGGTACCACCTCTACGACCCGGTAGAGGGCGAGGAGATCATTCCGCTAGCCGAGGTCGAGCCCGAAGGGGAAGGCGACGAAGCCGAAGGCGATGGCGAGGAGGTGGTGAATCCCGAAGGGGTGCTTGTTACTTTGCCGAGCGAGGGCACCTCGGAGCAGCCCCTCGAGGTGGCTCTCTGACTTGGTCGTTTCTCTTTTTTTTGTTCTCCATGTATTGCCTCGTTGCGGACTAGCCACGCCTTCACTTTGAAATGAAAAAAGTTCTATCTCTTTTTGTCTAAGTGTTGGAGAAATTTTCTATCTTTTTTTGTCTAAGTGTTGAAGAAATTTTCTATCTCTTTTTGTCTAAGTGTTGGAGAAATTTCGAACTTTATCTAAGCATACGAGTCGTTTGAACTTAGTAGCTCCGTGCTCTGGCTCTTTTCAGATTGTCAAAGCGCTACAGATCGCCGAAGTGCCTCGGATAGCCGAAGTGGCTCTTCTCAAGGCTGGTCTAGGGGTGACAAGATTGGGGCTCGTGAGGAACCAAGAGCGGCTTCGTGAAGTGGATTCGGATCTCTGCAAAGCAAAGTATGAGCTGAATCACCTAAGATCAACCCTAGTTCGTCGAGAAATAGAGAGGAGA
This sequence comes from Hemerocallis citrina, assembly GCA_017893485.1. NCBI lineage: Eukaryota > Viridiplantae > Streptophyta > Magnoliopsida > Asparagales > Asphodelaceae > Hemerocallis > Hemerocallis citrina. The sequence goes on from CM030365.1 coordinate 160,057,155, forward strand.
CGGTTGGAAGATAGGATTAACGAGATGACCCCTAAAGGCGATGACGTGGGCTCGTCAGCAGCTACCAACCTCGGCTTGAAGCTTAAGCGACTTCGCCACTCTCTGTCTCAGGTGATAGCGGAGAGAGACAAGCTGAAGAAGGTGACCTTCGATAAGAGCATGGAGGTTGCTCACCTTCGGCAGACGATCACCGATGGCTCTCGAAGGGCAGGCTCGATGCGACTGCCTCGTTTGAAGATAACCGTAAAGGACGACTCGCTTAAATAGCAGATTGTCGAGCTCGAGGCAGAGGTCTTCGACCGGGATCTAAGGGAAGCACCGTCAGAATTACCTCTTGCACTCGAGAGGAGTATAACAGGGGGATGTCGTTCCGCGAGCTTGCACTTCGCTCGTCGCCCATACATCGAGACCCTGGAGATGCACAAAGTGGTGTGGCCGCTTCGTCGAGCGGAGCATCGGTTGGGGCCACCGTTAGAACGGGTGCAAACGATGCTTCTCGGCTCGCCGGCCTAGGGACGTCCGCTGAGGTAGGACGTCGGCATTACAACATTCGTCGCCCCCGTATGTCTCTCAACCGAAGTATCCCCGACCCTAAGAAGCACTGAAGTATCTCTCTGTAGTCTTGTACTTTTGGTTTGACAAGTTTTGTATATCGATGTAAAGTTGAGTCGATTGTCTGTAATTAGACTTGTCTCTCAATCTTTAATGAAATAACACTGGCTTTGTGAACTTGTCTGCTTTGCTAGCGTTTGTAGTCATCAACAGTTGTAGGAGTAATTCCGAATGGTGGGACGCTTTACACTTTACTCATTTGCGAGTAGCAAAAGTTGCGGCAAACCAAGTGTTGGACTCCGAACTTGTTGTTTAGAGAATACCAACGGCTGCAGGAGCAATTCCAAATGGTGATTCGCTTCGTACTCACTTAGAAGCAAGTAGTTGAAGCAGAGTCGAACCAAGTGTTGGACTCCAAGCACGTCATTTAGAAAATATCATCAGTTGTAGGAGCAATTCCGAATGGTGATCCGCTTCGTACTTGCTTAGAGGCAAGTAGTCGAAGCGGCGTCGAACCAAGTGTTAGACCCCAAGCGTGTCATTTAGGAAATATCAACAGCTGTAGGAGCAATTCTGATTGGTAATCCGCTTCGTACTTGCTTAGAGGCAAGTAGTCGAAGCGGCGTCGAACCAAGTGTTGGACCCCAAGCGTGTCGTTTAGGAAATATCAACAACTGTAGGAGCAATTCTGAATGGTGATCCACTTCGTACTCGCTTAGAAGCAAATTAGTTGAAGCGGAGTCGAACCAAGTGTTGGACTCCAAGCATGTCGTTTTAATTATTATTTTTTTAAAGTAGAGTTAGACTATTCAAAAGATAGAAAACTTATAGGGAAAGATTTCTTTTTATTGAGAACAATTAGGCAGCCGCTTCTAAGTTGCGAGCCGCCTTTACACTTTGATAAAAAAAAATACAAGTAAGGACTTTAGACATATCTTCCGGAGCGCTCTTGGGAAAGTTGCTTGGAGCGGTGTTTAGACACCATCTCAGTACTTTATCAAGTGCTCCGCGTTCCATGTCCTCGGTATCCTCCTGCTCCCCGGGTCTTCGAGTTGATAGGCGCTCGGGCGAACGACTCTGGAGACCCTATACGGTCCTTCCCAATTGGGTGCCAACTTGCCTCTTCTGCTTGGATCGGAGATCGATAACTTTTTGAGCACCAGGTCTCCCTCTTTTAGGTTGGCTGGCTGTACCCTCTTATTGTAATCCTACGGTGGTAGGTCTCTTGCCAAATTGCAGCTCTCTCGCGGACCTCGTCTATGAGGTCTAGGCAGTTGCGAAGTTGGTTCGCGTTCTGCGCTTCATTGTAGGCAATGAGTCGGGGTGAAGGCAGGCCCACTTCTAAGGGGGTGAGGGCTTCGGAACCATATGTGAGGTTGAAGGGGGACTCCCCCATCGGAGTTCTTTTGGTGGTACGATAATTCTAGAGCATGTTCGGGAGTTGTTCAACCCACAAGCCCTTAGTGGGTCGGTCAAGCCTCTTCTTCAGGCCAGAGAGGATTTGTCGATTTGTGTTCTCTGCTTGGCCATTGGACTGAGGGTGAGCTAGCAATGAGACCCGATGTTGAATGTCGAGGTCGGTGCAAAAGTTGCGAAAGGTCGCTCCCGTGAATTGAGTCCCGTTGACAGTCACGAGGACGCGAGGTACCCCGAACCGACAAACAATGTTCTTCCAAAAGAACTTCTGGACCTTGTGCTCGGTGATTGTCGAAAAATGCTCAGCTTTGATCCATTTTGAGAATTAGTCTATTGCTACTACTAAGAACTTCAGCTGGCCCGGCGCTGGGAGAAAAGGTCCAAGCAAATCCACCCCCCACATTACAATGGGGATTGGGCTCGCCAAGGAGGAGATTTGCGCTTGGGGCAGGCAATGGATTGGGGCAAATTTCTGGCAGGAGTCGCACTGGCAGACGTACTCCTCTGAGTCACTCAGTAGTGTAGGCCAGAAGTAGCCATAGTTCAAGAGTTTTCTTGCAAGGGATCTCGCTCCCAAGCTTGGGCCTTGATTGCTGTTCTCAGCTGGTAGCTGATGTCATGTTGACTCAGCTCGATGGACCAATTCATCAGGCGCCCGGAAGTCTCGGGCTTGTGGAGAACTTGCTTGAGGGGCTAGTCGGCTAGGACGACAACCGAATGAGATTGGAAGTAGGGGCGGAGCTTTCGGGCTGCCATGACCAAGGCAAGGGCCATCTTCTCCAGCTTCGGGTAACGGAGTTCGGCATCCCGGAGGACCTTACTCACATAATAGATGGGCCTCTGCGTTCAGGCCTCTTCTCTTATGAGGACTGCGCTGAGGGTTTGCTCCGAAGCTACAAGATATAGGTAGAGGACCTCTCCAGGCATTGGCATGCTCAAGAGCGGGGGATTAGCTAAGTATGCCTTGAGCTGGTCGAAGGACTTTTGTTGCTGTTCTCCCCATTCGAAGCCTTTAGCCCCCCTGAGGATTTTGAAGAAAGGGAGGCACTTTTCCCCGGACTTGGAGAGAAATCGCCCGATCGCTGCGAGGCGTCCCGCGAGCCTCTGTACCTCTTTGATGTTGGAGGAAGGATCCATATTAAGAATGGCCTGGATCTTCTCGGGGTTGGCCTCTATGCCCCTCTAGCTGACCAAAAACCCCAAAAACTTGCCGGATGAGACTCTGAACGCATATTTGCTCGGATTCAGCCTCATATTGTGCCTTCTGAGCACCTCGAATGCTTCTTAAAGGTCGAGGACATGTTCCTACCCTCGGGTGCTCTTGACCAACATGTCGTCTACATAGACTTCCATGTTTCGGCCAATCTGGTCTTGGAAGACCTTATTCACGAGGCACTGATAAGTAGCTCCCGCATTCTTCAAGCTGAACGGCATTACCCTGTAGCAGTACAAGCCCTGGTCCGTTGTGAAGGAAGTCTTCGGGATGTCGGGAGGGAACATCCGAATCTGGTTGTACCCCGAGAAAGCGTCCATGAAACTTAGGAGCTCGTGCCCGGAGGTGGCATTGATCAGGGCGTCGATGCTCGGAAGGGGAAAAGGGTCCTTCGGGCATGCCTTTTTGAGATCGGTGAAGTCGATGCATATCCTCCAACTCCCATTGGCTTTCTTGACCATCACCACATTGGACAGCCACTCGGGATAATTCATTGCCTGGATTAACCGAGCGTTGAGGAGCTTTTCGACTTCTTCCTTGATCGCCTGTTGACGTTTGGGGGCGAACTTGCGGCACTTCTGCTGAACAGGCTTCACACCCGGGGTAACGCTGAGGTGGTGCACTAGCAGTTCCTCGGAGATCCCAGGCATGTCGAACGCGGTCCAGACAAAAAGATTGCGGTTCTCCCTTAGGCACTGGGAGATGTCTTCGTTGATAGATGGGGAGAGAGCCTTGCTGACCCGGAATGTCTTGGTGGCGTCTCCCTTTGAGAAGGGCACTTCTTCTAGTTCATCCATTGGTTTAGAGATTGTCTGGCTATTCTCCGATGGGATCTCTAGGGCATCTAGGGAAAGGACCGGGCTCCTATTGAGGTCATATAGCATTTACGAGCTGCCCCTTGACTCCCTCTTACTTCTCCTACCCCTACGGGGGTGGGGAACTTCATTTTTGTGTGTTAAGCAGAAAGGATGGCTTGGACCGCGGCAAGGCCCCGACCCAGGATCACGTTGTAGGCAGCCATCACGTCCACCACCATGAAGGCTCCCATTGAGGTCATATAGCACTTACGAGCCGCCTCTTGACTCTCTCTTACTTCTCCTACCTCTACGGGGGTGGAGAACTTCATTTTCATGTTGTAAGCAGAAGGGATGGTTTGGAGCGCAGCAAGGACCGGTCGACCCAGGATCATGTTGTAGGAAGCCTTCACGTCCACCACCATGAAGTCCATTGGCTTCGTGCGAGTGACCGGGGCTTTGCCAGTGGTGACGTCGAGAGTTATAACTCCCTCGATCGTTACCGAAACCCCTGTGAACCCATGAAGGGTGTAGCCAGCCGGCTTCAGCCGGTCTCTTGATAGCTGGAGGCCTTTGAACGCCTCTAAGAAACGGATGTTGACCGAACTTCCATTGTCCACCAGCACCCGGCAAAGGTCGAAGTTGGACATTTTGAGGTTGATGACGAGGGCGTCGCAGTGGGGCGTACGGACGCCTTCTAAGTCCCTATCGGAGAACATCACAGGGACTCCCAGGCCCTTAGGGGGAGGATGGCTCTGCACGGAGTTGACTTCCCTAACGAAGGCTTTTCGAGAGGAGTTAGAATCTCCCCCCATTGGGCCTCCGTGTATCAGGTGCAAGATGCCCTCTACTTAGGCCTCCGGAGTCTCCGAGCACTGCTCTGTTCACCTGTTATCCCCCCTGGGCGGTGGAGGCGGATCGGCTCTGTCCCTTCTCACAAACTGAGTGAGCTGCCCCCTCTGGATGAGGGTCTCGATCTCATCTTTCAGGGCCCGACAATCATCAGTGTCGTGCTCGTGGTCCCGATGGAAATGACACCACTTGTCCCATTTCCTCTTCGTCCGGGGGGTGTTCATCTTCGGAGGTGGCAGCAGGAGACCTTCGTTCCCAATCTCCATCAGAATGGCGGAGACACTCGTATTGAGTGGGGTAAACTTCTCGAAGCTGGGGAGAGGACGCCGCTGACCCCCATTATCCTTCTGGAGCTTCTTAGCTCCTTCTTCCTCTGCAGTCTTTCGTTTGTTCTCGGAAGATGACCCTTCCAGAGTGGGGCGATTGAGAGCCTCTTCAGCTTGGATGTACTTCTCGCTCCTAAGGAGGAGCTCGGAGAAGTCCCGAGGAGGCTTCTTGGCCAAGGAAGCCCTGAGGTCGGGATTGGTGACATTGGATTGGAAGGCGGTCGAAGCTACCGACTGATCCAATGAGGCAATGGACCTGGCCTCTGCTGTGAACCTCTTGACATAATCCCTCAGCCGCTTGCCCTTCTTTTGGCTGAGGAAGAGCAGCGAGGTGCTCGTCTTCTCGGAGCGGCGACTGCTCACAAAATGCGTGAGGAAGAGGCCTTAGAACCGGTCGAAGGAGAAGATAGATGCCGGCGCAAGACGAGAATACCACTCACGAGCCAGCCCCTTGAGTGTGGCCTGGAAGGTCTTGCAGAGGAGAGCATCGGATGCATGGTGGATCATCATGAGAGTATTGAAACTCTCGATGTGATCTGCGGGGTCCGACTCCCAGGTGTAAGTCTCGAAGTGAGGAGGCTTGAAGTTGTATGGGACAGGGATGGTGCAGAAGAATGGGGGCCTGCTTGGGTAGAGGTTCCTCGTCCCTATCTAGCTGGCCGAGGTGCCTCTCCATCTCGTGGAGACGCCGGTAGATCGAGTCCTCCCTTCGATCTTGCCTGGATGAGCCCCAAGACTCGTTCTCATGTCGAGGAGGGTTGGGCTTCGCCGGCGATGGCTCTGAGTAGGTGGTGGACTAATAGAACGACGGGGGTGACTCGGAGTAGGATGCAGACTTCGGGAGCGGCGGTGGTGATCGGGAGAAGGGCAGTGATGGCTCGGAGCCGGCCTAGGACTTAGGGAACGGCGGTGATGGCTCGGAGCTGGCCTGGGACTCCGGGAGCGACGATGATGGCGAGGAGCTGACCGAAGGCTGGGAGCTCGCTAGCCGTTGTTGGGGGCGGCGTTGAGCTCTCGAAGGATCGCCTCCTGGAATTGCTGAAATTCCGCTCTTATGATGGGAGCCTCCTGCTCGCGATTGACTCGAGCTGCAGGACGGCCAGACGGGAAGCGGCTTCGTCTTGGGCGACGCGGGGGTGAATCTCTCCGCCTCCGAGGAGAGTTGGACCCCCTGCGGTCTAATCGGCGTGGTGACCGATCCCTCAGGTGCTCCCGGCGAGGGTTCGCCTCGTGGGTCTGCCTATCGTCTAGATGGGTCCGAAGATCGGGCCCGGGCTCGTTCTACCAGTTGTTGAGCATGTCCCGCAGATCCTTCGGCATAGGAGGACTATGGGAGGCCATAAAATCTGTGGAGGCATTGTGGATGGACACCCAAACCTGATGTATAGGTTGCTTGTGGCGGCTCCGTCGAGAGGGCTCCCCCACTATTGCTTGGGGCCCTATACGCTGTAGAATAGACTGAGGAGCCTGTTGTTCGAGCTGTAGGGCCTGCTGGACGGGTGGAGGGAGATCCTCCAAAGGAGGATGAAGAGGAGGATGAGAAGGGGTTGCTATTCGATTGGAGTTTGCGGGCTTCCTCTTGGGAGGCATGGCTAGGAGTAGCTTTGGCTAAAGGAGGAAGGTGGGGTTGCTTGTCGAGTAGTTCCCACAGACGTGCCAATCTGTTGCTGTTGAATCTGGTGTGGGGGCAATAGACAGAATTTGTAGGTTCGTAGGAATTCGAACAGGCTGAATCCTACTTCTTTCTTGTTGATAAGTTGACTCCTTGGTGCTCCCGCGGACCTGTACAAACGTTCGAAACACCGGGACGGATTCCGGCGACGTACCCTCCGACGCTCTTGTCAATACCAGAAAAAGTAAAGGGAAAGAACTTAAGTGCACAAAGAGTGATCACCTGTGACAGTAGGAGGTAGGAGGTATTTATAGTCGCCTTGGGGATCTCTTTCGGGATGAGGATGAATCCCTACTTCCCAGTGTGGCTGGATAGGGATGGTTATAACCACCCCCTGAGGATAAGGACAAGTCAGGATTTTCTCCTATCCTGCTGAACTGGTCCCTAACGGGTCGAGAACTGTTCTCAACTGAATAGATCCATTCGTGGGTTAGCGGGTCCAAGAGGAAAGACTCGGTTCCCAATTCGGACTCGTCTGTAGGTGAAATTACAATCTTGTCCCTGTCACTTTAAGATTCCTGCCTACTTTGAACGGTTTCGATTTAACCTCATTTTTAGCCATGTCCCTGCTCTAAATTAATAATCTGTTTCCAACTGCTCATCTACATCGTCCGGGAGATGCATGCTTTGCTTCTCTTTCAAATACATGCATGTATCTTATCAGGAGATGAACCATCTTGAATTATTCTTGAACCTGGCGTCTCCAAACTTGTCACTCTGCGATTTTAAGGTTTTCATTTCACTAGTCTTCAGCTTTTGATGAGCACCACCTTGGCATTCAGAGAACACAACTTTTCTACGTCACTCTCATACCAGTCAAAGATTCTTGTTTAATTTTCTGTCTGAATTACTTCTCTCATTTGTCCATTTAGCCAGCAAAGGATCAAGCTCCTCTCAGACTCAAAACGGAAGGCGAATTTAACATAGGAGTCCAGAGATCAGTTGCTTGACATAAATCCACATGCATCCTTATCGCATAGTAACTTCTCCACAACATTCATCGCAGTTACTTGAGACAGCTCGATCACCAGGTTCTTGAGACCCCACATAGCGCCTCTGAGTCTTGCACAAAGTATCTTCCTTTGCACTAGACGTCTCATCATTATACAATTTTCTGATCCTTGTTCTATTTACTTTGTTTAAGCACTTATCACGAAAAGAATTTTGCATACACTGGAGAGAGTTATCTGTCTCATGATCCAGTTCCAGCTTATCACCTTTACTGACAGGAGAAACTTGATCCACCGCAACTATTGGCCTTTGGACATTTCCAATCATGTTGGTGTGAGTATCTTGGTCCTCAGTGGAATTGGTCGTCTGGTCGTTAGTAAATAGGATCTTCGCTTAGCGGTAATAGTTTTGCAGTTCACTCCACAATCTGCAACAAGATCGAAAAAGATTGATGATAACCTTGTTAAAATTGTTAGGTTTTGTGAAAAATTAACAATTGAGAATTAGGGTTTATCTCTAGATCTAAGTTGCTTGAGATATTCACCCTAGGTATCAAGATTGGAATACCTAGACTGCTATCACAAGCCAGTATTTAGGGAATAAATACTGGTTTAGGTATCGGGTTATAAGCCCACAAACCCGCGTTCCAATATCCAATCAATTGTACGTTCATTACACGTGTTACTCATATGCACATGCAATATTTATATAGAGAGAATATACCAATATATCCAACAAAAATAACTAATTAAGCACATATCATTAAAAAAATACCCATCAGAACTGTTGGGTTAATGTCTTGCATACGATGTTGCATAAGAAGACGATCAGACGATGAAAGGATAGATAGAGACGATTGGAAACAGACTGGAGGCAAGAAACAGTCAGCGGCAGCAACAGCAGAAGTTGCGGTCGACGCAACTCATGTGTGGTCGACCGACCCCTCCACGAAGTCTTCTAGAGAGTAGGACAGTCGACTGATTTGTTGGTGCAGTCGACCGTTCGCGGCACTGATGGGTTTCGGGCTTGAGTCAGGCAGATTCGTGAAAAGCCCAACTTGCTCTTCAAGTTAGATCATGTGGCTCCTATCGTAGGGTTATCTCTTATGTACTATCCAATGGCTATTGTAACAAGATATCAACTTAGGGTTTGTATCTAGATCTATATAAACAATTGTAACGGCTCATAGATCCATATGATTCTATTGAGTGCCGAATAGAAGAAGAGAGTACTTCATAGAAAAGGGTGAGAGAGTTTCTCCATTGTAAGCAGCATCAAGTTCCAATTAGGCTTGAGAGAGGGTCGTGGTGAGAATTGTAATATTCTTGTATCTTCTTTAGTTGAAATAATATCTCAGTTCTTCCTCCCCCGAATTAAGGCGAAAGCCCCAACCGGGACAATTCTTGTGTGCTTTGTGTGATTGGTGTGATCTAGTCTTGCTTGGTGGTTTGTATTGATTGTGTCAAAGACTCAACAAGATCCTTAAATTCCTAACAAGTGGTATCAGAGCAATCAGGTTCGTGGGTTTGTTCGAGTTCCTTGGAGGAGATGGCAGATCAAAAGATGAAGATCCAGTAGTTTGACGGTAAGATCAACTTCAATCTATAGACGGTGGACATGTATGATGTTTTGGTTCAGAAGGACTTGCACTTTGCCCAAGAAGAGAAGAAGCCAACCAACGTGAAGCGGGAGAAGTGGGATGAGATTTTTTTGAAGGCCTTGAGTTTAATCCGGTTGCAATTGGTGGACGAAGTCAAGTGTAATATTCTTGAGGAGAAAAGTGCGGCGAGTTTTTGGGCGAGACTCAAATCTGACTACTCGGGGTTGTCGTTGCTAGATCGGATGTATTGGAAAAGGAAGCTGTTTAGGTTCTCAATGAAGGAAGGTACCCATCTTCAAGATCATATTATGGAGTTCAATAAAGTAATATTTGAACTGAAGGCGATTAACGCTGATGATCTTAGCGAAGAGAATAAAGCTTTCAACTTGATATATTCACTGCCTACTTCTTATAATCACTTGATAACTACCATGCTACATGGGAAATTAGCCAAGGAGACACCTACTGTAGCCAGGGTGATTAAGGGTCTGAAGAAAGATGAACTAAGAAAGGAGACTCATAAAGGAGGGTCTATTTCTTTAGGGTATTTTGCGGTAGATGGTGATACTTCAATTGGAAGGGATGCGGCACACAAGGGTAAGATTCGTTGCCATTACTGTAGAGGAGTTGGGCATTACAAGATAGACTGTTGCAAGTGGATGAATCAGAAGAGTGCTACTAAAGAATGGGAACAAGCCCATATAGTCAGCGCAACTGAGTCAGATAATAATGACGATTATTTTCTTCTTGTTTCAAGTTCTTCATATGTGAATTCAATTTGGTATCTTGATTCGGGAAGTTCTTCTCATTTTTGCTCCGAGAGGGAGATGTTTTCTACTTAAGTCATCAACAGGCCGTAGTGTGAGAATGGGAAGTGGTGAGATTTGTAAAGTGGTCGGTGAGGGAACAGTTGAATTGGAGATGCCAGATGGTAAAGGGTTCACACTAGAAAAGGTCATGCATATTCCTTCGATACAAAAGAATCTTATATCCTTGGATACTCTTGATGGTCGTGGCTGCAGGTACACAGCTCAAGGTGGAGTTTTGACAGCTTAGGAGAGTCGTCGTAAGGTAATGAAGGGTAAGAGGGGGATTGGGCAGGGTCAGCACAACCTCTACCAGCTTTGTGGGAGTAGGAAAACTCGGTCAAGTGTATGGAAGCCCGTTGTTCCTAAAGCATCATCTAGTAAGCAGTCACTAGAATTACCAAATCGAGACTGCAACGTTCGAATATTGTTGGAAGGTGGAGAAGCCTTGATGTAGGTGGAGTTCGTGTGGAGGGTGGCACCTCCATGATTACATCTACAGGGGTGTGCCCTTGAGGGGGGCATACAGATGGAGAAAAACAGGTGGAGGTTTGTTCAACTAGTAGAAGAAGCCATAGAAACATGTTGTTTACAAAGCGGAGAAGAAAGGTCTAGAAGAGTTTTAAATCACACAGGTATGGATTCATGCGTATGCAATCCAAGGTGGAGATTGTTGGGTTTATGTCTTGCATACGATGTTGGATAAGAAGATGATAAGACGATGGAGGGATAGATAGAGACGATTGGAAACGGAGTGGAGGCGAGAAACAGTCAGCGGCAGCAACAGCAGAAGTTGCGGTCGACCGCAACTCATGTGCGGTCAACTGACCCCTGCACGAAGTCTTCTAGAGAAGAGGACAGTCGACTGATTTGTTGGTGCAGTCGACCGTTCGCGGCGCTGATGGGTTTCGGGCTTGAGTCAGGCAGATTCATGAAAAGCCCAACTTGCTCTTCAAGTTAGATCGTGTGGCTCCTATCGTAAGGTTATCTCTTATGTACTATCCAATGGCCATTGTAACAAGATATCAACTTAGGGTTTGTATCTAGATCTATATAAATAATTGTAACGGCTCATAGATCCATATGATTCTATTGAGTGCCGAATAGAAGAAGAGAGTGCTTCATAGAAAAGGGTGAGAGAGTTTCTCCATTGTAAGCAGCATCAAGTTCCAATTAGGCTTGAGAGAGGGTCGTGGTGAGAATTGTAATATTCTTGTATCTTCTTTAGTTGAAATAATATCTCAGTTCTTCCTCCCCCGAATTAAGGTGAAAGCCCCAACTGGGACAATTCTTGTGTGCTTTGTGTGATTGGTGTGATCTAGTCTTACTTGGTGGTTTGTGTTAATTGTGTCAAAGACTCAACAAGATCCTTAAATTCCTAACAAGAACAACATAAATGATCTCCTACAAGCATCATAAATATGGACAAGACTAGAGGAGCCGGATGATGGTACACCAAACATCAACAAAGTCCCTCATTAAAATCACTTGGCAAATACAGAATAACACCTATAAGAGCAGTATGATCAAGGTTCATACTCAAAGTACAAGACAATGTGTCATTAGATCAACAAATATCACAAATAGGGTTTAAGGACCGGTTTGGGAATAAAGTTATCTTAGATAATTCTACATAACTCTAGTTATACTAACTTTGACATGTTTGAGACTCATTCTGGAGTTAAATAACTGCAGTTATCTAAACTCCATTCTTATCTATGTTTTTCTTAACCTGGAGTGCTCTCTTTCTTCCCAAACACCAAGTTTAAGAAATAACTTTGAGTTGGAGGTAAAGGCATCGCGCATAGTGTTATTTGATCATATTACTCTTTCCGATCAAAGTTGAAACGCGAAATGGGACGATCTTCATCATTGTTACAGATAGTATAAATCGATGAAAAATTAATAAATTCAAACATTAAAATCATTTATTGCAGAAATGGGCCAATGGGTACTCCAAATAGAAATCCCCAACTAGTTTTGTGAATTGACTCTACAAAAAGATCCAAGCATTTGTGGGATTTTTGCACAAAAATTCCCATAATCGGAAAAGTTAAAAAAATAAAATTAAAATTAAAAATGGATTTTTAATACAGTTCTTCTAGAACTGTATCTTTCTTTACATATCAGTTCTAAATTTTTATGTCAGTCCTCGGGGAATTATCTTTATTATAGGGGTTTATATGCAAAGTAGAAATGTTTTGTAATTACATCCACGGGCTATGCGCGTGCTTATGGCTCACAAGTATTAGTACCCATTGTAATCCCCAACTTTCGATTATGATGAGTTGATATTGAATTGTTCTTCGATTTTATCTTCTTCTTTCAAATTCTTCTTCTTTTTTAATCCATGGAGGTTACTTGTAACTCCAAGGATGCGCTGTTGACCGAGTTTAGGTGCATATCAATGGTATCAGAGAAATTTCTTGTCCCACCTCCATCGTCTCTGAACCACACCTTGCCGCTGCCTTTGCCGCCTTCTGCCCCGTGGCTACAACCTCATCGGAATGCCATCACCACCTCCGACGTCTGCTTTTCCCTCCTCTTATCTTCCTCCTCCAATTTTGAAGATGATGACCTCTTCCCCCGCTACTGCTACTGCTCCAGCTGGTGCTACTACTACTGATGCTACCACTGTCCCCTTTCCATTCCCGATATTCTTGGTCCAGTCCCTGGATTTGATCAAATCCCAGCACAAACGGCGACCGAGTAGCCTGCAAAGTCGCCATTGCATGACAAGAGAAGTGGTCGAAGTAAGGAATAATAGTAATATCGATCTGTAAGTTATTAAAGTTCTTTGATGGGTTTAATTATAAATGTCGTGGAGATTAACACAAAAGTCCAACTGTAACCCCCGCAAAATTGGAAATGACAATTTTGCCCTCGTGTGTTACGCACGTGTATTTTGTAACGTGTTTTCACTACGTATCTTGATTTCCGACTATTTATGCATTTCCCGTATCGATTTTATCCTATTTGGGTCAACAAAAATATAATATTTCAATCTCTGTATTTTACGTGCTTTTTATGTGCACGCATCAATTGTGTATTTTTTCATCACTAAGTGTGATATTTCTATATTGACTATTTATTTTACGTGTTCGAACTCGTTTTATAAAACGAAAATTCATTTCCCCCTATTTTGATTAAAAATGCATTTTTTTTATTTTTTGCACGTATGATGCACGTGCAAATTTTTTATTCTCATTTTGTTACTCTCATTTACAATTTTTAGCATGCATAAGTTTTAATTAGTCTTCTTTTGATCCATTAACCTAAAGAATAAATCTAGCCCATTAGGAGAAGAGCCCACTAGAATATTTAAATTAGTTAAATAGAAGAGAGCCCATGGGACAAGCCCATTAATAAAATCCTAATTTTTAAATTGAGCTTGGACTAATACATGACAAGTTACAATTTTTTGTACACATTTATTGTTATAGAAATGTGTTCATATTTGTTTGTGCATGTGTGCATGCACACACAAATGTATTTGGACTGGTTTTGGGGCTAGGGGTGGCCGAATTTTGAGAGGGAGAAGAACGGTTGGGGGGGTTGAGTTTGTGAAGAGTGTGGAGATGAAGAGTTGTAAGTTTTAGGTGTAGCGCCCCGATTTTCATATACTGGGAAAACCGAGACACGAGCCAAGACCTTTTCTTCAATTAGTCACAATACATAGAAAAAACAGGAGAATTTAAAACTTTTTATTCAACACCCATTGTATTACAAGTCTGAATATTATACAACTGCAATACATTACAATAGAGTTACAATATTACCTATACATTCCCGAGTATTACAACCTTCAACATCTTACATCAGAGTACAAGGAATGCGGAACAACACTTGGTAACTCTCACTTGAGTACTTCTCAACTAATAGATAATCCACATACATGTTACAGCGGAACTAACATGACATTGACTCGCTGCTTTCCTTGCCTTGAGTCCTCCTGAATCTCGCCCTTGTACTTCGGCAATCCAGTACCTATGGAAGTGGGGACGTCAGTATTCACTGACGCTTAAAGGCTGATAACAAAGCAGCAAATCTCCCAAACAACATACAAAACATGGCAATGGTGTTGGTGTAGTTTAAGTGTTCGTGGGTGCTATGACTAGACTCTAATGCGATATTTAACTAGAACTAGGATGCTCCTATTCTAATGTCAGCAAGTCTCCGAAGCAACATGCAGCCCATACTACATGCGACCCTTCTCAAGCCGTTTTCTTCATATATAGGGATTGAACCCGCGTTATGAATTTCTAATTGTACACAACCTGTTCCTGACAATACCACGTGACTAGTGAGTTTGCAGAAGGGGTCAAGTCCCCCTATGCAGTCTGCTTATGGTGTCTCTGTTTGCCACTGCTACCCGGCATGCCGGACCTCACTCAAAAATAAGGTTGCAGGTACGGTCTAGTTCCGTTACTGCAGTCATATAGTGGTGTCCATGTTTGCCACTATTGCCCAGTATATCGGGCCTCATTCCAAAATCCAAAATTATAGGGTCTCGCAAGCGCAGGGTAGCGCGAAGCCTACCCTGTGGCACCCCTGGGGTCTCGCAAGCGCAGGACTGCACAATGCATCCTGTGGCACCCCAAGCCACGGTATTTCAGGAATTAACAGACGAGATACGCAACCCGTGCTCCCAACTCGTGAGACGGCACCGTACGTATCCCCTTGACAGGACGGTACAACCCAATAACACCACCTAAGGCCTGCCTCAAGGGACAAGTTGGTCGTAAGGTCCCCCTACAACCAACTCCTCTCTTTTCGGCAAAGGGTCTAAGTAAATGATCTTTATAAGTCACTACCTTAATGATGTCCCTAACCCGAACAATCCTAGGGATGACAATATTATAAACACAACATGCTAGGCCTTAAATTAGACTTCGCAAGACAACTCTACTAGGCTGCTCAGCCTAGACTTACCAGAATCCCTCAGGATCCGGTTCCTGGCCCATCAATCCAAGACCCCGGCCATGCGAACGTACATGCATGTCGCTACCCTGAACTTGGATTCCGTCTATACTCCGGTCCTCGATCAACCTACACTGGTTAAGATCCGACGATACACAAGGAGTGACTCCTCCACAGTTCCTTAGGGGTAAGAAAATATATGTCTTGATGGTCGATAGCCCTAGGGTATTAATATTACCCTAGATGAGCACAACAACTGTGTACTAGCTAATAAGCTATATATGGGTAACTAACCACATACGAGCCAATAAGCTACGTATGATGACAACGTACATACCAGCCAAATAAGCCACGTATGAGACCAACGGCTACGCACGGGCCGGTCGAGCCAAGTACGAGACAACTACATGCAAATAACCATACAGGTAGTCAAACCTAGAAGCAACCAAACGTGTACACTAGCAAACTCGATCTTCTATCATTAGAAGCAACAGAAGAATCTACTAATAGTCTATGGTAGGCATTCTACCCATGAGAAGCCCGAAAGCGACTTAATAACCTTTATCGAACTAACTATTACTAATGATCCTTCTAATCCTTTTTACCCCTACGGATGGGGAATGTCCCCATGGCATGGTCAAATTTCAATTAGGACCTCCCACAACTAGAGTCCATGGGTTCTTTTCAAGGTTGACTAGGACAACCTAGAACATACGTCCACTTCCTTATTTAACTAGGATGCCACCCTATGCCCCTCAAGCATGTATGGCTCCTTACTAACATTAACTACCACAAGGTAGTCGTCACTACAATTTCAACATGATTCTTTCCTTATTACTTCAACCTATAGCACTTTAAGCATGGCATATAATTGTAAGCATCTACCTACAACAACTAGTCATGGTATATAACACAACCATCAACCCACAACACTCCTAAGTACGAATATGATTTAAGCATGTGCTTATATCAAGCTTAAGCATGAATAATCACTATGATCTAAACATGAATTTTACTATAGTCATGCATAAGTTACAACTTGAGCGTGAATACTTACTACTTAGAGTATATATCTCTACTACCACCTTAAGCATGGATCTTCATTACTTAACATGGTTAATCATCACAACCCAAGCATGGATGTATAATTAGCACACCTACACATGGATATTACAATTTGTCCTACAACAAGGTGAGCATGATCTACAACATGGCATGGGTTCCTACAACAATTTATGCATGGTAATACTACTTAGTATTAATTTAAGCATGATATGTATTCCAAGTAGAGACCTACAACATTCTAAGCATGGTAACACTACTTAGTATTAATCTAAGCATGATATGTATTCCAAGTAGAGACCTACAACATTCTAAGCATGGTAACACTACTTAGTATTAATCTAGGCATGATATGTATTCCAAGTAGAGACCTACAACATTCTAAGCATGGTAACACTACTTAGTATTAATCTAAGCATGATATGTATTCCAAGTAGAGACCTACAACATTCTAAGTATAGTAACACTACTTAGTATTAATCTAAGCATGATATGTATTCCAAGTAGAGACCTACAACATTCTAAGCATGGTAACACTACTTAGTATTAATCTAAGCATGATATGTATTCCAAGTAGAGACCTACAACATTCTAAGCATGATAACACTACTTAGTATTAATCTAAGCATGATATGTATTCCAAGTAGAGACCTACAATATTCTAAGCATGGTAATACTACTTAGTATTAATCTAAGCATGATATGTATTCCAAGTAGAGATCTACAACATTCTAAGCATGGTAACACTGCTTAGTATTAATCTAAGCATGATATGTATTCCAAGTAGAGACTTACAACATTCTAAGCTTGGTAGATTAATTTAAACATTAATCCTATAACATGGTATCTACTTCAAGAATGAGTTTCCTTCAACATGATACATATCATAGGCATGGTTGATAATTCCTACCATAATCTAAACATGGTATTTATTAAACATGAATATCTTCTAACTCAATCTTGAACAATATTTAGGCATGAACATACACTATTTAAGCATGGGTATCATCTAAGCATGAATGTCTACTAACTAAGCATGACATCATTATGCATGAGCATCTACTAACTTATGTTAGGGTTATATACTGAAAGCATCACTTTTGTATTAACTTTATTTTCTTTTTTTTTTTTGAATGAGAATCATATGGGCATATGTTTGCATATTGTGTTTATTATAATATTAATGCAAGTATCTGATATTCTATAAGGTTGATAATATGGTATGAGGTGACACACAGAAGATCATATTATCAGTTCCCTATGGAATATATAAATAGTTCATAACCTAGACGGACTTGGATAATCCATTGGAAAGGTTGTAGTGTAATCTGGTATTAGTCTATCTTGACTATAGGTTTACACTAGTACACTTTGTGTGTATTGAACAGGACCACTTGAGGTTGTTCTCTTTGTACTGACTGCAAAAGAGAACAAACATCTCTGTTATTATGGATGCTTATGCTCTTAATCCAGATATAATAATAGACATGTATATGCAGTGTGCATTACTTTGACTCATAAAAGAGTGAGATTCATTATGGATCAACAACCTCTATGAATTGGGTAATAGCATTGTATGTATGATGGGCTGTTGATTGTAAAAGGAATCCATGTCCCGATACGTCGGGTTGATGATGTCCCCTTAAGGAGCTCATAAGGATTGTCATGTAAACCCTGCAGGTGGATTACATCCGACATGACAAATAAAGTTGAGTGGTACTACTTAAGGATAAAAGATGTTGATCAATATAGTTGTCAGTAACTTAATTTGATCGACGAACATTCGATATCTTAACATGGGGAGCTGAACGAGCATATAATAAAAGGAGCCCATAAATATAATTTGGGATTAGGAAGGTAGTGCAACAATAGCTCTTTAGTGGACCGAGCTATTGTTAATAGGCCTGTTGTGTGTTCGGGCTGAACACGGGATACCCAGATTCGTTAGGAGACCTAACCCTAATTTCTCCTCATGATCCCTGTCGTAGCCTTATATATATCCTCTATTCTCTGGCCGTCATATCATTATCAAAGATAAGAAGTTTTCTCTAAATTCGTGATTCACGTAAGGAGAGAAAGAGAGGTCAGCCAAGGAGAAGAAAGGTTGGGAGACCGTCGCCCACACGACGTCCAACCCGAGGAAGGAATACGTGCAGAAGATCTTGGGGTCGCTGACGGCTCGAGGTTGCTGGAAACTATCGTCTTCTTCTCATCGCAGGTATAATTCGTGAACCCTAGATTCCGCTATAAAGGGTTAGATCACGTATTAAATCTGTTAAGCTTTTATGATCGATACACACACCAATCCGTGGTCCTGGGATTCATCTCAGTTCCTTCAACTTAAGCATGAGTGCCATTAAGCATGAACACCTACTAACTTAAGCATGAATATTTAGCATGAACGTCTACTATGAATGACATTTAGTATGAACATATACTTATCTAAGCATGGGTATCATCTAAGTATGAATGTCTACTAACTAAGCATGAACATTATTATGCATGAGCATCTACTAACTTAAGCATGAATGTCATTACCTACTAACTTAAGCATGAGTATTTATTTAATCTAGCATGGTATACAACTTTCCTACAATCATCTAAGTATAGATAAATTAATCTAGCATGGTATACAACTTCCTACAATCATCTAAGTATAGTAGTAGCATGGATAAATTAATCTAACATGGTATACAACTTTCCTACAACCATCTAAGTATAGGTAAATTAATCTAGCATGGTATACAACTTTCCTACATTCATCTAAGTATAGATAAATTAATCTAGCATGGTATACAACTTCCTACAATCATCTAAGTATAGTAGTAGCATGGATAAATTAATCTAACATGGTATACAACTTTCCTACAACCATCTAAGTATAGATAAATTAATCTAGCATGGTATACAACTTCCTACAATCATCTAAGTATAGTAGTTACTTCAATATAAGCATAAACATCCATTTAATATTCATATGCATCTACTACAATTTAATTAAACACAACATCTACTACAACATAACATCTACTACTAAAACTAAAATCTTTATCTAAACATAAACATTTACTACTAACTACTTTATTTTAACACATAAGCATCTACTACAACTTTTATAAAACATAAACATTTCTACAATTTTGTGTAGACATCTACTACAACTATTTTATTTGAAACATACACATCTACTACTAAAACTAAAATCTTTATCTAAACATAAACATCTACTACTAAGATATCTACTAAATCTTTATTAGCATCAATTTCTTATGATTACTAGTGAACATAAAAAGAGATTGTTTTAATCATTCTACAACTAGTGATTTTAGATTGGTTTCTTTCATACTTAGAATTAACATCTACAATGGGTTCTTTCTTACTTAAGATTATAAAAGAAAATAAACAATAATAAAATAAAGTAAGAACCCTCCATTTTGGTTCAACGCACATATGCTTCTTTTTAGTCCAAGGTTCAATGTATGTCCTACAACCAAAATGGTTGTATACAAAGTCCATATGCTTTATGTATGAGTTCACATTCAAGTCCTACAACCCCAAATGGTTGTATGTACAAGTCCATATGCATATGTCATTTTAGTCCAATTAATAAACACAAAAACAACCACTACTACTACAAAGATTCAATCTTTATGTCTATTTAGCACTACCACTTGTTTCTATTTTCATTTCATGTGATTATTACTTTTAACATCCACAAACATAAAAAAATAAGAACCACATACAACAACACCATCACAACAAACCACCCCAAAGAACCAAAGAAAACAAAACAAGAAAGACAAGAAGAAGAAGAAGCCAAAAATCAACAACTCAACAAACAAAAGAACAAGTGGAGAACCCCTACCTAATTTTCTTTGTTGGAAGGACTTTCTTGCTTATACTTCTTCTTTCCCTAAGCTCCTAGAACTCCTAGGAAGACCTACAAGAAAAACTCTCAAGTTAGAATGAGGTTCTCTCTTTCTTTTCCTTTCCTTTCTTTTGTTTTGTAAAAAGTGAGACAAGTGGAGAAGGAGGGGGTATTTATAGGAGGGGAGAGGAGGGGGAGAGTGCAAAAGTGCACTCACATTTTGCACAAAACACCCCAAAAAGAAGTAATCCGGCCATTGCCTAGGTGAGGGAGGGGTAAGGTGTAGGGTATGGCCTAGAAATGAGGTGGAAGCATGGTAAAAAGATAAGGTTTCTAGAAGGAATTTTTACTTAATCTTCTCATGCATACAAAAACCCTAGATTAAGCCTCCTAATCAAACCCTAACCATCTAATTAGGTTGTCATGACAAGATAAACACCTTGTCCAAAAAGTACATACTAAACATTTTGTATAATGTACTAATTGGTACAACACAATATGTATATATGTATATGTATGTGTATACAAAAATCCTTATATAATCCTCAGAAAATAGTTTAATTTGAAAATAATAATAAAATAATTTTTATTATCACTTCGGAGGATCACGCTACCAATTTGAAGCACTACGGTGGGCACAGACCGATACATGCCCCGACAATGTTTGTGGACAAACCGGCGAAAATCACCAAAATAATTTGATTTTGGAATTAAAACAAAATAATAATAAAATAATAATAAAATAGTAATTTATACAAGGTAATATCCGTCCGGAAAATTATATTAGGAGTTTAGAAATTGAAGAGTTGTATGAATTAAATGAAAGATTTATTAGGGTGGGAATTTTTGCACTTTAGACCCGCACAAAACCCTATAAATAGAGCCTCCATTTCTCATTCTTCTTTGCACCAAAAATTAATAACAAAATAAGAGAAGGAAAGAAAAGAAAGAGGATAAGAGAATTCTATTTTGCTTGGAGGAAATTCTTGCTATGAGTGTTTGCTAGGAGAAGGAGCTCTTGCTAGGAGGAGAAGCCTTGCTAGGAGTTAGGAGTTGCTTTGGAGATAGAAGTAGTGTTCCATCCTTCTCTTCATTTGTTCAATCTTCATTAAGGTGGGTGATCCTATACTTTCTATTTGTAGGGATTGCATGCTTTATGAATAGTATAAATTTGATATGATAATTAGAAGATAAATTCATGCTTTTATGTATGCCAAATTGTAGAATATTACTATTGATTAAGAAACAAAACATTGTCATGTTGCTTAGAAATAAGATCAAAAGTAAGGAGAAACTTTCATTTGCATGTTAATTTACAAATATGGAAACTAGTCATTGTGAAATTATTTAGATTAAGGTTAAAGATGAGTTTTGTAAAAAAAAGTGGGTGTTCCCATGCTTTCTAATTTTAGAACTATACATGCTAGTATTAATAAATGAGTAGTGTAGAAATTTTGATGAGATTATGTAGATCAAATACATGCTTTTATTTGTGTCAAGAAATGTGGAGAATTTTTCTATGATTAATACTCAAATTATCACCATGTTGTTTGCAAATGAGAAAAGAAATAATTGAATAGTTGTCATAAACTAGTATACTTAAATGTAGAGATTTTGATTATGTGAATGATTGTTGAGTTTTCCTTTTTGATAAGCAAATGTATTTTTGTAAAATTGTGTTTGGTGCTCATAATTTCATTTGGTTGTTGGAAATTGCTAGTTGATTAAAACGAAGAAATAAATTGCTTATTCATAAAAGAGAAGAGATGGATTTGAAATTTAGATATATTGTCAAAATATTGATTTTTTATTCATGGGTTACTGTTAAAAGAAAATTTAGTTTAGATGAACTAATTATAATCTAATGAAAGATTAGAGTGAATGAAAAAGAGAGTTTTATGAAAATAATAGAATGACAGAAAAGTTGAACAAAAGCATAATAGTATATTGTGATATCAGTAAATATACTTGGACTTACTGGTTAGCTAGTGCAACATAATGCACTATTGTGAGAGATCTCGGGTTCGAAACTTGATGGTCACATTTTATTTTGATCCACTTAATTAAAATCTGAACCTGTACTTCGAGTATAAGGTGGTTTGGTTGCGGTGTATTGACACAAGTCCAAACGGACTTAGTGGCCAGTGGGTTTAGGCTTCCTGGTTCGAAACCTAGTGGTCTAAAACATTTTTGGGTTTTTATTTTGCCAAACTTGGTGTTAAATAGTGTTAAATTATGCCAACTAAATGTACCCATACAGATAGTTAACAATTTGATCCACACTTTACTTGGTTATCATGATGAAATTGAATTTAGCTTAAAGTGTTAAACTTGGAGTATTATGATATTAAATTTTTGGGTTTTGTTTTAATCAAAATGAGAAGTTTAAGTGCACTAAAAATTTGGAGGAAAATTCTAATATTTCTCTAAAAATATTTAGAATTTATTAAAATTAGTTTCAAGATTTTTCATGTATATTTTGGGGAATTAAAAAGTGAAATTTTAGATGGAAATGAGTTGATGACTTCAAATTAATTTATTTAAGAGTGTGACATTTATTTCTTTTAAAAAGAAGAGTAAATATTCAAGTGAATTGATTTCTCTTGAAAAGATTACACTCTTATTTGGTTTAAGAAATGTTTGATGTGATTGAGATACACTTTATGAGCTTAAATTGCTAATGAGACTTAAAGTGATGAATCTATGTTTGAGAAAAGAAATATTGTTTTATTTTGAATTATGAATGAGTGAATGAACCGTGAATAGTGCTAAAATAAGACATTGATCAAATTATGAATAAGTTGAAGATATGAATACATTGAGTTAAGACATGATTATTGGAGGGTATGCGTACCCATGGATTTTTGCACATGAAAAAGTTTGTGATTTAGAGTTAGTGAGACCTCGAGTACCGGTGCTATTGAATTGAAAAGAGTTAAGATATAAATTGAGATATGGTCGTGGAGCTATCTTGTAATTTTGTTAATTAAGTCTGGCAGGAGGTAAAACTAATTCTAGGATTGGAATTTATTCATGTCTTGAACTAAATAATTAGGCACATAAGTGAAGATGTAGTAAACCTGGGTAAACGTAAGTGGGGTGCTCTATATAGTCGGCGGTGGATCTCCGTGGCTATAGACCCAGTTGGTGGACTGAGGTTGCTCCGTAGGAGACAAGCTTTTATATTTAAATCCGAGACTATGAGGACGGTTCAGCGGTGAACTCCGGGATCTTGAGTAGTCGGGCGGATAGTTTGCCATACTCTATTGTATATATGTATACTGGGGCTAGAGGGTCACTTGCGGGATGTTTCGCATGATATAATAGCCAGCGAGGCTGGGATCTGTTATAATAGCCAGCATGGCTGAGATCCATATCCATGGAATGATCTAAACCTTGTCTTATTACTAGGTAGTTTCATGGCGAGAGATCGAACCCTTTATTTTGGAGAACAAAAGCGCTTGCCCTCGGACCTATGTAGTATGGGATGCATAGAATCCGAACAAGTGTGCATTAGTGTCATCGTAGTATAAAAATGTGTGCATTAGCTATTAAGGCATGGCATACACTTACATGTTTAGCGTAGTCACGATTTAACACTTTATTGTTCATTCAACTTTGTGTTTTGTTAAAATAATGAGATCGTTATATGTATGACATAGAGAGGATGGCCGAGTATAATATTTTCGTCAATTCTAAGTAACTGACGTGCCCACAGCTTAACATGCAGGTAATGGACTATTCATGAAGGAATAAAGATATTATGATGCAATCGATGACTTATTTGATAAAGTTGTACAAGTTGTATATTTGTTTTCCATGTTGTAATCTTTTATTTTTCCGCTGTGTAAATAAGATGTAAATGAACTCTGATGTATTATTGAAAAGTTTTAATTTTCTTGTAAAATTGTACGAAGTGAAGTAAAGATCCTGTGAAATCTCGAATTCGGTCTTATTTGGAATTCGGGGTGTTACACCAACAACCTGTATAACCATCTAACAGCTTGTCCAAATACGTTCTTTCATTCTTGTATAAAAAACAGAGCATTGTAACCTAAATTTGGGCATGAATAAAAATTACCACTTTTGAGTCCCCTGTTCATCTTCGTCTTCCTTCTCTCTTCTTGATAACCTAGAATTTGTATATTCAATGGCGAGAAGACGGTTTGCCGCGTCCAACGACGCCGCTGGTGGTCGAGCTGGAATAATGGTATCAGAGCTCGAAATAGATCCAGATAATGGCGTTGATCAAGAACCGATTCAAGAAGCTGAGAATCCCAACGAATCTAGGTCTGGACCTCGATCTGGACCTAGAATTAGGGATCAGAATGCACGAGCAGCCACCAGCAATGGTGATGATGCTTACAAGCATTCCATCTATGAAGAAAGGTTTGATCGGATTGAGCGAGCAATTAAGAAATTACTTCAAGAACCAAGGCGACGACAGTCATCTCGACGATCAGGAAGGTACAAGAGTTCGGATGATAGTGGAAAAGAGTGGGATGTAAATGGAAAGTATCTACGATTGCTGCATGGACGACATCAGCATTCAAGCCATTATCGACGACATAGAGAAGGGAGGAAGTCATATCAGCATCAAGAAAACCATAAAGGTGTTAGAAGATCAAGAACTCATCATTAGATGTCTGAAGATAGTGAAGAAGAATCGGAACCTAGAGGTGGTTCTTGGCGATCACCGACTGCTCGACAAATTCTTATGAGAAACCAGTGCCATTCAGGGGTTCACAGGGTGGGTATTGCCCTCCCCATCTACCAAACAAAGCTACTTCATCTGCATTCCCTACACATCACTTGTGCAGCCAAGAAACTAGCTTCGAAGGTGATGATGCAACCAGGTATGAGGGTTCGATCAAATACTTCTTTTCCATTAGCTACATCGGAGGAGTATGAGTGCAATCTTTGCTTCGCTGATTGTTCCTACAAACGTTACAACTGCAACAAAGTGTTTGAATATGATTTGTGCCTCAATTGTTTTGCTAGCAAAAGATTTAAATTGGGTTTGACACCACTAGACTTCATTTGTATAGAGAATGTTAATGGCCATCATCCTGCTGATGCAAACTCAAAAATCAGTGCAGTGGATGAGGATGTTTTTTTGAAAAATGAGTTAGTGAAACCTCAATCTGAGACAGCTGAAGCAATAGGTATTAATAATGGTCAAGAAAGTGAAAGTGGTCATTCTGATAAGTGGAAAATGAATATTGATGTTAGTCATGAAATGGGTACTCGGATTAAATTAGTTGATAGGGGTGCAAATGATCAGTTTGATGCCTTTACTCTAGTTAAGATGAAAGAAGGCATTGGCAGGAACATGAATGATTCAAGTTTACATCCATTCATTAGAACCCAGGTCGGTGAAGGAATAGATTCATCAGAAGTTCCCATGAGCTATCCTCAAACACCTTCAAACTCCTTGAGCACTTCTGGTAGTGAGAGTGTTCCAGGAGAAAACTGGTCGGGGATATCCAATATGTCAGGTGTTTCAAGAGGTTCTATAATGGATCATGTACCTGGCAGTGAGCCCCTGAAGTATAATACCCCTGCATCTTTTGATATTTCAAAGGTTCAAAGTACAGAGGTGACTACCTCCCTTGATTTTGCAAGTGATAAGTTGTCAATGGACCCATCTGTTGAGATTGGATGTGCTTTTCAGAGGATGTGTTTCACTGCTGAAAAGCTTCAAGATGAGTTCTCCATGCTGCAGTTTTTGTAGGAAGTTGTTGCAAGAGTTTTCTCCTCTAAATTCCAGTAACAAGGAGGAGTTTAGTGACTGTTTTGATCGTGGTTTACAACATTATTCGTCCTATAAGGGTCCTCCAAAGTGTCATATTGTGGTTTTCAAGCTGTCGAAAGGAAAGACTGATGACAACCTTAATGTTCTTCACACAATTCTTTTTGGAAGAGAAGCTAGTGTGTCATATGTGAAATTGAACATATTGTAGTTCTCTGGGTTTGTCTAGGCCGGTGATGAGTTTATAGAGAGATTATACAAAGTAAGATGGGGACTTCAGGATGGAGTGGGTTGCATTATAATATCTCCGACGAAGGAATTGGCAAGACAATTTTTTGAAGAGTTGAAAGTGGTAGGAAAATACCTATACAATCAAGGAAGCCCGATGCAAAAAAAGATGGTGCAAATTTTAGGGTTGTTATCATCATTGCCACTGAAGTAGCCAATTATACAACATCTAGCAAAAAGAGCATTTATCACATATCTGGAGGTTTTTTAAAGCTATTGGGACTTGTATTGGCGATTTACGGAGTGTCGCTCACTCTCGGAATCTTCTTTTCATGGGGGAGTAATGATCCATTCCTTGGATCTAAAACAATTTCTGGCAATCAATAGGCGGCGACGGCAGAAGAGGTTTCTACAACTCCAGTGAAGAGCAGAAGAAACCAAGTATTAGGACATTTCAGTCCTTAAGATATTATCTTTCTTTGCGGGACTTAAATGCAAATATGTTAGGTATTTTACATAGAAGTCCAATCTCATGTAACTTCCTATACTAACACGTGCCATACCCATATTTTCTCTGTATAAGTACCCCTTTTGTAACAGAATTCCATATGAATAGAAATCTAAGCTGAAACTTTACTGTTCATCGTCTTCTTCATTTTCCCTTCTTGATTGCTAGCTAGGGTTTGCAGGTAATCGAGATGGAGAGAAGACGGCCCGCAGCGTCCAACTACGTCGTCGGAGGCCAAGTTGGAACAGCTCTCCTCCACTCCCATCACTTCCACCTCTTCAATTTTTGTTAGGTCCTCTCCAAAATTCACCAACCCACCAACTGTTCGACAAAATTCCCAAGAGAACCAGGCATGGATTCGCCTCAACCACCACCTCAGTATCACTTCGTCCCACCCCTAAATCCTTCGCAAATAGCCATATCCAGCTCCAGCAATACACCAATTGTTCGATCAAATGATTCTTCTTATTCGTCGCCTCAAACCCACGATTTAGTGGCGTCTAAGCAACATGTTGCAGCTGAGTCTCCGCATTCTGTTGAAGTGGTGGGGAATGCATTTATGCATTTGTTTGATAACACATTGTACCAATCGCCGAAGCCAGTGTGCAGGTACTATGTGGAGGTTAGTCAACGAGGCCTTATGAGCTCTAGGTAACTGATCAATGAGAAGATACTATCAAGGGGGTATGGAAGTTGATGTGGGTATAAGTGACGTGACCCAATTAGGGCTGTCAGATCTCCTCATTATTCGCTCATCTCAGATCATCATGTTAAAATGTCCAACGGGCCTTCTGCAGCTTCAGGCCCACAGAAAAACGGGTCTGACCCAGTCCATTAGGGTCAAATACCCATTTACTCTGCCTATAAATACCAAGCCCCCTCCTCCTTGGAAAAGGTAATCAAAGATTTCTTACCTGGACCCTAACTTCCTTTCACTATCAGATAACTGACTAGACTGTCCGAAGGCCTGTCGCCGGGATTTCTCTCGGTGTTTCTAGGCCTTTTCCAGGTGCCCAGTCATCCAACAACCAGTGGCACTTCCGAGCCGACCGCCAGTAACAGACCGGATCTGCAGTTGAGATCTATCCCTTCCACTTTACAAATTACAAGAACTCACACATGTTGCTCCCGCACCAGAAACAAGCAGCATCAGGTTGGTGCCGTCTGTGGAAAAGCTTGACAGATCCAAAACCAGATCCCAGTCTCCAGAATCCTCCTGTCCTATGGCCCTAAACCAAGGGTGGCGGCCACGGTAGGACGGTTTGCCGACCATCACCACCAGACTCACAATCAGGCAGACACCCAGGGCTCTCGAAGACACCGACCCGAGAGTCCTTCAGGTCCGGGTTTGAGCGCCTCACGCTCAGCCACTGACTGACCCGAGCGCCAGGAAGCCGATGACCTTCGGAAGATCAACAACCATCGAAAACCTGAGGACGACCTCTAAAATAGCTCGATCGTTTCAGGAGCGGAGCTGCCTCCTCCGTCCAAGTTCCGAACCATAGTCGACAAGGTCGGGAGCAACGGCACAGTCATTCACCCAGAGATCGACGACCTCCGACAGTCCAATTCGAAGAGGTCGCGGTCACGAGGACTGAGTTCCAGGAGTTCAAAAACGAGGTCCTCCTAGCCATCCTTGGCGCGCCCAGGACCGAACAACCAGTCGACAACCTTATCCAGGAAGAGGAAAACCTGGGCAGCGAGTCACACGGCTCTACCAGACCACCGAGGAGGGAGGACATCATTCTTAGGTGACTCCAGGTGATGGAGAATCGCCTTACTCGGATAGGCGAAGGTGGTGGCCAATCTAGTCAGGGGTACCATCCTACCGGATCCACATTCTCTGCTCAAATCCTTGAAGCATCGATCCCGAGGAATTTCCGACTCCCTCAGTTCAAAAACTACGATGGAGAGAGTTTTCCAGCTGATCACATGGAAGGGCTCAAAACCCTCATGATGATTTACAGTGCCTTGGATCCTCTCCTCTTTCGAGCTTCCCCTCCCCCCCCCACCTGATGTGGCCCAGCAAGGGAATGGTTCTCAAAGCTCACCCCCAAATCGATCTTCAGAATAGCTCGAAGTAAACTTTCTTGCCCACTTTGTGACAGGTCGCAAGGTCGAGAAGACGAGCGCATAACTTCTGGACCTCAAACAAAAGGAAGAGGAGTCCCTGCGGAACTTTGTGCGGTGGTTCACCACCGAAGCCAGGGCAGTCTCTTCTGTTGATGCTAGCTTTGCATCGGCGGCTTTCCGATATACCATTCGACATGGCCAGCTAAAGGCCTCCCTGGCGAAGAAGCCTCCAATCGATTTTCCCAACCTCTTTCAGGGTCGAAAAGTACATTCGAGCCGAAGAAGCCCTGCACCCAGAAGGCCTGACAGAGGTCCCCCGCTAGGGGGAAAAGGAAGGTAGATGGTCTAGAGCCCATGAAGAAGGCTAAAAAATATCCTCTTGATAAAAAATGACCGCCTCCGGTCCTTCGCTTCGAAAAGTTCACCCCACTGACTCATAGCTTGTTGTCCATCCTTATGGAGATTGAAGATAAGGGCATCGTCCGCCATCCTCCTCGGCCCAACAACAACAAGAAAAGGAACCAAAGATTTTACTATCGGTTCCACCGAGATCACAGGCATGAGACTGATACGTGTTGCGCTTTCAAAGACGGGATTGAGGCCCTCATCCAGAGGGGTTACCAGAAAGAGTTTACTCGATCCAATCAACGAGACCAGCGTGCTTCGCCCCATCCTCGAGAGGCCGGTCGGCGTCCTGAGGTGGAACCCACACCTGATGATGCTGGGGGCCGGCCATTCTTCACTGTGTTCACGACGGCCACATGGGGGGAGAGTCGAATACTTCTCGCAAAGCATTCGTAAAGGAGGTTAATTCGGTCCATGACTACCCACCCCCAGGGACCAAAGACTGGCGGTCTTATTCTCCAACGATGACCTGGAAGGCATCTGATTACCTTACTGTGATGCCCTGGTGATCAGCCTTGGCATGGTGAATCACGAGATTTGCCGCATCCTAGTCAACAATCGAAGCTCGGTGAACATCATGTTCTTTGCCGCATTCAAAGCGCTTAAACTCATTCGATAAAGACTGAAGTCGGCAGGGTACATGCTGCACGAGTTTTTGTACACACCTGTACAGATCGAGAGGATAATCACACTCGATGCCACAGTCGGAACAGTCCCCAACATCCTAACAGAAGCCATGGATTTCAAGGTGGTCGCTGTCAAAGCTCCCTACAATGTGATCCTGGGCAGGCTCGGCCTCTACTCTCTTCAAGCGGTACCCTCTGCATACCACTTGAAATTGAAGTACCCTACCGATCACGGAGTCGGCGTTGTTCGAGGCAACCAAGAATTGGCTAGGTCCTGCTACATGGCCGCGGTGGAAGGCGGCATTTTCCCCCTCGAATCGGTCAAACTTCTTTCCGACAGGAACTCATTGGGCTCCGAGCCCGTCGACCAATTGGAGGAAATCCCCTTCACTGAGGAAGACAGATGTAAGTAGTTCTGAGTGAGCCAGTCCCTCTCCCCAGACCTAAAAATGGCCATCACTAAGTGCGTCAGGCGGGACGTTGATCTCTTCGCCTGGATGCCCTCGGATATGTCAGGGATCTCGGAGGACACCATTATGCATTGACTCAGCGTCCACCCGGATTCAAAGCCCGTCGAGCAGAAGCACCACAAATTTGCCCCTAAAAGGCAGCTGGCAACCAAAGAAGAAGTGAACAAGCTCTTGTCGGCCCATTTTATCCAGGAAGTCAGCTACCCCGAATGGCTGGATAACGTAGTGATGGTGAAGAAACCGAGCGGGAAGTGGCGAATCTGCATAGACTATACAGACCTTAACGAGGCCTGCCCCAAAGATTAATTCCCCCTTCTGAACATCGACACCCTGATAGATGTGACTTCTGGCCACGAACTGCTGATATTCATGGACGCCTTTTCAGGCTATAACCAAATCAGAATGTTCCCCACTGACATCCCCAAAACTACCATCATGACGGATCAGGGCCTCTACTACTACCGAGTCATGCCCTTCGGGCTGAAGAATGTCGATGCTACCTACCAGAGGCTCGTCAATCGGGTGTTTAAGAAATAGATAGGTCGAAACGTGGAGGTCTATGAAGAAGGAATGATCGTCAAAAGCTGTCGAGGCCAAGACCACATCACTGATATATAGGAAGCCATCAGAGTATTGAGGTCCCACAACATGAGACTTAACCCCTCCAAATGCGCCTTTGACATCACTTTGGGGAAATTTCTCGAATTTGTGGTCATCCAGCGGGGCATTGAGGCGAACCCCGAGAAGATCCATGCCATACTAGATATAGCCCCTCGCAAAAAAGTCAAAGAGGTCCAGAGGCTCACGGGTCGGTTGGCGGCCATTAGTCATTTCCTTTCCAAATCCGATGAAAAGTCGCTCCCATTCTTCAAAGCCCACCGGCTGGCCAAAGGCTTAGAATAGGGAGAAGCCCAACATTAGGCCTTCGACCAGCTGAAGACCTACTTGGCCAACCCCCTGCTCCTCAGCAAGCCAGAACAGGGCGAGCCATTCTACCTCTGTCTGGCCGCATCTGAACACGTGCTCAGCACCGTACTTGTTAGGGAAGAAGACAGGGTACAAAAATCCATCTATTATGTCAGCAAAGTCTTGCACGAGGTGGAGCTCTGATATGCCCGAGTGGAAAAAGTCGCCTACTCATTAGTGATGGCCGCTCAAAAACTACGACCGAACTTTCAAGCCCACTCCGTTCAAGACCTAACAGATCAACCGCTTAAGCTCGTCCTCAACAAGCCAGAAAATTCTGAGCGAGCGACTAATCAAATGGTTGATTGAGCTGAGTCAACACAACATCAGCTACCAACCCCGGACAGCCATCAAGGGGCAAGCCCTCGCAGAATTCATCACAGAATGTACCATTTTTGAAGTCCCTGTGATCCCAAAGTCGGACCCCACTTGGGAGATCTATGTAGATGGATTGTCCTGTGAGGGTGGAAGCAGAGTAGGCATCATACTTTGCGGCCCCGATGATATCGTCCCCAATATTCCTTAGGCCTCAATTTCCAGGTCTATAATAATGAGGCGGAATACGAAGCAATGATCGCCGAACTCACACTGACACGCAATGTGGGAGCAAGATGAATAAGAGCCTTCAGCGACCCTCAGCTCGTGGTCAGCCAAATTTCGGGGGAGTACGAGGCCCGTGATGCCCTGATGGTTAGGTACCTAGCGCCCGTCAAACTCATCCTGCAAGCCTTCGAACACACCGTCGTCGAGCGGATACCCAGAGAACTCAATAGTCAGGTAGACGCCTTGTCCAAGCTCGCATCATCTTCATTCGAAGGCCTCGACCACATAGTCCACATTAAGGACCTTTCCGATCCAAGCATCGAGAAGCCCAAGGTCATCTGCCTCAACACGGACATGCAGCTGCATCATCTGATGAATCACATCCACAAGTTCTTAGGGGAAGGAAAATTACCTGAAGACTCCGTTGAGACCAAAAAGATAAGAGTCCGGGCGCAAAGGCTCACCTTGATTGAAAATATTCTCTTCGAACGTTCATATACCAGGGTGGACGGCAGGCCTTACCTCTGATGCCTAGGCCCCGACGAAGTGAGGTATGTGCTGTAAGAGTTACATAAGCAAATTGGAGGGTGCCATATGGGTAGCAAGTTGCTCAAAATGAAGGTGCTCAACCACGGGTACTATTGGCCGACCAGCAAGACGTCTGGGATCTCGTTAAGCAATGCGGCCTCTGCCAGAGATTCTCCTCGATCAGAAACTTGCCGCAACTCGAACTCAGGTCGCTGTCCAGTCCAACCCCCTTCTCCATGTGGGGGATGGATCTGTTCGGCCCATTTCCAAAGGCGACATGTCATAGACGTTTCCTCATTGTGGCCATCGACTACTTCACCAAATGGGTCGAAGTCGAACCCCTGGCCACAATTACCGAACATCAATCCCAACAATTCATCTGGAAGCACATCATCTGTCGGTTCGGTATCCAGCGCATGCTCATCACCGAGCAGGCAAAATTTTTCGAAAGTTCTACGAGAACCTTTGTAATGCCCCGCCCCAATACTCAGATAATTTTATTATTTTTAGAAGACAAATTAGATACTATGTAGTACAACTGCCCACCACAGGCTGCCTCTCAAAAGGTGGTTAACCAATTATGTGACTCTTGATCATAGGCAATTTTATTTATACTCAGTTAATTTTTGTCTACTCCCGATATTGGATTATATTACTCAATATCTCTTCAAATCCCCGTGTACACACGTACACGGCATCTCAAGAAGAAAGCACTCCCTGATTTCACTCCCGAATTTAATCCCATGGGCCCCCATACCAGGATGACGTCATCATCCTAACCAACCAACACAACCTGTTGTGTTTTAATAGAACGTGTGGGTCCCCCTTTTTTTAACAAATCCTCTCTCCTCCTTTCTATATATTTTTAACACATATATATATTTATATAATAATTTTTTGGAAATACGGGGTATTACATACACCCCACCTTTAGAAATCAGCATCCTCGTTGAGTACAGGGCACACATCTAGTGTAGGATCTGCCTTTCTAGCCGATTTGGCGTCGTTAGCATCGTCCTCGATCCCGGAGATCAATCACTATCAACACCGCATATCGGATATGCGGGGATCAATCACTCTCAACACCACAGATCATACCCGATCCTGGAGATCAGTGACATTCAACACCACAGATCATACCCGATCCTGGAGATCAATGACTCTCAACGCTGCGGATCATACTGAGGCCCTTTTCCACACTCGGTGTCGAAAGTCAGCTCTGATATCATTTGTAACGCTCCGCCCCAATACTCAGACAAATTTATTACTTTTAGAAGGCAAATTAGATACTATGTAGTACAACTGCCCCCCCACAGCCTGCCTCTCAAAAGGTGGTTAACCAACTAGGTGACTCTTGATCATAGGCAATTTTATTTATACTCAATTAATTTTTGTCTACTCCCGATATTGGATTATATTACTCAATATCTCTTTAAATCCCCGTGTACACACGTACACGTCATCTCAAGAAGAAAGCACTCCCTGATTTCACTCCCGAATTTAATCCCATGGGCCCCCACACCAGGATGACGTCATCATCTTAACCAACCAAAACAACCTGTTGTGTTTTAACAGAACATGTGGGCCCCCCTTTTTTAACAAATCCTCTCTTCTCCTTTCTATATATTTTTAACACATACATATATTTATATAATAATTTTTCAGAAATATGGGGTATTACATACACCCCGCCTTTAGAAATCAGCATCCTCACTGAGTACGGGGCACACATCTAGTGTAGGATCCGCCTTTCTAGCCGATGTGGCGTCATTGATGTCGTCCTCGATCCCAGAGATCAATCACTCTCAACACCGCAGATCGGATACGCGGAGATCAATCACTCTCAACACTACAGATCATACCCGATCCCGGAGATCAGTGACTCTCAACACTGCAGATCAAACCCGATCCCGGACATCAATGACTCTCAACACTGATACTGAGGCCCTCTTCCACACTCGGTGTCGAAAGTCGGCTCTGATACCATTTGTAATGCCCCGTCCCAATACTCAGACAATTTTATTATTTTTAGAAGACAAATTAGATACTATGTAGTACAACTGCCCCCCACAGCCTGTCTCTCAAAAGGTGGTTAACCAATTAGGTGACTCTTGATCATAGGCAATTTTATTTATACTCAATTAATTTTTGTCTACTCCCGATATTGGATTATATTACTCAATATCTCTTCAAATCCCCGTGTACACACATACACGTCATCTCAAGAAGAAAGCACCCCCTGATTTCACTCCCGAATTTAATCCCATGGGCCCCCACACCAGGATGAAGTCATCATCCTAACCAACCAACACAACCTGTTGTGTTTTAACAGAACGTGTGGGGCCCCCTTTTTTAACAAATCCTCTCTCCTCCTTTCTATATATTTTTAACACATATATATATGTATATATTATTTTTTCGGGAATACGGGGTTTACAACCTCGGCATCTAGCAGTGGTTCTCATCGATAGACCATCCCCAATCGAACTACCAAACTGAGAACGCCAACTGCCAAATCCTTGAAGGACTCAAAAAATGGTTGGACCAATCTCCCAAAGGACTCTGGGTCGACGAGCTACCGAGCGTTTTATCGTCATACCGAACAACCAAAAGAATCCCTACGGGCGAGTCCCCCTTCAATCTGACATACGGGACAGAGGCTGTCATCCCACTGGAGGTTAAGCTCCCTTTGCCTAGGATCATGGGCTTCAACGAGGAATCCAACCCGAGCGACCTCATGGCCAACTTGGACCTGATCGACAAAATCCGCAAAAGATCCTCCATCTGACGGGCTATATACCAACAGTAAGTGCAGAAGATCTACAATAAAAAGGTCCGTCCTGCCAACCTTAGGGAAGGCGACCTCGTGCTCATGAAGCTTGCTATTTTCGACCCCAGCAAAAATGGAAAACTAGCCCCAAACTGGGAGGGCCCATATAAAGTCTCCCAAGTGGTTTGTCCAGGCACGTACCAACTCGAAAACCTGGGGGTAATCAAGAGACCTAGAACACGGAGAATCTGAATAAGTTTTGTAAGGAAAGACGTCCGCCGTAATTGTAATAGGCAATACGCCTCTTTTATGTTGTACCCCATTGTAAACATGTACAAAAGCAATGAAATTTCTTTTCAAAATGTGTAAACTTGTCAAAATACAACGACGTGCAAAATACAGGCTCTCTCTCAAGTCCTCGCCCCTTGGCTTGGACTTCGACTACCAACAAGGGATTCTTCAATCTCTCACGTCCTCGGCCCTCGGCGTGGACTTCGACCTCCAACGAGAAATTCTTCAATCCCTCACATCCTCGTCCCATGGCTTGGACTTCGACCTACGAGGGACTCTTTAATCCCTCAAGTTCTCGTCCCTCGGCTTGGACTTCGACCACCTACGAGGGATTCTTCAATCCCTCAAAGTCGTCACCTTTTGCTCAAGAACTCCAGCTCAGCGTTGACTCACTACTTACCCAAGTTTTAATATGATTTGCGGCCCTCGCCTCCAGCGAGGACCTGTAAGAACCATGCGCCAAGTTGATCCCCTTTCCACCCGCTGGCAACCAGAGGTAGAGCAACCTTCATCGCCACTACCCCAAACAGAGGGTGGTAGGAGAGCCACAAGTCATAGGAATCCTAGGTTAAAATTTTTATTTTCGGCACTCGCCTTCCGCAAGTGCCTCGAGCTCCACACTCCGAGTTGGCCCCCTTTCACCCCCTGACAACCATGGTTAAAACAGCTATCACCGCCGATACCCCTAACTGTCAGAGGGTAGTAGGAGAGCCATCAGTTGTGAGAACTCTATGAGATGAGAAACAAGGAATGCTTAGGGGGGGTTATGCAGCCCAAGGTGAGGCACATTTATGGCCTTAGAAGTCGAAACGTCTATCAGTCACATTTATGACATTGGAAGACGAAACGTCCTTCATTACCAGTCATTCATAATTGGCCGATGCTTGCCAAGAATCGCGAGCGAGCGCCTGGCTTTGTTGCAAGATCACAGGCTTCGACGCTCAACCTGATCCTCGAGCCGACCACCTAATCCCTCGCTCTCGCATAGGTTTTGAGAGATTTCTCATTCTATCAAGTACTCACCCCTCGGCTTGGACATCAAAAATTTAGGAGAGATTTCTTAGTCCCTTGCTCTCACCCCTCTGTTCGGATTTTGGACGCATGCATATGGTAAAAGAACTCATAAAAGGCTAATACAACCATGTTCTCTTATTATTATTTCAACCAACAGAAGTGTATCGACACAATCGTTGAGACATTGTTACATCACTAGTAGTCATAATAAAGCTCCTACTCCGGGGCTGCAAGGTTGGTACTGCCCAGTTCTAGGCCGGCCGAACGAGTTTGCTCCTCTACGGGATCTCCGAGAGTTGCCAAGGTAGACACACCCGCAGCACAGCTCTAGGTGTCACCGGCCTCGTGGGTAACAGCCGCAGGGTCGGTAACGAGAATCTGGATATCCCGAAAGATGCGGATCGGGATCTTGACATCCCGAGCATTACCTTGTATCGTTGTATCTCTAACTCTTTCTCTACGATGACTTCACAAAGGAAGGATTCAAACGATGGTTGCCGGAGGAAAGTACTGGACGATGAAAATGCAGCTTCTGCGCTCCCCAAGTCTCGGTCGGCTATTAACTTTTTCAAGTGTGCCAACTTCAAGCTAAGCCCCTTCGACTTATCCATAAAATATTGGACAATAGCTTCTCAGTCGCGAGCCTCTTTGCGGTACTGGGTTAGTGCGGACTCTAGTGTCGTGACCTTACCCCTAAGCCGGACCATCTCGACACGACCAGGGCCTACTCCCAAGGTCGCATCCATCTGGCAGAGACAAAAGAAACATCATCCCGATACCTATATACTTGGTTAATTCACGAAATCTTACAAGGCTAACTACGCCTAAAAAATCCTCAAAAAATCCAAGTCAAAAGGTTCAGCCAAAAAGAAAAACTTTTTATCACTCAAAAATTTTATACAAGCGCGCGGTGGCCAATCCGCGTTTGTCAGTTACAAAATATAAAGAAGAAAGGGGAAAAGCAAATACAGAAGCTACTATTCGAAAGGTAGTCGAACATCTTCGTCAACGACCACCTCGGCATTAGGGTCGGGCTCAGCAACATCTTCATCTCCACCACCTTCGAGAGTCGGCGGGTGATCGGACAGCTTCATGTCATAGTGGAAATGATCAAGTTCCAACTCGGGGTGGTAATACTTGACATGCCTGATCGCTAGGGCGTAGACCTCATCTTGGGCCTCAATGACCTTGTCCATGCCGACCTGCTTGATCTTCTTTATCTCAAGGGCCGCCGCCTTCTTCAGCTCACCCTCCTTCCTCAGGTTGGCGTCAGTCTGGGAAGCTAGATCGGCCTGAAGAGCTTGGTTACGAGACTCGACTGCCAGCAGCTTCAACTTGAGGTCCTTCATCTCCCGCTCATAGCACTCTGCGTTCCCCACCTCCCTCTTCAGCTCCCGGTGATGCAACTTCATCATCTGAGCACCCGCCATGCACGCCTAAAGCCAAGGGAATAAGACTTTAATAAGAAAACTATATACATAGCAATAGCAACCAAAGTAGAGAAGGAAAGCAGAACGGAACAATAGTTACCTGCACGCTCGCTTGAGCCCACCTTATATAGCTGGACTCGATGGTATCGCACTCCATGGAGGCCTGGTCCCGAGGCGGGGCGAGCTTCTCAACAACCTCGATCGCCATAGGACCCTCGGATAGGGTGTCGGCGACCGAGACGGCCCAGTCAGGGGCCCACGGTCGGAGCTTCGTGTCGCCAAGGACCTCCTAGGACTCTAGATTGATGGGAGGGAGGCCACCCCTCACGACCTCAGTAACCTTCAGGTTACTTGAGCTCGGGGCCGTCTTGGAAGAGCCGGTTGTATCGGGGACCCCCCGAATCTTTTGTCTCTTTGGCCCCGGTTGGGAAGGTTCTTCGGAACCCCCTTGGGAAGAAACCTTCTCATGCTTCTCCCTTTCGGACTATTCGGCCTTCTTCTTCTTCAACAAGACCCTCCACTCGGCGATCTCTGAATCATCCATATCTACAAAAGAAAGGAAAATGCATAAGACGAAGAAAATAACTTGAATAAAAGACAACGAAAGACATACTATAATTAACATGGCTCAATCCGATTCGAGCTAGATTTCTCTCCATCACATTCGGTCAACCAATGTTGTTGCCCGTACATATCCACTCGAAATACGCCCACCCCTCTACCGTCAGATCGGCCTTTCAAGGACCCTTAAGGTTGGGCTTGTAGAAATTCTACTTCATTGGTATTGCCCAGGGTGTCTGACTCCGGATGACAAAGTATTTTCCCTTCCACCCCTTTATCGAGTCCGGGTGACTATGAATGACCTTTTTTCCTTGGCAGGGCGAGATATAGTAGATCCCTTTGTACTCGCCCGACGAGCTGATGCCCAAGACAACTCAGAAGTACTTCAATCATAGCGACACTCCCCTCTCTTTGCAGAGCAGCATGAAGCACACGAGCTGCTTCCAAGAGTTCGTCCCATATTGCATGGGACTCAACAACGCCAATGACAAGACCTTCTGGATGAAGGGGTGGATGGGCAGACGCAAGTCCGAGGTGAATGCATCCACATCACCAAACCAAGTTATCCGTGGGTCGGAGCCCAGGGTTAAGGATCAACATCTCATACCCCACACCAATGAAGTAACTGGCTCGGATAACTGGAAGATCATCAGCAGTCAAAACAGTTGGCATTTTATCCATCGAGGTCTTCATTCAACCAGGCAAAGACGGTTGCACACCATATCGAACCAGTTACTTGAAATCGTCTGGATACATTCTAATCGAGCTCGGCTGCCGAAGGAAGGGAATGTCGAGCCTGATTTCTAGAGCAGTCTCATCCGGACTATCCGACAAAGTCCACTTCATTTTCTTCCGTCGAACATGGGGGCCCTTCAGGGCGGGGGGGAGGCATCATCAAAGGTGCCATATTGGGATCCTCCATGAAGGGGTCGACCTCAACTGCCTCATCTTCCTCCTCATCATCAACTACCTCGTCCTCCTCCACTCTGCCCACCACTTCATCACCCTCCTCCTCAATGCACACACTCCCTTCTGAGTCACTCGACTCCACCACAAAAGGTTTTCTGCTGGGGAGCGGCTGGACGTCATAAATCGTCTCCCTTGTCTCCCAAGACCTGGAGTCGAAGAGACGCGGATCATCGCACCAAACCGAGGTAGAAGCTGACGAACTGGACTGAGCCCTCGACATTATGAAATTACTAACCTATTTAAAAGTGCCGAAAAGCTGACAAAAAGTTCACCGCCAGTTACTACGTTGAGCTAGAGAGAAAAGCTTGGAGACTTAGAGAGGGAGAGAGAGAGAGAGAGAGAGAGAGAGAGCTAAAGTAAAAAATGAGAAAGGGATGGGGGATATATATACTAAACCCAACAACCCCTCGATTTTTGCAAAACCAGTGACTCCTCGATATCCGCAAACCTGACGTCAGCATCACACGTGTCACTACAAGAGTGGTCCATGCACAGCTCAACTCCTCTCCAAGTCCAATTTTCCTCCAAGTCCAAAATGCTCGAACCTCGGCATACACTTCGAGCTCGCCAATAAAGAAACAAACTTTTGATCAGCCACTAAAGCTCGGAGCTCGGCATGTGCCTCGAGTAGGCAGCCAACTTTCTCACAAAAAGTGCCTCAAAGCAAGGCCATCAGGCTCGACGCTTAGCATGTGCCTCGAGCAGGCAGCCAACTTTCTCACAAAAGGC
This sequence comes from Hemerocallis citrina, assembly GCA_017893485.1. Lineage (NCBI taxonomy): Eukaryota > Viridiplantae > Streptophyta > Magnoliopsida > Asparagales > Asphodelaceae > Hemerocallis > Hemerocallis citrina. Next base: position 160,097,050 of record CM030365.1, read on the forward strand.
GCCTCAAAGCAAGGCCAGGCTCGATGCTCAGCATGTGCCTCGAGTAGGCAGCCAACTTTCTCACAAAAAGTGCCTCAAAGTAAGGTCATCAGGCTCGACGCCCGGCATATGCCTCGAGCAGGCAGCCAGCTTTCTCAGAAAAGCACTAAAAAGCAAGGTCATCGGACTCGGAGATCGGCATGTGCCTCGAACAGGCAGCCAGCTTCCTCTCAAAAAGTGCCTAAAAGCAAGGCCATCTGGCTGGAGCTTGGCATGTGCCTCGAATAGGCAGCCAGCTTCCTCTCAAAAAGTGCCTTGCACCGACCCCCAAGCTCAGAGCTCAACAAGTACATCAAGCAGACACACAGCTCCCTCTCACAAAGTGCCTCATTCGAAGCGCTCAGCACTGACCCCCAAGCTCGGAGCACGGCATGTGTCTCGAGCAGGCAGCCAGCTTCCTTTCACAAAGTGCCTCGCTCGAAGCGCTTGGCATCACCCCCAAGCTCGGAGCTCGGAAAGTACCTCGAGCAGGCACACAACTCCCTCTCACAAAGCACCTCTCTCGAAGCGCTCGGTACCGACCCCCAAGCTCGGAGCTCGGCATGTGCCTCGACCAGGCAGCCAACTTTCTCTCAAAAAGTGCCTCACTCGAAGCACTCAACACCAACCCCCAAGCTTGGAGCTCGGCAAGTACCCCGAGCAGGCACACAACTCCCTCTTACAAAGCACATCGCTCGAAGCGCTCGGCACCGACCCCAAGCTCAGAGCTCGGCATGTGCCTCGAACAGGTAGCCACCTTCCTCTTAAAAAGTGCCTCGCTCGAAGTGCTCGGCACCGACCCCCAAGCTCGGAGCTCGGCAAGTACCTCGAGTAGGCACACAGATCCCTCTCACAAAGTGCCTCGCTCGAAGTGCTTGGCACCGACCCCAAGCTCGGAGCTCGGCATGTGCCTCGAGCAGGAAGCCAACTTTCTTTCGCAAAGCACCTCGCTCGAAGCGCTTGGCACCGACCCCCAAGCTCAGAGCTCGGAAAGTACCTCGAGTAGGCACACAGCTCCCTGTCACAAAGCATCTCACTCGAAGTGCTCGGTACCAACCCACCAAGCTCGGCTCAGTCCCAACCCAAAACACTTGTTTTGGGACTTCACTATCTCAACTTCGCAAAAAATTAAACTCTCCTCTGATCTTCTTACAAGAAGGGACTACTCCTTAACGGCTGATGCGCGGAGTAGGGGGGCTTATGATGTGGGTATAAGTGACGTGGCCCAATCAGGGTCGTCAATCTCCTCAATATTCGCTCATCTCATATCATCAGGTTAAAAGGTCCAACGGGCCTTCTGCAGTTTCAGGCTCACAGACAAACGGGTTTGACCTGGTCTGTTAGGGTCAGATACCCATTTACTCTGCCTATAAATATCAGGCCCCCTCTTCCTTGAAAAAGGTAATCAAAGATTTTTCACCTGAACCCTAGCTTCCTTTCACTGTCCAGTAACTGACTAGATCGTCGGAGGACCTGTCGCCGGGATTCTCTCGGTGTTTCTAGGCCTTTTGTAGGTGCCCCGTTGTCCAGCAACGAGTGGCACTTCCAAACTGACCTCCGGTAACAGACCGAATCTGCGGTTGAGATCTTTCCCTTCCACTTTATAAATTACAAGAACTCACACTTGTTGCTCCCGCACCAGAAATATGCAGCATCAGTAGTGTAAAAGTTGAAATTAAGATGGTAGATGCCGAGGAATCGCTGGATGGTGGGGTGATTGTGTTGGTGATTGGGTATTTGACGGGGAAGGATTCGGTGAAGGACTTTATGCAGTCATTCTTTTAGGCACCACAAGATGAGGGATTTTATGTATGAATGATGTGTTTCGGTATGTGGATGAGGTTGATCACAAGGAAGAACGTTTAAAGAAAGAGGAAGAAAATAGGTAGAGAGAAGCTGGGATGAAAGCCAATGTAATATCCTGAATGGATATTATATTTATATAATTATTATTTTTTTAAAGTTAAAATATTTTTTGGAAATTACTGGTTTTTCTAATAAAACTTTATCTGGATATATACTAGTAAGTATATATAGGTATTATATCAGTTTTGTGCACTTGTACAAAAGCTTGAAAAATGCATTTTTGAGAAAATGTCTGGAAAATCCCGGGCAGATATTAGAAATTATTATTTTATTATTATTTTCAGAACTGAAATAATTTTGGTGGACATCTCCTGGTTTGTTAATAAACAGTATCTATACGTATAAACTAGTCAAAATATGACTTTTTGCATCAAATTGATACTGGAATCTTCTGAGCTGGTAATAAAATTATTTTCTCAGAATTAAATGATTTTTGTATAGATTATCCGTTTTTACTAAAAAAAATTATTTGTGTAATCAGATTTATGAACGTATATGTATTATATCGATTTCGTACGTTTTATGAAATCATGTAGTATGTGATTTTGAGAAAAATATCTTTTATTCTTGATCAATCTTGATGAGATGAAGGGTTAGAATTGGATTAGGGTTTGATTGCAAATTTAATTGGGTTTGTTTGTTGTTGTGCAATCTAGATACCTAAATATATAGATAAAACTAGACACAAATTATAAAAACCTCGCAAGTGCACGAATCGTTAGAAAAGCGTAGCAATAGCAAGGGTCGATCCCACAGAGATTGTAGACTTTAACTTACTAATCAATAAAAAGAATAAAAATCATAAAGGGTTGGTCTAAAAGTCTAAAAGAAATGAAAAGATTAAAACTAAAGGAAGAAGTGTTGAATCACAAATATTTATGAAGTAGTTGGGTTTAGATCTCCACCAATAGTTAGTAATGCTAAGTCACCTTCTGAACTTCTTCTTATTACTCATGTTTGTTCACTTTAAGGGCATGGTATCTACTCCTTAAAGTACTGTTTCCCTAGGCCAAGAATTAGGCATGGTATCTACTCTAATTCGTTTCTTTCATTAAGTCCTTAGCATGGTATCTACTAAGTTGTATTTAAGGAAAACATAAGATTAGTGGAAACGAACAAACACTCAAGGCTCTAGAAATTGGTATCAGATCTAGATCCCTTAAGTTGATTGAACCAGGAACCCCTAAAGATTCCTTTGTTACAATTACGGGCACGAGATACGGGTCGTCTCAATATGCTCATATAACAGATTCAGATAAATGGTAACACAAACTTGATATTCTCAAGCTCTGTATGTCAGTCGACTGGCTCTCACCACAGTCGACTGCTCTCAGACTTCGAGAACAAGTGTGGTTATCACAAACCTATATCAATTCAACTAGATTCAATCAATAAGTAAAATAGAAGAATTCAGAAGAACATAGCACTACATAACTACGGCTTCAATCTACCCAACTATGAAATTAGTTCCACATAATAATACTTTTATTAATCAACAAGTTTGAATACATGATCAACATAAAAGAATAAAAGGAGAAGAAATAAACTAATGAAGCCCGGCAATGAGGTCGACTGGCTGTCACACAGTCGACTGCCTTCGAATACTGGATCTCCTCTCTCCTTCCTCGATGCTGATAGAATAATGCCCCTGTTGATTACTTGAATGCGCAGAAACTCTTGTGATTAAGTCGCTTCCAGAGAAAAGGATTCGTCCCCTGAATAATGCTTCTCTTCTGATATTTATAGAGCCCGGCTGAGAATTAGGGTTTTGCCCTTTTTCAGGAAAATCCTTCTTTATTTTATTTGGTGATTTATATCTTTCTCTTTTCTTCTTTCCTTCCTTATCTGTTAACCACGTGCTCTTGGAAATCCCCAGTCTCTAGATTTGATTTGCACAAATCTGGATTCAGATAGATTTGGAATTAGATGCAGGTGTATCTTTGAATATCTTATCTGTTTACTCGCCGCAGACCAGTCGACTTGTCTTCGAACCAGTTGACTGAGTCGAGACTTCTGAAGATTTCATGATTGATCAGACTGGTCGACTGTCCTTGAAAGTAAGTCGACTGTGATGAGACATCTGTGTAAGTTTGAGTTCTCTGTCCAGTCGCCTGTTGTGGAGAACAAGTCGACTGATGCTTCTGTAATCTTCTGAGTTCATCCTTAAGATCCTGAATTTGCTTTGTTTCGCTGTCTTGAGCTGTTTCCTATGAAAAAGAGAAAATAAGAGTTAAATACCACATATAGAGCTTTTAATTGTCTAATTTCATTAAGATTATTGCCTCTAAATGTGAATAATAATGTGTTCATCATTTGTAAATTAAAATTACAAATTGATTCGAATTTGTGTGAGCCACAAGAACAATGGACAAGTGGCTTCTTCTCAACCCCAAGTTCACTCACCTCTTCTTATAAAAACACCCCCTTTCCCCCCCCCCCCCCCCCCCTCTTCCCATTTTCGGCCTCACAAAAAAGGCGGGCAAAAGCCCTCTTCCATTTGGTGTTTCTTCATTTCTTCTCCATCTCTTTCTCATCTCACTCCATCTCTTCACTCCTACTTATTTTTGTTTTAGAAGAAATTTTGAGAAAGAAAAAGAAAGAGAGGATCAAAATCAAAATAAAAGAGAGATGAAATCAAAAGAGGGGTTAGGGTTTCATGGGTTCTCTTTGAAGGGGAGCAAGAATAAGGAGCAAGGAGGAAAAGAGAGCAAGCTAGTTCTTCCAATCGATTCGGTGGGGGTTCTCAACACTTTGCTTGTTATTTTTATTGTTATTATTTTTGTATTTTGTTGTATGGAATAGATTAGAGGGGCATACGAAATTTGTAGTAGTGTTTGATTTTGAAGTTGTAGGATTAGATTTATTTACTTGTGTAAACGATGGAATCTTGACCCAAAATTTATTGGAGATGTTCTAAGGGGTGTTATTATCATGCTAGAATTTTTGTGGATTTTTCGGAGTCACTTTGATGGGTGAAACGACCGTTTCCCCCAAAACAGCGAGCGCGGGTAAAAGACAGCACTGCTGTTTTGGGGGTGAACAACCTGTTTTGCTTCTTTGATGTTTTTGAATGTTTTACCTAATGAATCTGAAGTTCGGACAAACTAGAGAGTTGTATTAGACATCTTCCCCTTTCCGAAATGACCTCTCGGGTTAAATTCTGATAAGCGGAGTAGAAATTATGGCCCTTGCAACATACAGCAACTAGCTGTCTGACTGTATGCTTACTGTTTTACTCCTTCGTAGTTTTTGAGTCTTTTACTGGTAATCTGAGGTTCAGGCCAACTAGAATGTTGTAGTAGACATCTTCCTCTTTTCGAATTGACCTCTCGAGATAGATTCCGATAAGCGGAATAGGAGTTATGGTCTTGGGAAATTACAGCAACTAGCTATTGACAGGTTGCTTGCTGTTTGAGTTCTTTGGTGTTTTAGAGTATCCTACCTGTAGAATCTGAGGTTCGAACCAACTAGGAAATTTTATTAGGGACTCTTCCCTTTCCGAATTGACCTCTCGGGTCAAATTCCGATAAGCGGAGTAGGAGTTATGTCGTTTGCAAAATACAGCAACTTGCTGTCTTGACTGGATTCTTACTGTTGTGCTTCTTTGAGGTTTTACAGTGTCTTACCTTCTGAGGTTCGAAAAAACTAGAGAGTTGTAGTAGACATCTTCCCCTTTCTTAATTGGCCTCTTGGGCTAAATTCTGACAAGCGGAGTAAGAGTTATGGTATTCGGAAGATGCAGCAGCCAGGTTGGATTAGAAAGTTGCTATTTTGACTTCCTTGTAGTTTTAGAGTGTCTTACCTGTTGAATCTGAGGTTCGAACCAACTAGGGAGTTGTACTAGAGACTCTCCCCTTTCCGAATTGACCTCTCGAGTTAAATTTCGATAAGCGAAGTAGGAGTTATGGTCTTGGAAAAATACAGCAACTAGCTATTTGACAGGATGCTTGCTGTTTTGATTCTTTGTCATTTTTGAGGGTTTTGCATGATGAATCTGAGGTTCGGGCCAACTAGAGAGTTGTAGTAGACATCTTTCCCTTTCCGAATTGACCTCTCGGGTTAAATTCTAATAAGCAGAGTAGGAGTTATGATGTTTGCAAAGTACAACAACTGGTTGTCTTGACTGGAAACTTGCTGTTTTGCTTCTTAGATGTTTTAGAGTGTCTTAATGGATGAATTTGAGGTTCGGACCAACTAGAAAGTTGTAATAGACATCTTTCCCTTTACGAATTAGCCTCTCGGGCTAGATTCCGGTAAGCGGAATAGGAGTTATGGTATTTGAAAGGTGCAGTAGCCAGCTTTGAGCTGAGGGTGCTTGCTGTTTTAACTCTTTGATGTTTTTGAGTGACTTAATGGTTGAATCTGACGTAGAGACCAACTAGGAAGTTGGAGTAGACATTCTTCCCTTTCCGAATTGACCTCTTGGGTTAAATTCTGACAAGCGGAGTAGAAGTTATGGGGTTTGAAAGTTTTCAGCTTGGCTGTGTATTTGATGGGCTGGAAATGTATCTGTCTTGATACCTTGTAGTTTTTGAGTATCTTACTCACCGAACCTGAGGAGCCGACCAACTAGAGAGTTGTAGTAGACGTTCTCACCTTTCCGAATTGCCATCTTGGGTTAAATTTCAATAAGTGGAACAAAAGTTATAGTTTTTCAAAGTTTCAGTTTTCCATTGTCGAATCTGCTGTCTTATTACCATTTACGTGTGGTCGATAGGTAGGAACTTGGAGTTCCTTGCGAAATCTGAGAAATTGGTCAACTGGGAAGTTTTAGTAGATGTTCCCACCTTTTCAAATTGTCTATTTTCGTTAGATTCCGACAAGTAGAGCAAAAGTTACAAGCAACAGAAGTTTTATCTTTTTATTGAAAATCTGTAGTTTGGTAATTGTTTGCGTATGTTCGGGGTCAAAAATTTGGAATTTTTTCGAGAATCTGAGAAAGTGGTCAACTAGGAAGTTTTAGTAGATATTCCCACCTTTCAAATTGCCCAGTTTCGTTAGATTCCGACGAGTAGGGCAAAAGTTACAAGCTACAGAAGTTTCAGCTTTTTGTTGAAAATCTGCAGTTTGGGTAAACTGTTGTGTATGTTTGATAGACCGGATTTTGGATTACTTACAGAATCTGAATTAGTGTTCCACTAGAGAGTTGTGGTAGATATTCTTACCTTTCTAAAAAGTATATTTCTGTTAAAATCCAATAAGCATAGCACTAGTTGCTTTTAGGCTGTCAGAAGGCTTTTATGTTGCTTTTAGACTTCTCATTGGTAGAATACCTATTTTAGATTGTTTGTAGATTTTTCTGTTGCTTCTAATTATAGAAGATCAAGTTTTGCTAGTAAGCACGTTTGGTTGCTTCTAGGTAGATTACTTGTATGGTTATTTTTATGTGTAGTTTTGCTCGTACGCGGCTCGACTGGCCCGTATGTAGCTGTGGTCTCATACGTAGCTTATTTGGCACGTGTATATATTATTTTCTCGTACGAAGCTCATTGGGCTCGTATGTAGGTATTGTCTTAAATAGGTAGGCTGTGGGTGGATCCGAGAAGATCTTGTGAAGTCTAGATTAAGACTTGGTAAATTGTGTCGACAAATTGTTACACTCTCTAGAAGAGGGACACGTACGGTACTTTTTCATGACAAGTTAGAAGCACAGTGCATGTCTCGCTTGTTTGGTTAGAAGAGGGACACGTACGGTGCTTTTTCATGACAAGTTGAAAGCATGAGTTGCGTATCTTGCTTGCTTGACCCATTTGGTGCCTTCTCATGATGAGTTGAGAGTACGACTCTAGGTTGAGAGTATCTTGTAGCTCGTACAGCCCCATTTGATTGGTTAGGGTTAGTGACATCGTTAGAGTAGTAACTTGTTACTTAACCATTTTATATTTATGCATTGCCGAAGGGTGAGAGTTGGCATTAGGGGTGATACCCTATATTCCAATCTCTCGTATAGGCTGACACTAGGTGGTGTTATTGGGACGTATTCCCCTGTCAAAGAGATACAGACGGTGCTTTTTCATGACAAGTTGGGAGCACGGGATTCGTATCTTGATTGTTAATTCCTGAATGTGCGATGATAAGAACGGGAGGTATTCCTAGGGAAATAGATCCTAAGATTCCATCAGGTTCTATGCCTTCTCATAATAAGGTGAGCGCACGAAAGAAGGTTGAAGAGTATCTTGTAGTTTTTGTTGGCTTTTGAGTGGGGTCCGGTGCGACCGGGCAATAGTGGCAAACAAGGACACCACTATTGACTGCAGTAACGAAACTAGACCATACCTGCAACTTCGCAAGTCATATAGTATTATGTCAGGATCAGGATGGGTACAAAAGTAGAATTCATGGCGTGGGTTCAAATCCCTATATATGGAGAAACGGCTTGATATGGGGCGTATGTAGTATGGACTGCATACTGTTCCGGAGTCTTGCTTGTATTAGAATAAGTGCATCATTGTGTTGATTAATCTTGCATTAGGGTCTAAGTCATAGTATACACTGACACATCAAATATATATACACGTTTCTCTTTTCATCAATCTGTTTGCTATAGTTGAGATTCGCTGCTAGTTATCAGCCTTAAAGCGTCAATATATGTACTGACGTCCCCACTTCAATAGGTACTGAATTGCAGAAGTGCAGGTATGGGATTTAGGAGGACTCGAGGCAAGAGAAGCAAGGAGTCGACTTCATTTTAAGTTTCCGTTGTAATACATGTTGTTCTTTATTCATTGTACTCTGATGTAAATTATTGAAAGTTGTAACACTTGGGATTGTAAAGGTATTATTGTAACACTATTGTAATGTATTACAGTTTTATAACATTCGGACTTGTAATGCATTTGTGTTGAATAAAAAGTTTTAAATTTTCCTATTTTCTGTATATTGTGGCTAATTGAAGTAAAGATTTTGACTTATGTCACGGTTTCCTAGTTACCGAAAATCGGGGCATTACAGTCAACAAAGAAGAGAATGTTGACAAAGTTGAGGGGAATACCAACAAGGAACAAAAGGTTGACGATATTGAGATGAATACCAACACGGACGAGAAGTTTGGCGAAGTTCCTCATGACCCTTTAGATGGGGTTCACAATGAATCGCCAGGATGCCTCAGAAGTTTTTCATGATACTGAAGGTGGTGAAAATTTTGAATCCAATCATGGAGTAAATCATGATGCTATTCAGAGTCATGGGTATGATGATAACTACCATGATGAATCTGCACATCATAAGGGAGATGAATATTATAGCACCATAGCAGATCAGAAAGAGGAGAATGATGATGAAGATGAAGAGAGGATTTGGCCTACAACAAGTGACAACATTGACCCCTCAGTGGTAGCTTCCTTGCTCAAGAGCTTAGCCTCTGATGGTGATTGGCTGAGAGGGGAATTCATCACAACTGTTCAACGTGGTGCTGCAATCATCAAAGCTAGGAAACTTTCTAGCACATTGTCTGTAACGCCCCCAAACTAAGGAAAACTATTTCAACTACATAATACTTATCAAATCTCATGCCGATAAAATTCATCATAGAAAGTAGCTGAAATGGCTAACAAAAGTATTTAATTCATTACAAAAGAAAATAACTGAAATCCATTAAGAAATGAGTCTCCTTAAAACTTCAATAAAATAATTTAAAACAATTTCAGAAATACGATTTATCAGTTTTAAAAGCTCTCAATAAAAATTTACCCCCAAGAGACATAAACCTCCATATCCTTTATTCTCTTCAAGCATCCTATCTTGATGCACAAATCTGAAAAAAATCTATTAACAACAAAATGAGCTGACGCCCAGAAGTATTGAATAAATATAACAAGTAGCCGATAACTACAAATATTAGAACAAGAATATATAGATTATAATTAGAGCTTTTATACATACAAATGCAACAATAAGTAAGGTGATTGCACAAGCAAACAATGTAAGATGCCTAGTGCATTACTTCTAATAATTTAAGCATCTCATACTACGTAAATAATCATATACAAGTATTCTAGAATGCAAGAGAATTTAGGTATGCTCATCTCTCAATGCGGTCAACGCTTCATACTCCAGTTGACAAGGCATACCCCATTATCGTCTGTGGTTGAAACAATGAATTGCGCAATTACTTTTCAACACTCATAGAGTGGACACATTAAGAGCCCAAATGGGTTACTTAGATTCTCGACTCATATACCGGTGTACAAATGTAGATGCATGACACATGAGTAGTAAAACAATAATGGTAGTAACTCAAAATAACAATTTCGATATTTACAACATCATAAGACCACTCATGCATATGCAATCCTACTTAAACTATGTAAGATGATGCATCATGATATGAAACAAATTGACCGTCACAAATATTATTAACGCTCATATAATAACACACATATAATAATTCAGTATTTATGCAAACACACCAATAATATATTAATCTCAATATAATAATTGTACATCATCACACAACATCACATAAAATAACCACATACGATACACAATATCATAACACTACAAATAATCAATATTTCATAAAATTACATTTTACATGGTATAGATATTCAATTACTTATAGTGGTTGGAGAAGTAACAGATTGGCTAAGGATCCTCCAAATGACTCCTTATAGATCTCTTTTATAAAATCTAGGGTTTAACAAAATATACATTAATCAATATAAACAATGGATTAATTAGATTTTACTAAAAGAGAAATTATAATATATAAATACCTAATATATCTGGCTGGGGTCTATCGACTCTATCCGTGCATTCAAAAAAAATATATATATATAAATACCTCTCTCTCTCTCTCTTTTTAATTTGTTGTGGAGGCAGCCCGAGGAATGAGAAGATAGAGAGAAAGGGACCCCGGAAGAGAGAGAAAGAAGTGGAAACAGAACAGTATAGAGAAAATAAAGGGTAATGCTACACCTACAATATTTTCTTACAACCTTTTCTTTTACAACCTTAGGTGGCACAATCTTATTGGAATGTATTGTAGAGTAGGTTATAGTGGGTTGTACACATCTCCAATTTGATTGTGTCATCTAAGGTTGTAAGGTTGTAAAGGTTGTAGGTGTAGCATTACCCAAAAATAAAACCCCCTTTTTGGTACTTTTATAAAATAATCCTTAATAATAATTATTTTTGCATAAAAATTATGTGTAATATAAGTATCCCTTATTTCTTTCTATATAACAATATTAAATAATGAATATTTTGGGGGCATTACACTGTCTTCTTCTTGTGATCACATTCGTGAAAATTTTGCCGTACGGCCCCACTTTTTGAAAATATTTAGCGCTCTGCCCCACTTCTGAAAACAATTAGCGATCTGCCCCTATTTAGGACACGTCAGCATAAACCGTTATTGAAAATAACGGCATAGGTTATTTACGTGCCGTTATTTTCAATAACGGCATCTATATTTAAAAAAAGTGTCATGCCATTATTTGGAGTAACGGCATAAGTTATTTTGTTTTTCGACAGCTTGTAGTCTCCATTTAGAGAAAAAATTGCAAGTGTGAAAACCTTATAACATATGCTGTTATTTCAAATAACGGCATTCTCAATACTGATGCCGTTATTTGGAATAACGGCATTCTCAATACTGATGCCGTTATTTGGAATAACGGCATTAGTTATAAATTTTTTTCATAAAAAAGTAACTTATTATTCATCCTCTCTGACGAATAAGTTAATTATAAAAAAAAAATTATAACTGATGTCGTTATTCCGAATAACGGAATAACGGCATCAGTTATAAATTTATTTTTTTTTAAATTAACTTATTATTCATTCTCTCTGTTTCCAAACAACAGCAAGAGTTCATTTATATATAACTGATGTCGTTATCTCCAATAACGGCATCAGCCATTCGAATGCCGTTATTCAGGATAACGACATTATTTATAAGTTTTTTTCACACTTAGATTTTTTTAAAGTTAGAAGATTCACACTTGTAAGAGAAATATACTGATGTCGTTATTCCAAATAACGGCATGGAAAAAAAATGTAAAATAGATGCCGTTATTGGAAATAGGGACATGTAAATAACCTATGCCATTATTTCCAATAACGGTTTATGCTGACGTGTCCTAAATAGGGGCAGATCGCTAATTGTTTTCGGAAGTGGGGCAGAGCGCCAAATATTTTCAAAAAGTGGGGCAGTACGGCAAAATTTTCCACATTCGTGATTGGGTGCTTGGAACTCCAGGGGGAACTTTGGTGTCCATGGTTGTTTGCCCCGATGGGTCGTACAATGCACCGACTGGTTTGATTTACTCTTTCCCAGTACTTAAAGATTCCATTGTGAACTTCTACGAGGGACCTCCACTTAAATTCAAGCCCTCTCACAGGGATCACACGAACTTTGTTATGTAAGGTATTCTCCTGATGGAAATAAATTTATCACTGTAAGCTCAAACAAGAGAGGGTTAGTATATGATGGAAATACAACAGACAAGATTGGAAAGTTATTCATGGAAGATGATCACACAGGAAGCATATATGTTGTTAGCTGGAACCCAGACAGTAAGCAAGTATTGACTGTATCTGCAGATAAAACTGCAAAGATATGGGTTATCTTGGAAGAAGGAAATGGGAAGGTGAACAGAACATTGCCTTCAACTGGGTCAGGTGGATTAGAGGACATGCTAGTTGGCTGGCTGTGGCAAAACAACTATCTTGTTTCTGTTTCTCTTGGTGGAACAGTAAGTGAAACCACCAAAGTATCTATTTATGGTCATTTGAAGAGAACCAATGCTTTCACTTGTCTTTCACAAGATGGCAAAAAAGTAATATTGACAAGCAGCTATGATGGTGTTATATTAACATGGATACCAGGTGTTGGGTATAGCGGTAAACTACAGAGGGAGAATAATGCTCAAATTAAATGTTTTTCTGCACTTGAAGGTGAAGTTTTTACATCAGGGTTTGACAACAAGGTGGTATCTACTATTGACTTTGGGTTTGCTGTGTCAGCATCTGCTATTGCCCCTAATAGCAATGAGGCCATTGTAGGCGGTCAGGATGGAAAACTCTACATGTACTGCATTGAAGGAGACACACTTAAAGAAGCAGCAATCCTTGAGATGATTGTAGAGAAGTTTAACTCATCTGATTCTCCTGAAGTCCATGCAAAATGCCGCTCAAGTTATTTGTGTCATAATTCGAGCTCCTCCTCCTTGGTTTGCTGCTAAGATTTGCAGTGCAAGTTTTGTGGGGAGACTATTTCATCATGCATTGGAAAGTTCGAGACCAAAATCTGTTGTAGTTCATGATTGGTTGTCAAACATGTTTGGTAAGGTGAGCCCTACCCACCAAATATTATTTGAAAAATTGTGGCAGGGTTGGTGCCGCAAAGAAAAAATGGGAGAAACGAGATTGAAGAGTTTGTCAGTTACTCTTCTCCCGTTCCTATAAATAAGAGGTTTAGGAAGAAGAATAAATCAAGCAAGACAAGAATAAGAAACAAGCAGAAAAAAAGAAGAAGAAGAGTGTATATTTGTAAGGTGTAATAACACCAGTTTTAGAAAAGAGTGAAGAATCTTCTTGTTATCTATATAATAAAACACAAAGAAAGCTATCAAGTGGCTCTCATTCATTCCCTTCAAAAATTAAAGGCCAAGATCTAATCTCACAAAACATATTTTTTCCGCCAAAAGTTTCCCCCCCAAAACTCAAATTTAAATCCCCACCCAAAACAATTCCTATATTTATTTAAATTTTTTTTTTTCTCTCTCTCTCTCTCTCTACCTCCCTCTTCTATTCAAAAAAATTAAGAAAATAAAAATTTAAAAAATTTAAAAAAAATTAAAAACTAAAAAAATTAAAAAAATTAAAAACTTTAAAAATAATTCAAAAAAATCAAAAAAAACATATAATATATTTTTTGCTGGACCCCAAAAGTTTCTCATATAATATGTTTACTACTTCAATTAATTTTCTGGATCTCCAAAACTATTTTATATGATCAAATAAGGTGCATCGTTCTGAAGACGTGCCATAGGCACGTGTCAACGGTCAAAACTAGTAATAAAATATAATACAAGTTTTCAATTTCTAATTTGTTTACTATTTAGCCCAACAAAATTCCTACTCTCTTCCAACAAACAGGTATCAGAGCCCTGTTCGATCGACCGGAGTTCACCAAAGAGCTCGTGTACGATATGACAAACATGATCCAGCCGCAGATTCCTAAGCTGTTGAAGACCAACTATGATAATTGGAGCATTCAGATGAGAGCCTTGCTTGCCTCGCAAGATTTGTGGGAGCTAGTTGAAACTGGCTATACTGAACCAGAGTTACACACTGCCGAAGCAACACTTTCAGCCGTTCAGAAGACCGAGTTAAAGAAAACTCGAAAAAGGGACAAAAAAGCTTCGTTCCTAATCTACCAAGGAGTTGAAGAATCCGCGTTCGAGAAGATCTCAGATGCAAGTACCTCAAAACACGCATGGGAGATTTTAAAAAGTTCGTATCAAGGAGCTGAAAAAGCAAAGAAGGTATGATTACGAGCCTTGCGAGTTGACTTTGAAAATTTGAAAATAAAAGTTGGTAAGACTATTTTAGATTTCTTCAATAGAGTGCAAATAATTACTAATCAAATGAAACGAAATGGAGAAAAAATTGATGATACTAGAATACTTGAAAAAATTCTAAGATCATTAGTTCCAAAATTTGATTACGTAGTTGCTGTCATTGAAGAATCAAAAGATCTTTCAAAAGTTTCTAATGATGAGTTACAAGGTTCACTTCAAGCCCATGAACAAAGGATAAATCGGAACCATGGAGAAAATTTGGAGCAAGCTCTTCAAAGTCAACTAACAATTTCAGATGATCAACAAAGAAGCCGAGATCGAAGCTACAGAGGCAACTCAAACTTTCAACGAGGTCGTGGCATGCAGTACAATCAGAGAACTCATTACCAAGGTCGTTACGTTGACCGTGAACAATTCATCTTTCAAGCAAGAGGGAGAGGCACATGAACAAGAGGACGTGGGAGACACAACCAGGGAGACAGATCCCAGTCGCAGTGTTTCAACTGCAGAAGATATGGCCACTTCAGTTATAATTGTCCAGAAAAAACTGAAAGAGTAGCAGAGCAGACGAACTTCATCGTAGAAGATCGAGGAGACAACTCGGTAGTCCTGCTCGCATACAAAGACCATGAGAACAAGAGCCAAAATGTTTGGTACTTGGACTCGGGTGCTAGCAATCATATGTGCGGCGTCAAGGAATTCTTCACCGAGCTGAATGAATCAGTTGGAGGCGAGGTTACTTTTGGTGACAAGTTCAAGATCTCTGTTCAAGGAAAGGGCGATATTATGATCCAGACAAAAGCCGGTGATCATAGGTACATTTCTGATGTTTATTATGTATCTACATTACGTAACAATATTTTAAGTTTGGGATAGCATCTCGAAAGAGGCTACGACATCCATCTGAAGGATTTCTCTCTCACCATCAAAAGTAAAGAAGAAACAATTGCAAAAGTTAACATGTCTAGAACTAGACTGTTTACTTTAAATCTTAATACATATTCTGTGAAATGCCTACAATCTATCATCAAAGATGAGTCATGGCTTTGGCATTTTCGATTCAGGCATCTAGCATTCAATGGCCTCAATCTTCTATTGAAGGAGAAAATGGTGAGAGGCTTAACCACAAATCAAACATCCAGACCAATTATGTGAAGGATGCTTGAAAGGGAAGCAACACCGAAGAAGCTTCGAGGTTGGAAAATTCAGAAGAGCAACACATCTGCTTCAGTTGCTACATACCGACATAGCAGGACCATTTGAAGTAGTGTCACTTGAAGGTAATAGATATTTCCTCACATTTATTGATGATTATAGCAGAAAGACATGGATTTATTTCTTGAAGGTGAAATTGGAAGCCCTATAAAAGTTCAAAGAATTCAAGGAGATGGTCCAGAAGCAAAGCGGCCACTACATCAAAGTACTTCGCTCAGATCGTGAAGGAGAATACAACTCGAAGGAATTCCAAGACTTTCTCAAGAAGCAGGGGATTATTCATTAACTTACTGCTTCCTACACTCCGTAGCAGAATGGCATAGCAGAAAGGAAGAACCGCACAATCCTCAACATGGCAAGAAGCATGCTGAAGAGCAAGTTCCTGCCCAAGACGTATTGGGCTGAAGCAGTAGACAGCGCAGTCTACCTCCTTAACAGACGTCCAACGAAGGCCGTCAAGTTCATGACTCCACTAGAGATGTGGAGTAGTTTCAAGCCAAGCATCAACCATTTGAAGGTGTTCGGGTGCATTGCATATGCACATGTTCCGGAGCAGCGAAGAAAGAAGCTCGATGATCGTGGAGAGAAATGTTTATTCATTGGATATGACAGAAGAACCAAGTCATACAATCTGTACAATCCAACTACTAAGAAGCTGATTATTTCAAGAGACGTGGAGTTCGACGAAGGAGAACACTGGAGATGGAGTGATGAAGAAAGAAGCAACAAAAAATTGTTCATTGAAGACAAAGACGATGATCTAGAAGAAGAACCAGAAGGACCGCAACAAAGTCCTCCAAATAGTCCAGCTCCAACAACACCGTCACCAACATCGGCATCAAGTTCCAGCTCAAGTGAAGGCAATACTTCTGGGGGGGAACCTAGAAGATTTCGAAGCCTTAGAGATCTTTATGATGATACAGAACCTATTGAGATGATGGAGGATTATACATTGTTCTGCTTGTTTGTAGAATGTGATCCAGTCGCCTATGGAGATGTCTTTTAAGATCTCAAATGGAGAAAAGCCATGAATGAAGAAATCCATGCGATACAAAGGAATGACACGTGGGAGTTGACAACACTTCCAAAGGGCCACAAAGCAATTGGTGTAAAATGGGTATACAAAACCAAAACCAACCAAGAAGGCAAAGTGGAGAAGTATAAAGCCAGACTAGTAGCTAAAGGCTACAGTCAACGAGAAGGCATCGATTATGAAGAAGTCTTTGCACCAGTAGGAAGGATAGACACCATCAGACTGCTCATTTGACTAGCTGTGCAAAACAGATGGAAGATATACCAAATGGATGTCAAGTCTGCATTCCTCAATGGCTATTTGAAAGAAGAAGTTTACATTCAACAACCTCCCGGTTATGAGGTGAAAGATAAAGTCTGTAAATTGAAGAAGGCTTTATACGGTCTCAAACAGGCACCCAGAGCATGGAACAAGAGAATTGATGACTACTTTCAGCATAATGGCGTTCAGAAAAGTCCATATGAGTATTCCCTATACACCAAGAAGAATGGTGGAGAAATTATGATCGTCTGCCTCTATGTGGATGATATGATCTTCACCGGCAACAATCCAAAGATGTTCGAAGAATTCAAGAAAGCGATGATCAAAGAGTTTGAGATGACGAACATTGGAAAAATGTCCTACTTCCTAGGCGTGGAAGTGACACAATCTGAGAAAGGAATTTTCATCACACGGAAGAAATATGCATACCAAATATTGAAGAGATTCAATATGAGCAACTGCAATCCAATTAACACTCCAACAGAAACTGGACTGAAGCTCTGCCATGACTCACCAGGGATTTTTGTAGATCCCAACTATTTAAAAGCTTGGTTAGAAGCTTGTGCTATTTGACTATTACAAGGTCTGACATCATGTATGTTGTTGGGGTAGTTAAGAGATATATGGAGAAGCCGAAGCAGGAACACCTCATGGCGACGAAAAGAATACTGCGATACATCAAGGATAGTATCAACGAATGACTATTCTACACAAGCACAAACGCTGTGAAGCTAGTCGGCTATACAGATAGCGACTTTGGTGGAGATTTAGATGAAAAGAAGAGTACAAGTGGCTATGTGTTCAATATTGGATCAGCTGCATTTTCGTGGTCATCAAAGAAGCAATCAGTAGTTGCACGCTCATCATGCGAAGTAGATTATATTGCAGTAGCATCAAGAACTTGTCAAGCGATACGGCTCAGAAATATCATGAAAGAATTGTATAATCCATAGGAAGAGTCGACAGAGTTATACGTTGACAACAAGTCAGCAATAGTATTGACAAAAAATCCAGTCGCACACGGGAGAAGTAAGCACATCGAGTTAAAATATCATTTCATTTGAGTGCAAGCAAAAGAAAAAATGGTAAAGCTGACATATTGTAAGACAGAAGATCAAATTGCAGATATATTTACTGAGCCACTGAAAGCTGAAGTTTTTCATAAACTCAAAGAAGAATTCAGGATGGCCAAACATAATTGAGGAGGAGTGATGATTGTCAAACATGTTTCTTAAGGTGGGCCCCACCCACCAAACATTGTTTGAAAAATTATGGCAGGGTTGGTGCAGCGAAGAAAAAACGGAAGAAACGAGATTGAAGAGTTTGTCAGTTATACTTCGCTCGTTCCTATAAATAAGAGGTTTAGGAAGAAGAAAAAAACAAGCAAGACAAGAACAAGAAACAAGCAAAAAAAAAAAGAAGAAGATAGTGTATATTTATAAGGTGTGGTAACACCAATTTTAGAAAACAGTGAAGAGTCTTCTTGTTGTTATAATAAAATATAATACAAGTTTTTAATTTTCAATTTGTTTGCCATTTAGTCCAACAAAATTCCTATTCTCTTCCAACAGTTCACTCATTACCTATATGCATATTATTAGATCCTAAGAGAGTGGTTTCGGCTTCCTAAGAGAGTGGTTTCGGCTTCCTGTAACTTATTCTGGAGCCAACTAACTCATGGATCTTTGGTTGCTTGCAATCCAGAGACTCTTTCTAGTATATATGCTGGAGAAGAAAGTGCGCCTATGTAAGAAGCTCAGATCATTGCTGAACTGAAATATATTTTCAATCTGTTGATTCTGTGCTGGCAATTTTCAAAGAAACCATTCCCATTTTTGGAGACAACTAGTTATACTAACGAAGATGTCCTACTTCAGAAGCCTAAAGCAGGAATTTTGAAGCCAGCATATACAATTCCTGTTGAGAAAAGCACAAAGTGTATTTTGCTCTTCATTCGAGGAACTCATAGCATTAGAGCTACTTTGACCGGGGCAACTTGGTGCAGTCCTAACATTCCATCGTACAGTTGTGCATGAATGCAATGTAAACAGTTTAATTCTCGGTTATGCATGATACTGTGAAATGCTTGCAGCTGTTCGGTGGATCGCAAAGCTGGCAATTCCGCATCTAATGGAGGTGGCAGTACCTAACTATCATGATTATGAGCTAAAGGTTGTGGATCATTCCCCTGGTGGAGGTGCCTGCATGACATGGGAGTTGGCAGCCAAAGGAGTTTATAGTTGCTTCCCTAGCTTTTAGAAGATTATGGAAGCTCTCTTTAAAGGGGGGAGGGATTGATACAGTATCTTTCTTTACATAGCAGTCCATAAATTTCTGTATCAATACTCGGGAAATTATCTTTCTAATAGGGGTTTATATGCAAAGTAGAAATGTTTTGTAATTACGTCCACGGGCTATGCACGTGCTTGTGGGTCACAAGTACTAGTACCCATTGTAATCCCCAAACTTGTTTTGTAATTTTCATGCCATGATTAGAGTTGTTAAAAAATAAAAAAATAAAAATAAAGAGAGACCTTGATCATTGTTATCATTTGAATCGGGAACATATCCGACGAAATCCAAGCCCACCTGTTCCTCCTCCTTGTTCATTGAAGTTGGGTTTGAGACTTAGAGCGATCGCCCCGTTTCAAACAGTTCCGAAATTAGACGATGATGAAGGGGTATTGTGCAAAATGGCATCTTTATGAGGATTTCAGGTGCGAAAACGTATTTTTTTCTGGACTGACCCACTTTTTAAAAATAATTACCGAACGGGCCACTTTTGAAATTAATTACCAAACTAGCACACTTTTGGACACGTCCGCTCTTAGCAATAAAGATATCTATTATTTTCACGTCGTTGTTTTAATAGCATCAATAGCAACACCTGTAAAATAAAAATTTAGAAGCCTATATGGGGAGGAACGGCATAGGTATATTTCACATTTAATTAGAAGCTCTGACTTGAGAAAAAATGTAAGTGTGGAATTGCCTTATAACCGATGTTGCTATTCTTAATAACGACAACCTTAAGTGAGATGCCATTATTGACCACAACAGCAACAGTATAATACAAACATATATATAGTGGCTCCATCTTCTCCCTCCCTTTTCACTTTATCTTTCTGTCCCTCGACTCCTGATCCCAAAACCCTAATACCCTAAAACCCTAGATCCCACACTTCTCATTCAATATGTTCTCTTTCATATATCCTCATCAATTCCTAAAATCCTAATTCCTAAACCCCAATCCTCATCCCCTTTGATTTCGTCCTCTTGCCATAGCAGCAACAATATAATAATACATACATATATCTCTTCTCCTTCTTTCACTTTATCTTTATGTCCCTCCACCCCCGAACTCAAAATCCTAAAACCCTAGATCCCACACTTCTCATTTAATATGTTTTCTTTCATATCCACATCAATTCCTAAAATCCTCATCCCTAAACCCTAATCCTCATCCCTTCTAATTCCATCCTCTCTCCCTCCACTTTGATTTCAGCGCCGAATCTTCTACAACTCAAAATTAATCCAAAATTGTTGAGCAAATATCAAAGCTTATCCAATAATGTCCCCACTCAGCACCAACAATATCTGGAAATATTTTTTTACAGGCGTCGCTATTGGCAACAACAGTATGAAAATAACATATGTTATTATTGCCAATAGCATGTTATGCTGACGTGTCCAAAAGTGGTAATGTTCCCGCTTTGGGTGCGGATGTCCCAAATTCGATTCTCGGAATGCTCCAATTTCCCCCCATTTTTTGAAATTTTTTTTTAATATTCTTTAATAACTGCTAACGATGAGTAGTTTTTTTTTTTTGTAATGAACCCTACATTGTAAGGGAGATATGTGGAAATAGTGATTTGTTAGTGAGTAATATGGAATACAAAATATTTTTAAATTGAAGTAGCAACTTGGTAGTTCAAAGGTGGAGGGGAAGAAATCGTCCATGCGATCAGATGGAAGGACACAGAGGCAGTGATCAAAATAATTCAGTGTGTCAAACAAAATGGAATATCCTACTAATTTGGTAATTTATATGTGAAATACCTTGGGTTACTACTGTGTATACAGATAGTGATTTGTAGGGAGCAATCCATAATTTCAAAATCTTTTAGTGATCTATGTGCAGAAAGCTCTACTTCGTTTAGCAAATAGTTTTGTTAAGGAAAATTTCCATCTATATTGTAGTTGTGGTTCTTTTCTACGAAAATTTCCTTCCTATAGTGGAGTTGTAGTCGTCCAATAAAACACCACCATTCATCTTGTTTGCCATGTCGAGCAGTCCACATGTTTAGAATATCAAATTATTGAAGAAATCTTATTCATGCATTAGGTGCCAATTTGTTGTATAATTGAAAACCGACAATGTCCACTAAAAACATGTGAATTATTACAATATTATGGGAAGAGAATAAGGCAAAGTGAAATCAAGTTAACACTAAAGCATTTTAAGTATCTTTCAGTAAGTTAGCCTTCAAATGGCTAAAACTTTGTCAAAGAGTAAATACTACTGTCCTCATAAAAAATTATACCCAACAATAATTGTCCTGTAATCAATGTAACAATGATAACCTGGTATCCAAAGCAAAGGTGAGTGCAGAAACTTCAGCCTCAGGAATTTCAACCAAGCAAATGAGAAACACTGTAAACCAAGCCCATTCAATAATATCACAACAAAATAAGAGATGCTTCCATCTTTACCAATTTGTTACAATCTTTGTCAACTGAAATACTTGCCAGTGTGTAGAGTTGGGCAAGTCTCAAGCCTTCCACAAATTTCCCCCCACTTGTATTTACGTAACCTAACCGTGCTTAAAGTAATGAAAGTATATACATTACAAAAGGATTGTCAACAAAGCAACTGAACAGCAAAAAGGTGAGAGTCGATAAAGGTGAGACATTGATAATTCTTACCAGCAGTAGCTCTAGCTCCACAGCAGTAGCTCCAAAGAAGTTAAGATTCAGATGCTGGTTAAAGTGCAAAAGCATGGAAGAATAGGAACTCTTTTAACTAAGTCAGGTCTACATTTCAAGAAATATAAAACTAAGCATTTCTGTTAAACTTTAGACATTGCTTCAGTTTCAATCAGCATTGGTAAAGAGCAACAGATCGGGGGCTGCTGCAGGATCCAACTCCCAATAGCCTCGAAGCTTTCCGTCCCTTTCCCCTGTGAGTTTGAAAGTAGGAATTCGGTGAGAGAACTTGAATCGTTCAGTTAGTGGTATGTTCAGTATTCCGCCTGCCTCTCTTTTCTCCTGTTTAAAAACAGCTCTGTGCCCATTTACCTTCGTTAATACTGAAACTTGGAAACCCAAACTACTAACACCAATAATTTCTGCCACATCAAACTCACAGTTGTCCAGATCTGACAAAGACCATCCCACTCGCCAATTCTTGTAGACAGCCCAGATTTCACCAACACATGGGTGGATAATATAATGGTTCTTTCTCGAGCCTAATTGTGCAGAAACCAAGTGAGAAAATGTGTCCATCGAATCACATATAAAGTTCTCTCGGACAATCTTAAAGGTTCCACAACCAACTGGCAGCTGTTCTGAAATCCATTCTCTCTCATTTTCTTTGTCAGAGTAACCCTCCAGCCATGACACGTGCACTTTAAAGTTCAAGCCGTCCACCTCAACCTTGCTTATCATACCATAATAGTTTGGATATTTGTTTATATCACTATAAAGTGCCCAAATTTGACCCGCTTCAAACTTTTCAATAGTCCTCTCATTTTCAAAGCTATGAAATTCTGCATCAGGATACTCATACCAGTTGGGGCTTGAAGACGGTGTAGCTGCTTTGCTAGTAGCATTAGCATCAACTTTCTCCTCTTCTGTGACAAATTCCTGTTTGGGTGTCATATATTCACTTTTTACATGATTCTCTGATTCAACAGAAGTACTCTCAGATGTACTGGAGTGATTGGCTTTCACTTTAGAATCAATATGCTCTTTGTGGTAAGAAGTATCTATACTTCTCTGCACCTCCTCAAGTGGCTTCTTCCCGTTTACTTCGCAGCTACTCTTATTGCTTTTAGGTGTTGTATCTTTGTTTTCTTCTGACTTAAAATGGAAACCATTGCACGTTGTGTCCAGATCTTCAACCTTTGGCTTAGCACAAGCAAGGCTGACGGAAGGAAACAGCTCCCTGAAGTTGGTGGGTAAAGAGGCACAATCAAGTTCCAAGGAACCTTTCGGAATACCTTCTCTTTCATCTCCTATCAATCTATAAGCAGGAACTTTATGTGAAAACTGAAGTATATTTTTCATTGGTATCTCGAATGGGATTGACCCATTATCTGCATCTTGCACAAACAGGCTCACAAAATCTTGTACTCTAACTAAACGAACAACACTGATCACATCATCCATGAAATCTGAAAGAACTTCTACAATTTCATATTCATACTGCCTATCTCTATCTACACAAAAGCCCCATTTGACATCCCAATTTTTGAACAGTGCCCAGACCTCTCCTTTTCTAGGAACTATGTCATATGAATTTCTCTTGGTACCTTTTCTTAAAGGCATAAGATGGGAGAACATAAGCCGCTCCTGGGTATTTTCCGACTTCCCTAGTTTGAAGTTTCCGCAACCAACAGGCAAACCCGCTTTATACCAAAGAGTTTCAGCTTTACAAGTGGGATCATACTCTAACCAATTGAAGCGCAGCTTGAATTTTTTGCCATAAATCTGCCTAATCAATGCGTAGTATCGAGGCATTGCATCCACATTATCATAAACTGCCCAAATCTGATCAGCTGCAAAGATACTTTCATTTCTTTCCTTTTCGAAGTCGCAGAATTCTGGGTCAGGATAGGAGAAGGGTTCGGGTGAAGCCTCCGAGCTAGAATCAAAACCATCATTAATCTCTGGCTCTTCTTTAGTTTGACACCACCCATTTGGAGAACTTCCAAGAGGTCCCTTGTTCCGCTTGCTACCATTCTTACCTGTAGAAGCAGTAATACCACTAGCTAGAACATTTTTGCCACTGGTGTCCCCTCCCTGTATTTCCACATCAACGTCCTCTGCATCTGATGACGTTCCCATCCTAAACTTTTTGCAGTTTGGACTCCCAAAATCATGGTCACTTTTATCCTCATTGTAGGAAATGTTTTGCTTCGGCCGGGTAGATCTCCTTGGATTACTGCCAGCTGTCCCAGTATTTTGTCGAGAAGGATAAACACCATCAACAATAACATCACTATCACTGCTTTCAGATTCAGTAGATTCCACTGCTGACTTCCTCCCTCGCTTCTGACTTCTGCTGCCAGCTGAAGCCTTTGCTGCTTGCTCATTCTTGCTCGCTTCTTGCAGTTTCACTTTATCAAACTTTAAATCACCAACTTCAACACCTTCCTTTGAGTTGTTACTAGGTCCACCACCCAACTCGGCGTTCAATCCTGGTCTGGAACAAGGTTTTGATGCTGCAGACCCTCCTCGTCGTACATTCCCCATAGTTGAACCAGACCCAAAGTTAGTTTTCTTTCCAGCAGCAAAATGAGCAGGAGGAACTGGTTGAGGAAATCCAGCACGATTCCAAGGTGCTGCAGATGGTGCAGATGGTGCAGGAGGCGCATTTAA
This sequence comes from Hemerocallis citrina, assembly GCA_017893485.1. Classification (NCBI taxonomy): domain Eukaryota; kingdom Viridiplantae; phylum Streptophyta; class Magnoliopsida; order Asparagales; family Asphodelaceae; genus Hemerocallis; species Hemerocallis citrina. Next base: position 160,121,572 of record CM030365.1, read on the forward strand.
ATCATAGGCAACAAAAGGCTTCTTGCAACTCTGACAACGGAGTGCTCTGTTTAATATATCCATATAGTACTGATATCTTATACCACAGGCAGGGCACAAGGTCCAGAAAGTCTGAGCACTCGGTGATCGAGTGGATTGCTGCTGCTGATTTAAACCATTACCATTTACAACTCCAGGTTGCTTATTGGTAAACAAAGTCCTGTTTTGCGGCGGCTGCCGCTGAGTAGGTTGCCTTGCAGAGAAATGCCGGTAGCTAGCTGCTCTTTTCATGTCATGTAGACCACGCTTCGCTTTATCTGTCAGTGTCCTATGAGCCTCTCCGACTAGCTTGAATGCAGCTTCAGCACCTACAAACTTGTTCTTGTCGGGATGGAGTAAAAGAGCTAGCTTCCGAAATTGCTTCTTGATTGTCAACTCATCAGCAGTTTGTCCTACTTGCAGAATTCCATACCAATCCATCTCTCCATTGATTTTATCCCCAGCCGAACAATGCACCTCACAAACAGTCAACATCTGGGACACATTCTCAAGGTCTGGAAAAAGCTGTTGGGCCTTGAGCACAATTTTTCGAGCCCCAGAAAAGTCATCAGTCAGCATCTTCTTCTCAGCAATACTTTTGGCTCTCATAGCTTCTTCCTTGTTGCACTCCATGATGATTTGGATTTCAAAGAAAGGCACCAATTTCACTCAAGTGAAATGCAAAGACAAGACAAAGTTACTCTTTTAATGTTTGCTAATCAGTCATGTGCATACCATGGACATGCAAATAATTCTCCCACAATCTTTAGAGTCTGCTAGAGCAAGGAAATAAACTAATATAGTTTACGAAATCAATCCACCTGCATGATTGTGAGGAAAGAGTTTGTTTAAATGTTATTGGTAAGAAAAAAACTCAGCTTCTGATGAAACTTTTTTGCAAACACCCATTCATGAGTTCACAAAATTACGTATATTCAGCTAAACAAATTAGATATAAAGACAAGAAAAATTAAGGTGAACTCATAGAACCTGTAAGCCTGTAAAGATTGACATAATGCTATTCAATAACAACAGTGTCCAAATTGCAGAGTCGGCTTGTCTGTGTGTGTTTGTCTGTGTGAAGAATCACCTAACCAACCCCATCTTTTCTTACTACAGCAGCAACAGGTGGGTGTAACGGGGAGTCCAAGGAAATTTCCTCCAGGCTCTATGCGAGTGTGTCCAAGGAAATATGCCTCTAGGCTCTACACGAATGTGCGGAAACATATCTCTATACTCTATGTGATTGTATGTCCAAGGAATATGCCTCTAGGCTTTATGCGAGTGTGTAAAGGACCACCCAACCAACCTACTTCAGCAGCAGCTGGGTGTAATGGAAGTTCAAGGAAATATGCCTCTAGGCTCTATGCGAGTGTAACCCCTTTCCTATTACTTCAGCAGCAGGCAGGTGTGATGGGGAGTTTATGGGAGAGAGAGAGAGAGAGTGTCAAAGATCACCTAACCAACCCCATTTCTTCTTCACAAGACCAAGGAAATATGCATTGGCTCTTTGCGAGAGTATGTGTGTGTATGTTTTCGAACCAACCCCATGCAGGTAAGACCAAAGAAATATGTCTTGGCTCTTGTATGTGTGTGTATGTTTTCAAACAATGACCATATATTAAGACGAAAAACAAGTCAAGACGAAAAACAAGTCAAGCAAACGATCACTGGACATAACAGATGAAGGCATCAACCAAGCAATAGTCAGAATTTCCAAATAATCTAACACGGAGACATCAAATGGCAACAGAAGTACCTTAACTAAAATGTCAGCCAAGCTTCAGTCAAGTAATACTAGTTGTACTTATTTTTTTGTACTACCTTGGTAATACAAGAAACATGTATGTAGAGTCACAAAGTAATTAATGAGCGTGGTCTCCACATTGACTCACATGTTTGTTTCTTGTAGCACAAAAGTAATACCAAAAAGAATAGTACACCTAGCATAACACCTACCATAGTTTACACTTTGTCCATCACCCACGCAACACTATTCCGTCACCAAAATGGTAAACTAAAATGGCATAATTACATGGAAGCAGATGAGCTATTAAGAAGCACTGTGTTCCGTTAAAAAAAATGATTTAAAGTTTAGAATACAAGATAATATAGTTTGGTGGCCTTACTGGAAGGATATAAATAATGTAGAATTGGGATGCGAACATGTATGTGGAAACGGAGGTGGTAAGAAGTTTAGGGTTGATGAAAACAGGGACCAATTTACAGTTTTTTTTTCTTCCAAATTTCCATTCGAAGTAATTAAGTGACCATAATATCTAGCTTTCATTGACTCACATAATTAAAATATAACACGTAAATTTCACGTGCTTACCATAATATCTAGCTTTCATTGACTAACATAATTAAAATATAACACGTAAATTTCACGTGCTTACAATCTAGAGGTATATGAGTCACAATATACTGAAACTCTTCCATAACAATGGTAACTATGGTTATACAAGATCTTCTATAACAGAGCCTTTCTTGTCGTAACTACAACAACAACAACAACAAAGCTTTTTTCCCAACTAGTTGGGGTCGGCTACATGAATCCTGGTTTTCCATTCTGCTCGGTTTAGCGCAGTATCTTCTGTAAGGTCACAAGCTATCATATCTTTTTTCACCGTTTCCACTCAAGTAAGTTTAGGTCTTCCCCCTACCCTTAACTCTACCCTCAATACTTATCAAATCACTATTTCTAACGGGGGCACTAATAGGTCTACGTGTGACATATCCAAACCACATGAGACGATTCTCTCTTAACTTATCTTGGATTGGAGCTACCTTTAACATGTCTCATATTATCTCGTTTCTAATTATATCCTTCCTGGTTTAACCACACATCCATCTTAACAAACTTATCTCTGCTACACATTTTTTTGACATGTTGTTTCTTGTCCTTAACTAACAAGTCAAAAAACCTAATAGTCCAATAAATGAACAGTTAAATAAATACCAATTAATTTATTTGACCTTACATCAACAATAAGCAATATCAAAGAAATAACATTTGTAACCGGTTAGGTGCCGCACATTTTTCCTCATAAATTAGCTTGAACAGACAACCCATATAGACAACTGAAGATATATCCACCAATAAGCTTCATGAGAAGCTGCCAAATCATTACTAAGTGGCAGAGTGTAACCAAAAAACTTTGACTTCATTCAGTTCAGTCCAAGTAGCACACTTATCTTACTCGTTACCCAATAACTTGTCATTCTTCATCTTCCATAGCAAAAAATAAGATGTAATTGTCTCTGGACATCGGCAATCAATATTTTCAAACATGCAATAACGGATGCATATATGGCTCCACACTGTTTGGCATACACGTATGAATGCATAAAATACATATATGTCCTTATAATGCAGGAAATATCCCCCCCCCCCACCACCACCACCACAAAACACACCCCCCAACAACACACAAAAACTCAATCCCCAACCCTCTGGCAACAAAGACAAAAAGGAGAAACGGTCGTTTCTCTTTGCTGTTTCCTGTTTTCTCACTCTTCTTCTACTTTCTTCTCAACAAATTCATCCAGACCTTCGTCACTTTTTTATAAAAAACATATAGTTCCTAATAATGTTGTGCAGTTCGAATAAAGGTACGATCTAACCAAACCTTTTGACCTAACTCACACACCCCCTCACATAACCCAATCTCCCTCTGCCAGCAAAGACAAAAAAGGAGAAACGAAAACTTCTCTTTGCTCGTCATTGTTTTCTCACACTGTTCTTCCACTTTCTTCTCAAGGATTTTCATCCACACCTTCCTCGCACTTTTTTGGTGATCTCTATTAATAGGAAAAACACAATAATTTTTCTTTTGCGTAAGGTATGTAATTATTAAGTTCATTATTGTATTCTTCTCTTCCTCTCCTCATCTCCTTTTATACATCTAATATCTTTTCGCCATCTCCTCCTTCCTCTTCTCTTTAGCCTGTATATTATCTCTTCATTTTCTCATCTTTCGTTACCATCCCTATTCAACGTATATGCATCACCAATATCCCTCTTGAAAGTCTGCCATGCAAACTATCAAGATGAATGGACCGAATTGTTATTGTAGCTACAATATACCACATACTACAAAACATATAGGTTGCTTTGAATTTGGTAAAAACAGAATTTACACACCTTTATCAATTACCCAGTCCTTGCTTTGAAAGTCAAAGGGTCAAGTGCACACGGGGGCGAGGGGAACTTATAAATATTTACTAGTAACTTACACGTGCAATGCACGTCTTAATAAATATATATATATATATATATATATATATATATATATATATATATATATATTCAAAGCAAAAATTTTGACGCAGTCTGGCCTTGAACCTGAGACCTCCTTCATATTAGTTATGCACGGGCAATGTACGTAAGTTTGTAGATTTACAAATGAAAACTCCAACTCTCCCATTAATATATACTAGTACAATGTACGTGCAATGCACGTCTAAAAAAAGTAAAGTCATCAAATTAAATGAATATATATTGAATAAGAAAAATATTGTTTATATTTGAATGTTTTGATTTGAGCTAGATGTGCGGTGCAATATTTGTTGGATATAGTTTGGACATGTATTATACGTGTTTATATAGTTACAAAGTTAGGGTTTGTTTGTTACAATCCCCAACTCTCCCATTAAACTAGTATATATATATATATATATAAGCAATGCTCCATTGCAAACGGATCCCGTGCAAACGGGTATGCAAACCACTAAAGTCGTTGTTCAAAACAACGGTTTAGGTTCAAAATAAACGAAGTCGTTGTTCCGAACACCAGCTTCAGTGGTTTGCAATGGAGCATTGCTCTCTCTCTTTCTCTCTATATATATAGAGAGAGAGAGTTGAGGGTGGCTACTCTTAGACGAATCCATGAAGTGGATACTCCAGGTGAAATTGAATGTTTGGGCATCCAAAAAGAAAATCCAACCATTAGATGTGGTATACGCCACATAAACTGCTTCCGTACAAAACATCACAAGTTTTTTAAGTTTTACCCCTACATGAAAGTAAAGTTTGTGTAATAGTAGGTTTATTTATGAAGTGATTCAGTTTATGAACATTTAATGGAGAGGTAAATCTGCTTAAAAAGTTATGAAAGTTTGTACTTGAGTAGTTTTTACTTTTACAAAGTACACCACATCCAACAATTGAGTCTTCTATTCAGAGGCTCTACATTCTAGATAGTTCTAGGTACTTGTAGCCCAAAAGTAGGCCAGATCAACTCTCTCTCAGATAGTCGGATCACAAGTATATATATATATATATATATATATATATATATATATATATATATATATATATATATATATATCTTGTGAGCCCAAGACTCAAATTAGGGTGGAAAGCTATCCGCGGTAGGCACACCCTTTCATATGTACTGTTCATATTATTCTACATGCTAAAATAGTTTGAGGATGTGAGATCAAGTCCTTTGAAACTCATTTGCATATGTATTATGTTCTTACAAAAATCAAGATATTGTAGCCATGTAGCCATCCAATCTGTGACATTTTAACATTCTTAGATTGCTTTAGGTGTAGAACAACACAAAAAATTCATAAGATGTTTACACCATGAATATGAGACTTGGGCTCTCCAACCTTATAGAACTCCATGTTGGAGGCATCCCGTGGATAATCAAACAGTTCATTTTGATCTACACGCCCCTAAACTAGTTCAAGTATGTGATATCAAGTGATTTCATGTTCACTTACACATGCATTAAATCATTTCTACATTTGTGTTTTCTTATAACGACTTGATGCATGGATAAATGGACATGAAATAACTCTGTATCACAAACTTAAACTAGTTGGGCATCTAGATCAATACAGTTTGGACCATAAACGGGATAGGTACAACATAGAGTTCTCACAGCTTAATAGTTTTTGAAAAATATATCCCTATATAAATGAGCTCATGATCTATTATCTAGTGACACATTTAATAAGTGAAATAAGTGACAACCTATTTTACTGGTATACTCTCAAATGCATGATCCACACTCTTCAAAGTGTTCATGCCATAAAACTTAGGAGGGTGAATCACGAAGTCTTAATATGGTTTGTCCATGCATTTAGTTGTTCCATTTGTTTTATTGCTAAAAAATAGTTCATTCCGTAACCACCTGTTACATGGACAAAACAAGTTCGAACTTCGTAATATTTCATCCTCCTATGGGAGCATTTGGTACGCGGGTTGGAGGATTCCCGGGAATGTGAGGGTGGGTATCAAGAATCCCGAAAAATGTTGCATACCGCGTTTGCTATAATACAATGCAATCCCGGGAATGCTCCAGTGTTGTATTTATTCATTCACAAATCCCCTGGTTACAGAGGGGAATCCACAAATCTCGTGGTTTTAAAAAGGAATGCAAACCCTTCCCAACAAAGGATTTTGATTTTCTTGAGAATCCAACATACCTTCCAAAACTATGTTTGTTTCTTACCAAACCAAGTAATTCACAAGAGAATGGAGAATTATCTAGCACATTATTGCATCTGCGTACCAAACGCCCCCTTCGTTTTATAACAGTTAGATCATAATAAATGATATGGATCATACATTTGAGGGGATGAGATATGTGAAGTACGATTTCACTTATCATTGTCACGTACTAGATCATGACCCTTGACCCTATATGTATAGAGAAAGCCTATAACCAAGTTTGCTACACCTGTGGAGAAAGTCATAAAGTGTCCCTCATTTATTAGAAAAAGGAAGGACATGAGTGGTGGTCATAACTAAGCCCTGCTAAATTAAAGTGGTCCTATGTGTCACGAGATATTGACCCAAATATCTAATTTTTTCATCCCGGGTACAGAAAAATGTGAAGTTGCATTTATTGATCTCTATTCAACCCTTCCCTCATTTTTCTACTTTTTTCCATTTACAACTGCTCGATGTAGGACAATTCCAACCCCATTTCTCACTATTAGAAAATCTATCCGAATGTGTTATTATGATAAATTGCTTCTCTAGATCTTGTCTCTTAACATTTTTGGAAATGTTAATACTTCAAAATGCCATGACATAGTAAGTTTATTGCAAGCCTATTCAACTAAAAAAGCCCAAGGACAAGGAGTTATCAACTGGATATGGCCAATGTTAAAATTATTTTCATGGGATCATTCATTTAAATCAAATTCTACCACAATAAAATTCAGAATGCACTTTATTCTCATGGAATCTTCTTCTGGTTCTTCTAAATACCCAAAGACTAATAGGGTTTGGTTCTACGAACATTGTTATGCCTCCATTTTATTTTTTTTCTTGCTTGAATTATCTGCTTTATTTATTTATTGCTAGAGAGAGATTTTGAGGAGAAGACGAAGGAGGGAGAGAGAAATGAGGAAAGTATAATATCTGACTTTACGCACTTTTTTCAAGTTGTTATTAACAAGTAAGTCTCGAAACTATCACAAGAAACTGGCTTAACGGATGAGATATTTAAGTGAACTAACATAATTAGAAAAGGACAATGACTACCCCTAGTTTACATGTAAAGGTATAAGTGGTCTTTCTCCACAAGGTATAACCAAAGTCTAAAGAATTGGTCGGATCGGATTGGTTTTAGAGAAAGGGGTCCAATCCTCCTCGAAAATATCTGGATCTGTGATCCAAATCAAGGATTGGCCAAGGTGGACATGGAATTGGTCGGATCCCGATCCAAGACGATAGCTTTTTAATTAATCAATTAATTTTGAAATATTATTTTTTTAAATATATTTAATGAAATAAATTATTTAAATTTTAGTTTTGAAAAACATTGTATACCCGAAACTACCGAGTTAGCTAAACCAAAAAACTTTGCAACCCAATAACAAGGTCTGGAACCTTGGTTATATTCAACTTTGTAATAACCTATGAGCATTAAAGTCTTGCCTATATATATATCAAATTCCTGGTTGAAAGGAAAAACACGAAACCAACTGACAATATGTATGTGTGTATATATATACCAACAGACTATAGATTTGGTATGTGACATTAAACGTGAATTATGAATATATAAATGGGTGTGGATGCGACATTAAATCTCAATAATGAATATAAAGATGGGTGTGGATTGTTTACGATTTATTTATATTTTGAATATGTTATCTCTGAGTTTTAAGGTATGCTTATTTAATTAATGACATTACACTTGATATTTCATGTGTCAACTTGTTTTTCAAAACTTAAGATCCACTTGATCATATACTTCAAAAAGGATACATCATTTTTTTAATTTTTTTCACACACACGAGATTTTTTCGATTTAATCCCCGGAACTAATTGGTCTAAGAGCAATTAACAATTAATTAGTTAATCAGAAAATAATCGGGGATTAAATCGGAAAATCGTATATATATATATATATATATATATATATATATATATATATATATATATATATATATGGGTAAAAGGGATATGAGCAACTTGCTCATTTAGTAAATGAGCAAGTGATTATGTGGCATGCATGTGATACATTGGACAACTAACCATTTTAAGAATTTTCCAATCACATGCATGCCACATCATCAATTGCTTATTTACTAAATGAGCAAGTTGCTCATACCCCTTTTTCCCTATATATATATATAGAGAGAGAGAGAGAGAGACCTTCTGTTGTGCACTCACCATGGTGTGCACTCGGCCTTCAGGTCATCGCATGGATGATCCAAACCGTTCACATTGATCTACACGTATAAATTAGTCTAAATATGTAAAATCAAGTCATTTGAAATTTATTTGCCTATGGATTGAGGTGTTACAAAATCCTATGGCTGATTATCGTTTTTTATAATGACATGATGGATGGGCAGGTGTTACAAAATTGTATGGCTGATGACATGATGGATGGGCAAATGAATTTCCAATGACTTGATTTTACATATTTAGACTAATTTAAACGTGTAAATCAATGTGAACGGTTTGGATCATCCATGCGATGGCCCGAAAGCCGAGTGCACATGGAGTGCACACCATGGCGAGTGCACAACGGAAGCTCTCTCTCTCTCTCTCTCTATCTATATAATAAAACACAAAGAAAGCTATCAAGTGGCTCTCCTTCAATCCCCCCAAAAATTAAAGATCCAGATCTAATCTCACAAAACATATTTTCCCTCCAAAAATTTCCCCCAAAACTCAAATTCAAATCCCCCACCCAAAACAACTCCTATATTTATTATTTTTTCCCCCTCTCTCTCCCTCCCTATTCTATTCAAAAAATTAAGAAAATAAAAATTTAAAAAATTTTAAAATACTAAAATATTTTTAAAAATTAAAATATTAAAAAATTTAAAAATTTAAAAATTTAAAAACTTTAAAAATAATTCAAAAAAATTATATAATATGTTTTTTGCTCTATGTTTGCTACTCCAATTAATTTGCCGGACATCCAAAACTATTTTATATGATCAAACAAGGTGCACCATTCCGAAGACGTGTCGTAGGCACGTGTCAACGGGCAAACCTAGTATATATATGGAAAAAGGGGTATGAGCAACTTGCTCATTTAGTAAATAAACAATTAATGATGTGGCATACATGTGATTGGAAAGGCCTTAAAAGGGTTAGTTGTCCAATGTATCATATGCATGCCACATAATCAATTGCTCATTTACTAAATGAGTAAGTTGCTCATATCCCTTTTACCCATATATATATATATATATATATATATATATATAAAGAGAGAGAGAATAAGGAAGCTAGTGTGTCGCTCTAGTCAACTTAGCTAAGAAGACGTCTCAAAATTCATATCTCGACCATCTAAAATGAAAATCCACATTGTTGGATATCTACATCACAAAAACTATTTGCGAACAGAAATTCCATTTGAACTCAATAACTTGTAACCGCTCATCATGCAACAAATTGTAACCGCTCGTCATGCGACCTAAAAATGAACTAATTTTAGTCCCTTAATAAAATGTCGACTTTTTGGTAGCATGATAAGCGGTTAAAACTCTTCGAATACTCCTCAAATTTTTTGCACGTGTAATTTTTTAAGATGTGGATCACCTCTAACAATGTGGATTTTCAATTTGGGTAGTTGGGATATGAATTTTGAGATGTATTTGTAGCTAAGTTGGCTAGGATGACACACTGACCCCTTATTCTCACACAGACACACAAATTTTATATATATATATATATATGAAGGGAAATCTTCAAGCGAGGTCAGAGCTCCTAATAAGATGGGAGAACCCAGAGCTCTCCTTCATAGTAGAGACATCATATGACTGATCTGCATCGTTTATCTAAGAATGAAGAATCAAGACTTTTGAAATATGTTTGCCCTTGCAACTAAAGCGTTCAAAATAGTACAACTGAAATATCCTTACTATTTATAATGATATGATGCAAGGGCAAAGGAAGTTCAGATGACTTGATATCACATGATTGGACTATGTTAAATATTTTGGACAAGATGAACATTTTAGAACGTTCCTAGGCTGGCCCCACCATGGCAATCTCTCCCACCTTAGGGAGACTCCAACATATATATAAATATATATATAGAAGGATATAAATCCCATGAAACATATATATATATATATATATATATATATATATATATAGAGAGAGAGAGAGAGAGAGAGAGAGAGAGGCACCTTCTATTGTGCACTAAGCCGCCGTATGCACTCGGCCTTCCCACCTTCGTATTGACGATCCAAACCGTTCACATTGATCTACACATCTAAACTAGTCTACATATGTAAAATCAAATCATTTGAAATTCATTTGCCCATCCATTGAAGTGCAACAAAATTGTATGGCTGAAAATCGTTGTTTTTTAGTCACATAATGGATGGGCAAATGAATTTCAAATGATTTGATTTTACATATGTAGACTAATTTAGATGTGTAGATCAATGTGAACGGTTTGGATCGTCAATATGAAGGCGGGAAGGGCGAGTGCACACGGCAGCCTAGTGCACAACGGAAGGGGACTATATATATATATATATATATATATATATATATAGAAGGATAAAAATCCCATGAAACAATAGTCAAAAGATCTAGATATTTAGCAAAAGAAAGAAGCATAATCACACAAGCATAGAAATATATGAACATAATTAAATCCATTTTTATATATATAGAAGGATAAAAATCCCATGAAACAATAGTCAAAAGATCTAGATATTTAGCAAAAGAAAGAAGCATAATCACACAAGCATAGAAATATATGAACATAATTAAATCCATTTTTCAACGAAATGAGCTCAAATAGGAGCAAAATAATCCACAATCAATTTTACAAGTTAGTAATAATTGATTTCAACTTGAATTCCACCCTCGAATATGCGGCCAAGGAGAAAGTGACCAATAGAGAGATGTGTCGATGTATTGAAAATAGTTGATGTACATATAGAAAGTAGCATATAAAAGTTTGGGGTATTTTTTATCAACAACCAGGAAACTCTACTAATTTGATATAACCCCAAAATTTGGATATTTTGATCATCTGATATGAACCCCTTAAAAAGTAAACTTATATGAGATACACCTTTGCAAGGATGAAATTCCCTCAAGAACAGGTATTAGATGAGGGTACAAGATCAAATTTCGAATATGTATGATACAGCATAAAATTTAATCAGACTATATGAAAATGTCCAATTTTGGGGATTACATCAGATCAGGCAGTGCATGAGTGCCCGTATGTGCACCGATAAGTAGATGGTTGATAGAATGAGAAAAATAAAGAGTTGAGACCTATAAAACATTACAGTGATCAAAATAAAAAGGTCCTAAATGGTGGAAGAGTTTTTTCTTAAAAGTAGTTTACCCAAGACTTAAGAACAAGATGTTTAAACCTTAATCAGGATTAAAGCCCTTATTGAAATTTAATTTAATAGCAATAGTGGAGAAGTTAGAGACTTACACTGTATCATCATATGCTTACCTAGCAATACTACAGAGAAAAAGGTAGCATGCAAAGTAAGTTATAAAATTATAGACAACCAATATGCCATACTGTGGAGGACAAATGCCATGGCAATATATCAATCGGATATCTGAAGATGTGCAAGGATCAACATTAATATAGGTGAGGCTACATTGCCTCGCATGTGGTATGGAGCAATTAATTTCAACGAGGCAAGCACCTTATTATTGCCCACACTGCCTCGGTTGAGGCATGAGGCGACTGAAACCCATTCCTTAAACCCCAAACTTGAATTTTTACACTCAAAGCTAAAACCCAAAACGTCAAGGACCCAGTTCTGTTAATACCATCGGAAACTGGAAGAAAAAGGTAACCATAATTTTACACACATATCCAGTCTTTTTCTTCCCACTTTTTGTGGCTGCCCATTCTTGCTCCAACCTCCAGCCTCCAAGACTCGTGATCAGGTATTTTTGAATTTTTATTTTTTCCCAGCATTCTTTTTCTTTGCATTGTGCTTTATTTTCGGCTTCTTCTAACTCTTCTTATATTTATAAGATTTTGTAGTTATTGTCTACATTTTTTTCATTTTTTATTTTTTGGCTTTTCTTCTTCTTCTCCTTCTTTGTCCTATGTTTCTCTTGTTGTTCTGAGTTTATGTAGATTTTAATTCTTCCACTCTTTATATTTCAGAGGTGATCGCCTTGTAGGATAGCCGCATGCACCATAGGTTTTATGGAACTCTTTGGCCCCCGAAATGTAGAGATCCAGCTTTCATGTGATTCATAGGGTTCAGCAATAAAGTTGATGACACGTATACGTAAACTCTGACAGAGTAATTTGACAAACAGATTTTACTATATGGAGGTCTATAATGGAAGTACTTTTCCAATTTAAACAAAGCAAAAAACTATCTACATTTTTTTGTTATTTAGGAACACTCAGGATAAGATCAACTAATGATGTAACTGAGTTTTAGATAGTGTTCTAAAAGTCACTAGGCAGTAGTCGGCCGGCCGATGGGGGCCTAGCGCCTAGACCTCGTAAGCAGGGGCCTAGGCGGCTAGGCGCTAGGCAATTTTTTATTATATTTTCAATATATTTATAAGAAAATATAATATTGCATAAAATACAAGATATATATAATACTACAAAAATAACTCAAAATGATCATAAATGGGAATTAGCTCAATGGTAGAGCACTCGTTTTGCATATTGCCCATTATCAAGATTCCGATGGAAGAGGGGCGATTGATTTGAGATTTTGACGATTTGGGAAAATCATGAGCGACTTTGGGGATTTCTGATTTAGGAATTTGGGTTTTTTTGGGAAAAGAGAGAGGGGCACGGGGGTCAGGGGCTTTGAAAATGTGGAGATTTAAGTGAACTAGTTCACTTAACACACAAAAACCAACCCGCCAAGGGTGGCAAACCAATTTTTTAAAAGGCCCAGGCCCTAGGCAAAGTTGGCTGGAGACGGCCTAGCGCCTAGGCAGGGCCTATGCGACCACCTAGGGGGATTTTTGGAACACCGGTTTCAGAAAAGAAATAAATGCAATTAAGAATGACAAAGATAAATAACCTAAGGATGTAAACAATGGAAGAATTAGTTCATGTGAAAAGATATAATCAGTAGTAATCTTATGTCAAGGATCAACTTTAACTGTAGTAATCTTACGTCAAGGATCAACTTTAAGTGTACTAATCTTACGTAAAGGATCAACTTTAACTCGCTTCTCTTTAAATTAAGTTACTACGCATATACAAGAAAAGGTTAACTCGAGAAGTAGTTTTCAAACACCCTATAACGTCAAATACAAGTAAATGCTACAAAACAGCTGAAGCTAATTAATCTGTGTCCATCAACATCTCGGCCAATAAAACGATAACATGGACAATAGTGCTTCCCAATATGAGAATGTCGATGCATGAGTGGCAACAAAGTTAAACATAAAATAAGAAATCACAAATGGGTATCACATAGGAAGTTGGAAAAAGCTTCAAATGAGGAAAATACAAAGCACAAACATCGAACATGGTTTTCACATGTGCAATGAAGGTTGTGTGTGTTCCACAATTACAATTGATAGAAATCAGATGTTAGTTAATAGAATCTAAGGGCCACAGGACCAAAAAGGATGGAATCATCCATTAAAACAAGTATAAAGGAATCCCTACTATTACATCTGGTGAGTTGGGGCTGTAGTTTTGTGGACAACCACCAACTTCTGAATTCCGACTACACATTTAAAGTTCCAATTTATGTCAACTCAACCGTCCGCTTTAACTTAAAGATAGAAAAATAAAATCTCATGCAAACATTCCACATGCTAAATAACAAGTATATTGAATGCTAACTTACAAAAGGACGAGAACCAAAATTACACACACCACAAATATTTGTAACAAACTACACCACTTCTCAAACACACATGTAAACTTCTCGTAACAGTCAAATAAATTAAAGCATACGAATTGAATCAAAATGCAGATCAACAAGAACAAAGCACATACCCAAGTCAACAACCAATTGCCCAAAATGCGCCCCACTCTCTACTCCAATAACTGTGCAAAAAGAGAAATCAACTAATTAAGAACTAAAATAACTCCACTATCTAAAGCAATTACTTCAAAATCAAATCAATAACCAAACAAACTCATTTCAACTACAAAGTCAGAACCCTACCAACATTCAAACACTTATTACCAAAAATAGAAACCCTAGATTAGTCAATCGTAGTCGAAACCCTAATCGAACAAAGTACAGAAAGCTAAAGTAAACCCTAATCGAACGGAGCGGAAAAGGAGAGTTCGAAACCCTTGATAGGAATGGTGGGGAAAACGAAACCCTAGGATGAGTGGCAAAGGGGTAGACAAGAACGAGGAGAGAGAGAGAGAGCAGTGGCTTACTGTGTACTTTGGGGATATTGACGGCGGTTTTAGAGAGAGAAAGAGGAGAGAGAGAGAGAACGGAGCACCGCCGAGAAGCAGCGGGACGCAATTATTGAAACAAGGGGGCGTTTAAAAGACAAAACTACTGCCCCGACTTTTGCACGTTTTTTAACAGCCTCTGATTTGGCAGTTACAACCCTAGACTTGTTGTTGATTGCATTTAGTATGAGTCGAAGGGTGGGGTCTTGTTTGGTTGTGTGAAATCGATGGACTCTGTAGGGGTGTACAGCTATTATCCAAACCGACCAATCCGAACCAATCCAATTTGAACCAACCAGTTTTAACCGAACCAATTAGAAGGTTTGGATTGGCTCGGTTCTTGATCTTCAATAACTAACTGGACCGGTTCGGTTGTTGGATGAGGCTTTCAAATAACCGATGAAACCGAACCGACCGTACCTTTATGCATTAGTCTATAAAAAATCTAGTTCTCCTTTAATTTCTTGAATATACAAACAGTCATTTCTCATTTTTTTGGAGACTCAAACAATCTTCTTTAATTTTTTTACTACAAACCGAGCAGTTGTTCTACCTATGTTTTGATTCTTCATAATCATGTGTATTATGTTGTTGAGAAATGCTTGATTTACAGTGTGGCCCAGCTGAATAGATAACATTTAGTAGCTACTTTAATCAAGTCAAGCAAAAATTGTTATCTAAATCTTTTTTATTGTACCCAAAATTCAATTAGCTATGATTATTGATGTTTCTTTTATGAAAATAAACTAAGATTACAGAAGTATGCATGTGAAAAAGCAATGTATCTCACCCATTTAAACGTCATCTCAAACAATTAGTGTAAAATTCATTAGCAACTTGCGGTTTTATGAATCTTCATTTTAAATTCATTTCTGAACAATACATAGCAGGTTGTTTCTTAAGTTTGATTGAAGTTAATCATTTAAATTTCAACGAAATTATGAATGATGTTAGAGGTGAAAAGTAGCACGCCAAACCGACCATCCAATATAATCCGAACCGAGCTTAATCGTCTTGGATGGAAACCAATTCAATTAAGGCTTGTATTGGTTGCGGATAAGAAAATTAAAAAACCGATCTTCTTTAGATCGGTAGTGGATGGTTCATATTAGGTCGGATATCGACCGATGCCCACCCCTAGACGTTTGTATGAAAGTAGTAAGATAGGTGGAGGATGTTTAGGGGTGGCATTCAGGCCTACCGGGCCGGGCCGAGCCGGGCCGGACCATAGCCCGGCAGGTTTGACCCGATCTCGGGCTTTGGCGGGCTAGGTCACCAAAGATCTTAGGTCGGGCCGAATGGGAAATATTGAGGCCCGGCCCCGGCCCTTGGCCCCTACCTCGGGGGCTGGGCCGTGCCGATTTTATTTCTAGAAAAAAATTTACAAAGATAAAAGATAACAAATTATAGATAAAAGAAAATTTATTTTTAACATATAGATAAAAGAGATATTCATAAATTAAATTGTTTTTATGAATTACAATGTTTAATATGTAATCAAATATTAAATTAGTAAAATTTCATTTCATAGAAAATATATTTAAGTTACAATACAAGGGAAATATTTGTATTTAGAGATCGAGATGGCCTCTATTTAGATTGAAGAGAAGGCAATGGACTATTGTCATGCACTTCTACTTAACCTAAATATAGAAACTCATCCCCCTAATTTTTCCCAATTATTTACAATACATTATATAAATTACATTCTACTTGTCACACCTCGCTTCCCAAAACACGGAATACGAGTGCGTAACGTAGGCTCAGCGAATGATGTAAACACCATCCATAAGATGTACCAGTCTAACTCAACAATATGAAATAACAATCACAACCACGCAAGGAGATATAATCACATAAATAAAAATCAACTTCAATAATAAATGAGATAATCCAAATAATAATATCCAACATCTAGGATAAAAACAAACTCCGAGTCATAAAAACCCAAAACAAAGTATAATGTCAACGACAATATTCAAAGGGAAAATAGCATAAAATAATTCAAGCAATCTATTATTGGACTCCATCTTCTAGAATCGTTGCTCACCAATTCCTTCTGGTAGTGATCCTTCAATACTTGTAAACTCGTAATCTAAAAGAAAGAAAAATAATGTCCTTAGAACAAGTCATGGACAGCAAGTAGAGAAAACAGGGAATAATAGGAACATGGTACATCAAAAGAAAAGAGACGGGATCAAAGTCAATAACAAAGTCAAAGATTGCCAATAGTGTCAAGAGTCTATGTTTAATCATGCATTTAATTAATAGTTTCAACTCAAGTCCAATGTTGATGACAGTATACGGGATCAAGCATGAAATTTCAAGTGCAGTTATTAATCATTTTATTAGCCTATTTAGTGTATGTACTACTGCGTCCCATATGTTCCATACCACAGGTTCAGTGCAAGTAAACAAGTGAACGTTTTAGACTGATGGTGAACTCAACAGATCATGTACTCGACCCAGTAATCGGGAATTTATGGGATATACGAGAATTACGGGAATTTACGAAATTTACAGGATTTACGGGAATCAGCTGGCAAGGGACCCCTACCGAATACAATCTCCGATTGTTCACTACCAAGTCAACCCATAATACCCCAACTTTTTATTAGTTTATTTTCATCCTATGTGAGCATGCAAGAAGGTGTCAAGGTTGTATCATGCTAGGTGTGACTAATTTAACTTATTTCATGCAAAGCAATGAGCAAACATATTAATTATACACAAATGATACAATCTGGACAACATGACATTGCTGTACAAAAACACAGATTACCACTACTGCAAAAAGGCAAATCTAGATCCGTAAAAAATTATAGAAACTAGACTCTCTGCTGGTTCCAGAAAATATATATACGATATATAAAAATTACAGAAACTTGGGTGAAAATCCTATTCTTTTCAGATTTTATGTTCAGGTAGCAGGTTATAGATTGTATTCACATATATGTTTTAGGTCAGAAAACTCATCAATTAAATCTACAAAAATTCAGGGTAATTCCTACGCATGTCTAGTCTCAGCCAAATTTATTTCGTATTTTTATTTTACTGTTATCATGTTTTATTTAATTATGAAACAGAAAAATATGCATGAATTTGTGAATCTGAAAATTTCGACACAGTTGTACTAAAATTCTAATATCTAACAGATTATAACTCGGAATTCAAATCCATCAAAAGTTTTGAATAATAGACTTATGGGGCTATAATTCATGTTCAGAAAGTTTTTTCAAATTACAATAGCAACATGGTTGAAAATCTGATACAAAAAGAACCAAGCTGCTGGCCAGAAGATAATTTAATACGAATAGGCAATAATCTCATCATACAAACTTGTAGTTCATGCTAATCAATAATTAAAGTGATGCTAGATTTTTAACATGCATAATTCCAGTTTTAAGATGTAATTCACAAGCATGGTAATCAATTCATTAAATCAAATTCAATCGAACATATTCAATTCATCAAACAATTTCTATAACATGGATCTAGTTATTTTTCATGTAAACATGCATATGCAATGTGCAAAAAGGACTAGGTTTTAGACCAAAGATGTAGGCACGATGTTAAGCATATATTGGGTTAGCTCGTGTAAATCCTCAATATACTTAACAAAATTCGAATAGCAATATGATAAAAAGGACTGGGATCTACTTGGGAGATCAAGGAATCTTGAACAAAATAATAAATTAGTTCAAGAAGAGACTTGCCTTTTAGACGGTGAATTTGAATATATAGAATAACGAGATGAGAATCCCGGGTGACGAAACCATGAACGGAACACAGAGGCACGTGCGAGCTACGTGCAAACACACACACAGCAACTCAATCCCACACACAAAACAACAATGCAGCAATCTCAATTCCTGGATCTTCTTCACAAACACCAAACAGCAACGGCCAAGGAAGAAATAACGGCGGTAGGGAACGACGAATGTGGTGAACTCGAGGGTGATCGGGGGGTGCTGACGGTGGGGCGCTAGCGGTCGGGAAGCGACGACAGTGAGGAGGGACGACGGCTTGATCGATGCTCTGTTTCTCGACGAAATAGATGGGAAGCAGGATGGCAGGGATTCGGAGCTCTGGGTGTCGATGACGAGGATGAGGGGATCTTCGGTGGTTGCAAGGACAGCGGAGGGGATCGAGGTAGGCGGAAGGCAATGAGGGATCGATGGTGGATGGGTTCAGCGGAGGCAAGGCGATGGGTTCGGTTGGCGGTTGGATGATGCAGGGGGTCGAAGCTTGGGTGAGGACGGGAAGGCGAGGGTGGTTGGATGAGCGGTGGTGACGAGGGTGGTCGGGGAACGGGAAGGCGAAGACGGGGACTTGGGCGGTGATGGGAAACAGAGAGTCGGGAGCGAGAGCGGCGGGTTTGGAGAGATAGAGATTAGATATTAGGGTAATTAATAATCAGGGTTAATGGGGGTATTTATAGGATAATTAAGATATATGGTTTTGGGTTGTGGGTTAAGGTTTAGGCTCCAAAAATAGATGAATAAATAGAAGACGATGAGATCGACATATAGCGGATCAACTCAAACTCAAAACACAAGGAGCAAAATTTGTAGTGAGCCAAAAATAGCAGAATTCAAGCCAAAAGAGTACTAAACGATCAAAAGAGAATAATTGAGCTCAAAGAAAAGCAAGATTTATTATTCAAATAAAATCCGGATACAATAATAGGGAAAAAGAAAAATGAAATATAATAATATCCAAAGCAGAAAAAATAGGGGTTACACTACTAGTCTATCATTCATCGCTACTTGTTGATCTGTTTTGTGCTTCTTATAAATCTTGGGTCCTCTCTTCCGCTGTCATCCAATCTTTGGCGCATACTAACATCTCCAAATTCTTTGATGTCAAGCGATTCCTATTCGGGCTCATAATCCTGGCACCAAGAAAAAAAATACTTTCTGATGCAACGGTTAACATCAGTACAGTTAGCAAATCTTTAGCCATGCGAGAAAGAATACTAAAAATATTTTCATTAGTTTTCCAAAAAGAAAACACATCTACTACATCTTCAATGGGAGGTTGTGCATTATACAAATTCAACTCATTTGGTAAATTGGTTCTTGGTTTTTTTGATTTTATGAGATTTAAAACATTACTAGCAGTAAGACCATTTTCGTTTGATAATATAGAAGAAGAAGAAGAAGAACTAACATTTGGTGTTTATGTAGTGTTAGATGAATAAAGTCTATCGTAACTATCATATAAACTAGTCAAAACATTTTCAAATTTTGTAGTGAAAACAACATGATCAAAATCTTGTATTTCTTCTTGTGAAGCATAAGTATAAAAAATCTTAATTAAATTTTTTGTGCTCTAACTTAATCATGGGATTCATTACACTAGCAACACAATAAACATAGGAAGTGGGTGAAAATATTTTAAAATTTTAATATAAGCGGCATAAACCATTTCTCCAATAAAATGCTCATTTATCAAATCTTTAATTATTGTCATCACAATGAAAATTGCAAGTAAAATACCACTAAATGTAGATGTATATGTTTTTAAATTTTGTAAAGCAGCTTCATTAAAATGTTCTAAAAATTTGTACAAACTATCGGCAAAAAATTAAAAATTATCATCTAACATATAATCTTGCATATCCATTGCAACACAAAATTCTCTAAGATTAAAACGATATTGAAGAACAACACCTAATAAATCAAAAGTAGAATTCTAACGATGTCTAGCATCTTTAGGAAAATACAATTCTCCTAAGTTGACACCAATCATGAAAAACTTGATATATTGGACTACTCAACATAATAAAATAAACACAATTTCTCATTGCCTCAATTTTATCGTATCCATATTTTAGTGCATCTTGTACACAAAGATTTAAAATATGACAAGCACACCTAACATGAAAAATTTTCGGTTCTATAGGATTTAGTGTAATTATCAAACTAGCAATTGTCGTAGTATTATTAGAGGCGTTATCAAAACCAATAGCAGAGACTTTATCAAAAATACCAAAATTATTATATGCTTCCATGATGTGCATGGCAATTATTTCATCTTTATGTGGGTACCTAACAAATCCGAATGAAATTATCATCTTTTGAAGTAGCCAATCGGAATCTATCTAATGGCATGTTACACACATCACTGGTACGCCGTTCACTCCTACCCACCCATACGATGTCAAAGAAACTCTAGTGTTTAGTGATGTTAGTGTTGCTACTAAAAAATTCTTAGTCTCATTGTAAACTAATTTACAATCACCCTTAACTACATTCCAAGGAATTTTTTTATAATGGGGGTTTAATATGGTTTGTGCAAAAGTCTCTACATTCCTACTTTCACCAAAAGAATAAGGTAATTCATCTCTAATTACTAACTTAGTCATTTCTCTACGAACGATATTGTGATCGTAGCTATGACAATCTATTTGACCGGTCTTATGGTGTATTTTTTGTTGTATAAGATTGTCTTTAGAAAATTTGGGTTGACATTTATTTAAGTGACGGTGAAGTGTACCTGTTTCCGATCCTAGTTTAAACTTATAGGGTGTTTGACACTTCTTACAAATTTTTAGTCCTACATTCTTATCATTTTGTTAAGGGACATAGTCAAAATATTTGTGTACTTCGGATGTGTTCCCTCTTGTTTTACGGGATTGAGAAGGGCCTTGTTCCGATGGTTGTGGTTCTTTATCTTCTACTTCTACTTGATCCGTGTATGTTTCATGAAAATCGGGAATACTATCATAATTCATAAGTGTTTCTTCACTATGTACATATGAAATTGGAATGGAAGGAATGCAAAGACTACTAGTGGACTCTTGGCTACTATGTCTACCACGTGATCGGTTAGATGTCATCTGAACTAGTGTATGTTATAAAAATTAAAGTGTATGTTCTAAAAATTAATTGTAGTGTATATTTTAAAAATTATTTGTAGTGTATGTTTTAAAATTTTAATTCTACATAACAAGTCAAGATAGATAAACTAGTGTATGCTATAGAAAATGTTTCTACAAAGCAAATAAAGTTAAATAAATTTCTACTATAAACCGGTGTATGTTAATAAAAAAAATTCTAAACAAAAAGTGCAAATCTATATAATAAAACACAAAGAAAGCTATCAAGTGGCTCTCCTTTAATCCCCCAAAAATCAAAGGCCCATATCTAACCTCACAAAACACATTTTTCCTCCCAAAATTTCAAACCCCAAAACTGAAATTCAACCCCCCCCCCAAAAAAAAACAACTCATTTATTTATTTAATTATTTCTCTCTCTCTCTCTCTCTCTCTCTCTCTTTCTCTCTCTATTTACTCAGAAATTTAGATTTTCAGATTTCAGGTTTGTAAATTTTCAGATTTTTTATGTTTTTTTCCTCATGTTATATTGGAAATAGCAAATATCTTTTCAATAGTTAAATCTCATCATTTTCCACCCTCAAAGTTCTAAGAAGTTGAATTTTATACCCTCATTTATAATTATTTTTCAACATATACTAATTAAAACATGGACTTTTATTTACAACTAATTATTGTCATACTATTCAAACTTGAGCTACATAATTGTAGTTTTACTGTTTACAAGGCTTTTCATATGTTGTATTGTTCCGAAGACATGCCGTAGGCACGTGCCCATCGGCAAATCTAGTATTTCAATAAAACAACAACAATTAAATAAATAATTTATTTTATGTTTACCAAGTTTTAAAAAAATCTAAAAAGAAGAAGAAGAAGAAGAAGAAGAAGTACAAGAAAACCCAATCTAATTAAGAAAAATAAATGAGAACAAACAACAATGCTAATTCTAAAAATTCTACAAATACAAAAATACCGTATGAGTGTAGAATGTAGATTGAAGAATGAAGGTAGAGAGAGTTGAAAGCTTGTAGTGTTCTTGTTGATGTTGTTGATTATTGTTGATGTTGTTGATGTTGAACCTTGTAAGAGAGTAGTTAAATGTTGTTGATTGTTGTTGATTTATTGAGAAAGATGAGAGATAGTAGAGTGAGTTGAGTGAATTTGTGAAGAAAATTGAATGAAATGAGGTTGTATATATAGAATATGTATATTTTGAATTTTCCAAAATACCCCCAAAAACTAGCTAGTATAGATCTATTGTGAGGTATTTCAGTAATTATACAAGCACATTTTTTAAAAAGAAAATTCTAAAAAAAACCCAGGGTAACAGTTGGCCTGCGGGTCGGCCCGGACTGACCCGGGCTGGCTCATCCGGGTCTGAGCGGGCCGGGCTGCTGGCGGGTCGGGCAATGTTGGGTGGGCCGGGCCGGTCTCGGGCTAGCCCGACCTGAATGCCATCCCTAAGGATGTCATTTTACACGAATTGGGTACTTGGTTAGGGTAATGCTACATCTACAATTTTTTCTTACAATCTTAGGTAGCACAATTTTATCGAAATGTATTATAGAGTAGGTTATAGTGGGTTATACATATCTCCAATAAAATTGTGTCACCTAAGATTGTAAAATTGTAAATGTTGTAGCTGTAGAATTATCCAATTGGTTATGGCGTGTAGTTGGTGTGTAGTTGGTGTTAAGAAATGGAAAGAAAACTTATTTGCATTGGTTGTGTAGGATGGCTCTGTAGGTACAGTTGATTAAGATTAGAAGATAAAATGTTTTCTTTATTGTGTATGGTCATAAGATTTGATACGTGATTGTATATTTTTTTCAAAAACAACTATAACATTACTATTACATTAATTTATAATAAGATTGTCACGTTTTAAATGATAGTAGTGGATAATTTTAAAATTTTGGTTTATATAAACAATTTTTCAAGCATTTACAGAGCACGAAAACAACAACAATAACAAATATAATTTTGTGTCAGGATAATTATTGAAGGTCGGAAAAAATAAAGCAGCATCAAATCAAATAATAAAATTTGGTTAAAATATTCAATATCAACTTTTCATATATGTCTACTATTTTAATGAGGGTTGGGGTTTGAAATCAAATAAACCCTAATTTTGAAACCAAACAAACACAAGCAATACGCGTCCAAACTAAATCCAACAAATATAAATGTGTACCGCACGTGTCACCCAAATCAAAACATTCAAATACGTTCTCTCCCCTCCGCGTCTTTTCCTCTCCCTCCTGTCTCGTCGATGCCACTCTCCCTCGCTGCCTCGTCACTTGATACCCAAACTCTAAGCCCTAACCCCCAAACCGACTTTAATCCTTAGCACCCAAATTCCCTCCCTTCCAAAACCCCCAATTAATTTTGATCATCATCCCCCCAATCTAAAAAACTACCCTAATCATGGTTAAACACCACCTCCAGCTAGATGAAGAAGCCGAAGATCCCGCCCTTTTCCCCGACTTCCCCAACTTCTAATTCTCCGACTTCGATCCCATCGTGGAGTGCTTGGTCGATCCCGATCTGAATCCAAACCCAATGCCCAACTCGAATTTAGCAAAAGAGTGCAAAAAGATGGAGAAAGTTATGATCTTGGATCAAAGGTTGGAGAAAGTTGTGAGTTGAATCAAATGGTGGAAGAAATTAAGGAAGTAGTGAAGATTGAGGGAAATAATGAGGTCTATGGTAAGCGATCCGATAAAGGCGGGGGATGAGGAAGATTAGAGTAACGAAGAATCGGAAATGAGTGTAGAATCTTCGAGTGAGAGTGAGGAGGATTCGTCAAGACATGAGACTGTGGTGAAAGAAAACTTTTTAATGCATTTTAGTGTTGTTATGAATTGTTATCTTTGTTGGTAGTGTATGATTTTGTTTGACAATGTTGTAGAATGATCTAAGTTGGGTTTAGGTTTGTCAAAGTGCAACCCCTGTATTCATTTTCTTGTATTTTTGTATGTATTTATCTTCCTGGGTACTTATTTTTGATTGTACACTTTTGTTCTTTCTGAACCGTGTAATCATTTCTTCATTTCTAATAAACAATCTTTTTGCCGTAATTCAATTTTGTGACTTCAATCTTGTGATTTAAATTCTTCTGTCAATTATTATCTCTGGATGATTTATTTGATTCTAAATCATATGTTTCTTGGCCTCATTGTTTATTATTTGATTTCTACCTTATTGGATCCAAAACCCGCTACCTAATACCCTATTTTACCCAGTCTCCCTCAAATCTCTCCTAACGTTCACCTCTATTTGCCTAACAAATAGATCACTTCCCCCATGATCCCCCCCTTGATTCCTAAAATCCTAACTTACAAAAAATCTCATTAAAATCTAACCAAATTTGTTTACTCTTTTCCCTACAGTCATTATCTCCTAAACAATCTCATTCTTTCTCTCTCTCTCCCACTCCCGGTGCTCACTGTGCCCGTCGACCAACTCCCCCGCTGGCTGCCAATCGGCATCGCACGCTCCCCGTGCCGCTCCGAAGTTCCATCGCCGCCCTGTGCCACGTCGACGCCCACACCAGCAACCCCCGTGCTCCTCATCCCTCATCTCATCCTCTTCCCGAAGACATCGACGCCTCCAACCCCACTTCCGTCATCGTCAACTTCTCGACCGAGCCTGTCGTCCTTCCACTGTGCTCCCGTCACCGTCGACCACGCCACCATTCCGCAGTCGATCCTCCTATCCCGCAAGCCCCCGCTTGTTCGTGAGTTGTTGTATTCGTGTTCGTCGCTCGGGATTCGTTCCCGTTATTCTTTCTCCTTGGATTCGTCATCTTCGTTGAGGCAAGTAACTTGGATATTATTTTTGTTCTTATACAAGTACCAATATCGCATGTAGTCTTGATCTCATTTTTCGTGTTCGTCCTCATGATGATTCCTTGATAAATCTTGTTCTCATTCTCTTGATCCGTTCGTAGTCATGATCAATCACAATAAGTTATCACAGACACACACACACACTACACGAAAATAAATTAGATTTAAATAGATTCTTGCTATATATATATATATATATATATATATATATATATATATATACACACACACACACACACACACACACACACACTTGTTCGTGACCCATCGTATGTTGTGGATTTTTGTTATGTGATTGTTGTGCTAAATGTGTTATCTCGTAGTAGACTTATTAATACCCATGCCATGTTGTTTTAGATGTTCAATATATCATGTCTTGCATCATACTCTAATTTGAATCTATCGTAGATGAGTTGTATGATTAAATGCATGAAAGAAATCTTTTTTTGCTGTTGCCCTGATTTGGTAAAAGAATTTAGACCATGTTAAAGTCAGTAAAATAAATTAATATGATTCGTGGGCCTCAGTGTCTATTTTTCCGAATTATCGACGGATCTCAATTTCGATTTTTGATGTGTGAGTTATCGCTATTTTACTGTAGCTGTGTCGTAATTTCTAGATTCTAATTTATGAGGTCACTGCATGTTTTATTATTTTAAAACTGATGTTAAAAGTAAAATTTGGACTTAGTATTAATTTGGGTATGACTAGACATGAATGGGATCAACCCCTATTTTTTGTAGAATAGTTTAATGATTTTTATAACTTATTTCATGCTTGTGAAACCAATCATATAATTTCCAAACTGCATGTTGTTCAGTAAAGAACTTAGTTGTCAACCTGATTCCAATTACTTTCAATTAAATCTTTGTGAATAAGAAATTTAGCCTAGTATGTTTATTTTACAACCCTTTTGACGGAATTGAATTCCAAGTTGTATTTTGTGATTTATCACTGTTTTAGTACCGCTGTGTCTAAAATTTTAGATTCATAAATTTGCTGCATCACTCTGTTTTTCAAATTAAATTGACTATGCTATCTGTGATGGAATTTTATGAAATTTTATATGTTGAGACTAGACATGTTAGGGAACCTTCCAGATTTTTCCTAGATTTAATTATGGTGTTTTTATATCTTTTTATGCTTATAAACAAAACTTTACAAATTCTGGCTGAACATGAATTTTGTGTAAAATGCTATTTTGAACCCTACTTTTGTAGTTGTTATATGACTTGTGTATATGCGCTGGATTCGGTAGAGAGTCTAGTTTCTAGAATTTCTGATGGATCCAGATTTACATTCCTGTGGAAATGGAAATCTCGGTTTTGGTGTAGAACGTCTTGCTGTCCAGAACTGAAAGTCTTGTTGTTTCTAACTATTATAGGTTGTTTTGTCACCCGATTATATCTTCTATCCAACTTGAACTTGTTCCTTGTTTCTTATCATGTTTTTTTTGCCTTGTTTGTGCAGTTCATGCTTGCTTTAATAATAATAACAAATAATCAAGCTGGGATTAAGGGAAAGATCTAGTAGTGGAAAATATAGAAATGTGTACTTGGAAAGGGGCCCGTGTTTCCCATATAATTACTTGATTACTTGAAACATAATCCTAATTACTTATTTACTTGATTACCTAACTACATACTTCCCTATTGGAATGTGTACTCAGAAGGGGGCCAGTGTTTCCTACTTGCTTACCCGACTACATACTTCCTTTTAGGAGAGGTGTACTCGAAGGGGACCCATAGGTCCTACTTGATACTTGACCACTTGATACTTGAATACTTGATACTTGAATACTTGATACTTGATACTTGAGTACACGGCCCTATATAATCCACTACGAAATTTAAATGCAACTTGCCTTAATGTAGCAACCATGTGGTAAAATTTGGGACGCATGGAGTGCTACCTAGATAGGATTAAATACAAGACTTGAGAATATCATGACCACTTGCACATTCTTGTTACTTGTACATGCTATTCGACACATGTTGCAAGTTACTTGCTTGCATGCTACTTGATACTTGTTACATGCTACCTGCATCCTGTTATCTTATCAAGTTACTTTATCTATTTCTTGGTTTAAGAGCTAGTTGCCCTATTTCATGTTACTTTTCCTTCCATGCTTTATTTAGTACTTGCTTCTTATTGCTACTCTGTATCTGTTTTCCGTACTTGTTGCTTGTACTACAAGCGGCCCGTAACTTGCACTAACGGGCGTTGATATGGCTAAAAATGGGGTTAAATCGAAACCGTCCAGATTGGGCGCGAATCTTGAAGCTCGGGGGTAAAACGGTAATTTCACATACAAATGGGTCCGAAACGGGTACTGGGTCCCCTTCTCACAGATCCAATAACCCACAAACGGATCCATTCCAATTGGGTACGGGTCCCGATCCAAGGCAAACCCAGACCAACAAGAGGCAAATCAGGGTCACTAATTTGACCAAATCAACGGGCCTGATTTGCTCTCACCGGGGATCAGGGATTAGTTTCCTAAACAAATTGTGAGGATTTTACTCCTGACAGTTACACAGGAAATCAGGCCCCTAATCACTCCCATGGCGACTATAAATACCTCCCCTACCACTGTGACAAGGTAATCACTCTTTTTCCACCTTAAGCTCTTTCTTAATCACCACTGGTTACTGACAAGAGCGTCGGAGGGTGCGTCGCCGGAATCAACCCCGGTGTATCGCACTTCCTTGCAGGTTGCAGCAGGAATCAGAAGGCTTGGACCAGCTATTCAGGTTTCCTACGAACTCACAAATCTCATCTGTTTACCCCCACACCGAAATCAGCGGTAACAGATTGGCACCGTCTGTGGGAAAACCACATGAATAGCCTCCGCCTCTTCCTCGTCAGCCAGCCCTTCTCCAACCATGCCTCCAAAGAAGGTCAGGTTTAGGGGGTCCAACCGCGGACCCAATCCCGCCGATCAGCCGGAGGAGATCCCCGTCCATCCTGCTCCGCAGCCCGAACATCTTCCTCCCCCGGCCCAACAGGGCCAGCCTCCTCTTCCGAACCAACAACCCCCAAATGGTCCTGCTGGCCAGAACCAGCGGAGGCAGAAGCAACCACTCCATCTGGACCATGTCTCAATTCACAATGCCTCCTCGGACTCCATGGCTTCCCATCACCCCCGAGCCTCCGACCTCCGCAACACCGTTCTGAATCGCCAAAAGGAAGAGGACCTTCGCAACCACCTAGATGAGAGGCGGGCCCGAGAGGGAGCCTCCTGCCAGCATCATGGTGAGCGATCTCCTCATCGCCGAGACGGTAGGAGGTCTCCGAACCGAAGGGGCCGGGGGGAATCTCCCGAGCGTCGTAGGAGGAGGCCGCACTCCCCTGCTGACCGACATCATCCAAGGGACAATGGGGCACCGATCACTCGTGCCGAGTTCCTACAGTTCTAGGAGACTGTCCTACAGGCCCTCAACCTTCGCCCCAACAACCACAATGCCCAGAGGGTTCCAACACCCCCACGGGTACCAAGTCCTCGCCACCGATCCAGAAGTCCTCGCCCGGCTCCCAGTCGCCAGCAGCACCCCTATAGTCCTCACCGATCCCAGGACTATCGATGCCGCAGTCCCCGCTCCCCTTCCTATGAAGAAGAGTCTAGGGGATCGTATGATTACCAATGGAGGGACGATGCCCTTTACCGTCGTCTCCATGAGATGGAGAGGCGCATCGGTCGCATGGACAAAGAGGAGGAGTCGAGAGCAGGGACCGTCCGCCCCAGCAGACCCCCTTCTCTCGGACGATCATGGAGGCCCCCATACCGAGGGGTTTTAAACCTCCGCAATTTGAAACGTACTCAGGGGAGTCCGACCCAGTTGATCACGTCGAAAGCTTCAAGACCTTAATGCTGATCCATCAAGCTTCCGACGCCATGCTCTGCAAGACCTTCCCCGCCACCCTCAAGGGGTCGGCATGGGAATGGTACTCCAGGCTCGCTCCCTCCTCCATCTTCTCGTTCGAGCAGTTCGAGACGCTCTTCATAACTCACTTTGTGAGTAGCAGGCGAACGGAGAAGACTAGCCTCTCCCTACTCCACCTCCGACAGGAGAGGGGAGAAAAGTTGAGGGATTACGTAAGGAGATTTACCGCGGAGGTCAGGTCGATCCCCTCCCTCGACCAATCCATGGCGGCCGTCGTGTTCCAGTCGAACGTTCTCAACTCCAACCTCCGGTCGTCCCTCGCCAAGAAGCCCCCGCACAACTTCGCCGATCTTCTCCTAAGGTGCGAGAAGTACATTCTGGCAGAAGAGGCCGAGTGCCTCCCGAATTTCGGAGGATCGGCCTCCGGATCGAAGAGGAAGGCGACAGAGGAGGAGGGGTCCAAGAAGCTGCAGAAGGACAACAGCGGTCAGCGCCGTCCTCCCCCTAGGTTCGAGAAGTTCACTCCCCTCACCACCAATGTCTCCACTATCCTGATGGAAGTGGAAAAGGAGGGGGTTATATGTAGAACCCCGTATTTTCAAATATTATTTTAATTAATTGAAAATGAATTTAAATGATTTTTGAGGATTTAATTGATATTTTCTAAAAGATTTATCTTTGGTACACGTGCAAAACACGTACAAATGACTTTTGAGATGTTTGAAAAATTAAGTTTTCCTTATGAAAAATCATTATTTATTATTTTGGAATTATGTAGTATTTTTCCAGATTTTTCTGAAATTAATTTGATCTATTTGCAATTTTTGGATAAAAGAAGGACCTTTTCGCAAAATTGACATTCTTAAGGGCTAAAATGCAAAATTGGCATTCTAGATGTTTTAAACAGTATTGGTTAAGATTTAGAAGTATATTTTCTTTTAAATCCTAATTTTAATAAATTTTAGATGAATTTCCAAGAGAAGATATATATATATATATAATTGTATTTTGGAGGGATGGTTTTGCAAATGCATTCCTAAACCCTAAAAATGATATTTTCGGCCTATATAAGGGAGTTTGCAGCCGTCATTTGCTGCACAACTCAGATCTCATACTATTATTTTTCTTGGTGACAAAAGAGGATTTTGGACCTCGCAAGAAGGAGATTGGATCTAGCAAAGGAAGGCTTTGTGAATCTTCTTGCTTCTAAAGGTGAGTGATATGAACTTAGTTTTGTTAGTGTGTATGATGGTGTGCTGTTTTGTTTGATGTATCCGTATCTTGTATGTGATCGATGCAATAGTCGTTATTCGTATTATGCATGAGAAATCCACGAATGTTTAGTAGATCTTGTTTAACAAATTCTTTATTGATCGAAAACATGTTAAGATTCAAGTATGGTTTGATCGGATGTATGAACATCTGGATCTCGTGTCTATAATCAGATCTTGGTTATTATTGGTGGAAGAATTAAGTATTAAGGAAACCCTAATGTAAGATTTAGGAATTTGAGAACAAGAGAATTGAGTTTTGAGTTATTGAATGATTGAATAATGGATCGGCAATGAAGAAGTAATCGAGATTGTCATTTTACATGATTAAGAATTATTTTCATGAACAAGAACATTTAGAAAACTCCAGTTTTGATCTTTGTATTCAGACCTAACCTATGCAAACTGTAGGCCGACAGTCGACTGGTCTACTATTCAGTCTACTGGTACGACCCCAGCTGCTGTATCTTTAGTTTTTCTCGAAAATCCGTTCGGGACAGTCGACTTAGACCCTTCTCAGTCGACTGGTACACTTAGAATTTATTTTTCAAAGTTATCGTAGAATTTCTCTCGGGTAAGTCGACTTATGTTTTTATAAGTCGACTTATGTTCTTATAAGTCGACTTATGTCCCCTTTTAAGTCGACTTATGTCCCCTTTTAAGTCGACTTATGTTTTGATAAGTCTACTTATGATTTTTATAAGTCATCTTATGTTTTGATAAGTCTACTTATGATTTTTATAAGTCATCTTATGTTTTGATAAGTCTACTTATGATTTTTATAAGTCATCTTATATTGTTGATAAGTCAACTTATGTTTTTATAAGTCATCTTATACTGTTAACACTTGGAATGTTCTTTAGAATCATTGGTAATTGTCCCGGGTAAGTCAACTGATGGTTTATTAAGTCGACCTATAGCACTTGTTATAATCTTGGATATTGGTTCTCGGGGCAGTCGATTTACTATCGCATAAGTCGACTGGTCCTGAGGAGTTCTTCATAATCTTGAGTGTTCTTTCAGTCTTTAGTTTGTTTGTAGATGAATATGTTCATCGGTGTAAGAGTCACTACAGTGATTGCATACCAGGTACGTATTCGATCTATACCCTTTTAGTTTGTTTGTAGATGGATATGTTCGTCGATGTAAGGGTCACTACAGTGATTGCATACCGGGTACGTATTCGATCTATACCCTTTTAGTTTGTTTGTAGATGGATATGTTCGTCGGTATAAGAGTCACTACAGTGATTGCATACCGGGTACGTATTCGATCTATACCCTCTTAGTTTGTTTGTAGATGGATATGTTCGTCGGTGTAAGAGTCACTATAGTGATTGCATACCGGGTACGTATTCGATCTATACCCTCTTAGTTTGTTTGTAGATGGATATGTTCGTCGGTGTAAGAGTCACTATTAGTGATTGCATACCGGGTATGTATTCGATCTATATTATCTTTAGTTTTTTTGTAGATGGATATATGGGTATCCGATCTATGGCATTATTGGTGATCGATTGATTGGACATACATCGTGGTATTGAAATTTATTGATGGTTGGACACATTCTGAGATGTGAGGATTACTGTTAGTTCAGAACAGTCGACTGGTTCGTTAAACAGTCGACTGTACAGTGCAGTTGAGCTGTACTATTTTGAGAGTGATTGATTGATGGATACTTGATCGTTGGTATTGTTTCTCGACTTGGTTCACGCATGTACTGGCCTATTGTTCTTGTTTCAGATTTCATGTTCAGTTTATGTATTTTTGTTCAGTACATGTTGCCTGAGAAGTTATGTTTATTGTTTATTTATGTTTGTTGTTTATATCACTCACACCATTTATGGCTGACCCCTTTAGTTTGGGGGTTAGGGTTCAACTCTAGCCTCATGTGTTACAGGTAGCTGCTTAGAGTTGGAAGCTTGGATGTTTGGGTTAGCTTTGGATTTTATGAGTGATATAATAGAGCCTTGGGTAATTTTGTAAAAAGAAAGGGTTGTAATAGTTAAGTGTATTTCAAAGTGTTTGTATTTCCGCTGCATTTGAAAAAGATTATTGTAATAAAGATTTGGAATAAAATGATTTGAGTTTTTGGTCTATGTATATTGTTACATTGAAGTGGATCGCTGGGAAAGTGCCACGTAATTTCTAAATTTTATATTGGAAATTCGGGGCGCTACAGTTTGGCATCAGAGCATGCTTCAATGATAATAATAGACATAGTATGAAAACCAACCTAGGTGTGGACACTAGAGAGTGAGTACCTAGGTGTGGACATCAGAGTGTGAGTATCACATAGAGTTAAAATATGATGTCTGGTTTGGGGTGTGGTTATGGTTTTGCCATAGGACTTTGATGTGAGTTTGAATTGCGTGTGTGATGCTCTAACTTTTCCCTCGTTTTGCAGTATTCACAATGGTTGCACCCAGGGGCAGGAATGGAGGAAACAACGAGGATGGGTCTGGTAGTTCCCGAGGAAATGGGATCGACCTAGAAGCTGAGTTTGCCAAAGTATATCAGATGTTGAATACGCTGATGGCACTCAATGTGGCGCAGCAGCAAGCACAGCAGCAGAATCCGCCGCCAAATCATGGAGCTGGTCAGGGATTGGTGAATGCCGACCCCATCAAGCAGATTGAATCCTTTAAGAGGATGAGGCCGCCAGTCTTTGAGGGGCAAGCTGATCCAACCGCGGCAGATGCCTTGATTAGAAAGATGCAGACGATTTTCGAGGTGTCGGAGACTCCGGCAGCTAGCAAAGTGAAGTTAGCTTCGATGCAGCTCGAGAAAGATGCTGGTGTCTGGTGGGAGTCACTGAAGAGGAATTTGGGAGATCAGCAGTTGACATGGGAAGCTTTTCTGGATGAGTTCAGAGATCGCTTTTTTCCTCTTGATGTACAGGAGAAGAAGGCGACTGAGTTCTTGAACCTTCAGCAGGGTGGCATGACTGTGCGGGAGTATGAGACCAAGTTTGCTCAGCTTTCGCGGTACGCGCCAGAGTTAGTTGTCGACGAGGCAAAGAAGTCCAAAAAGTTTGAGCAGGGCTTGAGGCCAAACTTGAGGTCAAGGATGGTTCCATTGGGCATCAGAAGATTCGATAAGCTGGTCAGGAGAGCAGCTATGACCGAGGAAGATATGGATCAGTCCCGGGTAAAGCAAGAGACTTGGAATAAGAAGAAGAGGCTAGCAGAAGATCAGGAAGGGGAGGAATTCCCAGTGAAGCAGAACAAGTCCAATGATCCAGTGCAGAAGGTACCGGCAACTAAGGAAGTGACTTGTTTTTACTGCAAGCAGGCAGGACATTACATGTCAGAATGTCCGAAGTTGGCAAAGCAGACTTGTTTTCAATGTGGTCAAGTAGGGCACATTCGACAACAATGTCCACAGCTGAAGAAAGAGAATGCAGGGAAAGACAAGGATCCGAAGCAGGGGCGAGTGTTCGCATTGACTGAAGAGGATGCGGGCAATCCAGAAATATGATCTGTGTGTGCAGGAATTTATTCTTTTGTATTAAGTAAAACTTTATTTTGGAAATAATTGAAGATTGAGTATTTTCTTCATGTAACAAGTTTATTTGGATTTAATGGAATAAAGACAGTTTTATTTGATACTATTTTCTTGCATACATTGTGTCGCCCATTGATTACTAGTCTTAGTGTGGATCTTAAGGTGATTCCAGGCAGGTCTTGAGGTGGCTATCCTTAGTCATGTCCTTTTCTAAGGAGGGAGTGGCCACTGATTCTTGGAAGGATGAGCAGAAGGTTAGAGTGGGATGCAGGAGTTCAGTAGTTGTTGCAGTTGGCTTCCAATGGCAAGTTATCAGAGTTGCGCAGCAGAAGATTGATTTTCTGAATTCTTTGCATGATTTGTTTCCTATGTATGATGTGTTTGTTTTGTTGGAATGCATTCTTTGATGTGACTGTATTTCCTAAGATTTATGTTTCTACCCATGAGTTTTCAATCATTGTTAGTGGGTTGTTGGTCCCCATTAGCAGTAGTTCTGAGGACAGAACTCTTCTAAGGAGGGAGTGATGTAGAACCCCGTATTTTCAAATATTATTTTAATTATTTGAAAATGAATTTAAATGATTTTTGAGGATTTAATTGATATTTTCTAAAAGATTTATCTTTGGTACACGTGCAAAACACGTGCAAATGACTTTTGAGATGTTTGAAAAATTAAGTTTTCCTTATGAAAAATCATTATTTATTATTTTGGAATTATGTAGTATTTTTCCAGATTTTTCTGAAATTAATTTGATCTATTTGCAATTTTTGGATAAAAGAAGGACCTTTTCGCAAAATTGACATTCTTAAGGGCTAAAATGCAAAATTGGCATTCTAGATGTTTTAAACAGTATTGGTTAAGATTTAGAAGTATATTTTCTTTTAAATCCTAATTTTAATAAATTTTAGATGAATTTCCAAGAGAAGATATATATATATATATAATTGTATTTTGGAGGGATGGTTTTGCAAATGCATTCCTAAACCCTAAAAATGATATTTCCGGCCTATATAAGGGAGTTTGCAGCCGTCATTTGCTGCACAACTCAGATCTCATACTATTATTTTTCTTGGTGACAAAAGAGGATTTTGGACCTCGCAAGAAGGAGATTGGATCTAGCAAAGGAAGGCTTTGTGAATCTTCTTGCTTCTAAAGGTGAGTGATATGAACTTAGTTTTGTTAGTGTGTATGATGGTGTGCTGTTTTGTTTGATGTATCCGTATCTTGTATGTGATCGATGCAATAGTCGTTATTCGTATTATGCATGAGAAATCCACGAATGTTTAGTAGATCTTGTTTAACAAATTCTTTATTGATCGAAAACATGTTAAGATTCAAGTATGGTTTGATCGGATGTATGAACATCTGGATCTCGTGTCTATAATCAGATCTTGGTTATTATTGGTGGAAGAATTAAGTATTAAGGAAACCCTAATGTAAGATTTAGGAATTTGAGAACAAGAGAATTGAGTTTTGAGTTATTGAATGATTGAATAATGGATCGGCAATGAAGAAGTAATCGAGATTGTCATTTTACATGATTAAGAATTATTTTCATGAACAAGAACCTTTAGAAAACTCCAGTTTTGATCTTTGTATTCAGACCTAACCTATGCAAACTGTAGGCCGACAGTCGACTGGTACGACCCCAGCTGCTGTATCTTTAGTTTTTCTCGAAAATCCGTTCGGGACAGTCGACTTAGACCCTTCTCAGTCGACTGGTACACTTAGAATTTATTTTTCAAAGTTATCGTAGAATTTCTCTCGGGTAAGTCGACTTATGTTTTTATAAGTCGACTTATGTTCTTATAAGTCGACTTATGTCCCCTTTTAAGTCGACTTATGTTTTGATAAGTCTACTTATGATTTTTATAAGTCATCTTATGTTTTGATAAGTCTACTTATGATTTTTATAAGTCATCTTATGTTTTGATAAGTCTACTTATGATTTTTATAAGTCATCTTATATTGTTGATAAGTCAACTTATGTTTTTATAAGTCATCTTATACTGTTAACACTTGGAATGTTCTTTAGAATCATTGGTAATTGTCCCCGGTAAGTCAACTGATGGTTTATTAAGTCGACCTATAGCACTTGTTATAATCTTGGATATTGGTTCTCGGGGCAGTCGACTTACTATCGCATAAGTCGACTGGTCCTGAGGAGTTCTTCATAATCTTGAGTGTTCTTTCAGTCTTTAGTTTGTTTGTAGATGAATATGTTCGTCGGTGTAAGAGTCACTACAGTGATTGCATACCGGGTACGTATTCGATCTATACCCTTTTAGTTTGTTTGTAGATGGATATGTTCGTCGGTGTAAGAGTCACTACAGTGATTGCATACCGGGTACGTATTCGATCTATACCCTTTTAGTTTGTTTGTAGATGGATATGTTCGTCGGTATAAGAGTCACTACAGTGATTGCATACCGGGTACGTATTCGATCTATACCCTCTTAGTTTGTTTGTAGATGGATATGTTCGTCGGTGTAAGAGTCACTATAGTGATTGCATACCGGGTACGTATTCGATCTATACCCTCTTAGTTTGTTTGTAGATGGATATGTTCGTCGGTGTAAGAGTCACTATTAGTGATTGCATACCGGGTATGTATTCGATCTATATTATCTTTAGTTTTTTTGTAGATGGATATATGGGTATCCGATCTATGGTATTATTGGTGATCGATTGATTGGACATACATCGTGGTATTGAAATTTATTGATGGTTGGACACATTCTGAGATGTGAGGATTACTGTTAGTTCAGAACAGTCGACTGGTTCGTTAAACAGTCGACTGTACAGTGCAGTTGAGCTGTACTATTTTGAGAGTGATTGATTGATGGATACTTGATCGTTGGTATTGTTTCTCAACTTGGTTCACGCATGTACTGGCCTATCGTTCTTGTTTCAGATTACATGTTCAGTTTATGTATTTTTGTTCAGTACATGTTGCCTGAGAAGTTATGTTTATTGTTTATTTATGTTTGTTGTTTATATCACTCACACCATTTATGGCTGACCCCTTTAGTTTGGGGGTTAGGGTTCAACTCTAGCCTCATGTGTTACAGGTAGCTGCTTAGAGTTGGAAGCTTGGATGCTTGGGTTAGCTTTGGATTTTATGAGTGATATAATAGAGCCTTGGGTAATTTTGTAAAAAGAAAGGGTTGTAATAGTTAAGTGTATTTCAAAGTGTTTGTATTTCCGCTGCATTTGAAAAAGATTATTGTAATAAAGAGTTGGAATAAAATGATTTGAGTTTTTGGTCTATGTATATTGTTACATTGAAGTGGATCGCTGGGAAAGTGCCACGTAATTTCTAAATTTTATATTGGAAATTCGGGGCGCTACATTATACCTCTAGCTCCGAGGATGAACACCCCGGCCAAGAGAAGGAACAAGGAGAAATGGTGCCGTTACCACCGGGACCACGGCCATGACACCAACGACTGCAGGGCGTTGAAAAATGAGATCGAAGCCCTCATCCAGAGAGGGCAGTTGGCCAAATTTGTTAAGGCAAATGATCGGGGAGACCGCACCACTCCCCCGCCTCGGGGGGCTAACAAGCGCTCCGAGCGACGCGATCAAAGCCCCGAGTTCAAGGAAGAGCGGGTTCTACACCTCATTCACGGGGGCCCAATGGGGGGCTCTTCCAACTCCTCTCGGAAGGCCTTTGTCCGAGAGGTTAACTCAGTTCACAGCGCCCCTCCCCCCAAAGGCCTCGGCGTCCCAGTGACATTCTCCGATGAAGACCTCGAGGGGGTCCGAACTCCCCACTGCGACGCACTTGTCATCGACCTTCGCATGGCAAACTTCAAGGTACAGAGGGTCCTGGTAGATAACGGGAGCTCGGTGAACATCCTCTTCCTCTCGGCCTTCCGAGGGCTGCAGCTGTCCCGGGATCGCCTCAAGCCGGCCGGCTACACGCTCCACGGGTTCACGGGAGTACCAGTAACTGTCAAAGGGGTTATTACCCTGGACGTAACTGCTGGGAAGGCCCCTACTACCCGGACCGAGCCGATGGACTTTATGGTCGTCGACGTCCCGGCCGCATATAATGTCATCCTAGGCCGACCCGGCCTAGCTGCCCTGGAAGCTGTCCCTTCAGCGTACCACCTTAAAATGAAGTTCCCCACCCGGTCGGGAGTGGGAGAAGTCAGGGGCAGCCAAGAAATGGCTCGGAAGTGCTACATGACTTCCACGGGTGGTCCGGTGCTCTCCCTCGAGACTCTAGAGATCCCCGAGCTGAATGTCCGACCTACGTCCGAGCCGGCGGACGAATTGGAAGAAGTCCTCTTTTCGGACGAGGACCCGAGTCGAAAGTTCCTCATCGGCAAGTCCTTGCCGACTGCACTATGTTCCGACTTGGTGCAATGCATCCGGGATAACCGCGACATGTTTGCTTGGTCCGCCGCGGATATGCCCGGGATTTCCAAGGAGCTGCTAGTCCACCGCCTCAGTGTCGAACCGGGGTGCAAACCGGTTCAGCAAAAGAGGCAAAAATTCGCTCCCTAGTGACAGCAGGCCATAAAGGAGGAGGTGGATAAACTCTTAAAGGCTCGGTTCATACAGGTGGTGAACTACCCCGAGTGGCTCTCCAACGTTATAATGGTTAAGAAGTCCAACGGCTCTTGGAGGATATGCATCGACTTCACCGACCTGAATAAGGCGTGTCCGAAGGATCCATTCCCTCTCCCAAATATCGACACCCTCATTGATGCCACCTCGGGCCATGAGCTCCTCAGCTTCATGGATGCCTTCTCCGGCTATAACCAGATCCGAATGTTCTTCCCGGACATTCCGAAGACCTCCTTCAACACCGACCAGGGCCTCTACTGTTATAGGGTCATGCCGTTCGGATTGAAGAACGTTGGGGCCACCTACCAGCACCTCGTCAACAAAGTCTTCCAGAGCCAAATAGGCCGCAACATGGAAGTGTACGTCGACGACATGCTCGTTAAAAGCGTCCGAGGTACCGACCATGTGGCCGACCTCCAGGAGGCGTTCGGCGTATTGAGAAGACACAATATGAGACTAAATCCGAATAAATGTGCGTTCAGAGTCTCCTCAGGAAAGTTCCTCGGCTTCATGGTGAGCCAGCGAGGGATCGAAGCGAATCCTGAGAAAATCAAGGCCATACTGGACATGGCCCCGCCTCGGAACGTTAAGGAAGTACAGAAGCTCACGGGTCAGCTCGCCGCAATTGGGCGGTTCCTTTCGAAGTCGGGGGAAAAGTGCCTCCCCTTCTTCAAGGCTCTCAGGGGAGCCAAAGGTTTCCAGTGGGGCGAACTGTAACAGAAGTCCTTTGAACAGCTGAAAGCATACTTGGTCAATCCTCCCCTGCTCAGCAAGCCCATTCTAGGGGAACCCCTCTTCATCTACTTAGCTGCCTCCGAGCAGACGCTAAGTGCTGTTTTGGTGAGGGAGGAAGACCGGGCTCAGAGGCCCATTTACTACGTGAGCAAGGTGCTTCGGGACACCGAGCTCCGTTATCCGAAGATAGAAAAGATGGCCTACGCCCTGATCATGGCGGCAAGGAAGCTCCGTCCGTACTTTCAGTCCCACTCGATTGTGGTCCTTACCGACCAACCGCTGAAACAGATCTTCCACAAGCCCAAAACCTCGGGCCGGCTTATGAAGTGGTCCATAGAGCTAAGCCAACACGACATCTCCTACCAGCCTCGGACTGCTATCAAAGCTCAGGCCCTCGCCGACTTCATCGTCGAGTCCACCATTCCCGAGGTCAGCCACGTCCCGAACGGTCCCCCCATTTGGACGGTCTTCATGGACGGTTCCTCCTGCAACGAAGGAAGCGGCGCCGGTATCATCCTGAACGGCCCCGATGACTTCGTCCTCCAGTATGCGATCCGTATGAGCTTTAAAGCCTCGAACAACGAAGCAGAGTATGAGGCACTCATCGTGGGCCTCGGACTTGCCCGAAGTGCCGGGGCGCAGTGCCTCCGAATCCATAGTGACTCTCAGCTGGTTGTGAACCAAGTCTTGGGCGAGTACGAGGCACGAGACGAGCAGATGGCGAAGTACCTCGCCAAGGTCCGAGCCCTCATGAGCCGGTTCGAAGAGGCACTCATCCAACGAGTCCCTCAAGAGGAGAATTCACAGGCCGATGCCCTCTCCAAGTTGGCCTCATCCTCCCTCCAAGGTCTCGAGCAGATCGTTTTGATCGAGGTCCTCTCAAGGCCGAGCATAGAAGACGAGACATCCGGCTCGGTGGAGTCATTGCCGGTCCTGCTGCAAGATAATTGGATGAAGCCGTTAGTGGAGTTCTTAAGGGACGAACTCCTTCCCGAGGACCCCAAAGAAGCACGCCGAGTCAGAACCAGGGCCGAGCGGTATGTCTTGATCGAGGGGATCTTGTACAAGCGCTCCTCCTCGCAGATTGACAGCCGACCATATCTAAGGTGCCTCTCCCCAGAACAGGCCGACTACGCCTTGCAGGAGCTACACGAAGGCATCGGCGGAGCACATTCGGGGTCTAGGTCTTTGGCTCGGAAGGCTTTGAAGTACGGATACTTCTGGCCGACCCTCCTCCAAGACACTGAGCGACACGTTCGGCAATGTGGCTCTTGCCAGAGACACTCCAACATTCGTCGCCTCACCCAAGCCAACCTCGCCTCCCTATCAAGTCCTATCCCCTTCGCAATGTGGGGAATGGACTTACTAGGGCCTTTCCCTTTAGCTTCGGGCCAGTTCAAGTTCTTGGTTGTTGCCATCGACTACTTCTCGAAGTGGATTGAGGCCGAGCCCCTCGCCACTATCACCGAGAACAAGGTGCTTCAATTCTTCTGGAAAAGCGTCATCTGTCGGTTTGGTGTCCCCCGTGTCATAGTGACCGACAACAGAACTCAGTTTACCGGGGGTGCATTCCGAGCTCTGTGCGAGGACCTTGCTATCCAACAGCGCTTCTCTTCCGTCTCACACCCGCAGTCGAACGGCCAAGCAGAAAATGCCAATCGTCAGATCCTCACAGGTATCAAGAAGAGGTTGGACAAATGTTCCAAAGGCTTATGGGTAAACCAACTCCCCAACGTACTCTGGAACTATCACACGAACAAGCGGACCCCCACAGGAGAGTCCCCTTTCAACCTTACCTATGGGTCCGAGGCGGTGATACCCCTCGAGGTCGGAATACCTTCCCCTCGCCTCGCAGCCTACAGCGAGGAACAGAATGCCAAAGACCTCAGGGCGAACTTAGATCTGGTGGATGAGCTGAGGGAAAGAGCATTAATTCGGCAACGGTAGTACCGAAGGAGAATCGAACTGGCATACAACAAGAAAGTCCGACCCACCGATCTCAAGGAAGGGGACTTGGTTCTCAGAAAGCTAGCCATCTCCTTCCCTAATCAGAGGAGCAAACTGGCCCCGAACTGGGAAGGACCCTACAAGATCACAAAGGTTGTTCGGCCCGGAGCTTATCGTCTGGAAGATCTAGAGGGCAGAGAGATTCCGAGGACCTGGAATGCCGACCACCTCCTAAAATACCAAGAAAGCGCCCCGGCGCCTCTCTGAGTATCACGTGGTGTCGAACCATTCCTCTCCTCTAACTTGTAATCCATATCATAAGTTGTTATATGTAAAAATAGTTCGCCGTCAATTATCAATGAAGAATGCTCTTTCATACTTATAAATTTGCTTGCGTCTCTCCGCCTTTATCATTTGTTTTTTAATCTCAACCAATGGTTCGGAGTCCAATATCCGGCTTGACTTTACCTCCTCGGTTCGCCCCCGGACGAGCCAGAGGTAGATCGCCGTTCGGAACTGCTCCCACAACCGTTGAACTACACGATGGTTTCGGAGTCCAACACTTGGTTCAATTCCACTCCCCAA
The DNA here is from genome assembly GCA_017893485.1 of Hemerocallis citrina. Lineage (NCBI taxonomy): Eukaryota > Viridiplantae > Streptophyta > Magnoliopsida > Asparagales > Asphodelaceae > Hemerocallis > Hemerocallis citrina. Next base: position 160,163,630 of record CM030365.1, read on the forward strand.
GCTTGCTTCTCGGCGAGCTAAGAGTGGATCGCCATTCAGAATTGCTCCCACAACCGTTGAACTACACGATGGTTCCAGAGTCCAACACTTGGTTCAATTCCATTCCCCAAGCTTGCTTCTCGGCGAGCTAAGAGTGGATCGCCATTCAGAATTGCTCCCACAACCGTTGAACTACACCGATGGTTCAAAGTCCAACACTCGGCTCGACTTTACCTCCTCGGTTCGCCCCCGGGCGATCCAGAGGTAGATCGCCGTTCGGAATTGCTCCCACGACCGTCGAACACTCGCTATGATCGGCGAGCCCCACCATGGGGAAAGGCTCGGCTCACCCCTCGACTTCGCATGAAGAAGGAGACCGAGGCACTATTCGGCACCATCGGTCGAGCACTCTTGTCGCCGAGACGAAAGCGAACAAGAGGAAGGGTTAGATCATGCTGCCCCCGGTCGGTTAACCGAGCAAGTGCCCATCCGAGCTCGCAAACGGAGAAAACTCACTTTCTCCTCAACTTTCGTGTAGGATCTCAATCAGACGGCCCAGATCTTGCCAGCGACGCTAAACGACAAGATAGTGTTTTCTTGGAAACTGAGCCGTCTCGAGATTCGTACCAGAATCCAACGGCCCAGATCTTGTTAGCGTCGCTAAACGACAAGATAGCGCTGCCATGGGAGCTGGCTCCCCTCGAGATCCGTCCCTAATCCCTACGTCTCAGAATGCGCCAAGGCACCGGACCACGAACACAAGAGGCTTCAGCTCGGAGACCTCGGCACGACGAACACAGTCACAAGCGAGACAACTACGCAGAGCAACGAAAGACATGCTAGTTCTTGAAAGAAATTTTATTAATAATCGGGACATAATACAAAGCAATCCTTCCATGGTTACAAGGCATTAGAAAACAAAAGGTACAGCCGACCAACTACACTTGGTTTTTAAACGAAAAATCATCACCGTCCCGCTCGGTCGCCAGCCCGACAACTTTGGCCACTAGTTCCTCCGCCTCCTTCCGAAGCTTCGCCTCCACGGTCCGCAAGTGACAGATCTCAGAGAGCAAATCGTCCCGTTCGGCTATTATTTTCGACAAGTTGTGCCGAATACACTGGACCCGAAGGGCGTTGCTAAATGCGGTCTGCGAATCTTCGTCCTCTCCTATAGGGGTCGTCTCGGCAATCCTACCCTCCAAGCGCTAGATCTCGGCGTCTCGCTGATCGAGGACGAGCTGAAGGTGGCCCCGCTCGCTTTCTGCTCGGCGTGATTCTAGCTCGACTTCATAGAGTCGCTCCCGGCACCTCGCCGAGCGCGACCTCATCACCCCCGAGCCAACCTCGGTTTAAACGTCATCGTCCGAACGATTGGAATCGGCGTCTTGAGCTGCCACCACAAGCTGAAAAGAGGAAAAAATGAATAACAAAATTTCAAAACATTGCAGAAGTCCAACACTTCAAGAATTTTCCCAAACAAACTTTCAGATTCGCATTCAGATATAGTAGCTCTACATACAACAAAACCGACCCTACAATAGAATTTTACAATAGCCAGAAGAAACATAAGACGACATGTTTACTGCCTCCTCAGAAGGTGTACGCTTCGGTTCAAGGAAACGCGAGGACGACGAGGCCTGACCTCCGAGCTCGATTCCAAACCAACGAAGCGTGATCCCCCTTCGCCGCTGACCCTAACTGTGGCGCCGACCGAGGCACCACTAGATGAGACGGCTACACTACTCTGAGCGTCAGCAGGACTCCGCCTAGCCACAGGCAAACGTGTCGCATGTTCGTAGAAGGTAATCCCTCTCTCGCTCTCTTCGCGAGTACACGATGTACTGTAGACGTTGGCCCTCTCAGGCAGAGGCTTGAGCAACGCGACCTCTTCCTCCAGCTCAATGATTCTGTCTCTCAAAGCATCATCCTTCGCCAACTTCTTCAAACGAGGAGGCCTCGACGAGCCTGAGGCGTTGGCACTATCGGTCGCGAGCCGTCGGTAGTGGGTGACCTTGATCTCCCTATCTATCGTGATCCTCCTAAGCTTGTCGACCTCGGCCAACAACTTTTTGTGTTCGGTCGACACCTTCTCCAGCTCGGAAGCAAGCTTCTCTTCTTCCGCCGAGCGACCTTGCTCCGCTATCTCCAAGTGTTGGATCTTGGCCGAGAGCTCGTCATTCTTCCGCTCGGCGATGGCAAGCTCTCTACGAAGCGGCTCGACCTCGCCTTCGGGACAAGGGGCTTGGGGTCGTTTCCGTAGCTCCTTCAGCTCGCGACAATACCCCCTTGCGGCCGCCTTTATCTCCTCCAGTTTCAAGAACATATAAAAGCGCTTCTCTCGGCTTAGTGAAAGCTCTCGCTTTGTTTTGGTCAGCTCCTTACGAAGGTACGAAACCTCCGTGATCGGACCGAACTTCACCTGAAAAGCAGAGATAAATCCGACGGCCAACACTTGGAGAATTTACGACTAATCATACACGAAATCCGGGGACAAACACTTAGATAAATTTTGGCCAAACTAAAAATGTTTTCATTCAAAACTCAAGAAAAGTGTTACAAGAGCAGTGGCCAGTCCGCAGTTCGACTTACAAAAAAAAAGAGAACAAAAGACTGAAAGACGCAACCAAGTCAGGGGTCGACCTTTTTGTCGTTCGGGTCTGTCGACCCCTCGGCCTCGTCTTCACCCTCGACCTCGTCCTCGTCCTCGTCCTCGCTCCTGCTCTCCTCCTCGGAGTCGGCCTCCTCTTCGCCCTCGACCTCAGTCTCGCCCGGGCATTCGACACCTTCGGCCTGTCCCTCAGGGCCGAGCATCGCCGGGGGAAGCTCCTCCTGTAGAACCCCGTATTTCCAAATATTATTTTAATTATTTGAAAATGAATTTAAATGAATTTTGAGGATTTAATTGATATTTTCTAAAAGATTTATCTTTTGTACACGTGCAAAACACGTGCAAACGACTTTTGAGATGTTTGAAAAATTAAGTTTTCTTTATGAAAAATCATTATTTATTATTTGGAATTTATTTACTATTTTTCCGGATTTTTCTGAAATTAATTTGATCTATTTGCAATTTTTGATAAAGGAAGGACCTTTTTGCAAAATTGACATTTTTAAGGGTTGAAATGCAAAATATATTTTCTGGACGTTTTGAACTGTACCAATTGAGATTTATGAGTATATTTTACTATTAAATCCTAATTTAAATAACTTTTATTGAATTTCCAAGGATAAGAACTATATATGTAACATTATGTTTTGAAAGGACTATTTTGCAAATGTATTCCTAAACCCTAAAAATGATATTCCCGGCCTATATAAGGGAGTTTGCAGCCGTCATCCACTGCACAACTCAGATTTTATTATATCTCTTATTTCTTGGTGATTGAAGAAGAAGTTTTTGGATCTAGCAAGGAAGGCTTTTTGTGGATCTTCTTGATTCTAAAGGTGAGTGATATGGACTTGTTTTGTTTATGTGTATGATTGCATGCTGTTTTGTTTGATGTTTTCGTATCTTGTATGAAATCGATGCCATGGTTGTTATTCGTAATATGCATGTGAAATCCATGAAAGATTAGTAGATCTCGATTGACAATTCTTGATTGCTTGAAACATGTTAAAGATTTGATTATGATTATTGAAGATAAGAAATTGGATGGAGGAATCTCTGGACCTTGTTATTACGAATTGGATCAGATTTGAGTTGAGGAAGGGATTTGGTTTTGTGATAAACTCCAGTATTGAGTATTGATTTCAGACCTAATTTGTGAGATCTGTAGGCCGACAGTCGACTGGGACTATGTATCAGTCGACTGGTACGACCCCAGCTGCTGTATCTTTAGTTTTTCTCGAAAATCCGTTCTGGACATTCGACTTAGACCCTTCTCAGTCGACTGGTACACTTAGAATTTATTTTTCAAAGTTATCGTAGAATTTCTCTCGGGTAAGTCGACTTATGTTTTTATAAGTCGACTTATGTTCTTATAAGTCGACTTATGTCCCCTTTTAAGTCGACTTATGTTTTGATAAGTCTACTTATGATTTTTATAAGTCATCTTATACTTTTGATAAGTCTACTTATGATCTTTATAAGTCATCTTATATTGTTGATAAGTCTACTTATGATTTTTATAAGTCAACTTATGTTTTGATAAGTCTACTTATGAGTATTATAAGTCATCTTATATTGTTGATAAGTCTACTTATGATTTTTATAAGTCATCTTATATTATTGATAAGTCAACTTATGTTTTTATAAGTCATCTTATACTGTTAACACTTGCAATGTTCTTGAGAATTATTGATAATTGTCTCGGGTAAGTCGACTGATGGTTTTTCTTGAGTCGACTTACTACGCTTGTTAAAATCTTGGATATTGGTTCTCGGGGCAGTCGACTTACTATAGAATAAGTCGACCGGTGCTGATGAGTTTCATGATCTTGAGGGTTCTTGTTATCTTTAGTTTGTTTGTAGATGGATATGTTCGTCGGTGTCTTGGCATACCAGGTTCGTATTCGATCTATACCTTCTTAGTTGTTTGTAGATGGATATGTTCGTCGGTGTCTTGGCATACCGGATTCGTATTCGATCTATACCTTCTTAGTTTGTTTGTAGATGGATATGTTCGTCGGTGTCTTGGCATACCGGGTTCGTATTCGATCTATACCTTCTTAGTTTGTTTGTAGATGGATATGTTCGTCGGTGTCTTGGCATACCGGGTTCGTATTCGATCTATACCTTCTTAGTTTGTTTGTAGATGGATATGTTCGTCGGTGTCTTGGCATACCGGGTTCGTATTCGATCTATACCTTCTTAGTTTGCTTGTAGATGGATATGTTCGTCGGTGTCTTGGCATACCGGGTTCGTATTCGATCTATATTCTCTTTTGTTTTGTAGATGGATATATTGTTATCCGATCTATGGCATTATTGGTGATCGATTGTTGGACATACATTGTGGTACTGAGAATTGTTGATAGTTGGACATATCCTGAGTTGTGGGGATTACTGTTTGTTCAGAACAGTCGACTGGTTCATAAGACAGTCGACTGTACCGTACAGTTAAGCTGTACATATTTTGAGAAAGATTGATTGATGGATACTTGATCGTTGGTATTGTCTCTTGACTCGGCTTCACTCATGTACTGGCCTATCGTTCTTGTTTCAGATTACATGTTCAGTTTATGTATTTTTGTTCAGTACATGTTGCTTATGTTTAGTTGTTTTGTTTATGTTTGTTGTTTATATCACTCACACCATTTATGGCTGACCCCTTTAGTTTGGGGGTTAGGGTTCAACTCTAGCCTCATGTGTTACAGGTAGCTGCTTAGAGTTGGGAGCTTGGATGCTTGGGGTAGCTTTGGATTTTATGAGTGTTATAATAGAGCCTTGAGTAATTTTGTAAAGAGAAAGGGTTGTAACAGTTAAATGTATTTTAAGGTGTTTTGTATTTCCGCTGCAATTGAAAAAGATTATTGTAATAAGAATATGGAATAAAATGATTTGAGTCTTGGTCTATGTATATTGTTACATTGAAGTGGATCGCTGGGAAAGTGCCACGTATTTTCTAAAGTTTCGTATTTAGAAATTCGGGGCGCTACAGATTGGTATCAGAGCATGCTTCAATGATAATAATAGACATAGTATGAAAACCAACCTAGGTGTGGACACTAGAGAGTGAGTACCTAGGTGTGGACATTAGAGTGTGAGTATCACATAGAGTTAAAAACATGATGTTTGGTTTGGGGTATGGTTATGGTTTTGCCATAGGGTATGGATGTGAATGAGAAATGCGTTTGTGGTGGCTATCCTTAGTCATGTCCTTTCTAAGGAGGGAGTGGCCACTGATTCTTGGAAGGATGACGCAGAAGATTAGAGTTGGGTGCAGAAGTTCAGTAGTTGTCGCAGCGTGGCTTCCGATGGCAAGTTATCAGAGTCGCGCAGCGGGAGCTTGTCTTTTCTGAATTCCTTGCATGATTGTGATTATTTGGTGTGATGTGTTTGTTTTGTTAGAATGCATTCCTTGGTGTGATTGTATTTCCTAAAGATTTATGTTTCTACCCATGAGTTTTCAATCATTGTTAGTGGGTTGTTCGGACCTCATTAGCCGTAGTTCTGAGGACAGAACTCTTCTAAGGAGGGAGTGATGTAGAACCCCGTATTTCCAAATATTATTTTAATTATTTGAAAATGAATTTAAATGAATTTTGAGGATTTAATTGATATTTTCTAAAAGATTTATCTTTTGTACACGTGCAAAACACGTGCAAACGACTTTTGAGATGTTTGAAAAATTAAGTTTTCTTTATGAAAAATCATTATTTATTATTTGGAATTTATTTACTATTTTTCCGGATTTTTCTGAAATTAATTTGATCTATTTGCAATTTTTGATAAAGGAAGGACCTTTTTGCAAAATTGACATTTTTAAGGGTTGAAATGCAAAATATATTTTCTGGACGTTTTGAACTGTACCAATTGAGATTTATGAGTATATTTTACTATTAAATCCTAATTTAAATAACTTTTATTGAATTTCCAAGGATAAGAACTATATATGTAACATTATGTTTTGAAAGGACTATTTTGCAAATGTATTCCTAAACCCTAAAAATGATATTCCCGGCCTATATAAGGGAGTTTGCAGCCGTCATCCACTACACAACTCAGATTTTATTATATCTCTTATTTCTTGGTGATTGAAGAAGAAGTTTTTGGATCTAGCAAGGAAGGCTTTTTGTGGATCTTCTTGATTCTAAAGGTGAGTGATATGAACTTGTTTTGTTTATGTGTATGATTGCATGCTGTTTTGTTTGATGTTTTCGTATCTTGTATGAAATCGATGCCATGGTTGTTATTCGTAATATGCATGTGAAATCCATGAAAGATTAGTAGATCTCGATTGACAATTCTTGATTGCTTGAAACATGTTAAAGATTTGATTATGATTATTGAAGATAAGAAATTGGATGGAGGAATCTCTGGACCTTGTTATTACGAATTGGATCAGATTTGAGTTGAGGAAGGGATTTGGTTTTGTGATAAACTCCAGTATTGAGTATTGATTTCAGACCTAATTTGTGAGATCTGTAGGCCGACAGTCGACTGGGACTATGTATCAGTCGACTGGTACGACCCCAGCTGCTGTATCTTTAGTTTTTCTCGAAAATCCGTTCTGGACATTCGACTTAGACCCTTGTCAGTCGACTGGTACACTTAGAATTTATTTTTCAAAGTTATCGTAGAATTTCTCTCGGGTAAGTCGACTTATGTTTTTATAAGTCGACTTATGTTCTTATAAGTCGACTTATGTCCCCTTTTAAGTCGACTTATGTTTTGATAAGTCTACTTATGATCTTTATAAGTCATCTTATACTTTTGATAAGTCTACTTATGATCTTTATAAGTCATCTTATATTGTTGATAAGTCTACTTATGATTTTTATAAGTCAACTTATGTTTTGATAAGTCTACTTATGAGTATTATAAGTCATCTTATATTGTTGATAAGTCTACTTATGATTTTTATAAGTCATCTTATATTATTGATAAGTCAACTTATGTTTTTATAAGTCATCTTATACTGTTAACACTTGGAATGTTCTTGAGAATTATTGATAATTGTCTCGGGTAAGTCGACTGATGGTTTTTCTTGAGTCGACCTACTACGCTTGTTAAAATCTTGGATATTGGTTCTCGGGGCAGTCGACTTACTATAGAATAAGTCGACCGGTGCTGATGAGTTTCATGATCTTGAGGGTTCTTGTTATCTTTAGTTTGTTTGTAGATGGATATGTTCGTCGGTGTCTTGGCATACCGGGTTCGTATTCGATCTATACCTTCTTAGTTGTTTGTAGATGGACATGTTCGTCGGTGTCTTGGCATACCGGGTTCGTATTCGATCTATACCTTCTTAGTTTGTTTGTAGATGGATATGTTCGTCGGTGTCTTGGCATACCGGGTTCGTATTCGATCTATACCTTCTTAGTTTGTTTGTAGATGGATATGTTCGTCGGTGTCTTGGCATACCGGGTTCGTATTCGATCTATACCTTCTTAGTTTGCTTGTAGATGGATATGTTCGTCGGTGTCTTGGCATACCGGGTTCGTATTCGATCTATATTCTCTTTAGTTTTGTAGATGGATATATTGTTATCCGATCTATGGCATTATTGGTGATCGATTGTTGGACATACATTGTGGTACTGAGAATTGTTGATAGTTGGACATATCCTGAGTTGTGGGGATTACTGTTTGTTCAGAACAGTCGACTGGTTCATAAGACAGTCGACTGTACCGTACAGTTAAGCTGTACATATTTTGAGAAAGATTGATTGATGGATACTTGATCGTTGGTATTGTCTCTTGACTCGGCTTCACTCATGTACTGTCCTATCGTTCTTGTTTCAGATTACATGTTCAGTTTATGTATTTTTGTTCAGTACATGTTGCTTATGTTTAGTTGTTTTGTTTATGTTTGTTGTTTATATCACTCACACCATTTATGGCTGACCCCTTTAGTTTGGGGGTTAGGGTTCAACTCTAGCCTCATGTGTTACAGGTAGCTGCTTAGAGTTGGGAGCTTGGATGCTTGGGGTAGCTTTGGATTTTATGAGTGTTATAATAGAGCCTTGGGTAATTTTGTAAAGAGAAAGGGTTGTAACAGTTAAATGTATTTTAAGGTGTTTTGTATTTCCGCTGCAATTGAAAAAGATTATTGTAATAAGAATATGGAATAAAATGATTTGAGTTTTGGTCTATGTATATTGTTACATTGAAGTGGATCGCTGGGAAAGTGCCACGTATTTTCTAAAGTTTCGTATTTAGAAATTCGGGGCGCTACACCTCCTCCCCTTCCACAGGGTCGTAGAAGCGGTAGGAAGACGTGTCGAACCCCGGGTTCCGGGCGGCAATGTGAAGAAGGTCTCGGCCATATGCGTCCTCCATGTTTTTGAACATGTGATGCTCGGCCTCGTCCTGGACAGCCTTCTTCGCCTTCGCCACCTTAGACCGGTGCTTGGCCATGATCTTCTCGGCCCTCTTCCGAGCCTTCTTCCGAGCCCTCTCCGCCTCCGACCGAGCATTGGCCAATTCCTCCCTCAGCTCGGCATTCTCCTTCTCCGAGGCTTCCAGCTTGGCGGCCGCGTCCTTTGACTGTTGAACGGCCTCGGCCAGCTTCGTCTCCAACCCTGCCACTTCGGCACCCCGTTTTGCCGAGAGGAGTTGCTCAGCATCGAGCAGCTTCGTAGCTTTGACGCGCTCCGACCTCTCCCGGTCATACTGCGCCGTCAGCTCCTGTTCCTTGCCCGCAAACTCCTCGAGCAAGAAGTTGAAGTGGCAAAGGGTCTGAAAAGAGAACAAACCGTTAGAGTCCGAACCCAGGAACTTAGAAAATTTCAGAAAAAGTTTCAATAAGAAAGTGTTCGGCCTACTTACCGACATTGTGTTCCGAGCGATCTGCATTGTGGCGTCCCCAACCAGCCCGGCCTTGAGGGCCGCTCGATTCTTTGGGGTCGGCAGGTGCTTCACCGCTTCCATACAACATTTGCCGTCGCCGAAAAAACCGTCGACATTCATCACTTGCCAGTCAGGGACGAAGATCTGCTTGTGCCTCTCGGTCAAGATCTTCTCCGCATCAGCAGTGAGGGGTGGAACTTGGAGGGATAGCACCTCTTTCACGCCGAATGCACCGCTCGACGAGCCGGGAGCATCCCCCTTCGCCGTCGGTGTCGGCACATCGGAAACAGGAGGATCGGGGGCCGCGGCCTTCTCCTGCTCGGGACCGGTCTCCGAAACAACGACCTTCTGCAGGTCGGCGGTCTTCGCGACCGAAGGTATCTTCGGGGCTCGGCCGCCCTGAGGCCCTGCCGAGGGTCTCTTCTTACTCGTCTCCTGCTCCTTCGCCTTGGCCTTCGCCATCAACGCCCTGTAGTCCATCTTAGAAGACTCTGCACAAGCCGAATGAAAAAACTTAGATAAATTTTTCATGAACTTTACGCAAAGAAGTAAAAATACCAGAAGCATACTAGGGTCGATCGGACTGAGACCCCCCCCTGGAACAAAGCTTCCTCGGTAATGTCTTTCCAACTTAGCATTGGCAGGGCGAGGAGCTTCTTGAGGACTTCCGCCTCCTCGTCACTCAATACCGGCTCCTTCTTCGCTCGCTTAGGCAGGCCTTCCCTCCTCCAAGCTATCGGAATTGCCCAGGGTGCAGGAGCTCAGATAATGAAATACTTCTCCTTCCAATGTTTGATCGAGTCCGGGTTCTCGATCAACTTCACGCCCGTCCGTGGCGAAAGGTAGAACCTCTGCTCATTCCTATTCGGTTGGCAGGGGCGGTAGAGGCTCCGAAGGAGGAACAAGCTCGGTTCAGCTCCGATCTCTTGACACCGGAGAAAAAACGCCAGCACGTGCCTCCAAGTATTCGGCATCAACTGGGCGGGGCTCAAACCGTACCAAATGAGGACCTCTACAATAAATCGATGAAGTGGAAAACGAAGCCCGGCGTGCAAGGAGTCGAGGGGAAAGACACACACGTCAGGCGAAGACGACGTGGAAGCTCGGAATCCCGGTCCGGGGAGGAGTAGCCCGAACTCGGCTGGGATCTGGAATCCAGCTCGGATCCGGTGCAGATCAGCCTCGGTAAGAGATGAAATGGTATGATCCACCTCGGATAGCTCTCTCGGCTCATTCTCCTCTACAGACTTGGCGGTGCCCTGAGTCACCATCTCCAACATCTCTTCGGAGTAGTCCCGAACACCCCCCACGCTCGACAGAACGATAGGCTGCCGGCCGAACTCCCCTGCCGTCTTCGGCTGCTCAATTATTGTGACCACTCCTTTGCCCTTCTGGGACTTCGCTACAACTTCCTGGTGTGGCTCGGCGACTTCGCCAATCTTGCTCGGCCGAACAACGGTCTGCTCGGTCGGCTCCACCACCTCCTTTCCTTTACCCGCTCGGCCGGCGACTTGGTCCGAGGCGGGGGTCTCATCCGAAGATGTCATCTTAACCATTTTTTCTAAAAAGAAAGGGGAGAAACTAACCTTGAAGTGACTGCTACGGTCGGAAAAGTTCGCCGGAACAAAGGAACGCCTCGCTGCGACAGCTAGCAGCGCCACCTAGGAGCTAAAAACTTCGATGGTAAAAAGTAAAAACTTGAGAGAGAAAGTGAAAGTGAATAATGAGACTTGGATTGAGGGGGGGTGAAGATTTATAGTAAAAAAGAAAAGTCCCTTGGACTTCCAAACGTAAGGGCGCGACTTTTGGGCCGCTCTCGAAACGTCGCGAAGGCCCAAAACCACTTTGTCTTTTCACCAAGTCAAGTTGTTCGGCACGACAGACTCGAAATCCGAGCAACGTGCGATCCGAACCCATCAGCAAAGGGACTGGTCAGCTCGCCGAGCAAGGGCCCCTCCGGCGGCCCAGAGCGTCGCCCGACCATCCGACATTCAGATCCCCGGTCGGCTAACCGAGCAAACGCCTTCCCGAGCATCAAAACGGAGAAAATTCACTTTCTCCTCGATTTTCGTGTAAGATCTCGATCAGACGGCCCAGATCCCGCCAACGACGCTAAACGACAAGATAGCATTTTCTTGGGAACTGAGTCCGTCTCGAGATACGCACCACCATCTGACGACTCAGATCGCGCCACATTGCCCGAACGAGACACTTCGGATTCAGGCGCTCGGCCTCTGTCCGAAGAAGCAAGAGAAATTTTGATTAAAAAGTTTTAAGGGACCGCCCTCGACGAGGGGGGGGGCCCGGTCAAAAAGCAGATCAGCACACCTCCCATCTCTAACTCCTTCGGGCTGACAACTATCAGAAGCCGTCAGCCCGGAAGGAAGACAGAGATCGGAGGAGGCCAATCATTCCGAAGCAACATGACCCTCGGTTCCAGACCTCGGTCGTCACCTCTTCTGCCATGATCTCCCCTGACCCTGACACCCACATCGGGGCCGTCAGAGTCAGGAGAAGATCATGGTGGAAGAATGACCACCCATCCTTCCGAAACAATTAATCCCTCGGCTCCAGACTTCGGTCGTCGCCCCTTCTGCCATGATCTCTCTCGACCCTGACACTCACATCGGGGTCGTCAGAGACGGGAGAAGATCATGGCGGAAGGGCGATCACCCGTCCTTCCAAAGCACTCTGTACCCCGGGTCCGAACTCCAGTCATCACCCCTTTTGCCCTGATCTTCCCCGACCCTGACATCCGTATCGGGACCGTCAGAATCGGGAGAAGATCACGGCAGAAGAATGACCACCTGTCCGACACCCTCAGGGTTTGAACTTCTCGGAAGAGGAAGGGCATCCACCTCGACTCCGGTCGTCACCTCTTCTGCCCTGATCTCCCCGACCCTGACATCCGCATCGGGGCCGTCAGAATCAGGAGAAGACCATGGCCGAAGAGCAACCACCCAAGGTAGACACCTCCGAGGGCTGAAACTCGACATTGTTGTGACTAAAGTGACAAGGGGAATGGGGTACTTATAACCCCCCCTCCAAGAACCAGCCATTATGACCCTTGGGAGATGAAACGCCGCGCATTAATTGAAGCACACCATTCTTAATGACCCCGGGAAGTTGGAATGCCGCACAAACCCCAGGACGCCATTAATGCCCTTGAGAATTGAATCGTATCGAGATTCGTTCCCCATTCAACGGTCCGCCGACTCCCTATACCTCCGGTCGGCAACCGAGCAGGTGCCCATCCGGCGGCCCACATGACGCTTGGCCAACCGAACCCTCAGATCTCCGGTCGGCTGCCGAGCAAGTGCCATTCCGAGCTTGCAAACGGAGAAAACTCACTTTCTCCTCAACTTTCGTGCAAGATCTCGATCAGACGGCCCAGATCTTTCCAACGATGCTAAACGACAAGATAGCATTTTCTTGGAAATTGAGCCCGTCTCGAGATTCGCCCCATCATCTGACGGCTCAGATCACGCCACGTCGCTCGGACAACCGAGCCCTCAAATCTCCGGCCGGCCAACCGAGCAGGTGCCCATCCGGCCCAGAATGACGCTCGGCCAACCGAACCCTCAGATCTCCGGCCGGCCAACCGAGCAGGTGCCCATCCGACGGCCCAGAATGATGCTCGGCCAACCGAACCCTCAGATCTCCGGCCGGCCAACCGAGCAGGTGCCCATCCGGCGACCCAGAATGACGCTCGGCCAACCGAACCCTCAGATCTCCGGTCGGCTGCCGAGCAAGTGCCATTTCGAGCTCGCAAACGAGAAAAAAACCACCGAGCGACTACGACCGTTGGATCTCTCAGAAATTCGCGCTCTTGGTGATGAACGGTCCAGATTGCGCCACGTGCGCTAAACGACAAGATAGCGTTTCCTTGGGAAACGCGCCCATCTCGAGATTTGTGCCACAATCCAACGGCTCAGATCGTGCCACGTCGCTCGGACTGCCGAACCCCAGTGCCTCCGGTCGGCTGTCGAGCAAGTGCCCATCCGAGCTCGCAAACGGAGAAAAAAGCTTCCGAGCGATAACAACCGCCAGATCTCTAGAAATTCATGCTCGTCCACGATCAACGGCCCAGATCGAGCCACGTCATAAATATGTATTAAACACCAGTTTTTATTTATTTAAATCGTTTTATTTATTTAAAAATTGCGAAAAATTGCTAAAAATTCGGAAAAATTAACTACAAATTCTAGAAAATAATTATAAATTCGGGGGAATATTTTTGAGCCCCTGAACGAACAATTATTGCCTAGAATGTACGGTTAAGGCCCTCGAACAATTGGTTAACACATCGCAAAATTAAATAAATAATCTGAAAAAATAGATAAAAACCGTCGAATATTCAACAAGGCTTCAGAACAGCTTACTGCTTCAAAAATCACCTCACTACCCCCTTCGAGGTTCGAAACTCCCCATTCGGACTCCGATACAACTCCACCAGCCACTAAAACAGTTAAACTACTCCTCAAAGGCTGATCACACTCAGTCTTTAGGAGTGGGGGGCTCGTGATATGGCTAAAAATGGGGTTAAATCGGAACCATCCAGATTGGGCGCGAATCTTGAAGCTCGGGGGTAAAACGGTAATTTCACATACAATTGGGTCCGAAACGGGTACTGGGTCCCCTCTCACAGATCCAATAACCCACAAACGGACCATTCCAATTGGGTACGGGTCCCGACCCAAGGCAAACCTAGACCAACAAGAGGCAAATCAGGGTCACTGATTTGACCAAATCAACGGGCCTGATTTGCTCTCACCGGGGATCAGGGATTAATTTCCTAAACAAATTGTGAGGATTTTACTCCTGACAGTTACACAGGAAATCAAGCCCCTAATCACTCCCATGGCGACTATAAATACCTCCCCCCTACCACTGTGACAAGGTAATCACTCTTTTTCCACATTAAGCTCTTTCTTAATCACCACTGGTTACTGACAAGAGCGTCGGAGGGTGCATCGCCGGAATCAACCCCGGTGTATCGCACTTCCTTGCAGGTTGCGACAGAAATCAGAAGGCTTGGACCAGCTATTTAGGTTCCCAACGAACTCACAAATCTCATCTGTTTACCCCCACACCGAAATCAGCGGTAACAGGCATATTATTTCTTGTTTCCCTTTTCTTGCAAATTGTTAAATTTGCAGATTTCCGTGATCAGCTGCCCGAAGGAGTAAGTAACCAAGTGTTCTGAGCTTGGCTAGAGTTCCTGCTTGAATTATTTTCTCGTTTTGAATAAATTGTATTTATTTCTACTTGGATCTTGTATTGGGCACTTTGTCCCAGAACTTATAACTTATTGTTTTCAGATTTGGTTATTTGAGAATTATGTAATTTGCTTTCAAGTAATTATGTTGATTATATTAATTTTTTTCATGTATGCGTGGATTATTATTTCCTGTTTACTTCTTGTTTATTTCTTGTGAACTGTTGAAAAGATCCTTACATCTTATGAATGGTGAAAGCCATTCGCTGGACTTTGTCGCGTATCCGTATTTTGTATTCCTTTTTGGGAAGCGAGGAGTGACAGGTTTTTAGTGATATCAGAGCCCAGGTTTGGCTAATGTATTAGTTTGACTAATATGTTAGAAATCTTTGGATCGATCAGGGTTGGCTCAATATTAAACAGACCATGCAGTCACATGAACAACTGATAATCAACATGATTTGGATGCTAATTATTTTTGGATTTGTGCAGACCATGGCTCGCAGAGGTGCCTCCACTTTTCGTCCTCAAGAGGAATAGCCTGGACTAGAGGCTGTTATGCATGTGTTGGAGCAGCTGGTTCCATGCAGCAGAATCACAGTGATCTTGTGTTGGCCACATTGGAAGCTGCCTAGAACCCGGCTCCCGTTGTGCCCACGCAGGCAGATCTTCTTCCTCGTCCGGGTACAGTTGCGGACTTCATGAGACTGCACCCTGACAAATTCTCCGGTACTAGGCACAGCTAGAGGCCGAACAGTGGTTGATCAAGACGGAGCTGCTGCTGCTGGCAGCGAGAGTTGCTGACGCTGATCGTGTGGATGTGGTGAGCATCCAGTTGGTGGACCTTGCCCACATATGGTGGATGGCTGAGTTCGAGCGGCTCGAGCGGCCCGTTGCTTGGAACACGTTCACCGGGAGCATCTTAAAGAAGTTCTTTCCCAGCATCACCTGGGTTGAGATGGAGCAGCAATTTCTCGCCCTGAGGCAGGTTGGTCGGTTGTACTGTGTTTTGAAACTTTGTTACATATTTTTCATGTGATACTGTAATTTGAGACTCTCTTGAAGCAGGGTGTCAGATCGGTGGATGAGTATGTAGCAGAATTCACCAGGCTTAGCCACTTCACATCCACTTTGGTGGCGAACGAAGAGGATAGAGACCGGAGATTTCTATTAGGGCTTGATCGAGATATTCAGATGCATCTCGTTGCCCTTCGCCTTCATACTTACGCTGGGGCTCTTGAGGCAGTCTAAGCCCAGAAGCATGCTCGCAACAGGTTGGCTCCTTCCCAGTGGACTGTTCAGCACCCCTCTGCTGCTGCTATTAGGCCCTCTTGTGGGCCAATTCAGAGGTTAATCCCGGCCCATCCCGTCAGGGCAGTTCCCTACCCTTCCGCTGCTCCTTGGAGAGTTGGTTTCTACGACTTTTGCCGACTATCTGAGCATGAGCGCAGGGACTGCAGGAAGGCGAATCGCTGTTGTTTTGGCTGTAGCACTACTGACCACTTAGTGCGGGATTGCCCGCAGTAGCAGATGGCTCTTCCAGCCAGGGGACCGACTTAGTTGGGAGCACTAGCTCCTGGATCGGTCTGGCCACCACTCCCTCCTTAGCATCAGATCGTCGGTCAGAGGACCACTACTCCCAGGAGAGGTCAGGCTTACAACCTGACAGCAGAAGAAGCTGAGACGGCAGAAGGAGTCGTTGCAGGTATTTTTTTGCATTTTATTATTTTGTTATTTTCCTTGCTTCTTTCATTATCTTGCTCTGTTCATTCATATTATCTTTTCTGCATTATTATTCCTTAATCCTTAATCGTCATTCTTTTTGCTTGCCTTTTGACTCTATCTTAGGTATTATCCTACTTTGTTCTTTTCCTACTCATGTCCTATTTGATTCGTGGCGACCCATTCCTTCGTCTCTTCTCGCTTCGTGGATCAGCATCAGTTGGAGTGCAGTGTCAGGCCAGTGGCTCAGAATATTGCTACAGGTGGTGGTGTTGTCGTCTATTCCTGGGAGTGTAAGTAGAGTCCCGTGGTTATTGGTGGTGCAGATTTCAAGGTTGGCCTGATCGTAAATGGGAATTCTGGGTTCGACGTCATTCTCGATATGGATTGGTTGGGTGAGTCCCATGCTGTCATAGATTGCCGAGCCAAGAAAGTTGTATTCAGAATCCCAGGTTGTGCAGAGTTTGAGTTCCATGCTGGGGAGAGACCCCTTGGCTGAGCTAAGACTGCAGTTGATCAAAAGACTTGTGCAATGGAGTTGCACACAGAATCTGATGCTATGCCTCTAGTAGTGTGGGAATTTTTGGATGTGTTTCCAGAGGAGTTGCCTGGGATACCCCAGATTCAACCAGGTACTGCACTGATATCGAAAAGTCCTTACAGAATGGCACCAGTTGAGCTAGCAGAGCTGAAGGTGCAGATCCAAGGATTGCTAGATTTGGGATTCATCAGGCCCAGTGTTTCGCTGTGGGGAGCTCCAGTCTTGTTTGTCAGCAAAAAAGACGGGAGCCACCGACTGTGCATTGATTACCGAGAACTGAACATTGTTATTGTGAAGAACAGGTATCCGCTGCCCAGGATCGATGATTTGTTTGATCAGTTGGGTAGAGCGGCGGTCTTTGCAAAGTTGGATCTTTGCTCAGGGTATCATCAGGTCAAGGTGAAAGCGGCTGATCTGCAGAAGACTGCATTCAGGACAAGGTATGGACATTACGAGTTCCTAGTGCTGCCTTTCGGAGTCATGAATGCGCCAGCTGTATTCGTGAGTCTGATGAACATGGTCTTCTCCCCATTCTTGGACAAGTTCGTGGTGGTCTTTATAGATGATATTCTTGTGTATTCTCGGAACCGGGAGGAGCATGCTGAGTATCTAAGGTTGGTTCTGCAAACTTTAAGGGAGAATAAGCTCCATAGGAAACTCAGCAAGTTCGAGTTCTGGCTTGACCGAGTTACCTTTTTGGGGCATATCATCTCAGGCGAGGGAATTTCAGTTGATCCGTCCAAGATTGCGGCATTGAAAGATTGGCTAGTGCCTAAGTCAGTTTCTGAGGTGAGAAGTTTCCTTGGATTAACCGAATATTATCAGAAATTTGTCTAAGATTTTTCGAAGATAGCTGGGCCGCTGACTAAGTTAATAGGGAAGGATCAGAAATTCATCTGGGATGGGGCTTGCAGCGAAGTTTTTGTAGAGTTGAAGAGTGGGTTGACATCGACGCCAATGTTAACTATTCTGAATGGTTCATGTGGATTTGTGGTTCACTGTGACGCTTCTGGCAAGGATCTTGGTGCAGTGTTGATGCAGAAGGGCCAAGTTGTTGCCTATGCATCTAGGTAGTTGAGGCCGCATAAGAGGAACTATCCAACTCATGATTTGGAACTACCAGTGGTGATCTTTGCCTTGAAGCTGTGGAGACACTATTTACTTGGAGACCGAGTGAAAATCTTTACTGACCACAAAAGTTTCAAGTATGTCTTCACTCAGAAGGAATTGAACATGAGGCAGAGGTGTTGGTTGAAGTTAATGGCCGACTATGATATCAATTTGTAGTACCACCCCGGTAAGATCAACTTGGTGCCAGATGCTTTGAACAGGAGAATAGTCGCCATGTTCCTAACTCAGCAGAGGGAATTGGTTGAGCAAATGAGGAGGTTGGAATTGGATGTGATCTTGCCGAGTTCTGATCGGAGTTGCATGATGCTTTAGCTACAATCGTCTCTTGTAGAGCAGATTAAAGAGGCACAGGCTGATGATAAGTAGTTACAGAAATTCAGAGCAGAGGTTGAGGCAGATTCCAGAAGTGATATGGTTGTTCATGAGGATGGATCGCTTTGTCTTGGGTCTAGGTTGTGTGTTCCGAAGGGTGAAGTCCGTCAGAAGTTGCTTGAGGAAGCCCACCAGTCGTCGTACTCTATTCATCCCTGTGGTACTAAGATGTAACGGGACCTGAAGCTTCACTTTTGGTGGCATGGTATGAAGAGGTTCGTAGCAAGATTTGTGTCTCAGTGCTTGATCTACCAGTAAGTGAAGGCAGAGCATCAGAGAATCGCAGGACTTCTTCAACCTCTTCCCATTCCGGAGTGGAAGTGGGAACACATCATGATGGATTTTGTGAACGCCTTCCCGAGGAGTCCTAAGGGTTACAACGCTATTTTGGGTGATTGTGGACAGACTGAAGAAGAGTGCTCACTTAATTCCCTTTAGAGTTGGGTAGTCTACTGAGAGCCTAGTAGAGAAGTACATGCAAGCGATTGTCAGGCTTCATGAGGTTCCAGTCAGTATTGTATCCGACAGGGATACGAGGTTCAAATCTCAGTTTTGGGAGAGTCTTCAGAGCAGTTTGGGGAGTAAACTAAAGTACAAAACTACTTTTCACCCTCAGACGGATGGGCAGTCAGAAAGGACCGTCCAGACTCTAGAGAACTTGTTGAGGTCCTGTGTGCTACAGTTTGGAGGATCTTGGGAGGATCACTTGCATCTTGTAGAGTTCTCGTACAATAACAGCTATCTGGTCAGTCTTAAAGCTGCACCGTATGAGGTACTATATGGTCGGAAGTGCAGATCACCAGTGTGCTAGGATGACATTGGTGAGATGAAGTTGTTGGGTCTGGAGTTGATCACCAGGACTGTTGATGCGGTGACTCAGATCAGGAAGCATCTTCAGGCAGCACAAGACAGGAAGAGGAGATGGGCAGATGTCTATAGAAGAGCCTTGGAGTTTGAGGTGGGTGACCATGTTTTCCTTAAGGTATCGCCGTGGAGAGGTGTCATTCAGTTTGGTGGTGGGGGCAAGCTAAGCCCCAGTTTCATCGGGCCGTTTGATATCTAGAACGAGTACGCAAGGTGGCCTATCATCTTGCATTGCCACCGGCTTTACCTGGGGTGCACGACGTCTTCCATGTCTCATAACTCAGGAGGTACATCCGTGATGAGAGCCACATGATCGACTATTTTGAGTTATCCGTGCAGCCAGATCTGTCTTGTGAGATTCCGCCAGCTATTTTGGACCGGCGGGAGAAGGTGTTGAAGAACAAGGTTATCAAGTTGGTTCAGGTTTCTCGGAATCCTCACTCACTGGGTAAGTCGACCTGAAGCTTCATATGTTTGAGTAGTTTTTGTTTTTGTTGTTGTTCTTTCTTTTTTGAGGTTACCCTATGTACTTCTTGTTTGAATTTCGAGGACGAAATTCTGCTTGTAAGGTGGGTAGGATTTGTAACCCCCTATATTCATTTTCTTGTAATTTTGTATGTATTTATCTTCCTGGGTAATTATTTTTGATTGTACTCTTTTGTTCTTTCGGAACCGTGTAATCATTTCTTCATTCCTAATAAACTATCTTTTTGTCATCATTCAATTCTGTAACTTCAATCTTGTGATTTAAATTCTTCTGTCAATTATTATCTCTGGATGATTTATTTGATTCTAAATCATATGTTTCATGGCTTCATTGTTTATTATTTGATTTCTACCATACTGGATCCTAAACCCGCTACCTAATACCCTTTTACCCAGTCCCCCTCAAATCTCTCCAAACGTTCACCTCTATCTGCCTAACAAGAAGTTCACTTCCTCCATGATCTCCCCCTTGATTCCTAAAATCCTAACTTACCAAAAATCTCATTAAAATCTAACCAAATTTGTTTCACTTTTTCCTACAGTCATTATCTCCTAAACAATCTCTCTCTCTACAACTCTCTCTCCCTCTCCCGGTGCTCATCGTGCCCATCGACCAACTCCCCTGCTGGCTGCCAATCGTCGTCACGCGCTCCCCGTGTTGCCCCATGTTCCATCGTCGCCCTGTGCCACATCGACGCCCACTCCAGCAATCCCCGTGCTCCTCATCCCTCATCTCATCCTCTTCTCGAAGCCATCGATGCCTCCAACCCCACTTTCGTTGTCGTCAACTTCCCGACCGAGCCGCCGTCCTTCCGACGTGCTCCCATCACCGTCGACCATGCCACCATTCCGCCGTCAATCCTCCTATCCTGCAAGCCCCTGCTTGTTCGTAAGTTGTTGTATTCGTGTTCGTCGCCCGGGATTCGTTCCCGTTATTCATTCTCGTCGGATTCGTCATCTTCGTTGAGGCAAGTAACTTGTATATTATTTTTGTTCTTATACAAGTATAAATACCGCAAGTAGTCTTGATCTCATTTTTCGTGTTCGTCTTTGATAAATCTTGATCTCATTCTCTTGATCCATTCTTAGTCATGATCAATCACAATAAGTTGTCACACACACACACACTACATGAAAATAAATTAGATCTAAATAGATTCTTGATATATATATATATATATATATATATATATATATATATATATATATATATATATATATATATATATATACTTGTTCGTGATCCATCTTGTGTTATCTCGTAGCAGACTTGTTAATACCCATGCCATATTGTTTGAGATGTTCAATATATCATGTCTTGCATCATACTCTAATTTGAATCTATCGTAGATGAGTTGTTTGATTAAATAGATGAAAGAAATCTTCTTTTGCTGCTGCCCTCATTTGGTACATCAATTTAGATCTTGTTAAAGTCAATAAAATAAATTATTTTGTGAATATGATTCGTAGGCCTCAGTGTCTATTTTTCATAACTTTCGACAGATCTCAATTTCGATTTTGATGTGTGAGTTATCGCTGTTTTACTACAGCTGTGTCGTAATTTCTAGATTATGATTGATGAGGTCGCTGCATGTTTTATTATTTTAAAACTGATGTTAAAAGTAAAATTTGGACTTAGTATTATTCTAGGTATGAATAGACATGAATGGATCAACCCCTAATTTTTGTAGAATTTAAACTTTTATAACTTATTTTATGCTTGTGAAACCAATCATATAATTTCTCAACTGCATGTTGTTCAGTAAAGAACTCTGTTTTCAACCCGATTCCATTCACTTTCGATTAAATCTTTGTGAATATGAAATGTAGTCTAGTATGTCTATTTTACAACCCTTTTGACGGAATTGAATTCCAAGTTGTATTTTGTGATTAATCACTGTTTTAGTACTGCTGTGTCTAAAATTTCATATTTATATATTTGCTGGATCACTCTGTTTTTCAAATTAAATTGACTATGCTATCTGTGATGGAATTTTATGAAATTTAATAGACTAGACATGCTAGGGAACCTTCCATATTTTTTCTAGATTTAATTATGGTGTTTTTACCTTTTTCATGCTTATAAACAAAACTTTACAAATTCTGGCTGAACATGAATTCTATGTAAAATACTGTTTTGAACCCTGTTTCTGTAGTTGTTATATGATTTGTGTATATGCGCTGGATACGGCAGATAGTCCAGTTTCTATAATTTCTGACGGATCCAGATTTGCATTCTTGTGGCAACGGGAATCTCGGTTTTGGTGCAGCAACGTCTTGCTGTCTAGAACTGATAATCTCGTTATTTCTAACTATTATAGGTTGTTTTGCTACCCGATTATATCTTCTATCCAACTTGAACTTGTTCCTTGTTTCTTGTCATGTTTTTCTTTCCTTGTTTGTGCACATTCATGTTTGCTTTAATAATAATAACAAGTAATCAAGCCGGGGTTAAAGGACAGATCTAGTAGTGGAAAATATAGAAATGTATACTTGGAAGGGGCCTGTGTTTCCTATATGATTACTTGATTACTTGATTAATTGATGCATAATCCTAATTACTTGTTTACTTGATTACCTGACTACATACTTCCCTATTGGAAGGTGTACTCAGAAGGGGGCCTGTGTTTCCCACTTGCTTACCCGACTACATACTTCCCTATAGGAGAGGTGTACTCGGAGGGGACCCGTAGGTCCTACTTGATACTTGATACCTGAGTACACGGATTTATATAATCCACTACAAAATCTAAACCAACTTGCCTGAATGTAGCAACCATGTGGTAAAATTTGGGACGCATGAAGTGCTACCTAGATAGGATTAAATACAAGACTTGAAATATCATGATCACTTGCACATTCCTGTTACTTGTGCATGCTACTCGACACATGTTGCTTGTTACTTGCTTGCATGCTACTTGATACTTGTTACATGCTACCCGCACCCTGTTATCTTATCATGTTACTTGATTCTATTTCTTGGTTTAAGAGTTAGTTGCTCTATTTCACTGTCACTTTTCCTTCCATACTTTATTCAGTACTTGCTTCTTGTTGCTACTCTGTATCTGTTTTCCGTTGCTTGTACTACATGCGGCCCATAACTTGCACTAACGGGCATATTGTTTCTTGTTTCCCTTTTCTTGCAAATTGTTAAATTTGCAGATTTCAGTGATAGCTGCCTGAATGAGTAAGTGACCTAGTGTTCTGAGCTTGGCTAGAGTTCCTGCTTAAATTATTTTCCCGTTTTGAATAAATTATATTTATTGCTACTTGGATCTTGTATTGGGCACTTTGTCCCAAAACTTATAACTTGTTTCCAGATCTGGTTATTTGAGAATTATGTATTTTGCTTTCAAGTAATTCTGTTGATTATATTAATTTTTTTCATGCATGCGTGGATGATTATTTCCTATTTACTTCTTGTTTATTTCTTGTGAACTGTTGAAAAGATTCTTACAGCTTATGAATGGTGAAAGCCATTCGCTGGACTATATTGCGTATCCGTATTCCATATTCCTTTTTGGGAAGCGGGGCGTGACACAAAGGATGTGTTATATTGATTGTATAGAATCTTGGCAAGATTCACATATTATATTAATGATTGATTTTAGATGTAAAAATTATGTTCGTTCGAACCTGAAGATTTTGAGTGGGAGGCAGATTGCAGAACATTTCTTCAACCGCCATGTGCATCAAAATGGAAAAAATAATGAGGTTTTCTATCATCGATTTGTATGGTCTTTTTTGGGGAATTTGATATAGTTTGTTTCTTTAATGTAACGGAAGGGGGTGAATCCTTCATTGAAGACTTAAAATACTGTTAGGAATTTGAGGATCTTGTTGAGTTTTCGACACAATCAACACAAACCACCAAGCAAAACTAGATCACACCAATCACCTAAAGCACATAAGAATTGTCTCGGTTGAGGCTTTCGCCTTAATCCGAGGAAGGAAGAACCAAGATATTATTCAACTAGAGAAGATACAAGAATATCACAATTCTCACCACGACCTTCTCTCAAGCCTAGTTGGAACTTGATGCTGCTTACAATGGAGAAACTCTCTCACCCTCTCATATGAAATACTATCTTCTTCTATTCAGCACTCAATAGAATCATATGGATCTATCAGCCATTACAATTGTTTATATAGATTTAGAGACAAACCCTAAGTTGATATCTTGTTACATTAGACATTGGATATTACATAAGAGAACCCTACGATAGAAGCCACACGATCTAACTTGAAGAGCAAGCTGGGCCTTTCATGAATCTGCCAGACTCAAGGCCGAAACCCATCAACGCCGTCAAAGGTCAACTATACCAACAAGTCAGTCGACTGTGCTCCTCTCTGGAAGACATCGTGCAGGGGTGGGTCGACTGCACATGAGTTGCGGTCGACCGCAACTTCCTCTGTTGCTGCCGCTGACTGTTTCTTGCCTCCACTCCGTTTCCAATCGTCTCGATCCCTCCATCGTCTTATCGTCTTCTTATCCAACATCGTATGCAAGATATAAACTCAACAATCTCCACCTTGGATTGCATACGCATGAATCTATAATTGTGTTATTTAAAACTCTTTTATACCTTTCTTCTCCGCTTTGTAACAACATGTTTCTATGACTTCTTCTGCTAGTTGAAAAAAACCTCCACCTGTTTTCCTCTAGCTGTATGTGTAACACCCCGAATTCCAAATAAGACCGAATTCAAGATTTCACCGGATCTTTACTTTACTTCGTACAATTTTACAAGGAAATAAAAATTTTTCTCAATAATACATCAGAGTTTGTTACAATTGTTACACAGCGGAAAATAATAAATTACAATAAAACATTTACAACATCTTTAAACAAAACAACATCAGCATATCCACTTTATAACTTCATGAACATCCATTACCTGCATGTAAGACTGTGGGCACGTCAGTTGATTACAACCGACGAAATGTTATACACGACTATCCTCTCTATGCCGGGAATAGTATAACGATCTCAAAACTTTAACAAATCACAAAAATTGAATGAACAATAAAGTTTAAAAAGTGATTATTCTAAACATATAAGTGTATGTCATGCCTTAATGTCTAATGCACACATTTTATTCTAGGAAGACACTAATGCACACTTGTTCGGATTCTATGCATCTCATACTACATAGGTCCGAGGGCAAGCGCCTACGTACTCCACAATAAAGGGCTCGATCCTTCACCATGAAAACTACCCGGTAATAAAACAAGGTTTAGATCATTCCACGATTATGGGTCACAGCCCGATGGCTATTATAACGGTTCCCTCATCGTGCGAATCATCCTACAAGTGCCCCCTAGCCTTGGTATACGTATATACATTGGAGATAGTAAACTATCCGCCGACTTCGTCAAGTCCCGGATTTAAATATAAACAAAAACCCGTTTCCCACAAAGCAACCTCAGTCCGCCGACTGGGTCTATAACCACGGAGATCCACCGCCGACTATATAGAGGCAATCCACTTTACATTTGCCCAGGTTTACTACATCTTCACTTAAGTGCCTATTCATTTAGCTCAAGACATGAATAAGTTATCATCCTTAGAATTAGTTTTTACCTCCTACCGGACTTGTTCACAAAATATGAGATCGCCCGACGGCAATATCTCGAAATCATATCTCAAAATTATTTCTTTCAATATTGCCAGTAACCGAGGTCTTACTAATTTCTTAATCATAAGCTTTCATGTACAAGAAACATGGGTACATATACCCTTTAATAATCATGTCTTAAACCTAGATAGTTTCATCTTTAACTTATTCACAAATAATTAATGTCTCATCTTAACTTTTATTCATGATTCCCTCATTCATCCATAATTCATTCATAAAAATAATTCTTTTCACCAACATGATTTGATCACTTGCAATCTCATTTGCAAATTAAGTACATATAATAATCAAGTATTCAACATAAATGAATAATCCCATCAAAGACAATTAATTCACATATCAACATTTTACTTTTCTTCTAATGATATAAATCATGCTTTTAAACAATTTAGTTTTTGAAGACAAATCTCAGTCTATCTCAAAGTCACTTTTATTTTCTCCAAAATTTCTAAAACTATATTTTTAAATAATTCCATTTCATTTTATATGAATACTAGGACTTATTCTCAAATTTTAATTTTTCTCAAAACCCCTTAAAAAGAATATAAACACAAAAAAAAAAACTCACAATGGGTTTTGAACCCGTGAGCTCCCAATCAGCGCCCAAAAACCCAACCGAAAGCCACTCAGTCCATATGGACTTGGTGTCCAAAATCTACACCGAAATCCCTTTATGCCTATTTTTCGAATCTGAGTGATTAAAAAAAAGAAACAAACAGAAAAGTTTGGACTTCATAAGAGTCGAACCCGAGCCAACAAGAGGGTCAGCGCAACGCCAGACTACTAGGCCAAGCGCACCCAACGATACAAAGAATCTTCCTAGGTTTTTGTTAGGGTTCTCTGTTATTCTAGTTTTATATAAAAAAAATATATTCGATTCTCCATTGATCTAACTCTTTTATTAGACTGAAATTATTTTATAAAACCGAGTTCACATTCCAACAGTAACTCATAGATTTTTAGTTCATATTTTAGACACTGAATCAAATTTTCGAAATTACTTCTTATTGGTAACCATAAAGTTACAATTATTTATTTTGTTTATTGGAACCTATTGTTTCTTTTATAACCAAAAATGAGTTCAATAGTATCCAAATAATTCAAAAGAAATTATACTTGCTATCAAGAGAAGTATTCTCAACCCTTTTCATACAATCTATTCTTTTCTTTTGTTCATGCATGGCAAAATGATCAACCCTTACTTTTTTCTCATTTTCCATTTACATGATTTACTACTAATTTTCATCATATACAAGAGTATATATTTTTCTACTTTTACATCAAAATTTCCAGTCAAAAATATACATTAACCAAACATGAAGTTTTATAAGTATTCTAACACATGGATCATGGTATCAACTCTTACATCAAAATCTTCTATTCTTTACTTAATCACACCCATATTATTCATAGCATGTTATATTAGCATGAAGTTTACCTACATATCACTATCATCTCATAAAACAAATTCATAATTGCTAGCATGACATTTCTACAATTAGAAAGTAAGAAACCACCCACCTTACTGAAGCTTGAACAATTGAAAGAAGGAGAACACCACTTCTAGCTCCATGGACTCCTAGTTCTTCCTCTCCTAGCAATAGTTTCCAAGCACAAGAACACTACTCTCTTACTCTCTTTCTTTCTTTCTTTTCTTTCTTTTCTTTTCTTTTGATTATGTTTTTGGTGCAAGAGAAAAGTAGGAAATGGGGGCTCTATTTATAGGATTTTGGGAGGGTCTATTATGCATAATTTTACACCTTATAACTCTCTAATTTTATTCTTACAACTCTCCACTTTCCTAACTCCTAAAACCTCCATCTCTTCACCTTTCCAACTCTTCACAAACTCAACTCCCATAACCTCCCAAACTCTCCATCTTCCCACTACTCTTTCATTCATTCTTTCCTTCCCCTCCCGCTAAAAACCGGCCCCCCTTGTACCCACATACCAAAAATCAAGTGTGTACATGCACATGTACACAAAACAACTTCAATCCATACACCATCAGCCCAAACTTCCTACTCACGTGGGCCCCCACTTATCAAAACATAAATAATTGTTGATGGCTTTTTCTTTCATTTTCATTACACATGCCAAAGTTTATTTTCAAACAACAACATTTTAACTTTACCTTTTTTTTTCAACACACACATATATAATATATATATATATATATATATATATATATATATATATATATATATATATATATATATATATATATATATATATATATATATATATATATATATATATATATTATTTTATATATATATATATATATACTTATATTATTTTATAATCTTTAAAATTTACGAGGTGCTACACACACTCCAAAATTTATTTTGAAAGCGGAAATGCTCAAATACGTGCACCGAAACAAACACGTGCGTCGCACGTAAAATATTAAAAATACAAAATTCGGTTTTATCTACGGAAAAATGTTAAAGCTAATAAAAATACCATATAAGAAAATATATTTATAAATTTTACGACATAATTGCTACGTACGTAGAAAACACGTGCGTTTCACGTACAAAAATCATTTTAATCAAGATGGAGAAAAAAGAACTTCCGTTTATAAAACGAGTTCGAACACAAAAAATAATTAATCAATACACATAGAAATATCACACTTAGTGATGGAAAAATACGCAATTGATACGTGCATCGAAAACACATAAAAGGCACGTAAAAATACAAAAATTGAAATATTATATTTTAGTCGACTGAAATCAATACAGGAAATGCATAAATAGTAGGTAATCAAAATGCGTAGTGAAAACACGTTACAAAATACACGTGCTAACACACGAGGACAAAATTGTAACTTCCAATTTTGCGGGGTGTTACACTATGCCCCCCTCAAGGGCACTCCCCTGTAAATGTAATCATGGAGGTGCCACCCTTCACACGAACTCCACCTACATCAAGGTTCTCTCCAACTTTCAACGGTATTCGAACGTTGCAGTATCGATTTGGTAATTCTAGTGATGTCTTACTAGATGATACTTTAGGAACAACTGGCTTCCATACACTCGGCCGAGTTTTCCTGCTCCCACAAAACTGGTAGAGGTTGTGCTGACCCTGATCAATTCCCTTCTTACCTTTCATTACCTTACGACGACTATCCTAAACTTTCAAAACTCCACCTCGAGCTGTGTACCTGCAGCCACGAGCATCAAGAATCCCCAAGGATATCAGATTCTACTGTATCGAGGGAATATGCATGACCTCTTCTAGTGTTAACCCTTTACCATCTGGCGTCTCCAATTCAACTATTCCCTCATCCATTCCTTCACAAATCTCACCACTCCCCGTTCTCACACTACCGCTTGTTGACAACTTGTAAGTAGAAAACATTTCCCTCTCGGAGCAAATATGAAAAGAACTTCCTGAATCAAGATACCAACTTGAATCCACATCTGAAGAACTTGAAACAAGAAGACAATAATCGTCATTATTACCTAACTCAGTTACGCTAACTAGATGGGCTTGTTCCCCTTCTTTAGTAGCACTCTTCTGACTCAACCACTTGTGACAGCCTCTCTTATAATGCCCAACTCCTCTACAATAGTGGCAACGAATCTTACCATTGTGTGTCGCATCCCTTCCAATTGAAGTATCACCATCCACCGCAAAACACCCTAAAGAAATAGACCCTCCTTTATGAGTCTCCTTTATTAGTTCATCTTCCTAAAGAAATAGACCGGTTAACACATTTTCTCGCATTGGGACGTCGGTGGAAAGAGTGCTCGGCACAAGTTGCCGAAGTCCAGGAGAATTTTTTCTCGTATTTGGATGTCGGTGGCAAGAGTGCTCGGCACAGGTTGTCGAAATCCAGGAGAATTTTTTCTCGCATTTGGACGTTGGTGGCAAGAGTGCTCGGAACACGTTGCCGAAGTCCAAGAGAATTTTTTTCTCAAATTTGGATGTCAGTGGCAAGAGTGCTTCGGCACAGGTTGCCAAGGTCCAGGAGGATTTTTTCTTGCATTTGGACATCGGTGGAAAGAGCGCTCGGCACAGGTTGCTGCAGTCCAGGAAAATATTTTCTCGTATTTGGACGTCGGTGGCAAGAGTGCTCGGTACACATTGCCGAAGTCCAAGAGAGTTTTTTTCTCGCATCTGGACGTCGGTGGCAAGAGTGCTTGGCACACATTACCGCAGTCGAGGAGAATTTTTTTTCTCGTATTTGGACGTCGGGGAAAGAGTGCTCGGCACACGTTACCGAAGTCCAGGAGAATTTTTTCTCGCATTTGGACGTCAGTGGCAAGAGTGCTCGGCACACATTGCCGAAGTCCAGAAATTTTTTTTCTCGTATTTGGACGTCGGTGGCAAGAGTGCTCGACACATGTTGCTGAAGTCCAGGAGATTTTTTTCTTGCATTTGGACGTCGGTGGCAAGAGTGCTCGGCACAGGTCGCCGAGGTCCAGGAGAACGTTTTTCTCGCATTTGGACGTCGGTGGAAAGAGTGATCAGCACACGTTGCCGAAGTCCAGGAGAATTTTTTCTCGCATTTGGACGTCGGTGGCAAGAGTGCTCGGCAAACGTTGTTGAAGTCTCGGAGAATTTTTTCTCTCATTTGGATGTTGGTGGAAAGAGTGCTTGGCGCAGGTTGCTGAAGTCTAGGAAAATTTTTTCTTGCATTTGGGCGTCGGTGGCATGAGTGCTCGGCACTGGTTGTCGAAGTCTAGGAGAGCGACACATGGCACGCTGACCGTTAACTGTTGGCCAGTCAAAGTTCTGTTGAGTTTTCCATATTTTCTGTCATTTTGCGGTGAATGGGTCAGGCCTTCACGCTTTAAAGGGCCTTTTAGTCTCGGTTAATGTGCCCCTCTCTATAAAACTTCACCCCCCCTCTCATTTGCTCACTCTCTAGTTTCTTACTCAAGTGATTTCTTTCTCTTACTGGAGCTTCAGGGGAGAATCTTCTTCTTCCGACGATCTTTTCCAACCGTCATTGTTAAATCAAGGTAATTTCATACTTAGTTTATTTTTATAGAATGTCTAGCATTCCTTCGAGGTAGGAGACCTCTCCTACTCTCGCCCACGAGCCGACCTCGATCCAAGTTCCTCCAATCGACAAAGGCAAGGCCGTGGTAGGGTCCTCTTCGGTCGTAGTGGAGACCGTGGTTGAGAGCCAGCAGAGGATAGGGGAGTTCAGCAGACTGCCAAGGGAGCTAACCAGGCTCCAGAGGGTTCGGGACCTTCCGGACGAACAGGCCAAGTGCATTATGTACGGCATGGGGCGGAGCTTCGAGGAGAATACCGCCAGCGAGACCTCGGAGGTCGACGAGAAGATCTCCATACTTAACGAGGCAGATCTGGCATCGATTCGGGAATGTTTTCAGATCCCGAAAGAGTACGACCTGATGTTTCCTGGGCCCGAAATGAGAGCCAATTCTCCGATTCCAGTGGACATGTGCTTCTGGCCCGTCGACACCTTCATAGCCGGTGCACGGCTCCCTCTTCATTCCTTCGTCGTCGAAGTATTGCGATGGTTTCGAATCAGCCCAGTCCAGTACATGTCGAACATATGGAGGCTAATCAACGGGTTCATCCTTCACGGTTTGGCGGCGGGGCTCAAGCTGGAGTTGAGGGTGCTGCAGACCATTTACCGGGTTTATCAACGACAGAAATTGAAGTTTAGGTTCTACCTGGCTTCGAGGCATGGCACCAAGCTTGTCAGCTACCCCGATTTGATAAAACATTTGAGGAACAAGTACTTCCTTGTCCGTAGTCGAGAGCCATGGGTCATCCCGACAACTTGGTCGAAAAAGTCTTGAGGAGGGTGAAAGAGAGCCCGACGCTCAGCCCCGATGAAGATGATATGGTTCGGACGCTCCTCGATCGGCCAAATTTTCATTGGAGGGGCCTGACCAAGGAGGTGCTCTTCAGGGGGGGTCTCAGCCTTATAAACCCTAGTGCGCTTTTTATTTTTAGCCTCGCGTTCCCCTTCTTCTTTAGTCTGGCTTTACTTGTGCTTAAACCACTATTTTTTTTGTTGCAGAAGTTATGGACTTCGAGGAAATGTTGGCACAGCGTGGGGTCTTAGGCAGCAAGGCCTGAGGAAGAGGAAGAGGGTGGTCTCAAAGGTATCCTTGCCGAGGGTGAAGACTATCGCCGCTGCCGTGGAGCAGGCAGCGGTGCAGGCCGCAGTTGTTCAGCGGCCGCCAACCCCCGCAGCGACGTCGACTTCGGTTGAGGCTGAGGCCTTCCCCTTAGTAGCGGCCTTGGGTTTGGAGGCCCCACCGTTGACGGCTGAGGCCGAGGTGTTCCTGACCGAGGAGCACAAGAAGATTTTCATACTGGCAAGTCTGCAAGCTCGACGGGTTTCTTGGGGACTCATCGTCCTGCATGCAAGCCGTTTGGCACCTCGCTATGTCGAAGGACAAGGCCGCCATGGACACTGTCGGCATTGGTGACGACGCGCTCGAGATCGCACGAGCGGCGGTGTCGGTAAGTCTAGTATTGACTTGTGGTTTTCACCTTTTATAAACTACTCTTTCCAAGTTTGTCATGGTGCTCCACCTTTCTTTTCGCAGATAACTTGCCACTTTGGTCATCTAATGGAGAAGATGACCGAACTATAGAACGATCTGAAGCAGGAGACCGACCAGGCTCGGACAGAAAAGACTCAATTGCCAAGGACCTTGAGCAGTTGAAGGTTGAAACCGAGGTGAAGGCTTCAAGGTTGGAGCATCTCGAGGATGTTGTGGCGAAGCTCGAGGCTGGCAACGCTCTGCTGCTCCAACAAAAAGAGCTGGTGGCGAAGGACAAGGAGGATGCCGTTGCCGCCTCTAGGGTCGTCGCGGTTAAGGAGGCCGAGGCCGAAGTGATGGAGAGGGCGAAAGGGTACCTTGCCGTCAATATGAAGAAGGCCAATGCTCACGCAATCGAGCAGGTAAAGGAGGCATACCCGGAGGTAGACTGCGCTAGATGGTGCCTGTTCCCCGAACCTGTCCCTGGGTTCGACAACGCCTCCGAGGAGGATGAAGAAGATGACGGGGTTGAGGTGGTCAATGTAGGGGTCGACGAGGCAGAGGTAGAGGCCGATGCGGAGGCCATGCCCTTAGCGATCATCACCGCCACACAAGGGTCGGAGCCCTCGGAGATCGGGGATCACTCTAAAGAGGTCCGCCCTTGACCCTGTTGTACTTCATACTTCTTTTTTGAATGTTATGAACTGTAGCATAATCGCAGACTGGCCACCGCTTTTTGTACTCGTTAAATTTTAATGAAAATCTTTTCTTCTCCGCCTCCTTTTTTGTTTGACATGTGTTGTGAGGCTTCGAAACTTTCGTGGGTTTGTTCTACTTTCGAGCTGTCTCAGTAGCTTTGTTTAGGCACAGTTTTGTCAAGTTGGTTCTTCGGACTTAAGAATTCACGCCTCCTTTTTTTTGTGTTCGACTTCTTAGGTTGGTGAAGCGCTATGTTTCCATTCTGAGCTGGGCGTCGTCAAGTTGGGGCTAGCTCGGTCTCGAAAGTTACTCTATAGGGCAGAACGGGAGGTGGGTCATTTGAGATTGACCCTGGCTCATCGAGACCTCGAGCTGAGGTGCCTTGAGGAGAGAACTCGTGAAGTGGCACCCGAAGGCGAGGAGTCCTGCCCATCAATGGCAGTCAGCCATGGCTTGAGACTCAAATTTCTTCGTCACTCTTTGATCGAGGTGAGATCCGAGAGAGAGGAAATGAAGAACGTGGTGCTCGAAAAGAGTCTGGAGGCGGCACACCTTCGGAGGACTATCTTCGAGGCTTCTCGTGGGGGCTATTCGAGCTGAATGCCTCGCCTGAAGATCAAAGTGACTGACGACTCACTAAAGGAGCGAATCGTGGAGCTAGCGGCGGAGAACCTTCGTCTGTGACGGCTTTCTGAGGGGAGTAACGCCTGAAGCACTATCTACCCTCGGGGTGAGTGTGCCCACGGAAGGTCATTCCACAAGTTAGCGCTTCGTTCGCCCCCCAACTTGAGACACCCCGGGTATGCAAAAAGCGGAGTAGCCGGCTCGTCGAGCGGAGCATCTGTCGGGGCGACTGTTAGGCATCTAGGTGCTGATGACGCAACTCGGCTCGCCGGCTTGGATACTTCTACGAAAATGAGGCGACAACAACACAACATTCGTCGACCCCGCTTATCGCTTAATAGAATCATCCTGTTCCCTAGGAGGGGCTAGGGCTGAATTTTGTAATCTTGAAGTTTTCGTTTCATATGAGTCTTGCATCTCAAATCTTGATGAAATAATGAGTTTTTGGTCTGGAATTAGACTTGTACCTCAAATTTTGATGAAATAATATACCCCATTTCTCAAGCTTCTTATGAGAATTTGTGTTTCGCTAATGTTTGCAAGAGTATCAACAGTTGTGGGAGCAATTTCGAATGGTGAGCTACTTTGTACTCGCTCGTTCGCAAGTTGCTAAAACGGCATCGAACCAAGTGTTGGACTCCGAGCTTGTTGTTTGCAAGAGTATCAACAGTTGTAGGAGCAATTCCGAATGGTGAGCTACTTTGTACATGCTTGTTCGCAAGTAGCTAAAGCAGCATCTAACAAAGTGTTGGACTCCGAACTTATCGTTAAGAGAGTTTCAACAGTTGTAGGAGCAAATCCGAATGGTGAGCTACTTGGTACTCGCTCGTTCGCAAGTAGTTAAAGCAGCATCGAACCAAGTGTTGGACTCCAAACTTGTTTCAACAGTTGTAGGAGCAATTCTGAATGGTGAGCTACTTAGTACTCGCTTGTTCGCAAGTAGCTAAAGCTGCATCGAACCAAGTGTTGGACTCCGAACTTGTCGTTAAGAGAGTTTCAACAGTTGTAGGAGCAATTCCGAATAGTGAGCTACTTAGTACTCACTCGTTCGCAAGTAGCTAATGCGGCATCAAACCAAGTGTCGGACTCCGAACTTGTTGTTTAAATAGTTTTTTTTGTTTTTTTTGTTTTGTTTTTTTTGTAAGCCCCCAAGGTTGGACAATCAGAATACATAGAATAGAGAATTCCCAGGGGGTAGATCACTTTTATTGAAAACAACTAGGCGGCTGGTTCTAATTTGCGAACCATTATTACACTTAATAAAGAAAGGAAACAAGCTTCAAGATGTTTTAAGAAGAATGCTCTAGGAGAAGTTGCTTGGGGCGGTGTTCAAACACCCTCTTGGACTTTAACAAGTGCTCTGTGTCCATGTCCTCGGCACTCTCTTGCCCCCCCAGGTCTTCAAGTTGATAAGCGTCTGGGCGGACAACTTTGGAGATCCTATATGGTCTTTCCCAATTGGGTGCCAACTTGCCTTTCTTGCTGGGGAAAGAAATTGATAGCTTTTTTAGCACAAGATCTCCTTCTTTGAGATTAGTAGGGCAGACTCTCTTGTTGTAGGATTGCTCGATCCTACGCTGATAGATTTCTTGCCGGATGGAGGATCTCTCACGGATCTCATCGATGAGGTCCAAGTTACCGCGAAGCTCGTTCGCATTTTGCTCTTCGTTGTAGGCTATTAAGCGGGGGGAAGGTAGACCCACCTCCAGAGAGATAACGACTTCGGAGCCGTAAGTGAGGTTGAAGGGAGATTCTCCCGTGGGGGTCCTCTTCGTAGTGCGATAGCTCCAGAGCACATTGGGGATCTGCTCTACCTATAACCCCTTACCCAACCTTCTCAGTCTCTTTTTCAGGCCGGAGAGAATTTGCCGATTGGCGTTCTCTGCCTGATCATTGAACTGTGGGTGGGAGACCGAGGAGAATCGTTGTTGAATGCCTAGCTCTGCGCAAAAAGTGTGGAAGGCCGCCCCCATGAACTGGGTCCCATTATCCGTTGCCAAGATTTAAGGAACTCCACATCTGCAGACAAAGTTTTCCCAAAAGAAATGCTGCCCTCTATTCTCCGTGATCATTGCCAGGGGCTCTGCCTCGATACATTTTAAGAAAGTCGATCACCACAACAAGGAACTTCAGCTGGCCCGGTGCTGGAGGGAATGGCCTGAGCAGGTCCATTCCCCACATTGCAAAAGGGGTTGGACTGGATAGAGAGGAGAGCTGAGCTTGCGGTAGGCGGCGGATTGTTGAGAATTTTTGGCAAGGGCCGCATTGACGAATGTGTTGTTTGGCATCGCGAAGGAGAGTAGGCTAGAAGTATCCATAGTTCAAGATTTTGCAGGCGAGGGTCCTTGCTCCTAAGTGAGCGCCACAAATCCCTTCATGTACTTCTTTCAAAGCATACTGGGCTTCGTCGGGAGAGAGACATCTCAAGTAGGGTCTGCCGTCTACTTAGGTGTAGGAGCATTTGTACAAGACTCCCTCGATGAGTGTGTACCGCTCGGCTCTGGTTCAGATCTTTCGGGCCTCTTTAGGGTTTGAGGGAAGGATCCCATCTCTGAGGAACTCGAGTAGATGCCTCATCCAATCTTCCCCGAGTTGTAAGGGCAGCGTCTCTATTGGCTCGGGGCCTTCTTCCTCGATGCTGGGCTTCAGAGCAAATCTATTAAGACAGTTTGTTTGAGCCCCTGGAGGGAAAAGGAAGCTAGCTTTCAGAGGGGGTCTGCCTGGGCATTAACTTCTCAGGGAATTCGCTGGAGCGTGCGTCCTCGAAAGAGACCATCCGTTTCTTGACTTTGGCTAAGTATTTGGCCCTGCGACTATCTCGCGCTTCGTATTCCCCTGATACCTGGTTCACCACCAGCTACGAGTCGCTAAATATCTTGACACGTTTGACCCCGGCCTTGCGATCCATGCACAGGCCGGCTATAAGGGCTTCATACTCAGCCTCATTGTTGGATGCCCGAAAGTTGATACAGAGCGAGTATTGGAGGATGAAATCATCTAGACCAGCTAGTATGACTCCTGTTCCACTCCCATCGGCGCATGAGGAGCCATCAACATACACTATCCAGAACGGGAGTTCCTCTATTGCTTTGCTGGCATCGGGAATTGTGCTCTCTACTATGAACTCCTCTGTGGCTTGAGCCATGATAGCGGTTCGAGCCTGGTAGCTAATATCATGCTGGCTCAGCTCGATAGACCATGATGTGTCTAATTTACATATAAATATTTGTACTCATTGACCCATAAAAATTGCTTGTTTTCGCCTATCTTGTTTATAATTCGTCTTATTTCCATAAGATTTCAAGTAATAAATTATTTTTGAAGAAATAAGATTTTTGATGCAAAATGTGAAGATTTTTGGTAAAACTTAACAAACAAAACAAACAGAATGATTTATTAAATTTTATTGTTTTGTTGATTTTTAAATCTTACAATTTTGCCGTGTGTGTGAAATGCAAGATATGAATTTTAATTGCCAATGAAGGGTGAAAATGCAATAAACATTTTTAAAAGTGTTTAAATGAGCTAATATGATTTTTAGTTAGTTTAATTAATTTAAACTAATTAATTTATTTTTCATTTTTAAATCCTAATTTCTGCTTTATTTGTGTGTACAGCACTTGAAAGAGAAGAAAAAGAAGCAAGAAAGAAAAAGGCAAATTAAAGAAGGAAATAAAGAAAGAATAGGGTTTTTTTCTGCAAAAGTAAATCCTAATTCTTCTATCTGTGCCTATAAATAGAAGAGAAGACAAGAAGTGAAAAATAGTGCTGGGCTGAACGAAGAGAGTGAGCGACGACTGATCTCTATATATAAAAATAAAAAAATAAAAATAAAATAAAATAAAGAAAAAATGGAGCGAAACAGAACAAAAAGAAAGAAGAAGGTGTTGGTTTGTGGTGGGCGCAAAGTTCAAAGAAGAGAGAGAACGGGGTACTGGGCGTGCGGGTCCCAAGCGTAAAGAGACAGGACAGGAGAGAGAAGAGCAGCAACCAGGTGACATGGCGCTCTTCGAAGTCAGAGCGTGGTTGTTGCTGGCACGGGATTCGAAGCGAACAGTGGAGAGATCTGACGTGGCGTGGCTCCGACGGTCGAGAAGCGAAACAGAGAAAGAGACAGAGAAAAGAGAGAGAAAGAGAACGCTGTTCGGTTTGCAATTTTTTTTATTTACAAAACAGTATTTTTGTATCTTCTTTTCTCTTCTCTAATTTTTACTATGCAATTCATGAACAAATTTATTAAGTGCAATTTCATTATGAACTAAATTTATTTTTCTAGGGCTTCGATGTAGCATAGTTTTGAGAACACAATTTTTAATTCCATATTATTTTTTCTATTTTTCCATGGTTGTGTGTTTGATTTTTGTGTTTAATGCTTACAATTGGTTGACGAACTTTTGTATGATTTATTGGATCATGGAGAGACCGGGAGGTAATTTGTGATTTAGAACTATAAAATTAAACACCATTGATTGAGCGAAATTAGAGATGATTTACCGCGATTGTTGTGACCGTTAAGAAATCCACAGAACTTAATGAGTCTTCGATTAATTAAATTTGCATAGAGATATGACAAACTGTTAGTTGGAGATATTTTTGGTGTTGTTCGAGAGAAAGCATTGAATAATTTGGAGACTTCGGTCTACAACTTAGAAAAATAATCTTTTTATTCATATGGAATAATAAATTGTGTGGGATAAACTAGGTGAAATCAAAAGCCCTAGAATTGATTTTGCAAATAATAAATAACAATTTTCATGTTTCGCCCTCTTAATTAATTTAGTTAGATTTTTAGATTAATTTAATTTAGTTGCCTTCTTTATTAATTTCGATCTTCCAAATAGTGATTAATCTAGTAATATCGGTACTCAATAAAATAATTAGTCTTTGTGGGTTCGACAGTCTTTTCACTAAAACTATGCTACTTGTTGCGATTTTGTACACTTGCAAATATTCACATCATGTTTTTTGCGCCGCTGCCGGGGACTAGTTATTCTTTTATTGATATTGAAAATTGCTAGATTATTACTAGTTTGGATTTTTTTTATTATTTCTTTTGTTTTATTATTATTTTACCTCTTTATTTTCTTTTGACTTAGTTTTACTTTCATTTATTTTTCTTATTTTATTTTTTTTTAGTTTTTCTATATTTTTTTTCAATACTTATATTTCAGGACATACAAATACATTATCATGGCGAACTATGAGAACAAGGCTTTGAGAGACTATGATATGCCCTCAATTCATGGAACAATATCAAGCATAAAGAGGCCAGTTATTGAAGCTAACGATTTTGAGATTAAACCGGCGATTATTCTAATGATTCTACAGACTGTTTAATTTTTGGGACTACCGCATGAAAATCCTTATGTTCACATTGCAAACTTTCTAGAAATTTGTGACACTTTCAAGCACAACGGAGTATCAGATGATGCAATCAGATTGAGACTCTTTCCTTTTTCACTACGAGATAAGGCGAAGGCTTGGCTACATTATCTACCACCCGGTAGTATTACTACTTGGGAGGGACTTGCACAAAATTTTTTTGGCTAAGTATTTTCCGCCGCAAGGACATCAAAACTAAGGAATAATATTGCCACATTCATTCAATTTGAGACCGAGTCTTTATATGATGCTTGGGAGAGGTACAAAGAGTTATTGAGAAAGTGTCCTCATCATGAACTACCGAAATGGCTGCAAATTCAAATATTCTATAATGGTTTGGGAGTTACAAATCGATCTATGGTTGACGCAGTAGCTGGTGGTGCACTTATGAGCAGAAATTACAAAGCAGCCTATGAGCTTTTAGAGGAGATGACATCAAATAATTACTCGTGGTCTTCAGAGAGAACAATGCCAAGAAAAGTGGCTGGAGTTTTTGAACTTGATCCTATTCCTACTTTAAATGCAAAAATTGATATTTTATCTAAACAAGTAGGAAATATGAATTTTAATGCTATTCAATCTCATATGATTTGTGATCTTTGTGCAGGAAATCATTCAAGTACAGATTGTCAAGTGGGGAACTCTTTTGCTCCATCAAATGCCGAACATGAAAATTTTGTGTCAAACTTTCAAATGCAAAACAATCATTATGGAAATACATACAATCCAGCACAATTGTCCATGGAACAACAATCAAGGAGCAGTTATACCACCTCAAAATTTTCCACAGCAAGAAAAGAAACCGACACTTGAAGATATGTTTATGCACTACATGCAAAAGACAGAACAATACATGCAAAAGATAGTTTTAGCAATACAAAATAATACGGCTTCAATTCACAATCTTGAGGCACAAATTTGTCAGCTTTCAAATATTCTTACAGAAAGAACAACAGGAAACTTACCTAGTAACACAGTGATCAATCCCAAGGAGCATGTCAAAACAATAATACTAAGAAGCGGGAGGACAATTGAGCAACCACAAGAAAAAAATGTCGAACAAAATGTGGTTGAAAAGGAAGAAGAGTACGAACCAAATGTGGATGAACAAACACAACATGAGCAAGTAACATTTGATGTTTTTAAATCCATAGAGTTTCCTACTGAAAAACAGTCGTATTTTCAAGTAAGTAAAACTGATTTAATTGTGGGCGAGAGACATAGTGTTGAAATTGAAAAGTCACCTATAATAGTATGTCCAACAAATTCAGCAACTCTTGAAACTGAGAAAGAAAAGATTTTGAAATATGTTATGTATTTGGATGCTGCACCATCTATTCATTCATTTTTTCAGCAAAAATTCAAGGAGGTGGGGAAATCAAAGACATCATCATCATGGAAGAAATGACTCAAACTAGAGCTTGAACCTGATCCACACCTGAAGAGAAGAATTAGAAAAGATGTTTTGATGTTGTTGGATCTTGGCGTTACATAACCATCTCACCTCCATGTCTGGCTGAAGACTTAAAACTTAGCGCTTCTTGGGAGGCAACCCATATTTTCTTTTACTGCATTTATATTTTCTTTTCATTTTTAGTTTATTTTAATTTTAATTTTTGATTTTATTTTGTAGGATTGCATAAGATTGAAAGTCGCCGGGCGGAGCTGTGTTATACACCTACATTGATAGCTGTTTTTGAGCAGGATGGAGTCAGAATCTGGAGAAGTGATTCAAAGAGAAATTGTAGGCAATCGTCTTAGCTTTCTAGCAAAAAACAAATCAGCCAATTTGGACATCTACAGCTCCAGATATAGCAAAAATACTGAACGTCGCGCGTGCAGAATTTTAAGACGAATCAGGGGAGAAATTCTGAACTTTTTGCATTCTTTTTGTTTTTCTTTTCCTTTCCCGTTGAGGATAATGTGATATTCAAGTTTGGGGGAAGGTTTACAAATTTATTTTTTATTTTTGAAAAGAAGAACAAAACCAAAAGGGATTGCAATTGGGATCACCATTACACTTTTGAGTTCTTTGTTGTGCTAAAGCATTGAATTTTTTTTAGTAATGACAATTTTTTATAAAGCAAGATTAAGCATATTTATTTACTTCAGAAATATTGAATTTCAAAATTCCATACACAATTGTGAGAGTCATGCGATTATAAATAAAAGAAAGAAAAATGTGATGCTTTTTCTAGTGATTATCCCCTTTGATCTAGTCCTAAACAGAGTTTAAGTAAATAGAGTGTTAAGGAGTAAATAAATTAAATAAATAAAGTCTATCTACTCCAATATTTTGAGTTGCTTAGTAACTAGGGGTATTCATCACAAATGTTTACTTTTACGTCAAACGACAACTTGAAATATGAGTATGCAAAGTACTCTAAGTTTGTGACTTGTTGAGTAACTGGGTGAATTCATCACAAAAGTTTGCATTCGCGTAAAAAGGCAAGTGACAACTAAGAGAAGAGACCCAAAAGAAAAAAAAAACTCTAGTTTGCTACTCGGTTTGTAGTAGTGAGAAGGGGAAATCACAGATGAAATCGTTACATAATATATTACATTAATTGCATGAAAAATATGATTTGGTGTGGAATTATGAATAAATAATTGTACAAGAGAAAGTGAGTATACTTAGTTTTACTTTATTTGCTATTGTTTATGTATTTAATGAAAATTTTGATGCTTGCATGATAAGATCTTTTAGTGTGATGAGTTGAGCCTATTATTGATTATTATTCCCTTATTCATGATTTAACTTTTTGGTCGAGCACAAGCAAAATTTTAAGTTTGGGGCATTTGATGTGTCTAATTTATATATAAATATTTGTACTCATTGACCCATAAAAATTGCTTGTTTTCGCCTATCTTGTTTATAATTCGTCTTATTTCCATAAGATTTCAAGTAATAAATTATTTTTGAAGAAATAAGATTTTTGATGCAAAATGTGAAGATTTTTGGTAAAACTTAACAAACAAAACAAACAGAATGATTTATTAAATTTTATTGTTTTGTTGATTTTTAAATCTTACAATTTTGCCGTGTGAAATGCAAGATATGAATTTTAATTGCCAATGAAGGGTGAAAATGCAATAAACATTTTAAAAAGTGTTTAAATGAGCTAATATGATTTTTAGTTAGTTTAATTA
The DNA here is from genome assembly GCA_017893485.1 of Hemerocallis citrina. NCBI lineage: Eukaryota > Viridiplantae > Streptophyta > Magnoliopsida > Asparagales > Asphodelaceae > Hemerocallis > Hemerocallis citrina. Next base: position 160,205,373 of record CM030365.1, read on the forward strand.
ATTTAAACTAATTAATTTATTTTTCATTTTTAAATCCTAATTTCTGCTTTATTTTGTGTGTACAGCACTTGAAAGAGAAGAAAAAGAAGCAAGAAAGAAAAGAGCAAATTAAAGAAGAAGGAAATAAAGAAAGAATAGGGTTTTTTTCTGCAAAAGTAAATCCTAATTCTTCTATCCGTGCCTATAAATAGAAGAGAAGATAAGAAGAGAAAAATAGTGCTGGGCTGAACGAAGAGAGTGAGCGACGACTGATCTCTATATATAAAAATAAAAAAATAAAAATAAAAGAAAATAAAGAAAAAATGGAGCGAAACAGAACAAAAAGAAAGAAGAAGGCGTTGGTTTGTGGTGGGCGCAAAGTTCAAAGAAGAGAGAGAACAGGGTACTGGGCGTGCGGGTCCCAAGCAGAAAGAGACAGGACAGGAGAGAGAAGAGCAGCAACCAGGTGACGTGGCGATCTTCGAAGTCAGAGCGTGGCTGTTGCTGGTGTGGGATTCGAAGCGAACAGCGGAGAGATCTGACGTGGCGTGGCTCCGACGGTCGAGAAGCGAAACAGAGAAAGAGACAGAGAAAAGAGAGAGAAAGAGAACGCTGTTCGGTTTGCAATTTTTTTTTTAATTTTTACAAAACAGTATTTTGGTATCTTCTTTTCTCTTTTCTAATTTTTACTATGCAATTCATGAACAAATTTATTAAGTGAAATTTCATTATGAACTAAATTTATTTTTCTAGGGCTTCGATGTAGCATAGTTTTGAGAACACAATTTTTAATTCCATATAATTTTTTCTATTTTTCCATGGTTGTGTGTTTGATTTTTATGTTTAATGCTTACAAATTGTTGACGAACTTTTGTATGATTTATTGGATCATGGAGAGACCGAGAGGTAATTTGTGATTTAGAACTATAAAATTAAACACCATTGATTGAGCAAAATTAGAGATGATTTACCGCGATTAATGTGACCGTTAAAAAATCCACAGAACTTAATGAGTCTTCGATTAATTAAATTTGCATAGAGATATGACAAACTGTTAGTTGAAGATATTTTTGATGTTGTTCGAGAGAAAGCATTGAATAATTTGGGGACTTCGGTATACAACTTAGAAAAATAATCTTTTTATTCATATGGAATAATAAATTGTGTGGGATAAACTAGGTGAAATCAAAAGCCCTAGAATTGATTTTGCAATTAATAAATAACAATTTTCATGTTTCGCCCTCTTAATTAATTTAGTTAGATTTTTAGATTAATTTAATTTAGTTGTCTTCTTTATTAATTTCGATCTTCCAAATAGTGATTAATCTAGTAATATCGGTACTCAATAAAATAATTAGTCCTTGTGGGTTCGACACTCTTTTCACTAAAACTATACTACTTGTTGTGATTTTGTACACTTGCAAATATTTACATTAGACCACTTCATGAGGGATCCCAAGGTCTCGGACTTGTGGAGGACTTGTTTAAGCGGCTGGTCAGTAAGAACGACCTCCGAGTGAGACTGGAAGTAGGGGCGGAGCTTTTGGGCTGCCATGACCAAGGCATAGACCATTTTCTCTAGCTTCGGATAATGGAGTTTAGTGTCATTGAGGACATTAATCATGGGTAGATAGGCCTCTGCGTCTTGTTTTCTTCTCTTACTAAAACAGCCCTGAGGGTCTGCTCCGAAGCGGCGAGGTATAAGTAGAGGACTTCCTCGGGCTTTGGCTTGCTCAAGAGTGGAGGTTGATTAAGTAGGCCTTGAGCTGGCAAAGGAATCTTGTTGCTATTGCCCTCACTCAAAGCCTTTAGCTCCCCTGAGGGCCTTGAAGAACGAGAGGCATTTTTTTCTGAATTTGGAGAGAAAATGCCCTATCGCCGCGAGGCGCCCGGTGAGTCTCTGCACATCTTTAACACTGGAGGGGGAGCCATGTTGAGTATGACCTGAATCTTATCGGGGTTGGCCTCTATGCCCCTTTGGCTGACCATGAACCCAAAAATTTACTGGACGAGACGCCGAACGCACACTTGTTCGGGTTCAGTCTCATACCGTGTCTCCTCAACACGTCAAAAGCTTCCTGGAGATCGGAGACATGATCCGACTTGCTGACGCTCTTCAACAACATGTCGTCTACATAGACTTCCATGTTTTGCCCAATCTGTTCATTGAAGACCTTGTTAACAAGGCGTTGATAGGTGGTACCGGCATTCTTAAGACCGAAGGGCATGAACCGGTAGCAATATAGGCCCTGGTCGGTGACGAAAGAGGTCTTCGGAATGTCGGGAGGGAACATTCTTATCTGATTGTACCTAGAGAACGCATCCATGAAGCTTAAGAGTTCGTGGCCCGAGGTTGCATCAATCAGGGCATCAATGCTCGAGAGCGGGAATGGATCTTTGGGGCAGGCTTTCTTTAGATCCGTGAAGTCAATGCAGATCCTCCAGCTCCCGTTGGCTCTCTGGACCATCACGACATTGGACATCCATTCCGGATAGTTGACCTCTTATATGACCCGAGCCCTCAGGAGTTTCTCAACCTCCTTCTTGATAGCCTGCTGGCGCTCGGGGGCGAACTTGCGTCGCTTTTGCTCAACAGGTCTGGCCCCCGAAGCGACACTAAGGTGATGCATGAGGAGCTCCTCGGAGATTCCTAGCATGTCAGTCGCAGTCCAGGCAAAGAGGTCTCGATTTCCCCTTATACATTGGATAATGTCGGAGTGAACGGGAGGGGGAAGGACTTTGCTAATCTAGAATTTTCGGGTCAGATCTCCTTCTGAGAAGGTCACATCTTCGAGCTCATCAATCGGCTCTGATATAGGCCGGTTACTCCTTGGGGGAGTTCAAAAGCTTAAAGGGAGAGGACCGGTCCTCCTACCGAGGTCATGTAGCATTTGCGAGCCGCCTCCTGGCTCCTCCTAACTTCTCCCACGCCCGCTGTGGTGGGGAATTTCATCTTCATGTGGTAGGCCGAGGGTGTGGCTTGGAGAGCAGCTAGGCCTGATCGGCCCAGGATGACGTTGTAAGCGACCTTCACATCTATCACCATGAAGTCCATCGGCTCGGTTCAGATGGTTGGAGTTTTGCCAGCGGTTACATCGAGAGTTATGACACCCTCGATCGTCACTGGCACCCTTGTGAACCCGTGAAGAGTGGAGCCGGCGGGCTTGAGTCGTCCTTGGACAGCTTAAGACCCTGAAATGCCTAGAGAAAGAGAATGTTGACCGAATTGTCATTGTCGACTAGGACCCGGCGCACGTCAAAATTGGCCATGTGGAGGTTTACTACCAGCGCGTCACAATGGGGCATTCGAACGCCCTCCAGATCTCTATCTGAAAAAGTGACAGGGACCCCAAGGCCCTTGGGGGGAGGATGGTTCTGCACAGAATTCACTTTCCGGACGAAGGCTTTTTAGGAGGAGTTGGAATATCCCCCCATTGGGGCTCCGTGGATGAGAAGCAGGACGACCTCTAGTTCGGAGTCCGGGGTTTTTGTGTGCCGCTCAGGTCTCTTATTAGCCCCCCTGGGGGAGGAGGAGGATCCACCTTGTCCTTCCTCACAAACCTGGAGAGTTTCCCTCTCTGAATAATGGCCTCGATCTCGTTTTTTTAGGGCCCGACAGTCATCCCTATCGTGGCCGTGGTCCCTGTGGAAGTGGCACCACTTGTCCCTGTTCTTCTTCTTACCCGAAGTGTTCATCTTCGAAGGTGGCGAGAGAAGACCCTCTTTCCCAACCTCCATTAGGATGGCTGAGACACTCGCGTCGCGGGGAGGAGGGCGACGCTGGCCTCCGTTGTCTTTCTGGAGCTTCTTAACTCCTTCTTCAGTGCCCTTCCATTTGTTCCTGGAGGATGATCCCTCAAGAGTGGGGTGGGAGAGGGCTTCTTCTGCTCGGATGTATTTCTCACTCCTGAGAAGGAATTCTGAGAAATCCCAAGAAGGCTTCTTGGCAAGGGATGCTTTGAGGCTGTCGTTAAAGACATTGGATTGGAAGGCGGCAGAGGCCACGGACTGGTCCAAGGAGGCATGGATCTGACCTCCGCGGTAAAAAGTTTGATATAGTCTCTTAGCCGCTCGCCCTTCCTTTGATGAAGCAATAGCAGAGAGGTGCTCATTTTTCATTTCGGCGGCTACTCACAAAGTGAGTCAGAAAGAGGCCTCCGAGCTGATCGAAGGAGAAGATGGAGGCCGGGGCTAGACATGAGTACCATTCCCTTGCAGGCCCCATCAGCGTGGTCGAAAAAGTTTTGCAGAGAAGCGCATCCGATGCCTGGTGTATCATCATGAGAGTTTTAAAACTCTCAATGTGGTCAGCAGGGTCGGACTCCCCGTTGTATGATTCAAAATGAAGAGGCTTGAAGTTATCTGGGACCGGTGCCTCCATTATAGTTCGGGAGAATGGAGGCCTGCTGGGGCAGAAATTCCTCGCCCGTTGCTCTTCCTCTCTGTCCAGTCGGCCAAGGCACCTTCCCATCTCGTGGAGACGGCGGTAAACCGAATCTTCCCTCCGGTCATACCTTGTTGAGGCCCGGGATTCATCCTCGCGCGGATAGGGACTGGGAGTGTGACGACGATAGCTCGGGGCAAGTTGAGCATTTGGCGTACGACGCTTACTGTCTAGAGCAGGTTGAGGACTGGGCGCCCGCTGACCGTGGTCGGGAGAAACATTGAGGGCCCTCAGGACTGCCTCTTGAAATTGCTGGAACTCTGCCCTCATGACAGGGGCCTCCAGCTCTCGGTGGTCCCGAGGGGTGGGTCGGCCGACTGGAGAGCGGCTTCTCCTTTGACAATGCTGGGGCGACTCCCTTCGCCTCCTGGGAGAGTTGCACCTTCTGCGATCTGGTCTGCGGGGGACCGGACTCTAGGGGACTGGATCGTTGGACCCCTTTGATGTTCTCGGCGGGGTACCCCATCATGGGTCCGCCTCTCATCTTAGAGGGTCCGGAGATCTACCCCATACTATCTGTTGACGATGATGTTTTGGAGATCCTTCGGCGTAGGGGGACTGTGCGAGGCCATGGAGTCGGACAAGGGGTTGTGTATTAACACATGGTCACGATAAGGAGGTTTCCCTTTTCGACTTCGGCGAGAGGGTCCAGCGGCAGCCTCTTGTATCCCTTGAGGAGCTTGATGGGGCTGAGGTTGTTGAGGAAGGGGCCATCCAGGCTGCGGTTGCTGGACGGGTTGAGGGAGAGGCTATCCAGGCTGCTGGACTTGTTGAGTGGGTTGAGGGGGAACCTCCTGGACTGGAGGAGGAGATGGAGCGAGAGTGGTCCTGCGGTTAGAGACTGTTGCTTCCCCTTCTTGGGAGGCATGGCTTGAAACTAGTTTGGCTGATGAGATAGGACTGGATCGCTATTTCTGTTTCCCACAGACGGCGCCAATCTGTTGCTACTGATTTCGGGTGTCGGAGTAAATAGATAAATTTGTGGGTTCTTCGAGGAAAACAATAAAGCAAAACTGTTGACCTTCACCTACGTGTTGACTTGTTTCTTGCCGCTGTCGCGAACCTGCACAAAGTTCGATACACCGGGATGGATCCCAGCAATGAACTCCGAAGCTCTTGTCAGTAACCTCAAAGATTAAGAAAGAATTTTAGGTAGAAAAAGATTGATTACCTTGTTATGATGGGGGGAGAGGGGTATTTATAGTCGCCTTGGGGACCCGTTTCGAGATAAGGATAAATCTCTACTTCCTAGTGTTGATGGATAAGCTGAGGAGTTTAAACTCGTTTCATGATAAGAAGTGGTTGAAACTGCCTCTTAGAGATAATCACGATTTTGAATTACACTTTATCCTTCTGAATTGGTTTGTAACGGGTTAGTACCCTTATCCAATAGGACAGATCCGTTTATGGGTTATCGGGCTTTGAAGAAGAGACCCAATTCCCATTTCGGACCTGTTTGCAGGTGAAATTACCGTTTTACCTCTGAGAGCTTTAAGATTTGTGCCCGATTTGAACGGTCCCGATTTAATCCTATTTTTAGCCATATCACCGGCTACAGTAAGTGTCTCATTGGTTGATTTTCCATGTAGCTTGGTAGTTATCAAGTGATCATAAGAAGTTGGCAGTGAATAAATCAAGTTGAAAGCTTTATCCTCTTCGCTAAGATCATTGGTGTTAATCGCCTTCAGTTCAGATATTACCTTATTGAACTCCACAATATGATCTTGAAGATGGGTACCTTCCTTCATTGAGAACCTAAACAGCTTTCTCTTCCAATACATCCGATCTAGCAACGATGACCCCGAGTAGTCAGATTTGAGTATCGCCTATAGATTCGCCGCACTTTTCTCCTCAAGAATATTACAATTGACTTCGTCCGCCAATTGCAACCGGATTAAACTCAAGGCCTTCAAACAAATCTCATCCCACTTCTCCTGATTCATGTCGGTTGGTTTCTTCTCTTCTAGGGCAAGGTGCAAGTCCTTCTTAACCAAAACATCATACATGTCCACCTTCTATAGATGGAAGTTGATCTTATTGACAAACTGCTTGATCTTCGTCTTTTGATCTACCATCTCCTTCAAGGAACTCGAACAAACCCACAAACCTGATTGCTCTAATACCAGTTGTTAGGAATTTAAGGATCTTGTTGAGTCTTCAACACAATTAACAAAAACCACCAAGCAAAACTAGATCACACTAATCACACAAAGCACACAAGAATTGTCCCTGTTTGGGCTTTCGCCTTAATCCGAAGAGGAAGAACCGAGATATTATTCAACTAGAGAAGATACAAGAATATTACAATTCTCACCACGACCCTCTTTCAAGCCTAATTGGAACTTGATACTGCTTACAATGGAGAAACTCTCTCACCCTCTCATATGAAGTACTCTCCTCGTCTATTCGGCACACAATAGAATTATATGGATATATGAGCCGTTACAATTGTTTATATAGATCTAGAGACAAACCCTAAGTTGATATCTTATTACAATAGCCATTGGATATTACATAAGAGATAACTCTACGATATGAGCCACACAATCTGATATGGCTAAAAATAGGATTAAATCGGGACCGTTCAAATCGGGCACGAATCTTAAAGCTTTCAGGGGTAAAACGGTAATTTTACCTACAAAACGGGTCTGAAATGGAAGCTGAGTCTCTTCTTCAAAGAACAATAACCCATAAACGGATCTGTCATATTGGATACGGGTACCAACCCATTACAAATCAATTCAGAAGGATAAGGAGTAATCCAAATTTGTCATTATCCCTAAGAGGCGGTTTTAACCACTTCTTATCAGGAAACAAGTTCAAAATCCCCAGCTTATCCATCCACACCGGAAAGTAGAGATTTGTCCTTATCTTGAAACGGATCCTTAAGGCGACTATAAATACCCGTCTCCCCCCACCATAACAAGGTAATGAATCTTTTCCTACCTAAGGCTCTTTCTTAATCTTTGAGATTACTGACAAGAGCGTTGGAGGGTTCGTCGCCGGGTTCCATCCCGGTGTATCGAACTTTGTGCAGGTTCATGGTAGCGGCAGGGAACAAGTCAACACATTGGTGGAGTCAATAGGTTCGCTTTACTGTTTTTCTCAAAGAACTCACAAATTCATCTGTTTGCTCCCACACCCGAAATCAGCAGCAACAGATTGGCGTCATTTGTGGGAAACAAAAACAGCGATCCAGTCCTATCACATCAGCCAAACTAGTTTCAAGCCATGCATCCCAAGAAGGGGAAGACGCCGATCTCTAACCGCAGGGCCACTTCTGCTCCTTCTCCTCCTCCAGTCCATAAGGTTCCCCCTCAACCCACTCAATAAGTCTAGCAGCCTGGACAGCCTCTCCAACAACCCGTCCAGCAACCGCAGCCTGGACAGCCCCTTCCTCAACAACCTCAGCCCCAGCAGGCTTCTCAAGGGCCACAAGAGGCTACCGCGGGACCCTCCTGCCGAAGTCGACAAGTGCAACCCCCTCACCGCGACCATGTGTCAATACACAACCCCTCATCGGACTCCATGGCTTCGCACAGTCCCCCTACGCCGACGGATCTCCGGAACATCATCCTCAACAGACAATATGGGGAAAATCTCTGGACCTGCTTAGATGAAAGGCAGACCCATGGCGGGATACCTCGCCGAGAACGTCAAAGGGGTCCAGTGATCTGGTCCGCTATAGCCCGGTCCCCCTGTAGGCCAGATCGCAGAAGGTCCAACTCTCCTAGGAGGCGAAGGGAGTCGCCCCGACGTCGTCAAAGGAGAAGCCGCTCTCCAGTCAGCAGACTCGCCCCTCGGAACCACCGAGAGCAGGAGGCCCTTATCACGAGGGCAGAGTTCCAGCAATTCTAAGAGGCAGTCCTAAGGGCCCTCAATGTTGCGCCTGGCCATGGTCAGCGGGCACCCAGTCCTCAACCTGCCCAAGACCATAGGCGTCGTACGCTTAGTCCTCAACCTGCCCCGAGCTATCGTCATCGCACTTCCAGCCCCCTTCCGCGCGAGGACGAATCCCGGGCCTTAGCAAGGTATGACCGGTGGGTGGATTCGGTCTACCGCCGTCTCCACAAGATGGAGAGGCACCTTGGCCAACTGGACAAAGAGGAAGAGCAATGGGCGAGGTATTTCCGCCCCAGCACGCCCCTATTCTCCCGGACTATAACGGAGGCACCGTTCCAGATAACTTCAAGCCTCCTTATTTTGAATCATACAACAGGGAGTCCGACCCCGCTGACCATATCGAGAGTTTTAAAACTCTCATGATGATACACCAGGCGTCGGACGCGCTCTTCTGCAAAACTTTTCCGGCCACAATAATGGGGCCTGCAAGGGAATGGTATTCCCGTCTAGCCCCGGCTGCCATCTTCTCCTTCGATCAGCTTGAAGGCCTCTTCCTGACTCATTTCGTGAGCAGCCGAAGATCTGAAAAAATGAGCACCTCCCTGCTATTGCTTCATCAAAGGAAGGGCGAGTGGCTGAGAGAGTATATCAAACGTTTCACCGCGGAGGCCAGATCCTTTGCCTCCTCGGACCAGTCCATAGCCACCACCACCTTCCAATCCAATGTCGCTAACGACAGCCTCCGAGCATCCCTTGCCAAAAAGTCTCCTCAGGATTTCTCAGAACTCCTGCTCAGGAGTGAGAAATACATCCGAGTGGAAGAAGCTCTCTCCCGCCGAGCTTTTGAGGGACCGTCTTCTGGGAACAAATGGAAGGGCGCTGAAGAAGAAGGAGCTAAGAAGCTCTAGAAAGACAACGAAGGCTAGCGTTGCCCTCCTCCCCGCTTAGAGAAGTTCACTCTCCTCAACGCGAGTGTCTCAGCCATCTTGATGGAGGTTGGGAAAGAGGGTCTTCTCCCACCACCTCCGAAGATGAACACCCCGGGTAAGAAGAGGAACTGGAACAAGTGGTGCCACTTTCACATGGATCACGTCCACGACACGGATGACTGTCGGGCCTTAAAAGACGAGATTGAGGCCCTCATTCAGAGAGGCCAACTCTCCTAGTTCGTGAGGAAGGATAGGGCGGATCCTCCTCCACCCCCCATAGGGGCTAATAAGCGACCCGAGCGGCACCCGGAGACCCCGGACTCCAAACCAGAGACCGTCATACATCTCATCCACGGAGGCCTAATGGGGGGAGATTCCAACTCCTCCCAAAAAGCCTTTGTCCAGGAAGTAAATTTTGTGCAGAACCATCCTCCCCCAAGGGCCTAGGGGTCCCGATCACTTTTTCAGATAGAGATCTAGAGGGCGTTCGAACCCCTCATTATGACACGTTGGTAATAAACCTCCACATGGCCAACTTTGACGTGTGCCGGGTCCTAGTTGACAATGGCAGCTCGGTCAATATTCTCTTTCTAGAGGCCTTCCAGGGGCTTGGGCTATCCAGGGATCGACTCTAGCCTGCCGGCTACACTCTCCACGGGTTCACCGGAGTGTCAGTGACGATCGAGGGTGTTATAACTCTCGACGTAACCACTGGCAAAACTCCTACCACCCGAACTGATCTGATGGACTTCATGGTGGTGGATGTGAAAGTCGCCTAGCTAAGACCTAAGCCTTTAATCAGGAAATGCCTGGGTAGACCAGGCCTAGCTACTCTCAAGGCCATACCCTCGGCCTCCCACATGAAGATGAAATTCCCCACTACAGTGGGCGTGGAGGAAGTCAGAGGGAGCCAAGAGGCGGCCCGCAAATGCTACATGTCCTCGGTGGGAGGACCTGTCCTTTCCCTCGAAGCTCTTGAACTCCCCCAAGGGAGTAGCCCACCTATATCGGAGCCAGTCGATGTGCTGGAAGAGGTGGCCTTCTCAGAAGGAGATTCGACCTAGAAATTTAGATTAGCAAAGGCCTTCCCCCTCCCGTTTGCTCCGACATTATCCAGTGCATAAGGAGAAATCGAGACCTCTTTACCTGTACTGCAACTGACATGCCGGGAATCTCCGAGGAGCTCCTCATGTATCACCTTAGGGTCACCGCGGGGGCGAGACCAGTTCAGCAAAAGCGACGCAAATTTGCCCCTGAGCACCAGCAAGCTATCAAGGAGGAGGTTGAGAAACTTCTTAGGGCTCGGTTCATACAGGAGGTCAACTATCCGGAGTTGCTGTCCAATGTCGTGATGGTCAAGAAAGCCAACGGGAGTTGGAGGATTTGCATTGACTTCACGGGTCTAAACAAAGCCTGCCCCAAAGATCCATTCCCGCTCCCGTGCATCAACGCCCTGATTAATGCAACCTCGGGACACAAACTCTTAAGCTTCATAAATGCGTTCTCTAGGTACAATCAGATAAGAGTGTTCCCTCTCGACATTCTAAAAACCTCTTTCGTTACCAATCAGGGCCTATATTTCTACCAGGTCATGCCCTTCGGGCTTAAGAATGCCGGTGCCACCTATCAACACCTTGTTAACAAGGTCTTCAAGGAACAGATTGGGAAGAACATGGAAGTCTATGTAGATGACATGTTGGTGGAGAGCGTCAGTAGATCAGATCATGTCTCCGATCTCCAAGAAGCTTTTAACGTGTTGAGGAGACATAATATGAGACTGAACCCGAACAAGTGTGCGTTTGGCATATCATCCGGCAAGTTCTTGGGGTTCATGGTCAGCCAAAGGGGTATAGAGGCCAACCCCGAGAAGGTCCAGGCCATACTCAACGTGGCTCCCCCCCTCTAGTGTTAAAGATGTGCAGAGACTCACCGGGCCCTTGCGGTGATAGGGCGTTTCCTCTCAAAATCCGGGGAAAAATGCCTCCCGTTCTTCAAAGCCCTCAGAGGGGCTAAAGGATTTGAGTGGCGGCAACAGCAACAAGAGTCCTTTGACCAACTCAAGGCCTACTTAATCAACCCCCCACTCTTGAGCAAGCCAATGCCTGGGGAAGTCCTCTACTTATACCTCGCCGCTTCAGAGTAGACCCTCAGCGCTGTTTTAGTAAGAGAAGAAGACAAGTCGCAGAGGCCTATCTACTACGTGAGTAAAGTCCTTAGGGACGCTGAACTCTGTTATCCGAAGCTAGAGAAGATGGCCTATGCCTTGGTCATGGCGGCCCGAAAGCTCCACCCCTACTTTCAGTCTCACTCGGTGGTCGTTCTTACCGACCAGCCGCTTAAACAAGTCCTCCAAAAGTCTGAGACCTTAGGGCACCTTATGAAGTGGTTCATCGAGCTGAGCCAGCATGATATCAGCTACCAGTCTCGAACCACTATAAAGGCTCAAGCCCTAGCGGAGTTCATAGTAAAGAGCACAATTCCCGATGCTAGCAATGCAATATAGGAATCCTTGTTCTGGACGATGTATGTTGATGGCTCCTCGTGTGCCGATGGGAGTGTAGCAGGAGTCATACTGGCTGGTCCGGATGATTTCATCCTCCAATACTCGTTCCGTATCAACTTTCGAGCATTGAACAACGAGGCTGAGTATGAAGCCCTTATAGCCGGCCTGTGCATGGCTCGCAAGGCTGGGGCCAAACGTGTCAAGATATTTAGCGACTCCCAGCTGGTGGTGAACCAGGTATCGGGGGAATATGAAGCAAGAGACAGTCTCATAGCCAAGTACTTGGCTAAAGTCAAGTAGCTGATGGTTTCTTTCGAGGATGCACAACTCCAGCAAATTCTTCGAAAAGAGAATGCGCAGGCGGACGCCCTCTCAAAGCTAGCCTCCTCTTCTCTCCAAATTCTTGAACAAACGGTCTTAACAGAAGTTCTACTGAGGCCCAACATCGAGTAAGAAGGCCCCGAGGCAATAGAGACGCTGCCCTTGCAACTCGGGGAGAATTGGATGAGGCCTCTACTCGAGTTCCTCAGGGATGGGATCCTTCCTTTAAACCCTAAAGAGCCCGAAAGATCCGAACCATAGCCGAGCGGTACACACTCATCAAGGGAGTCTTGTTCAAATGCTCCTACACCCAAGTAGAATGCAGACCCTATTTGAGATATCTCTCCCACGACGAAGCCCAGTATGCTTTGAAAGAAGTACATGAAGGGATATGTGGCGCTCACTTAGGAGCAAGGTCCCTCGCCCGCAAAATCTTGAACTATGGATACTTCTAGCCTACCCTCCTTCGTGATGCAGAACAATACGTGCATCAATGCGGCCCTTGCTAAAAATTCTCAACAATCCATCGCCTACCGCAAGCTCAGCTCTCCTATCTATCCAGTCCTACCCCTTTTGCAATATGGGGAATGGACCTGCTCGGGCCTTTTCCTACAGCACCGGGCCAGTTAAAGTTCCTTGTTGTGGCGATCGACTATTTCTCTAAGTGGATCGAAGCTGAGCCCCTAGCAACTATCACGGAGAATAGGGTGCAGCGCTTCTTTTGGGAAAACGTTGTCTGCTGATTCGGCATGCCCCGAATCTTGATAACGGACAATGGAACTCAGTTTACGGGAGTAGTCTTCCACACTTTTTGCTTCGCATACTGTTGGTGTTAGAAAGGGTGCAACCATCTTGGTGGAGCAGGGTCGACTATTAAAGGAGCGGGCTCAACTGCGCGAGTAGCCCTTCACCATCTTGGTGATACTCAAAGTGGGGTGACCATGTTATCAAGCTTGGCCTCTACCCATGGAGGGTCACGTGCATCGAGTCATGGTTCACAAACTCAGTTCATGGGATCGGCACTTCCTGTCAATGGTGTAAGCAGCCCGAGAGAGGTGGTGCTCATCAAAAAGCCCACGTGGAGGCTTGTGTCCCTTAAGAGGAACATTCTTCGCCCACGCAGTAGAAAGAATGGTTTGTAGATCATCTTGCAAGACTACTATACCGCTCAGTGTTTCGACAAATTTTTGTAGTGATGCTTTATTTGAAGTTGCAGACTCATTGCAATTCGGCACTTGTAACACGGCTCATAGTTTTGTACTTGTAAACTTTGGTAGTGATATTGGATTTGAGACATAGCTTTGAGATAATTCCGTGATTGTAGGGGAACTTATTGTTTGTGCAATGAAGAAATCTTTAATATGCTTGATCCTTGCTGTATGATTTATATGAAGTTGATAAGTCATTGACAGAGCGAATAGTAAGGCGTCGAACTCGTTGTTTGGAGTTAACGAATTGTATGTAGCTTGAGCGGTGGGGAGCATTTGATGGAGTCGGAACTTGTCCGTTTTGTAGCTAGGTAGTTGTAGGAGCGACTCTAAGAAAGAATTGGACTCCAAATTTGCTGTATGAGCATTTTAGGTAGTTGTAGGAGAGACTCTAAGGAAGAGTTATTCTCCGTACTTGCTATATGGGTCCTCCAATGAATTGTGAGAGTCACTTCAAGTGGCGAGTTAAACTCCAAAACTTTCTTTTCTGTGGATTTGTTGGAGTAACTGCGATCCACGATTATGGACCACTAATCTATTTTTAAGGGAATTTAACAAGTTTCAAGAACATGTCGAATGATGAGTTTAGCTCTGAACTTGCTTGTATGAAGGTTGCTAAAGCAACTTCGAGCCATGGGTATGGATTCCAAATTTGTTGTTTTAGGGATTTATTGCAGGAGCAGATCAAATGACGAGTTGAGCGCTGAATGTGCTTGATTGTAGGTTTCTAGAGTAACTTCGAGCCTTGAGTATGGACTCCAAACTTGTTGTATGGGTCCTCCAACGAATTGTGAGAGTCAGTTCGAGTGGTGAGTTGAACTCCAAAACTTATTTTTTTGCAGGTTTGCTGGAGTAACTGCGATCCACAATTATGGACCTCTATATATCTTCAAGGAAATTTAACAAGTTTCAGGAACATGTCGAATGGTGAGTTGAGCTCTGAAGTTGCTTGTATGCAGGTTGCTAGAGCAACTTCGAGCCATGGGTATGGATTTCAAACTTGTTTTTTTAAGGATTTAGCAGGTTGCAGAAGCATATCGAATGATGAGTTGAGCTATGAACGTGCTTAATTGCAGGTTGCTGGAGCAACTCCGAGCCATAGGTATGGGCTCCGAACTTGGTGTATAGGTCCTCCAACAAATTGTGAGAGTCACTTCGAGTGGCGGGTTGAACTCCGAAACTTGCTTTTTTGCAGATTTGCTGGTGTAACTGCGATCCATGATTTTGGACGTCTAATCAGTCTTAGAGGGTTTTAACAAGTTTCAGGAACATATCGAATGACGAGTTGAGCTCTGAACATTCTTTTATGAAGGTTTCTAAAGCAACTCCGAGCCATGGGTATGGACTCTGAACTTATTGTTGAAGTGTTTAACGAGTTGCAGGAGCAGATCGAATGGCGAGTTGAGCTCTGAAAATACTTTGTTGCAAATTGCTAGAGCAAATCCGAGCCACAGGTATGGACTCCAAACTCATCTTATCATGAGCTTTTAATGAGTTTTTGGTGTCGTATCAGCTTGGAGTTTAACTCGTTGTTTGCATCCAGAGAATTTTAAAAATTCTTTGAAAAGATAAATGACTAATTTTATTGAAAAATAAACTAGGTGGTTGCTCATTGTTACATGCAGTGACCGGTAGTGAAAACGGTCTTTATTGAAAAATGAAACTAAACGGCTGCTTTAGTAGTTGGCCTTTATTACAAAATATAGTGAATATACAGAGGAAGGGGGCATTGAGCACCCTTGTTGGATTTCTTGCGGCGTTCCTCATTCCACTCCCCCCAGCGTGCGGGTCTTCAAGTTGATGAGCTGCTAAGCGAACTACTTGTTAGACCTTGTCTGGATTTGCATGTTTTGAAGTGAGCCTCCCCTTATTTTGTAGAGAGAAGGGGAGGTCTTTAAGTTTGCCAATGTGTTTAGGTAGGATTATTTCTTTCCGTCGAATGAGCGGAGCAGTTTTGGGCGAGGGATTCAGGTATATTATTGTATTTTGACTAGGATGAATTTGGACCTGGTGGGAGATGGTTTGGCAGATTTAGAAGTTCTCGGAAGGATAGTCTAAGGCAGTATCTTCAAGCTCGTTTACGCACCCAGAGTTATTGTAATTGCTTTCTGGTGGTAACTCTATGGCTTCGAGAGGGAGAACCGAGCCCCCCATTGCGGTGGTGTAGCATGCTCGTGTTATTTGTTGGCTCCCTATAACTTGGCCTACGTCTGCTGTTGTGGGGAACATCATTTTCTTGTGGTAGGCAGAAGCAACTGCATGAAAAGCTGCTAGGCCTGGATGGCTTAATACAGTGTTGTATGCGGCTTTGACGTCGACTACCATAAAGTTTACTGCTTCTATTCGAGTTGCGAAGGATTTTATTTTTGTCACATCAATTGTGATGATTCCTTCGATTTAAACAGGTGTGCCTGAGAACCTGTGGAGTGTATAGCTGTCTGGCTTGAGCCGGTTTCGGGAGAGCTCGAGTGCGTTGAATGTTGCCATGAAGAGGATGTTTACAGTGCTGTTGGCATCTACAAGGATGCATCGTACCTCATGATTTTACATGCACAAATTTATGACCAATGCATCGCAGTGAGGCATCTTAACGCCCTCTAGATCTTTATCAGAAAATGACACAGAGATGTCTAAGTTCTTGGCAGGTAGGATGTTATGTACTGAGTTGACTTCTCTCATGAAGGCTTTGCGAAAGGAGTTGGAATCTCCCCCCATTAGCCTTCCGTGAATAGAGTGAAGAATGGCCATGGCCTCTCTTGACTCTTTTAGTCCCCCGTGCCGAAGGGGTATCAGCATTATTGTTTGGTTAGAAAAATTTTGAGAGAGATAGCCCCAGTGAATCAGACCTTCAAGTTCTTCATTGACCGTTCGACAATTCTCGGTGTTGTGTCAATGGTCTCTATGAAATGCACACTACTTGTTCTTATCCCTTGTTTTGCTAATCGTGGACATCTTGGTGGGGATTATTCCATCCTTCTCATCTTCTATGAGGATGGCTGATACGCTTGGATTAAGAAGAGTGAACTTGTCGAAAGGTGGTGCTGGAGAGGGACGGTGTTGATCTGCACCGTTTGTCTGAAACTTCCTGAGTCCTTCCTCACTTGTACTTTTTCGTTTGTTCCCGAAAGGTGAATCCTTCTTTCCTTGAGGATAAAGAGATTCCTCGGCTCGATATACTTATCACTCCGTTCCAAGAGCTCTGTGAAATCTTTAGTAGGCTTCTTCGTGAGGGAGGCTTTCAGGTCTTTATGAGTGACGTTGTGGCAGAAGGCGGCAACCGCCACTGACAATTCCAGGGAGGTGATGGACCTTGCTTTGGCTGTGAAATGGTTGAGAAAGTCTTTCAGCAGTTCTCCTTCCTTTTGCTTTAAGTCCAACAGAGAATTATTTGTTTTTTCAGCCTTTTTGCTAGTAATGAAGTGCACTATGAAAAGCTTCTCGAGCTGGTCGAAAGAAAATATTGACTATGGGGTAAGGTGGGAGTATCATTCCCTTGCTGATGCTTTCAAAGTTGTGGGGAATGTTCAGCACATGATCACATCAGTGGTATTATAGACCATCATGAATATTTTAAAACTCTCAATATGGTCAGTCAGGTAAAATTCACCATCGTAAGATTCAAGCTAAGGAGCTTTGAAGTTCTTTGGAATGGGTGCATTAAGGATGGATTTGCTTAAAGGAGGTCGACTGGGGCGGTAAGCCCTGCTGGAGCCGTTCCCTTCATGTTTTATCTGTTCCAGGCGATCTTCTACTTCTCGGATGCGGCGAAGGACTTTCGTTCTTCCCATTGGATCAATTTAAGTCTTTGGATACTTCTTCTCTTTGAGAAGTAGAGTGGCGGCTCCATGAACATCGACCCTGATCATGAGTATCTCGAATGGCTCGGAGAAGTTTTCCACTTTGGACCTAGAGATTGAGGCCTCTTTCTCTTTTTTCCTTTCAAGATGCTTTCGACTCTCACGAGTTGGGCTTCTTTCTACATTGCGCTCCCTATGAGAGGAGGAGTGTCTTGATCTCTACCATTGAGGAGAGTTGCTTCTTCGATTTTGCTAATGTTCTGAGCGGGAGGCCTTGCCCCGTGCGTGCCTATCATCCAAACGAATCCTTAGATCGTTCCCCTATTGTCTGCCATTGATGATTTGACAGAGATCTCTTGACCCCCGAGGACCTCGCGAGGGCATAGAGTCACTGGAAGCATTATGGACTGAGACATTGTCGTATAGAGGGTGTTGTTAACAGCGCGGTTCATGAAGGCTTTGTTAGGTGCCTCCCGGTGCCTCTTCGTTGATAGGAACTTGATTAGGCTGTTGGGGCGGATCCGGCTGATAAGGAGGAATTTGGTCCTCCATAGGAGGAGCTAGTTGATGAAGAGAGTTGGCTAGACGACTTGAGGCCACTGCTCTCCCTCTTAGTCTCAGTGGCATGGCAAAATAATTTGGTGTTTCTCACGATAAATTCTTATCTTTGATGTAGATTCTGTCTAGCTTTACCACAAATGGCGCCAATCTGTTGCTGCTTACTTTGGTGTGGAAGAAAACAAACACTGGGTTTATATTTTGAAGGAAACTACTAAAGATCTAACCTTTGATCTTTGCCGTGAGATTGGATCTGGATAGATGAAAGAGCGCCTTTATCTAAATCTGATGGTTGTTGACGCGGCTGATGGACTTGCAAAAAGCCTGAAACACCGGCGAAGGCCCCGACGACAGACCCTCCAATGCTCAAGTCAGAACCAGAAAGAGAAAGAAAGTTTGAGAGAGAAATTGCAGATTACTAATTACCTTCTGATTGTGGGAGGAGGGAGGGTATTTATAGGTCTGAGAAGCAATTAGGAGATTGATATGAATTTGTTATCTCTTGTTTGATTCTCCCATTTTTAATAGATAGAATCGGTTATTCTCCTATTTTGGGATAAGAGATTTGACTTACAGTCCTCATGGGCTGTGTGTATCTCCTAATGGACCCAGTCACTTTTAATGGGCTTGAAAGCTGCCCATGTCTTGTTAATAAGTATGAAGATTGTCCGGACTTGTTAAAGAGGCCCGTTATGTAGAAGTTTTAAGATCTGTGCTGGAATCACACGGTCCTGATTAGCTGTAATTTTTACCATTATCAACGCCAAAGTTAGTAGCTAATTTAGTTTTAAATCATCACACAATTATTTTTAATCTTTGATTATCTTCCCTGGTTCTACTGTTTGCCGCTAAGACAGGATGGCTTTAGTTCTGTTTTTGCCTTGATAATTTGCAGTTCAGTTGATTGGTTGTCTCAATCTGCATTAAGGTGAAGGGTAAATGAAATTTCCCTCAAACAATTCTTGTGTTGCTACACTTTCTTTTCTTTTTCATAGTGTATGTAGTCGTATTAATATCATTGTTTCAAGTATTACAAGAATATAAATAATAAAGGGGAGTTTTGAAACATCATTAGTTACTTTTTTTACATTCAAACTCCATTGACATTTAGAAACTTGTTAGATATTATAGTCCCACATTGGGTATTGGGCTAATTTTGTATTTGGTTCACTCCTACATATAGGAGATATTGTACTTAGTTATTTCTTAATTCAATATTCAGTATTGTTTTCATCTCTCTAATTTATCGTAACATGGTATCAGAGCCATTTACTCAAATTTTCTTCTCTTAAATTTCTCCATCCAAAAATCCTCAAATTCCAACAGAAAAAAAAGGCAGCAGCATCATCGCCATCTTCAACAACAAGATCTCATCTCATCTCATCGAAATCTTGTTGAAACCCACTTGCAGCAATCCACTTCCTTCACATCCAATCTTCAAAGGAGGCAACCCAATGCCTTCACAAACCCAACAAACCCACTGCAGTAATCCAACAACAAGATCTCCTCGTCGAAATCCTCTCCTCCGAACCCACTACAGCAACCCACTGCCTTCACAAACCCACTGCCTTCACAAATCCTCGTCGAAATCCTCTCCTCCGAACCCACTGCAGCAACCCAAATCCATCCCAGACCATCTCCTCCGAAACCACTGCCGTCACAAACCCCAGACGCCCCTCTCCTCTCCCACCTCAAACCCTAACCCTACTTCTCCATTTCTCTTATAAACCCATTACTCGAAACCCATTACCCTTCTAAACCCATATATTTCTCTTCTAACCCCCAACCAACCCGAAACTCGTTTTTAGTGTTTTCAAAAAAAAAAAAAATTATACCAGTCAAAAAAAAAAAATACAGGTACTACTACTACTACCTGATGGAATCTCAGTCTCTTCCACATATTTCTGCCTCCACTGACTTCCCCGTTGCAACCACCTATCGTTCCTCCTCTAGATTCAAACAGCAGCAGTGCCACCTTCAGTTTGCCTCCGGCCTCCTACCTTCTCCTAATATCATTCCTCACCCTACCCCACCTCTACTTCCGCCACCGGTAGCAACGCCTTGCTCCCTACCCCGATCTAGACACCAGCAGTATCTCCCTCCACACTGTGCTCTCAGTCACAGCAGTGCTAGTCTTATTTCTCCTTGTAGTGCTTCTTCCCTCACATCCTCGGCCATGCCCGTCACTTCAGCCTTGCCGTCTCCTGCTGATTGGGCTAATCTTTAGCAACGCCTCACTCAGCTAGAACTAGAGCTCATGGGTCATTCTATCAATGCTAGCTCCTCTGCTCTTGCATTTTCTGCCACTCCCAGTATGAATTCCGTTCTATATTTTAGATTCTGGTGCATCACATCATCTCACTAGTAATCAGACACTGTTCACCACCTGCACTGCACTTCCCTCTCATTTTCCATCTCTACACACAGTTGATGAGTCACCACTTCTCGTTACACACTCAAAGGCAATTAGCTCTTCCACTCTCACATTACCATATGTTCTTTATGCTCCTTATTTATCCATAAACCTTATTTCTATTAGTGCGTTATGCGATAGTAGTCTTGTCGTTACTTTTGACTCTTTCGGTTATTCTATTACTGATTCATGCACCGGTAAGGAGTTTGGGCGTGCTAGTCATCAAGGTCGTCTGTATCATCTAGATTTTCTTCGTGCACATCACTGTCCTTCTAGTTTTGCTGGTATTGTTTCTTCTGATGCTGATATGCGGCACAGACGTTTAGATCATATTAGTGCGTCTCGGCTCCAGACTTTAGCCCGTAGTGGTGCCCTTGGTTTCCTTACCTTTAAACATTTATCTGATTGTCAGGGTTGTTATTTGGCCAAACATATCGCACTCCCCTTTAGTCGCAAAGGCACTTCTGAAACCACTCATCCTTTTCAACTTGTTGATTCCGACATATGGGACCCTCTCCTGTTCCTTCGAGGAAAGGCTATCTCTATTATGTTGCCTTCGTCGATGACTTCACTAGACATACATGGGTTTTTCTTATGCATCAGCGACCTGAGATACCTGATATTTACTGGTTCTATATGACTATGATTCTCACTCAGTTCAGTGTGCGCATTAAGAATTTCTGATCAGATGGTGCTCGTGAGTACACTTCCACCACTATGAGATCGATCCTTCAGTCTCACAACACCCTTTTTCAGCAATCATGCCCTCACACTCATGAGCAGAATGAGGTAGCTGAACGCAAGCATCGTCACATCCTTAAGACGGCTCGTGCTCTTTTACTCTCCTCTTTCGCTCCTCGTTCTTTCTGGGCTGAAGCTATTATGACCTATGTTAGTCTCATTAACATTACCCCCTCATTTGCCCTAGCTGGTATGACGCCTTATGAGGCTCTATATCACACACCTCCCGACTACAGTATGCTTCGTACCTTTGGGTGCACCTGTTACGTCCTTCTCCCTCCTACTGAGCGTACGAAGCTCTCCACTCGTACTGCTAAGTGCGTTCACCTAGGTCTCAGTCCCGAACACAACGATTATCATTATTTTGATCCATCGGCGGGTCGTGTCCGCATTTCTCGACATGTATCCTTTGTGGAAGACTCCCCATACTACCTCACTCCTCCTTAGGATACTTGATTTCTTGATTCCCCAGTTGTTGCTAACTCCCCTACTGCATCTTCCCACATATCTTTTGATCCCACTCCTCTAGCTCTATTCACATCTCCTGCAGTCCTTACACCTATTTTTTCCCCTACTGAAACACCACCTGCATCCCCACAGTTGCCAGCACCCACCCCACCCATTTCCCCACCGACACATGCACCTACTCCACCATCCTCATCCCCACACCCTGTCA
Organism: Hemerocallis citrina; assembly: GCA_017893485.1. NCBI lineage: Eukaryota > Viridiplantae > Streptophyta > Magnoliopsida > Asparagales > Asphodelaceae > Hemerocallis > Hemerocallis citrina. The sequence continues at coordinate 160,226,785 of CM030365.1, forward strand.
GTCCACCACCGCTTCGTCAGTCTACATGTTCCATTTCTGGTATTCCTCTGGCACGGTATACACCTGATGCCATCCTTTTGACCAGTTTGGTTTTGCCACTCTAGCTTTCTACTCAATACAATTTCATGCATATCTCACTGCTACATACTCTACACGTGAGCCCAGAACCTATAAGGACGCAATTCAATATTCCAAGTGGAGGAAAGCTATTGCATAAGAATTCAGTGCATTTGATCAGACTGGCACTTGAGATGTCGTTCCTATCACACCCCGCTACCCAAAAATATGGGATGCAAGCACGTGACACGGCCCAGCGAATGACTTGCGTCATCCATAGGCTGTTATTGATCAAACTCAACAACATAAATAAGTAATAAAACAACCACGCATGCAATGAAAGAATAATCACATAAATAACAACATTGGAAATTAAGCAATAAAAATAACCAACATCAAAATAACCCAACATCTGAAAATTTAACAAACAATATTCGGGTCGAAGCCCACAATACAAAGAAATAGCATTTGTCCAATTTTATTAAAGTCATCAAATAAAACAACATTTATTTTAGCGGCGTAGTAAAACATCTCCTTCACCATTGTTGCTTCCCTACTCCGTCAGGTAAATCTCCTTGATTACCTGTAAGTTGCTCATCTAAAGAGAGGAAAAAAAGAAATTTCTTAGAGCAAGTCGTGGACATGCAAGTAGAGAAACAGAGAAACAATGACAATGGTGGTATAGCAATGAATTCAATAAGCGATGAAATCAATAGTGTTGAACAGTGACAAAGTGATAATAGTACGATATGCAATAACTATGATTTATCACGATAACGATAAACAATATCAGTAATGGCAACAATAACGATAACACTGTTCAATAAAGATAACAATATACAATGATAATGTGATGAGAGCCTTAAGTCTATTATTCATTTTTAATCCTAGCTAATGCACGTACTACTGTGTCCCATGTGTGCCATACAACAGGTTCGATGTATACAATCAATTTCGTTTAGATTAAAGTGGTAGATTCTATAGTTCATGTACTCGGGAACAATATTCAATAATGACCGATGACCGAATCAATCGAGATACTGAAGTCAGTCTTCTGCAATTAACCGATGACCGATATGATCAATAGATCGATAGATCAATAGACCGATAAATAGGGAAACACGGGCCCTTCTTCCGAGTACAGTCACTATGTCATCAACTATCCTAGTCAACCCTTAACCCCGGCTTGATTTACATTCTTTATTCAATTAACACACAATAATGCGATTAATAAGGGACACTAAAAAAGATGACAAAACAACCCTAAGATCATACAATATACTTTATACAATTAAATACACTAAATATAACATTATAGATATAATTATATATTATTAAACATAGGAACCCAATTCTGGACAGCAGTAGGTTGCTGTACCATAATCAGAATTCCCGTTGCTATAGGACAGCAAATGTGGATCCGTCAAGTGGTCTAGAAACTAGACTCCTGCCCGGTTCCAACGCATACTTAAAGTCCACATTCCGACAAAGATAGCTAGGTGATATTCAATGTTTTTTACAGATTTTAGTTTCTGGCTGGGTGTCGATGTTGACTAATTTCAGTTGTAAGGGCAGTAAATAATCATTACAAAAATCAGTAAAAATAATTTTTATCACCCTAAACATGTTATCTACAAATCTGGAATTTATCTTAGCCATATTTGATCATTAGTTCACTTAATTTATCAGCCTAACGTGGTATGTACATGGATCTGAAATTACAGCGCAACAGTAGCAAAAGGGTCATAAATCGAGCGATACAAGTCGGAATTCGAAAATTCTGGATGCTATCGATATCGAGACACTTAGGGCTACGTTTCACATTCAGGAAGTGACTGATTTTAATGGAGTTATCTAGGTTGAAACAGCACAGCAAGGTTCAGGTTGGCATAAATTTTCAGAATGTCAACATGTTCATTTTGAATAAAACGGTTAAAAAGTTAAGAATGATAAATTGGGGTTTAATAATCATAAATCACAGCAAGCCAATCCTATGTGAACATGGTATTAGGATATATAATGTCCATAACTCTACTAATTACAATCAACTAATTTATTGATAGCAATCACATAAACAATCAACCCTAATATACAATCTACAATAGTTGTCTTTAATGTTATGAGATGAAATGTAGCAATAATTCCCTATTCTCATATTCAATAATTACATGGGTGTATGTAAAATCCCTATTTATTAGAGGCAAAAAGACGGCACGAAGTCGAGATTGCCACTTGGATTCGCTCGTGTAAATCCGTGGCATCCCAACGATAGAATACAATAAGCAGTATATGATAATCAATTTGGATCTACTTGCGGGTTTCAATAAAAAAATATCGAATATGATACAGTAAATATTCGATAATAAATGACTTGCCTTTTTGACAATTAGATCCGATAAATATAAGATTCCAAGACACGTGCAAGCTACGTGCCAACCCCGAACAACAAATTACCAAACAGCTACAGCACAAAACAGTAACACTCTCAGATTCCCAGAACAGCAAACAGCAGGATCGACCAATCCTGCTTCGCCAAACACCAAACAGCGAAGGACGATCCCTCTCCACAAAACACCACACAGCCTTTTCGCCCAATCCCATCTCTTCTTCTTCCCCAAACGCGCCAGAGAGAGAGAGCGTGCGCACGGATGAGGGGACATCGGCGAGGGTGCGCGAGACGACTGGCAGCTGTGAAGTGGACAGGCAGTGGTGATGCTGCGGTCGGGAGGCGACGCTACAGCGAAGGACGACGGCAATCGAGTGGGGCTCTGTTTTCACTACGAAAACAGGGGAAAGCGGTGATGGAGGATCTCAGGGCTTGGACGGCGACGGTGACAGGCTAGTGGGTCCGCGGTGGTTACATGGGAAAACGGAGAGGCGAAGGCGAAGGTGGTTTTCGGTGAAGTCGAGTTCGAGCGAGAGACAATGGCGACGCTGGGTTCTTCGGGTGTGTTGGGTTCGAGCGATGGAGTGGAGGAGATGACGAGGATTTGGGGGTTGATGGCGGCTAGGAGGTGGAGATGGTGGTTGGAGTTAGCGACGCAATGGAGAGGCGATCAAAGAAGGATTTTGGTTTGGGCGATGGGTCACGGTGGATGGAAATAGGGAAGAGGGAGAGGAAGGTGAGCGAGAGAGGGGGGTTTCAACAGTGGGGGGGTTGCACAGTGTATGGGTTAGGGTTTGCACAGTATGGAGTTAGGGAGGATGAAGGGGTTTTGCTGCATTAGGGAGTATTAAGTTAGAAATTGATTGAAATATAGTAATGGGAGAGATTATAGGGCTTAATAATAGGGATTAAGTTTTCAAATTTTTGGGAGTTACGGATTGTGGAGATTGTGGGGAGTGATTAGGAGGGATCTTAGGGATTGGCTGTTAGGGAGAGATTGGGGGTTGATTTGGGTTATTGGGTTCGGGTGAGAGATCAATTAGGAGGTAGATATTGGGCTTTGGGTACAAAATGGATCAATTAGGAGGACAATTCACAACCCAAATTAGGACAAAGGCGAATTACAAAATTAAGTTAGAATTAAGAATACAATGAATTGATTTAAAATAATCACTGAGATTAGGATTAGATTATGAATGACATTAGGATTAATATTATTCAACACAAAATGAGACAAAAGAAATGAAATACAATTACAATGGAGATTACAATTGGGATCAATGACAAAAAGGGGGAAAAAATTGAAAATGGGAGTTACAGTTCCTCTGCCAAAGGGCGTTCAGCCTTTTAGTTGCAAGTGGATCTTCAAGGTCAAATATCAACCTGATGGATTTATTGAGCGACACAAGGCTCGTCTAGTAGTTCGGGGATTTACTCAGGAGCATGACATTGATTATGATGAGACATTTGTTCCCGTTGCACAGATGACTACTGTTCGCACTCTTCTTGCTGTTGCATCCATCCTTTAGTGGCCATTATACCATATGGATGTAAAGAATGCTTTTCTTCATGGTACCTTATCTGAGATTGTTTATATGGATCCTCCTCCTGGCCTCCCTACTCCTCCTCGTCATGTTTGTCGGTTGGGTCGGGCTATATATGGATTGAAGCAGGCCCCTCGAGCCTGGTTTGAGTGTTTTCGCCTTGTCATCACCAAGGCTGGTTTTAGTCAGAGTTCTCAGGGCCATTCTATGTTTATGCGGTCATCACCGCAGGGGAGAGTACTTCTACTACTTTATGTTGATGATATGATCATTACTGGGGATGACTCTGCAGACATTACATCTACCCAGAAATACCTTCACCAACAATTCCATATGAAAGACCTTGGCAAACTACGTTATTTTCTGGGTCTAGAGATTGCTCATGGATCTCAGGGGATACTCATCTCTCAACAGAAATACACATCAGATATTATCTCCGCTGCATGCCTTTCTGACAGTCGATCAGCCGATACACCCTTACAGCTTCATGTGAAGCTTCGTGCCACTGATGGTGAGCTCCTTCCTGATCCCACTAGATACAGACAGATTGTCGGATAGCTTGTCTACTTATGCATGACTAGACCTGATATTGCTCATGCAGTCAGTGTTGTTAGTCAGTTTGTTTCTGCTCCTACATCAGTTCACTACGGTGCTCTTCTTCGGTTTCTCAGATATCTTCGGAGCACTATTACTAGCTCATTATTCATGCCTGCTATATCCAAACTAGAGCTGAGTTGCATATTCTGATTTAGATTGGGCAGATGATCCTACTACCAAACGGTTTACCACCGGTTTCTGTCTATTTCTTGGTAATTCGCTGATCTCATGGCGAAGTAAGAAACATGCAGTTGTTGCATGTTTTTCGACTGAAGCTGAGTACAGAGCAATGACAGCTACTACTAGAGAGATTGTTCATGTTCGTTGGCTTTTATCAGATATGGGTGTCACACTTTCAGGACCCACTCCTCTTCAATGTGATAACCAGAGTGCACTACACATTGCAAGTAACCCGGTCTTCCATGAGCGAACGAAGCATATAGAGATTGATTGTCATTATGTTCATGAGCGCTTTGAAGCAGGACCATTTCTCTTCATTCTATTACCTCATCACAGCAGACGACCGACTTCTTCACCAAATCTCATACTGTTCAGAGATTTCGATATTTAGTAGGCAAACTCACATTGTTTGACCCACCATGAGTTTGAGAGATTGTGTTAGATACTATAGTCCCACATTGGTTATTGGGCTAATTTTGTATTTGGTTCACTTCTATATATAGAAGATATTGTACTCAGTTATTTCTTAATTCAATATTCAGTATTGTTTTCATTTCTCTAATTTATCGTAACCAAACTCAAGGACAACTTTCTGAGAAAAATCCTCCATAGCTAACAAACTTGCACGTCATGAGATGGAAAAACGGTGACAAAATGATAGAAAGGATCAAACTCTTCCAGTAATGAAGGGATACTTGGTTTTCACTGACTCCTGCAAAGATTGCTCCAGTACAAATCAGTTGTGTGCCACTAAGAATGAACGTCAAGGTCTCCATTGCCCTCTGCAAATTCCAACATGAATTATCAGAAATTCTCCAGAGTTGATGATTCGTCATCAAGTAAAATAATTTTCCTTCCGAACTATTTAAAAATATTCTCTTTGTTAGATATAGCAGTACTATTTTTTTCCTAACCACAGATTACTTATAGTAGTTACATCCTACTTTTTCCGACAAAATTACCCTCAATTGAAAGTACTACACTCTGGTCATATAAACATCACACATATTTTTTACATGAATTATGTTTTGAGACAAGTAATTCATAAACAGAAATAAATACGAAAGCATAATACTTCAGGGGTCATTTTCCTGCAATTATTTTTTTCAAATTAGTTTGAATAATGAAGGGTGTAAATTGTAATAGACAGAGTCAATGTGAATAATGAAAAATAAGTTATACTCAAAAGGAGAAACCTAAAATAAATTTCCCTGTGGTTAAGTGGCAGCGACAATGGATGGTATACAAGCAAGGGAATGAGAGAAATGACTCAATTTTGATATATTCAGGTCAGATTGGGTTGGCTCGTGAGACTTGCTTTGGCTGGGTAGGTAGACAAGTAGGATCATGTTTTGTTGTATTATTTGATTGTTGTTGTTTTTATTTTATTTTAGGGAACTCCCCTATTTGGGGCGAGTTCTCTTTTTTTGCAGAGTATGAGTTTAGCCTGTTGGGTTTCATGAACTTCATAATCTATTTTTTGGTTGTATGTTTCGTTAAACTCTTTTTAATGGATCCGGGGGGATTCTGACTCACTGTTAACGAAAAAGGAAGAAAAAAACTTGTAGATATCAAATGAGCTTACCAACCTTCAGTCCTTGGGCTTATACTGATCTCTTTACAGGCCAACCTACAAATATCAGAGAAAGATTTGAGGAGAACTAAGCAGACAAACTTGAATTATACTAAAAATTAACTGAAGGATCATGTAGATGATTATTAGCCCATGGCTAAGACAGTGAGACCCCAAGCCATACCCGAAGAAGATGACGCTGACAGCAGTGTGGAAGGTTTCCGTTGTAGAACATCTTGTAGTCCAGAAATAGATGCAGCGATGCCCACAAGCCCGGCGAGGAGGGTGAAAATCACAAAACATCCGGTAGCGAGGTTTCCGATGGGATAGTATATCGGAAATAGCCTTGCCGGAAGTGAAAGGCCTTGTACTGCACCAGTTTTGAAGATTTAGAAGAGAATGGTTTATCATTGTTAATCTGAGAATCCTCAGGTTTCTAATTTATGGCTACAAGATATGACATTTCAAGTAATATTCCATGTTCATACTGTAAATTGAATCTATATATATCTCTGTAAAAATTTCTAATTTCATACATGACTCCTATCAATTACTCCAACATCCGAAATACTTCACGATATAAGATTGTTGTTGAAAAGAGATTGAACTATAACCAACATGCAACAGAGAATTTCTCTCGACTCTGTTTCTTTTTTTTCCCTTCTTTTTCTCTTTTAGAGAGACTAATTACTCAATAATAATCATTCATTGCAGTTGTGAGCAGATAACCTGCACCCGAAGTCTCCTCAATGCCATAGTTGAGAGCCCAAATGGCGATAGCGGTAACAGAGGCATACATGATGAGGTTGATGAAGAGAAGGAATGAAGCCGCAGATTTTGTTCCCTGAGATGCCATTATATCCTACAGGTAGAGAAAGGAAGGGAAGGAGGGAAGGGGGAGAGAGAGAAAGACAAATTGGCACTAGCTCTTGAAGGCCATGATAGCTTTATATATAGAATGATTTATTCACTAATCTGGAAAGTATTTTGAGTTTCTTTGGTCCAAAGGAAAGCTAACATGAATATACCATTCTGGCTTGCAAGAGGTTGTTACTTTTCTCCATTGACAAGTGAAGAATGTGATTCCATACCTAGAAATCAGTCCATACGAAAAGAACAGAAATAGAGGTGGTCACTTTGAATATATATGTTATAAGGTAGTAATTATATCTGTTAAGAACTTGAACACTAATCTTCCATTCTGTAATTTGAAATCAGTACCTGATGCATTTAAGCAATACTCAACCTAAATATGACTCGCAACCCAAGCAAATGAAACAAACAAACGATGAAAGCTCATAAGGTTAACAGAGATATTGAGATAAGATTATTTGATTGATTGAGTACAATATCTCATATATATAGGAGACAAATAAAGAGTAAACTAATACATATTTCGATATGGGATTAAACCAATATAATATCTAATATAATATCTAACACCTCCTCTTAAACTCACCGTGGATCTATCGGTGTGAGTTTTTCCACCAGGTATCAAAATCTCTGGACAGTGTGAGATTTCGTGAAGAAGTATGTTATCTGCTTTGAAGATGTCACAAAATGAAGTGAAATGGTCCCTACATCAAAATGCCCACAGACATAGTGGTAATCAATCTCTATATACTTTGTCTGCTCATGAAAGAGTGGGTTGCTTGCAATATGCAAGGTTGTCACTGAGAAGAGGAGTAGCTCCTATGAGAGTGACGCCCATATCTGATTACAACTGCCAAACATGAACAATCTCTCTAGTGGTAGCTGTCATCGCTTTGTACTCAGCTTCTGTGAAAAACATGCAAGAATTGTCTATTTCTTGCTCACCATGAGATCAGCGAATCACCAAGAAATTGACAGCAAACTATGGTACATCACGTGCTAGTAGGATCCCCTGCTCAATATGAATCAGAATATGTACTGAGCTCCAGTCTAGATGTAGAAGGCATGAATAAAGAGCGAGTGAGTGCCTCGAAGATGTCGGAGAATCTAATGAAGAGAACTGTTGTAACGCCCCGAATTCCAAATAAGGCCGAATTCGAAGTTAGACAAGATCTTTACACTTCACTTCGTACAATTTTAAAAGGAAATTTGAACTTTTTATAATACAATAGAGTCCTTTACATTTATTTACACAGTGGAAGATAAAATGAAGTACAATAATGAAAAAATTATACAATTGCAACATTTTTAGCATTTAAAATAAATCAACAGCAGCATATCTACTTCATATCTTCATGAATAATCTAATTCCTGCATATAAAACTGTGGGCACGTCAGTTGCTTACAACCGACGAAAATGTTATACACGGCTATCATTTCTACGCCGAAAATATAACGATTTCAATACTTTAACATATCACAAACTTGAATGCTAATAAAGTGTTAAATGTGATTACTCTAAACATGTAAGTGTATGCGATGCCTTAATGCCTAATGTAAATATTTTATACTAAGATAATACTAATGCATACTTGTTCGGATTCTATGCATCCCATACTATATAGATCCGAGGGCAAGCACCTACTTACTCCACATTAAAGGGTTTGATCCCTCGCCATGAAACTACTCAGTAATAAAGCAAGGTTTAGATCATTCCATGAGTATGGATCCCAGTTCCGAAGTCCACCGCTTGACTGTTATAACAGACTCCTCATCGTGTGAATCATTCCGCAAGTGCCCTTCTAGCCCCGATATACGTATATACATTGGAGTACGATAAACTATCCGCCCGACTACGTATAGTCTTGGATTTAAAATAAAAGCTCGTCTCCTACGAAGCAACCATAGTTCCGGAATCCACCGCCCGACTGGATCTATAGTCCCGAAATCCACTGCCCGACTATATAGAGTGTTCCACTTACGTTTGTCCAGGTTTACTACATCTTTTTCTAAGTGCCTAGTTCTTAAGTTCAAGACATGAATAAATTATCATACCTAGAGTTAGTTTTAACCCCTACCGGACTTAATCACAAATACCGAGATATCTCCATGGCCATATCTCAAAAATATAACTTAATCTTTTATTTCAACAATGCTGGTATCCGAGGTCTCACTAAACTCTAGACCACAACCTTTAATGTACAAGAATCCATGGGTACTCATACCCTTCATAATCATGTATTAACCTCATTATCTTCAACTTATTAACAATTTGATCAATGTCTTGTCTTATCATCATTCATGATTCATTTATTCATTTACAGTTCAAAATAAAACAATATTTCTTTTCATGAACATAGATTTATCCACTTTAAGTCTCATTAGCAATTTAAGCTTATATAGAAATTTCCACATCAAGTATTTCTTACTCAACATAAGGATATGTTTACATCAAGAGAATTCCATAACATGACACATATTTTTCTCTTCTTTTCAAAAAAAAAAGATCATATACTCAAATAAATAATTTTGAAGTCAAAATTCATTTAATATCTCAGTTCCTCTTTTTTATTTCTTAAAATAAACATGAAATTTTTTAAAACTATTTTTAATAAATTCCTTATCAATTTATAGGAATACTAGAAATTTTTCCAAATTTTTATTTGCATCAAACCTCTTCAAAATTATTAAAAACAAAAAAAATATCAAAAATGGCCACTGGGTTTCGAACCCAAGCCCAACTGCTAGCTACAGTACCGCCCAAACCACCACCGAGAATCACTAAGTGGTGTCAAGAAACCAAAGCAAAATTCCCATATACTATTTCTCGGGTTCGGATTTAATTAAAACGAAACAAAATAAAAGGGTCTTAACAAGTTTCGAACCCAGGATCTCCCGACCAACACAGTGACTTATGGTGCACCCGCTTGCCACTAAGTACAAGTATGATTATTGATATCGAATTACACTGCTAGGCTTTTGTTCAATCTTTATGTTATTCAATTTTCTTCACAAAACTTGATTTTTCTTTTGATCTAATCTTTCATTAGACTACAATTATTTCATCTAGACTGAATTTTCTTTCAAACAGCAACTCACAGATTTATAATTGATATTTTAAACATTATATCTAAATTTCAATTTATTTGTTCTCTTTAATGAACATAAAATTTCATTTCTTCAATTTAATCAAAAGTAGTAATTTGTATCTCTTACAATGAATCTATGTGTACCGATTTATCTTCACAAAATTCATTTTAATCACAAGGAAAAACCTCAACAATTTATCATATAATTTCATATTTCTACATTTGTAAATTAACAAGCATATGTGTTCATGTCAAATATTCATTGTTTCTTTTTCTCATTTCCAACTAACATGATGACAAGTAATTTCTTAATCATAACATAAATTTACTACTTTTCATAGCATATACAATAGCATGGATTCTATTCTTCATTTAACACATCAAATTTAATCTATACTACTCATTAATTATTTCTAGCATGCATGTCCTACATTTAGAAAGCACAAGATCACCCACCTCTTATGAAGAATTTGTAACAAGGAAGATGAGACACAACTCCTAGCTCCTAGCTCCAACAAAGCAACTCCTAGTCCTTCTCTCCCTAGTAAGAGCTCTCCAACTAGCCTCCAATGCACAAGAATACTCTCTTTCTCTCTTTCTTTTTTTCCTCTCTCTAATTTGGTTGATTTTGGTGTGAAAAGAGAAGAAAACACGGGTGTATTTATAGGACAAAAGAAGGGCTAAAGTGCAATACTCACCCCCTAATAATTACCCACTCACCCTTTCATTTTCCTAACTTCCCATCTCTTCACCTTTATAACCCCCCCAACCTTTCACTTCAAAACCGAATTCTAATAATGCATACTTGACCAAACCAAATTCTTTTCCAATATAATTCCATCACTGATGTTACCGCTGATTTCGGTGTGGGGGTAAACAGATAGAATTTGTGAGTTCGAGAAAAACCTGAACAGTTGACTCAGCCTTCTTGCTCCCGTCGCGACCTGCAAGGAAGTGCGAGACACCGGGGTTGATTCCGGCGACGCACCCTCCGACGCTCTTGTCAGTAATCAGAAAAAAGATTAAGAAAGAGCTTAAGTGGCGAAAAAGTGATTAACCTAGTCTTGGTGGTAGAGGGGTGATATTTATAGTCGCCTTTGGAACGGTTAGGGGCCTGATTTCCTGCTTAACAGCAAGGAGGGAAATCCTCCCATTCTGTTTTGGGAAATTAGCCCATGATTCCCGGTGGGAGCAAATCAGGGCTGTTGATTTGGCTAAATTAGGGATCCTGATTTGCCCCTTGTTGATTTGGGTTCGCCTTGGGTCGGGACCCGAACCCAACAGGTGTGGATCCGTTCGCGGGTTATTGGATATGTGAGAAGAAGATTCAGTACCCGCCTTGGATCCACTTGAATGTGAAATTACCATTTTACCCCCGAGCATCAAGATTCGTGCCCAATCTGGACGGCTCCGATTTAACCCCATTTTTAGCCATATCACGAGCCCCCCACTCCTAAAGACTGAGTGTGATCAGACTTTGAGGAGTAGTTTAACTGTTTTTGTGGCTGGTGGAGTTGGATCGGTGTCCGAGTGGGGGATTTTGAATCTCGAAGGGAGTAGTGAGGTAACTTTTCGATGCCATGTGTTATTCTCCAGCCTTGTCGAGTATTTGGCGTCTTTCGTCTATTTTTCTCGGGTTATTTATTTAATTTTGCGATGTGTTTGCTAACTGTTCGGGGGCCTTAACTGTACATTCTAGGCAATAATTGTTCGTTCAGGGGCTCAAAAATATACCCCCGATTTTTTAATTATTTTCCAGAATTTTTAGTTAATTTTCCCGAATTTTTGACAAATTTTTCGCAATTTTTAAATAAATAAAACGATTTAAATAGATAAAAAACAATTTTAATACCGATTAATGACGTGGCTCGATCTGAACCGTTGATCACGGACGAGCACGAATTTCGGATGGATCTGACGGTTGTTATCGCTCGGCAGCTCTTTTCTCTGTTTGCGAGCTCGGAAAGGCACTTGCTCGGCTGCCGACCGGGGACCAGGGGGTTCGGCTATCCGAGCGACGTGGCGCAATCTGGGCCATTGGATGGCGGCACGTTTCCCAAGAAAATGTTATCTTGTCGCTTAGTGTCCTCGGCGTTCGATCTGGACCGTTCATCATTAGGAGCGCGAATTTCTGAGAGATCCAACGGTCTAAGTAGCTCGGTGTCTTTTTTTCTCCATTTACCAGCTCGGAAAGGCACTTGCTCGGAAGCCGACCGAGGAAGTGTGGCTTCGGTCGTCCGAGCGACGTGGCGCTATCTGAGCTGTTGGATGTTGGTACGCATCTCGAGACGGGCGCAGCTCCCAAGAAAACACTATCTTGTCGTTTAGTGTCTTCGGAGAGATCGGGGCCGTCTGATTGAGATCCGATGCGAAAATTGAGGAGAAAGTGCGTTTTCCCCGTTTACACGCTCGGGAAGGCACTTGCTCGATTTCCGACCGAGGGCCTGTGGTCTTGGCAATCCGAGATGACTCTGTTCCCAAGGGTATTAATGGTGCTTCGAGACTTGTGCGGTGTTCCGCCTTCCCAAGGTCATTAAGGATGACCCCCTCAATTAATACGCGGCGTTTCAACTTCCGAGGGTCATAATGGCTGGTTCTTGGAGGTAGGCTATAAGTACTCCACTCCCTTTGTCATTTCAGTCGCAGCAATGTTGAGTTTTAGCCCTCGGTGGTATCTGCCTTGGGTAACATCTCTTTTGAGGTCCGGAGAGGTGGTTGCTCTTCTGCCTGGTTTTCCCTCTGTTCCTGACGGCCCCAAAGTGGATGTCAGGGGCGGGGGGGAACGAGGCAGTAGGGGTGACGACCGTAGTCCGGACCCGAGGGATGAGTTACTTCGGAAGGACGGGTGGTCGTTCCTCCACCAAGATCTTCTGCCTACTTTGGTTGCTCCGCAGGGGTGCCAAGGTTGGTGGAGACCTTGGTGGAGGAGGTGATGATCCATGTCCGAATCCTTGTTCCGGACCATCTGAGCTCGTTGTTTGCCACTATGAAGGCGCTGTTGCCAGAGTCCTCTGACAAGCCGAGCCTTCCAGTTGCAACCAACTAGCTCGGAATGGTGCGCTTTTCCACCATGAGTCGTGGCTCGGACTTCCGGACCGTCTGAGCTCGTTGTTGGCAACTGTGAAGGCGCTGTTGCCAGAGTCCTCTGACAAGCCGAGCCTTCCAGTTGCCACCAACTAGCTCGGAATGGTGCGCTTTTCTTGATCTCTGAGTGTTGATGGGCCCCCTCCCATCTCTGTCTTCCTTCCGGGCTGACGGCTTCTGATGGATGTCAGCCCTGGAGGAGTTAGAGATGGGGGGAGCGCCGATCTGTTTTTGACCGGGGCCCGTGGGTCGGCGGAATACCGACCGAGACGAGGGCCCGGGGGGTGCCCGCCGAGGGCGGCACCTTAAAACTTTGAATCAAAACTTTTTCTGGTTCCTCTAGATATAGGTGGGGCATCCGAAGGATCTGGAGTCCGAGCGGCGTGGTGCAATTCGAGCCGTTGGATGGTGGCGCGCATCTCAAGACGGGCACCATTCTCCAGAAAACACCATCTTGTCGTCTAGTATTTTCGGCGAGATCTGGGCCGTCTGATCGAGATCATGCGCGAAAGTTGAGGAGAAAGTGTGTTTTCTCCGTTTGCAGGCTCGGGAAGGCACTTGCTCGGATTCCGACCGAACCCTGTTGCAGATAAGTTCGGATTGCTTGTAGCTCGGATTCAGATCCCCTGGAGCCGAGCTAGTTGACTTGGTGATGGAGACAGTGGTGATGGGCCTTCGCGACGTTTCGAGAGCAGCCCAGAAGTCGCGAACTTTCGTTTGGAAGTCCAAGGGACGTTCCATTTTTACTATAAATCTTCACCCCCCCTAGACCAAGTCTCACTTTTCACTTTTACTCTCTCTCTTCAATTTTTACTTTGCTTCGAAGTTTTTAGCTCTCTGGTGGCGTTGCTAGCTGTCGCGGTAGCGTTCCTTGTTTCCGGCGAACTTTCCGACCGCACCTGTCACTTCAAGGTCAGTCTCTTTCCCTTCTCTTTTAGAAAAAATGGTTCGGATCACGGATGAGACCCCCGTCTCGGAGCAAGCCATTGGCCTTGGGGATAAAGGGAAGGAGATAGTGGGTCCGAGCGATCAGAGTGTCGTTCGTCCGGATAGAGAGGGTGAAGTCGCCGAGTTGCCTAAGGAGGTTGCGGCGGTATCCCGGGAGGGCAAGGCCGTAGTCACGATCGTGGAGACGCCGAGGACGGCGGGAGTGTTCGGTCGGCAGCCCATTTCTTTGTCGAGTGTAGGGGGCGTGCGGGACTACGCCGAGGACACCTTGGAGAGAGTGACCCAAGGCACGACGAAGTTGGTGGAAGAGAACGAGCCAAGGGAGCTATCCGAGGTGGACCATACCATCTCGTCTCTCACCGAGGGTGACCTTTGCCTGATCCGAGAGGGCTTCCGGATCCCGCTTGAGTATACGCTGCTCCTCCCCGGGCCGGGTTTCCGAGCCAACACAAAGTCCTCGTCGGACGTGTGCGTCTTCCCGGTCGACTCCCTTATTGCCGGACTTCGCTTTCCCCTCCACCCGTTCGTGGTTGAAGTACTGGTCTGGTACGGTTTGAGCCCCGCACAGCTGATGCCGAACACATGGAGGCATGTCGTGGCGTTCGTCCTCCGATGCCAAGAGGTCGGCGGCAAGCCGACTATGTTCCTTTTTCGGAGTCTCTTCCGACCTTGCCAGCCAAGGCGAGACGAACAGAGGTTCTTCCTTTCTCCTCGGACAGGCGTGAAGTTGATCGAGAATCTGGACTCGATCAAACATTGGAAGGAGAAGTACTTCCTCGTCCGAGCCCTGACGCCGTGGGTGATACCGACGGTTTGGGCAAAGGAGGGTCTGCCCAAGCGGACCAAGAGGGAGGCGCCGCTAAGTGATGAGGAGGCGGAGGTCCAGAGGAAGCTCCTCACTCTGCCAGCGCTGAGCTAGAAAGATATTACAGAGGAGCATCTGTTCCGTGGGGGTTTCAGTCCGATCGACCCTCGTATGCTTCTGGTATTTATACTCTTTGTTTAAAGTTCATGAAAATTTTGCTAAGTTTTGTCATTCGGCTTTTGCAGAGACGATGAAGCTTGATTACAAGGCTCTGGTGGCGAAGGGCAGGGCAGAGCAGGAGAAGAAGAAGAGGCCGTCGGCAGCGCCTCAGGATAGCCGAGCTTCGAAGAAGCCCTCGGTCGTGAAGGCTGCCGACCAACCGAAGGTCGCGGTCCTCAAGGAGGGGGAGATCGAGGTCCTTGTCTCTCCGACGAAGGTCGTGGTCCCCGAGCAAGGGGGGAGTCGTGGTCTCCGATCCCCCCGCCTCGGATGCACCTGCACCGACCCCGAAGGCGGATGCTCCCGGTTCGTCGAGCAGCGTGTTTGGGGTGAAGGATGCGCTGTCCCTCCAAGTTCCGCCCCTCACTGCTGATGCGGAGAAGATCTTGACCGAGCGTCATAAGCAGATCTTCGTCCCCGACTGGCAGGTGATGAACGTCGATGGCTTCTTGGGCGACGGGAACATCTGCATGGAGGCGGTGAGGCACCTGCCGACCCCGAAGGATCGAGCGACCCTGAAGGCCGGGATGGCAGGGGACGCCGTGATGAAGATTGCCCGGAATACCATGTCGGTAAGTAGGCCGAGCTCTTCTTCATCCAAATTTCTTCCTTAGAATTTCTCCAAGTTCTTGGATTCGGATTTTAACGTGTTGTTCTCTGTCAGACCCTCTACCCCTTCAATTTCCTAGTCGAGGAGTTGGCGAACAAGGAGCAGGAGAAGGAGCGGGAGAGGGCAGAGCGCGTCAAGGTCACGAAGCAGCTTGATGCCGAGCTGCTTCTCTCGACAAAGAGGGCTGCCGAAGTAGGGGGGTTGGAGAGGCAGCTGGCCGACGCCATTCAGCTGTCGAAGGACACGGCGGCCAAGCTTGAGGCCTCGGAGAAGGAGGCGGCCGAGCTGAAGGATACGACGGCCAAGCTCGAGGCGTCGGTGAAGGAGGCAGCCGAGCTGAAGGAGGAGCTGGCCAAGGCTCGGTCGGAAGCGGAGAAGGCTCGGAAGAGGGCCGAGAAGATCAAGGCCAAACACCTCAGGAAGGTGAAGAAGGTGAAGAAGGCCGTGCAGGAGGAGGCCGCGCAGCACATGCTCCAAAACATGATGGATGCCTATGGTCGAGCCTTGCAACATGTAGCCGCCAAGAACCCAGGCTTCGACACGTCCTCCTACAACTTTTACGACCTCGTGGAAGGGGAGGAGGGTGTCCCCGAGGGGTTGCTCGACCCTGAGGGGGAGACGGAACCCTTCGAGGACCCATGGGAGGCCGAGGCCGAGGGCGAAGAGGAGGACGACTCCGAGGAGGAGAGCAGGAGCGAAGACGGAGGCGAGGGCGATGGCGAGGACAAGGCGGGGGGGTCGACGGACCCGAACGACAAAAAGGTCGACCCCTGACTCGGTTGTCTTTTTTCTTTTTTGTAAGCCTAACTGCGGACTGGCCACCGCTGTTGTAGAGCTTTCTCTTTGAACTTGAATGAAAAATGTTTTGTTTGGCCAAAATTTGTGTGTGACTAGTTGTAGATGTCCCATCGGATTTATCTCCACTTTTCAGGTGAAGTTCGGTCCGATTACGGAGGTTGGATACCTTCGGAAGGAGCTGGTGAAAACGAAGGGCGAGCTCTTTCAGAGCCGGCATAATCGATTTCTCCTGCTCGGTAGGCTGGAGGAGACGAAGGCAGCTCTGCGGAGGTACTGTCGCGAGCTGTGGCAACTGCGGAAGTACCCCCCAGCTCCTTGTCCCGAAGGCAAAGTCGAGAGTCTCCGTAGAGAGCTCACTGCCGCCGAGCAGAAGAATGACGACCTTTTGGCTGAGGTCCAATACTTGGAGTTAGCGGAGAAAGAACGTTCGGCGGAGGGAGAGAAGCTGGCTTCCGAACTAGAGAAGGTGTCAACCGAGCGCAAGAGGCTATCGGCCGAAGTCGACAGGCTCAGAAGGATCACGATAGATAGGGGGATCGAGGTCACCCATTACCGACGGCTTGCGACCGATAGTGCCAACGCCTCGGGCTCGTTGAGGGCCCCCGACCGAAGAAGTTGGCGAAGGACGACGTCTTGAGGGATAGAATCATCGAACTGGAGGAGGAGATCGCGTCGCTCAAGCCCGTGCCGGAGAGGGCTAATGTTCGCAGCACGTCGTGCACTCGTGAGGAGAGCGAGAGGGGGATTACGTTTTACGAACTTGCGACGCGCTCGCCTATGACCAGGCGAAGTTCGGCCGATGCTCAGAGCAGCGCGGCTGTCTCGTCGAGCGGTGCCTCGGTCGGCATCGCAGTTAGAGCCAGCAGCGAAGGGGGGTCGCGCTTCGTTGGTTTAGGGTCGAGCTCGGATGGCAGGCCTCGTCGTCCTCGCGTTTCCCTAAACCGAAGCATTCCCCTTCCGAAGAGGCCCTGATCCCGTCGTTTTTCATCCCTTCTGACTTATTGTAAAATGTTGTAGTGGAGTCGGTCCTGATGTATGCGAAACCACCATATGTATATATGAATGCAAATCTGAAAGTTTTTTCAGAAAATTTCCAAGTGTCAGACTCCGGCAGTGCATTGAAACTTTGTTATTTGTTTTCCCCTTTTTTTCAGCTCGAGGCGTCCGATTCATATGCTGATCTGTACAGCTCGGATGATGATTCTGAATCCGAAGCTTCTTCTGGGACGGCGGCTCCGAGTCCTAGGAGCGTCGAGGTGGAGTTACGCCGAGCTGAAGGTGAGCGGGCTCACCTTTTGTCCGTCCTCGGCCTTCGGGAAGCCGAGATCCAGCGTCTGGAGAACAGGATTACCGAGCTGAACCATGCAGAAGGGGACGAGGACTCGCAAACCGCATTCAGCAACGCTCTTCAGGTCAAGTGTATTCGGCACAACCAGTCGAAGATTATAGCCGAGCGGGATGATTTGCTTTCGGAGATTCGGCATTTGCAGACTGTGGTGGCGAAACTCTGGAAAGATCCAGGGGAGCTACCATCCGAGGGGGACGAACAGTCGGCCGAACAGACTAGTGAGGGTTTCTCCACATGAACGCTAAGTGTTGGGGGTCGGTGTCGTGTGTTTTGTTTCCAAACACTTTGTAACCATGTGTTTTGTATTGAGGCCTGATTGCTTAATAAGATATCTTTTTCATTGCTCTGCGTATTTGTCTTGTTTATAACTGTGTCGGTCGTGCCGAGGTCTTTGAGATGAGCGCGTTATTTTCTTCGGCGAGAGTGTTGAACCGAACGGGTTCCAACGAGTACAGCATTTTGTCGTTTAGCAACTCTGACAACGTACGGTACGAATCCCTAGGCGGCTCTGCCTCCAAGAAAGTGCTATTTTGTCGTTTAGAACAGGTGGCAAGATCTGAGCAGTCGAACGTAGGCACGAATCTCGAGGCAGCTCAGTTCCCAAGAAAATGTTATCTTGTCGTTTAGCGCAGGTGGCTAGATCTGAGCCGTCTGATCGAGATCATGCACGAAAGTTGAGGAGAAAGTGAGTTTTCTCCGTTTACGAGCTCGGGAAGGCACTTGCTCGGTGCCCGACCGGACACGTAGGGCTTCGGTCTTCGGCAAGTGGCCAAGATCGCTCGGATTACATGGCCGAATCGAGTTTGGGGGGACTGGGGGCCAAATGTTGGAGCCCGAGACCATCGTTGTAGTTCGACGGCTGTGGGAGCAGTTCCGAACGGCGATCTACCCCTGGTTCGTCCGGAGACGAGCCGAGGAGGTAAAGTCGAGCCGAGTGTTGGACTCCGAACCATCGGTGAAGTTCGACGGCTGTGGGAGCAGTTCCGAACGGCGATCTACCCCTGGTTCGTCCGGAGACGAGCCGAGGAGGTAAATTCGAGCCGAGTGTTGGACTCCGAACCATTGGTGAAGTTCGACGGCTGTGGGAGCAGTTCCGAACGGCGATCTACCCCTGGTTCGTCCGGAGACGAGCCGAGGAGGTAAAGTCGAGCCGAGTGTTGGACTCCGAACCATCGGTGTAGTTCAACGGTTGTGGGAGCAGTTCGGGACGGCGGTCTACCACTGGTCTGTCCGGAGACGATCCGAGGGAATGAGGCCGAGCCGAACGTGGACTCCGAACCATCGGTGTAGTTCAACGGCTGCGGGAGCAGTTCCGAACGGCGATCTACCCCTGGTTCGTCTGGAGACGAGCCGAGGGGGTAAAGTCGAGCCGAGTGTTGGACTCCGAACCATCGGTGAAGTTCAATGGTTGCGGGAGCAGTTCGGAACGGCGGTCTACCTCTGGTCCGTCCGGAGACGATCCGAGGAGGTGAGGCCGAGCTGAATGTGGACTCCGAACCATTGGTTGAAAACACAATATAAAAAGCAGGTGATAAGAGGGGAGAAAAACATGTGAATTCACAAACATAATAGAGCTTTCTTTATTGATATTTGACGGCGAACCGTTTTACATGGTACAATTTGTGAAAAATGGGTTACAAGTCGGAGGACTGGAATGGCTCGATACTCCATGTTACTTAGAGCGGCGCCGGAGCGCTTTCTTGGTATTTCAGGAGGTGGTCGGCATTCCAGGTCCTCGGAAGTTCTCTGCCCTCCAGGTCTTCAAGGCGATATGTTCCTGGCCGAACAACTTTCGTGATCCTGTACGGCCCTTCCCAGTTCGGGGCTAGCTTGCTCTTCTGACTGGGGAGGGATATAGCTAGCTTTCTCAAGACCAAATCTCCTTGTTTAAGGTTGGCAGGCCGGACCTTCCTGTTGTACGCCAATTCAACTCTCCTTCGGTAGATCTGCTGCCGAATTGACACCCTTTCCCTCAGCTCGTCTATCAAGTCCAATTCTGCTCTGAGGTCTCTGGCATTCTGTGCTTCGTCATAGGCTGTGAGCCGAGGGGAAGGTATTCCGACCTCAAGAGGTATCACGGCCTCGGACCCATAGGTGAGGTTGAAGGGGGACTCGCCTGTGGGGGTCCGTTTGCTCGTGCGGTAGTTCCATAGGACGTTGGGGAGTTGGTCGACCCATAAGCCCTTGGAGCTTTTGTCGAGCCTTTTCTTGATACTTGCGAGGATCTGCCGATTGGCATTTTCTGCCTGTCCGTTCGACTGAGGATGGGAGACGGACGAGAAGCGCTGCTGAATGGCCAGGTCGTTGCATAGAGCTCGGAATGCTGCGCCTGTGAACTGAGTCCCGTTGTCCGTTACGAGGACACGGGGGACTCCGAACCTGCATATGATGCTCTTCCAGAAGAACTGTACCACTTTGTTCTCAGTTATAGTGGTGAGGGGCTCGGCTTCGACCCACTTCGAGAAGTAGTCAATGGCCACGACCAGGAACCTGAACTGACCCGGCGCCGGAGGGAAGGGCCCTAGTAAGTCCATGCCCCACATTGCGAAGGGGATGGGACTCGATAGGGAGGCGAGGTTGGCCTGAGGGAGGCACCGGATGCTGGAGTGTCTCTGACAGGAGCTGCATCGCCGAACGTGTCGCTCGGCGTCTTGAAGAAGTGTTGGCCAGAAGTACCCATAATTCAGAGCCCTTCGGGCCAAGGACCTAAATCCTGAGTGTGCCCCTCCGATGCCTTTGTGGAGCTCTTGCAGGGCATATTCGGCCTGATCCGGAGAGAGGCACCTTAGGTACGGTCGGCCGTCTATCTGAGAGAAAGAGTGTTTGCATAGGATACCCTCGATCAGGACAAACCGCTCGGCCCGGGTCCTAACTCGGCGAGCCTCTATGGGATCCGAGGGCAGAACTCCATCCCTTAAGAATTCTATCAATGGCTTCATCCAATTGTCTTGTAGCATGACTGGCAACGACTCCGCCGAGGCGGGCGTCTCATCTTCGATGCTCGGCTTAGAGAGGACTTCGATCAGCACGGTCTGTTCGAGACCTTGAAGTGAGGACGAAGCCAATTTGGAGAGGGCATCGGCCTGTGAGTTTTCTTCCCGAGGGACTCGTTCGATGGTGACCTCTTCGAACCAGCTCAGGAGGTCCCGGACCTTGGCGAGGTACTTCGCCATTCGCTCGTCTCGGGCCTCATATTCGCCCGAGACCTAGTTCACGACTAGCTAGGAATCACTATAAATCCGGAGGCACTGGGCTCCAGTACTTCGGGCGAGTCCGAGCCCGGCGATGAGTGCTTCGTACTCCGCCTCGTTGTTCGAGGCCTTGAAGTTCATACGGATTGCGTACTGGAGGACGAAGTTGTCAGGGCCGTTCAGGATGATGCCGGCGCCGCTTCCTTCGTTACAGGACGATCCGTCCACAAAGACTGTCCAGACGGGGGGTCCTTTCGGGACGTGGCCGACCTCAGGGATAGTGGACTCCACGATGAAATCGGCGAGGGCCTGCGCCTTAATTGCCGTCCGAGGCTGATAAGAGATGTCATGCTGACTCAGCTCTATGGACCACTTCATTAGCCGACCCGAGGTCTCGGGTTTGTAGAGGACCTGCTTTAGAGGTTGGTCGGTGGGGACGACGATGGAGTGGGACTGGAAGTATGGCCGAAGCTTCCTCGCTGCTGTGACTAGTGAGTAGGCTATCTTCTCTATCTTCGGATAACGGAGCTCGGCGTCCCGGAGGACCTTGCTCACGTAGTAGATAGGCCTTTGGGTTCGGTCCTCCTCCCTCACTAAGACAGCGCTCAGGGTCTGCTCGGAAGCGGCCAAATAGACGAAGAGGGTCTCGCCCGGGACAGGTTTGCTGAGTAGGGGGGGTTCATCAAGTACGCCTTCAACTGGTCGAATGATTCCTGTTGTGGTTGGCCCCATTCAAAACCCTTAGCCCCCCTGAGTGCTTTGAAGAAGGGGAGGCACTTTTCCCCCGACTTCGAGAGGAACCGACCGATAGCTGCGAGCCGACCGGTGGAAGTCATGTAGCCTTAGGCTCAGGGATTTCTAGTGTCTCAAGCGAGAGCACTGGTCCCCCGGTGGAAGTCATGTAGCACTTTCGGGCTGTCTCCTGGCTTCCCCTGACTTCCCCTACTCCCGACCGAGTGGGGAATTTCATTTTCAAATGGTACGCCGAGGGGACGGCTTCCAGGACGGCTAGGCCAGGTCGGCCTAGAATAACATTATACGCTGCCGGGACGTCGACGACCATGAAGTCCATCGGCTCGGTCCGGGTAGTAGGGGTGCTTCCCGCAGTAACGTCTAGGGTTATCACCCCTTCGACGGTTACCGGGACCCCCGTGAACCCGTGGAGTGTGTAACCGGCCGGCTTGAGACGGTCCCGGGACAGCTGCAGGCCTCGGAAGGCCGAGAGGAAGAGGATATTGACCGAACTCCCATTGTCCACTAAAATCCTCTACACCTTGAAGTTGGCCATGCGGAGGTCGATGACGAGGGCATCGCAGTGTGGGGTTCGGACCCCTTCGAGGTCGGCATCGGAGAAAGACACAGGGACGCCGAGACCTTTCGGGGGAGGGGCACTATGGACCGAGTTGACCTCTCGGACGAAGGCCTTTCGGGAGGAATTAGAGGAGCCCCCCATGGGGCCTCCGTCGATCAGGTGCAGAACCCGTTCCTCCTCGAACTCGGGTGTCTCCTCGCGCCGCTCGGAGCGCTTGTTAGCCCCCCGAGGCGGAGGAGAGTTGCGATCTGCCCGATCGTTAGCCTTCACGAACTTGGCCAACTGCCCCCTCCGGATGAGGGCTTCAATCTCATATCTCAAAGCTCGGCAGTCATTCGTGTCGTGCCCGTGGTCTCGGTGGTAACGACACCACTTATCTTTGTTCCTCCTCTTCGCCGGGGTGTGCATCCTCGGAGCTGGAGGGATGACCCCCTCCTTCTCCACCTCCATTAGGATAGTAGAGACATTAGTGGTGAGGGGAGTGAACTTCTCGAACCTGGGGGGAGGGCGGCGCTGACCGCCCATGTCCTTCTGAGCTTTCTTGGATCCCTCTTCCCCCGTCGCCTTCCTCTTCGACCCTGCGGAGGGCCCTCCGAAGCTCGGAAGGGCTTCTGCCTCCTCTGCTCGGATGTACTTCTCGCACCTCAGGAGGAGGTCGGCGAAGTCATGCGGGGGCTTCTTGGCCAGGGATGATCGGAGGTTGGCGTTGAGGACGTTCGACTGGAACGCCACGGTGGCCACGGACTGGTCTAAGGAGGCGATAGACCTGACCTCTACGGTGAATCTCTTCACATAGTCCTGCAGCTTTTCTTCCCTTTCCTGCCGCAGGTTCAGTAGGGAAAGACTTGTCTTTTCGGCTCGCCTGCTACTCACGAAGTGAGTTATGAACAGCGTCTCGAACTGCTTGAATGAGAAGATGGATGAGGGGCGAGCCTGGAATACCATTCCCGAGCCGACCCCCTAAGGGTGGCAGGGAAGGTCCTGCAGAGCACAGCGTCGGAAGCTTGATGGATCAGCATGAGGGTCTTGAAGCTTTCGACATGATCGACTGGGTCGGATTCCCCTGAGTATGTTTCAAACTGTGGCGGTTTGAAACTCCTCGGTATGTGGGCCTCCATGATCGACCGTGAGAAGGGGGGTCGGCTGGGACGGAAGGTTCC
Organism: Hemerocallis citrina; assembly: GCA_017893485.1. Taxonomy (NCBI): domain Eukaryota; kingdom Viridiplantae; phylum Streptophyta; class Magnoliopsida; order Asparagales; family Asphodelaceae; genus Hemerocallis; species Hemerocallis citrina. The sequence goes on from CM030365.1 coordinate 160,250,559, forward strand.
TGCTCGGGACTCTTCCTCCCTGTCCATGCGGCCGATACGCCTTTCCACCTCATGGAGACGGCGGATGAGGGCGTCGTCCCTCCACTGGTAATCGTATGACCCCCCGGACCCCTCTTCATAGGAAGAGGAGCGTGGACTGCGGCGCCGGTAGTCCTGGGACCGGCGAGGGCTCTACTGCCGCTGCTGGCGGCTGGAAGCTGGGGAAGGACTTCGGGTTCGGCGGCGAGGACTGGGGTCCCTCGGGGGCGTCGGAGCCCTCTGAGCATTCTGGACGTTCTGCCGAAGGTTGAGGGCCTGTAGAACGGTCTCCTGAAATTGGAGGAATTCGGCCCGACTGATAGGCACTTCTCGGTCCCTCGGATGACGTCGATCCCCGGGGGAACGGGACCTCCTCCTTCGGTGCTCGGGGGATGCCGCTCGGCCTCTGCGGTCCGGGGACCTTCTGCCGTCTCGGCGACGTGGGGACCGCTCACCATGACGCTGGCGGGAGGCTCCCTCTCGGGCCCGCCTCTCGTCAAGATGGGTGCGGAGGTCGTCGTCCTTCTGGCGGTTCAGAAGTGTGATGCAGAGGTTGGGGTGATGAGAAGCCATCGAGTCTGAGGACCCATTATGGACCGAGACATGGCCCGGATTGAGGGGCTGCTTCTCCTTCCGACCGTTATGACCGGACGGACCATTGTTGGGCTGCTGCTTGGGAGGAGGAGGTGGGACCTGCTGGGTCGGCGGAGGGAGGTCGGACTGAGGGATAGGATTGGCTGGGACTTCATTCGCCGGGTCGGCGAGGTTGCCCACACGGTTCGACCCTCTGGATCTGACCTTCTTCGGAGGCATGACTGCAGAGGACGACGGAGAAGGGGCTGAGGCTGTTCGTGTGGTCGTCCCACAGACGGCGCCAATCTGTTACTGCTGATTTCGGTGTGGGGGTAAACAGATAGAATTTGTGAGTCTGAGAAAAACCTGAACAGTTGACTCAGCCTTCTTGCTCCCGTCGCGACCTGCAAGGAAGTGCGAGACACCGGGGTTGATTCCGGCGACGCACCCTCCGATGCTCTTGTCAGTAATCAGAAAAAAGATTAAGAAAGAGCTTAAGTGGCGAAAAAGTGATTAACCTGGTCTTGGTGGTAGAGGGGTGATATTTATAGTCGCCTTTGGAACGGTTAGGGGCCTGATTTCCTACTTAACAGCAAGGAGGGAAATCCTCCCATTCTGTTTTGGGAAATTAGCCCATGATTCCCGGTGGGAGCAAATCAGGGCTGTTGATTTGGCTAAATCAGGGATCCTGATTTGCCCCTTGTTGATTTGGGTTCGCCTTGGGTCGGGACCCGAACCCAACAGGTGTGGATCCGTTCGCGGGTTATTGGATCTGTGAGAAGAAGATTCAGTACCCGCCTTGGATCCACTTGAATGTGAAATTACCATTTTACCCCCGAGCATCAAGATTCGTGCCCAATCTGGACGGCTCCGATTTAACCCCATTTTTAGCCATATCAACCGAAATTCCAAATAAGACCATGAGTTATAGAGTAACTCCAAAATTTTTGTGCTACTAGTATTTCTTTTTGTAACCTAGCTCTGAACAGATGGTACAATTCCATATACGGTATTAGCACTAACACACTAATTGGATTAACACTAGCTGATAACTACCGTATATGTAAAATTTCACTGATGGGACACTAAGAATAGATTCATCTTGTAGCATGCTAGTTTTAATCCATAATATTATCCGTGCAAGATCGCCCCATCTGTAATCTTATGAGGAATTAATCTACTAGATTATTCGGTCTTATTTGGAATACGGCTGTTAGGTCTTATTTGATTATTTGTAAATTATATATATATACATAATATGTACGTAAAAATTAGTTTAATTAAAAATTATAATGCTTCATGCACAAATAAAATAAATGCCTACATATTTTATGAAATTCATTTCGAGAAAGAATACGCCCAAATATGCGCATCGAAACAAACACGTGCGTCGCACGTAAAATATCAAAAATACGAAATTCGATGTTATCAACGGAAAAATATTAAAGATAATAAAAAATACAATATAAAAAAAATATATTTTTTAATTTTATATATACTACGTACGTAGGAAACACGTGTATTATACATATAATAATATTTTAATTAAAATAAGGAAAAATAAATTTTCGTTTATAAAAATAGATTTGAATGCCTAAAATAAATAATTTAAACACACAGAAAATATTACACATAGCGGCGGAAACACATAATCGATACGTGCATCAAAAACACATAAAAAGCACATAAAAATGCAGAGATTGGAATATTATATTTTTGTTGATTTAAATAGGATAAAATATACGGAAAATGCATAATTAGTCAGAAATTACAATACGTAATGAAAACATATTACAAATATTACTAGTAACGATACAAAATACACGTGCGTAACATATAAGGACAAAATTGTCATTTTCAATTTTGCAGGGTGTTACAACTGTAATGAACTGATCGAGGAGTGGAAATAAAATGGCTGACAATACTGATTGCATGAGCAATATTGGATCTGGTCATGCATAAATAGGCAAACTGTCCAACACTCTGTTTGTATCTTGTGGGATTGGGGAGGAGCTCACCATCTGTGGGATGAAGCGTCACGTGAAGCTCTAAGGGAGTATCAGATGATTGACTATCAGAGAGTCTGATGTGTATTTCCGCTGAAAAATGAGTATCCCCTGAGAGCCCTGAGCAATCCTGTGAAATCTGACAGAGGCCTACCTGTGTAACGCTCTGGGTCCACCGATCTTGGGAATGATTTGGAGGCCTAACTAGCGTGCTATGCTCTGCACGCGCCTAGTGTTTGCAAATTGTCTTTCTATACGGTCCTAAGAATCTCACCACGTGCATATATCACCTAACCACGACCCTACCACCGGGCATAGCCTCACCAAAAGTGCTATAATTTTGTAGGTACTCTTGGATCATGGGCAACCTAATATATACACTTAGTTAACCTAATTTGCAACCTATGTGGGACTAAACTTATCTACTACTTTCTAACTTTCATTTAGGCATTTCATCAAACACTTCATATCCATACACATTCATTCATATATTTCATCAAACACCTTGTGTGCATTCCATGTATGCACACTACCTATCTTAGAAATCTAGGGTATTACATTCCCCCCTAAGACTTAGCATCCTCGCTAAGTTTGGACCGGTGCTCAATCCAGGATCTTCCTTTCTAACTGATGTGTTACTCACTATCGGTGTAGAAATTCGGCTCTGATACCATTTGTAATGCCCCGGGTTTGCCGATTTTGGGCATGATTTGGAGGCCTAACTAACGTGCAATGCTCCGCATGCATCTAGTGTTTGCAAATCGTTTTTCTATACGGTCCTAAAATTCTCACCAAGTGCATTTATCACCTAACCAAAGCCCCACCACAGGGCATAGCCTCACCAAAAATGCTATAGCTTTGTAAGTACTTTTGGATCATGGGAAACCTAATATATGCACTTAGTTACCCTATTTTACCACCTATGTGGTACTAAACTTATGTACTACTTTCTAACTTTCATTTAGGCATTTCATCAAATACTTCATATGCATACACATTCATTCAGACATTTCATCAAACACCTTGTGTGCATTCCATGTATGCACATTACTTATCTTAGAAATCCAAGGTACTACAGGTTTGTCATGCATACTAGGTTCGATGTGATGAAAATACGGTCAAGCGAGAACATGTTTGAAGAAAATATGGAGAAGGAAGGAGGAAGAGGAGGAGCAGCAGCAGCAAAAAGAAGGTGTAGAAGATTGCAATCGACTACATTGAATTGCAGCTGGCTGCAATAGGGTTTGGGCTGCTCTCTGACTTGAGAGTAGTTGAATGCCAAGTAAGCAGCGGCAGCAAATGGGCCAGCTCTGGGTGAATCAGTTTGAGCCCAACTTCCTCTCTAAGTTAGATCGTACGACTCCTATCGTGTGGCTTTCTCTTTAGGGTATATCGGACGGTGTTCGATCAATACTACAACCTAAGGTTTCTCTGGATCTCTATATTATATTGTAATGGCCTCCATTGAGAGTTTTCCATTGTAAACAGCAGAATATCTTCTAGTGAGGCTTGAGAAATAGATAGGTTCGATGAGAGTGATTAGAACTCTTGTATCTTCCCTAATTGAATAATATCTCAGATATTTCTCCCCCTAATTAGGGTCGTCCAAACTGGGACAAAATTGTGTGCTTTGTGATTGGTTTGGCCTACTTGCTTGGTTGATTCGTTGTGATTGGTTATCGCTTCTCTACAACCCCTCCCTCCTACACTAAATTTTCTAATAACTGGTCTCAGAGCAAAGGTTATTGGAGTTCCTTGGTGAAGATGACAGATCAGGGTTTCACAAAGATCAAGCAGTTCGATGGTAAGATTAACTTTAATCTCTGGAAGGTGGACATGTATGACACATTGGTTCAATATGGCTTGCATCTTATCCTATAAGGAGATAAGGGGAAGCAGTTCGACAGGAAGCAGGAGAATTGGAAGTAGATTTGTTCAAAATCCTTGAGTTTAATTTCGGCCATCATTGACGAACGACGTCAAGTGCAACTTTCTTGCGACGAATACTGCAGCAAGTCCATGGGAAATACTCAAAATCGATTACTTAGGATCATCATTACTAGATCAGATGTACTAGATGAGAAAATTATTTCGTATCTCAAAGAAGGAATGTACCGCTCTTCAAGATCATATGGTGGAATTCAATAAGGTGTTATTTGAATTGAGGGCGATAAACACAGATGATCTAAGCGAATAGGATAAAGCTTTCAACTTGATATATATTCACTGCCATATTCATATGAGCATTTGATAACTAACATGCTACACGGAAAATCAGCTAAGGAGAAGCTTTCGATAGCCGGTGTGATCAAGAGCATGTAGGAGGATGCACTTAGGAAGGATGCTCAGAAATCAGGGTCTACTCCTATGGGTTGCTTGGTAGTGGATGGAAATTCAATTGGAAGTGCGCATAAGGGTGTGGTCTGTTGCCACCATTGAAAGAGGAATTTGCCATTATAAGATGGATTATTGCAAATAGTTGAATCAGAAAGGTGTCAACATAGTCAGTACCGCTGAATCAGATGATAACTTAGATTGTCTTCTTATTTCAAGTTCTATAAATGTGGATTCTGGCTAGTTTTGTGATTCGGGTAGTTTTCTCATCTTTGCTCTGAGAGGGAGATGTTTTCTACTTACAAGTCTACAACATGTCGTTCTGTGAGAACAGAAACTAGTGAGATTTATGATGTAGTGGGTAAAGGAACAATTGAGTTGGAGATGCCCGATGGAAAGGGATTCACATTCGAGAAGATCATGCATATTCATTTGCTTAAACAAAATCTGATATTCTTGGAAACTCTGGAAGCACGAGGCTGCATGTGAATAGCTCGAGGTGGAGTTATATCGATTTGGGAAGTTCATCGTAAGGTGATGAAAGGAATGAGGTGTGTTCAGCACAACCTCTACAAGCTTTGTGGGAATAGAAATTCTTGTGCAAGTGTTTCTATGCTCCGCGTTCCTAAAGTAATATCTAGTTTGCCTCCATTAGAATCACCAAAGCAAGTACACGATGTTTGAATATCATCGGGAGGTGGAGAATGCCTTTGGGTAGATGGAGTTTGTGCAGAGGCTGGCGCCTTTGTGTTGACGCTTATTAGGGTATGCCCTTGAAGAGGCATACGATTTGAAAAACAATAGGTGGAGGTAAATTCAACTAGTAGAAGAAGCCATTGAATCAGGTTGTTTACAAGAGAAAAAGAAAAGAGTCGAGAAATTTAATCGCACAGATGTGGAAGAGGAGTATGCAATTCAATGTGTAGATTATTGGGTTTATGTCTTGCATACTATGTTTGATGTGAAGAGAAGACGGTGAAGAGAGAAGATGTTTGAAGTGAATGTGGAGATGGAAGGAGCAGCAATAGCAAGATGAAGCAGCAGCTGACTGCAGTCGACTGCACTGAATTGCAGTCGACTGCAAGGGGGTTTGAGCTGCTCTCTAACTTTAGAGCAGTCGACCACAGCTGCAACAATTGGGACGGTTCTAAGTGAATCAGTTTGAGGCCAACTTCCTGTCCAAGTTAAATCGTACGGCTCCTATCGTGTGGCTTTCTCTTTAGGGTATATCAGACGGTGTTGGATCAAGACTCCTACCTAGGGTTTCTCTAGATGTCTATATTATATTGTAATGACCTCTATTGAGAGGTTATACTTCATCTGAGAGTTTTCCATTACAAACAGCGGAATATCTTCTAGTGAGCCTTCAGAGATAAATAGGTTCTTTGTGGTAGTGGTTGTAACTCTTGTATCTTCTCTAGTTGATTAATATCGCTATTATTTCTCCCCCATATTAGGTTCGTCCGAACCGGGATAAAATTGTATGTTTTATGTGCTTAGTTCGGTCTACTTGCTTGATTTTTTTTGTTGCGATTTGTTATCGCTTTTCTACAAACCCCTGTTATGCTTAATTTCCTAACCATTGTTGTGCTTCTGTTTGATACTTGTTAGAGCATCTGTAGTCGTCGACACCCAAATTTTGGGTATTTGGCAAATAAAATAGGAAAAATGGCCGTGCTCTGTAGTCGTTGTTGGCCAAAATTTGGCTTTTACGAAATCCGAATAGGACGGACGGATGATTATTTATCGTCCCCAGTTAAAAAAAAAAAATAAAAAAGTTAATTACAGACCTGTGAGATGTGACATTTATAATATAAAAAAAAAATCAAAAAACTAACATTGTGCAGGGACGAGGGATGAAGTTGCGTCCGATAGTTTTTGTCTTTAGCGAAATTGTGAGGGATGGTAGATTATCTACCGTCCTTCACTTTTTTTTAATTTTTATATTTAATTTATGGGACGGAATTTAATCTTTTGTCCGACAACTTCGTCGTATGCGATTGTGCAGGGGCGATGTATTGTTTCTCGTCCGATGTTTCAGACGAAAGATTATCCCTCGTGAGCTATATTTTGGCAAAAGCCATTTCGTCTGCTAAATTTGGCCAAGCACTGTTCATGTCAGACCCACTGTTTGAGTAAATGGCCAACGACTACGGTGTTTTTTTTTTCATTTTTTTTAAAATTTGGGTAAATGGCAAACGACTACAGATGCTCTTAGCAGGGGGAAAAAGGTTATCATCACAATTTCGGAACTTCAATGTAGTGACAGCGACATCTGAAAAGGTACCCGAGTTAGTTAATCCCACCTGGTGCCTATTTGAAGCAAGACTTTCGACAACCGAGGTTTCAGTCCACAATAATCTTCATACTGGATCGGGTCCAAGAATACATATAAGCCATTGAAGGTCATCGCCACTGTAGGTGGTTATGTAAAGTCACTTCGGCACTTGTCCACTATAAATTATTATGTCATTTTGAAAGGTATGAATTTAGAAGGGGAGAGAAATCAGAAGAAATGACCTTAAATCTATGTGTAGTGTCTCCTAATCGAATTGTTTGAGATTCACAAGTGAAGGAAATCATTTTATCTACTAATAGTGGCAAAATTGGCGTATACAGGAAGTAATGCCCCAAATTCTCACATATCATTGTATGCATATAGGGGCATAAACTACATTTTATAACATTAACAGTTTACATTAAAATGCCATCTTTATCTTTGTTTGAATATCATTACGTCATTTGCTCTGGTACACTGGGTAATTTATAGGAGGCACTTCGAGCAGAATTTATAGTCACCTTAGTTTAGTCTTATTCTTTCTATTTAAATGAACATCTATACATTAATGATATAAGATTGAGCTCGCAGAGCTTGCCTATCTTATTCTTCTTGTTTTCTACATGTTTTTAAAGAATTGATTTGTCAAAATATAAAGTAGATTGATGGTCTTGTACATAATGATATTGGTCCTGGTGGATAGAAATTTGAACTTGCAGGGAGACAAAAAACATTATCAAATTTGATGGAGATCATAACTCCCCATGTCCACAGTTATACTTCGATTCAATTACAATTTTCTTCCATAATGTACTGAGCCCCCTCCAAAGGATGTTTCTGATGAACAAAACTACCATACAGTGCATGACTTTGTCGACAAGGTAAAGCAAATTAAAAGTTTTTTTAAAATAATTTACTTTTAATAAAGGTTAATATTTCATTCACTGTTCCATTACCTCAAGCAGAAGAGGTTCATATATTATTATTCAAGTCAGTCTCATATTCTTGGCATACTTGTATTTAAAGGTAATAATGGTAAAAATCGCAGCAAATCAGGGCCGTGTGATCACAACACAAATCCTAAAGCTTCTATTGGCAGATTCATCATAACAAGCCTCTTTAATAGGTCCGGGCCTTCTTCAGGCTCATTTACAAGAGCATGGGCCTTCTTAAAGCCCATTAAAAGTGTCAGATTAAGCACACTGGGAGATATACCCAGCCAATGAGGGTTGTAAGTAAGATCTCGTATCCCAAGACAAGAGAATCCAATATCATACTTGGACTTTTCTAAGTCTCTTTGATTTTTGATCGGGAGCAGTCAAACAAAGAAAGCTTATCTCTTAAGTGGAACCAACAGGAGATAAAGAATTCATATCAATCTAACGGATTCATCTCAATCTCTTATACTGTTTCTCAGGGCAATAAATACCATCCCTCCTCCACAGTCAGAAGGTAATTGGCAATTTCTCTCTCAAACTCTTTTTCTCTCTCTGGTTCTGGCTTGAGCATCGGAGGGTCTGTCGCCGGGGCCACCTCCGGTGTTTCAGGCTTTTTGCAAGTCCATCGGCCGCATCAGCAATCATCAGATTCAGATCACGGTGTTCAATCAACGATCCAGATTCAATCTCAGGAGCTGTAACCACTTTTCACGGCATCGATCAAAGGCCAGATATTTAGTAGTTTCCTTTAAATATAAACTCACTATCTGTTTGCTTCCACACCAAAATAAGCAATAACAGATTGTCGCCGTCTATGAAAAACTATACAGATCTGACTTACCACCATGCCACCAAGACTAAGAGGCAGAGCGGCGGGCTTAAGACATCGCACCAACTCTTTCGTCAACTAGATCTTCCTGTGGAGGACCAAAATCCTCCTCATCAACTGGATATTCCCCATCAGCGTAGTCAAACTCCCATCAACAGAGAGACGCAGAGGGACTTTCGACAAAGCCGTCATGAACAACACCCTCTGCACGACCGTATCTCAATCCATAATGCTTCTACTAATTCAATGGCCTTACGAGGTCCCCAGGGGTCAAGTGATATCTGCCAAATCATTAGCACCAGGCAACATATGAAAAATGAGGGGAACCACTCTAGCAGGGCTTACCATCCTATTCGACCTCCATTCAGCAAGTCCATCCTTGATGCACCAATTCCGATGAACTTCAAAACTCCGCAATTCGAGTCATATGATGGTGAATCTAATCCGACAGGCTATATTGAGAGTTTTAAAACTCCTATGATGGTTTACAATGCCATCGATGCGCTCATGTGTTGAACGTTCCCTGCAACTTTGAAAGGATCAGTAAGAGATACTCCTGCCTCACTCCAGAGTCACTATTCTCCTTCGACCAACTCAAGGAGCTCTTCATTTTGCACTTCGTTACTAGCCACAAGGCTGAATAAATGAGTGCCTCTATATTGGAATGAAAGCAAAACGACGGAGAACTGTTAAAGGACTTTGTCAAGCACTTCACAGCCAAAGCAAGGTCCATCTCCTCCTTATATTCGTCAGTGGCGGTTGTCGCCTTCTGCCTTAACATCAATAGGAGCGACAAATATATCAGAGTGCCACATATATTAGAGTCGAGGAAGTTCTTTATCCTCAAGGCAAGAAGATTCATCTTTCGGGAACAAGCGGAAGAATATAAATGAGGAAGGACCTAGGAAATTATAGGAAGACGACGCTGGTCAATGCTGTCCACCTCCAACACCACTTCGACAAATTCACTCATCTCATTGCAAGCATATCAGCTATCCTCATAGAGGTTGAGAAGGACGGAATAATTTACCCTCCCCCCAAGATGTCCACAGCTAGTAAGAGAAGAGACAAGAGCAAGTGGTGTGTATTTTATAGAGACCATGGACACACTACTAACAATTATCGATCCCTCAAAGAAGAACTTGAAGATTTAATTCGTCGGGGCTATCTCTCTCAATTTCTACAACAAAACAACAACGCCGAAACCCTTCCAGCATGAGGGGCTAATAAGCATTAAAAGAGACCCTCTGAATCACAAGACTCAGAACACATGGTCATTCTCCACTCCATTCTCAGAGGCCCGATGGGGGGAGAATCAAACTCCTGCAAATCCATTGTCAGGGAAGTCAACTCCGTACATAACATTCCGCCTGCCAAAAGCACTGGGGTCCCAATATCTTTCACCGAGATAGACTTAGAAGGTGTCTGAACCCCTCATTGCGATGCATTGGTCATAAACCTTTGCATGGTGAATCATAAGGTACGCTGCATCCCGCTGGATAATGGCCGTTCAGTAAACATCATTTTCATGAAAACTTTCAACGGCCTTAAGCTCTCCCGAGACCGACGCAAGCCAGCCAGTTATACACTCCACGGATTCTCCGGTGTCCCCGTTCAAGTAGAAGGAATTGTCACACTTGATGTGACAATAGGAAAAGCCCCCGCTATTCGAATGGAAGCACTGGACGTCAAAGCTGCATATAATGCAATATTCGGCCTTCCATGCAGTTGCTTCTGCCTTTCATATGAAAATGAATTTCCCAACAATAGCAGGCATAAGCCAAGTTGTAGGGAGCCAACAGGCAGTACGAGCATGCTACACTACTACAATGGGTACCTCAGTTCTATCCCTTGATGCCATAGAGCTACCACGGAAAGCAGTCGCAATAACTCCAACCCTGTGAACAAGCTTGAAGCCACTGCCACAGACAACCCTACCAAGAACTTCCGAACCTGCTAAATCATCCCATTAGTTCCAAATTTGTTCTCATCATACACAGTAATAAACCTAAAACCCCCGCCCGAAGCCACTCTACCCATTCAATGGAAAGAACTAGTCCTGCCAAAACACATTAGCGAATCTGAAGATCTCCATTCTCTCTGCAAAATAGGGGGAGGCTCGCTCCAAAACAGGCAAGTTCAGGTGAGGTCTACCAAGTTGTTCGCTTGACTTGGAAAGTAGAACACCTTATGCAGTACAACGAGGGCATCTAAAACATCATCTTAAAAGTAGTAGCAAATTTTCTCAATTTGTAATAAAGGCCAGCCACTAGAGTAGTCATTAAGTTTTACTTTTCAATAAAGATCCCTTTCACTACCGGTCACTGCATGTAATAATGGTCAGCCACTAGTGCAGCCACTTAGTTTCATTTTCCAATAAAATTTAGTATTAATTTTTGCAGAATTATTGTACAACTCTACGGATGCATACAATGAGTACAATGTCAAGTTTACTCCTAAAAATGGCACAAAAAAATCATTAAAAGCTCCTTATAAGACAGGTTCATGGCTCGATGTTACTCTAGCAACAAGCAACAAAAGAAGTTCAGAGTTCAATTCGCTATTTGATCTGCTCCTGCAACCTATTAATACCTAAACTAATAAGTTTGGAATCCATACCCATAGCTCGGAGTTACTTTAGCAACCTGCTATTAAGCACGTTCAGATTTCAACTCGCCATTCGATCTGTTCCTGAAACTTGTTAAAATTTCTTAATGACGGATTAGAGGTCCAAAATCGTGGATTGTAGTTACCCCCAATAAAACTTGCAAAAGCGACATTTGGAGTTCAACTCTCCACTCGAGGCGACTCTCAAAAATTGTTGGTGAACCCATATAGCAAGTTTGGAAAGTAACTCTTCCTTAGAGTTGCCCCTACAACTAGCTAAACATCCATACAACAAGTTTGGAAAATAACTATTTCTCAGAGTTGCTCCTACAACCAGCTGGGTATAAGATGGAAAAATTCTAAACTCCGTCAAACATTATGCACACCATCGACAATTCGTTAGTTATACACAATAAACTTGAGGCCTTATTCTTTAGCTACAAAGGACCCAGTTGACGACCATCAATCTCAACAACAAGTTGCACAATAAGGATCAAGCATATAAAAAGAATTATTCAAGTAAAAAAATTATCGCAAATCTATGTATTCAGATCCAGTGCCACTACAAATATTTATAAGTACAAATGGCAAGTCCGGAGTCCAACTCTACCCAAGAGCAGCTCCTACAACTAGCCAACTGTCAAAGACGACAAATCACAGGTCAAGCTACAGGAAGGCACGCTCCAGGTCCTACCACCTTCACCTGAGCAAGCTTCATTTCTGTCCCGCATAACACGCCGCACAAACAGACAAGTCAAAACTCCATCAAGTGCAGCGTATTGCAAAGGAAAGCAAGCTCGGTACTCCAAAGACCTCATTCCATGCACACGAATACTTGTTCAACACCAAAAAGAACGAAATTACTTCAACATCGTACAAACACAAAGGAATTCACTTCAAATATCAAGAAGACTCAGAACAAGTTCCAACAACAACCTGTTGACTATAAACAATGAGTTCAATGCCCTGCTCTTCGCTCAGGCTCCATCAACAACTCATTGACTCCAAACAACGAGTTCAACGCCACGATCTTTGCTCAAGCTCCATCAATAACTCGTTGAATCCAAACAACGAGTTCAATACCTTGCTCTTTGTTCAGGCTCCATCATCAACTCGTTGACCCCAAACAACGAGTTCAACGCCTCGCTCTTCGCTCAGGCTCCATCAACAACTCGTTGACTCCAAACAATGAGTTCAACGCCTTGATCTTCACTCAGGATCCATCAACAACTCGTTGCCTCCAAACAACGAGTTCAACGCTCCGCTCACCAGGCGAGCTCCGTCATCAACTTGTTGACTCCAAATAACAAGTTCACCGCCAAGCACTCTGCTCAAGCTCCATCAACAACCCATTGGCTCCAAACAACGAGTTCAACGCTCCATTTATCGTTCGAGCTCCATTATCAACTCGTTGACCACAAACAACAAGTTCAATATTCTGCTCACAGCTCGAGCTCCATCAACAACTCGTTGGCTCCAAACAATGAGTTCAATGCTCTGTCCTCCGCTCGAGCTCCATCAACAACTTTTTGGCTCCAAACAATAAGTTCAATGCTTTGCTCACTGTGCGAGCTCCATCAGTAACTCATTGGCCCCAAACAATGAGTTCACCGCTGGAGCTCCATCAATAAAATGTTGGCCCCAAAGAACGAGTTCAATGCTCTGCTCACCGCTCGAGATCTGTTAACAACTAGTTAACTCTAAACAACGAGTATAACGCCTCACTCTCCACTTGAGCTCTATCAACAATTCGTTGACTCCAAACAACGAGCTCAATTCTTTGCTCATCGCTTGAGCTCCATCAAAAACTCGTTGACTCCAAACAACGAGTTCAATGCCTTGCTCTTCACTCAGGCTTTATCAACAACTCATTGACTCTAAACAGCTAGTTCAATGCCTTGCTCTTCACCCAGGTTCTATCAACAATGCATTGACTTCATACAACGAGTTCAACGCTTTGCTCACCGCTTGTGCTCCATTAGCAACTCGATGATTCCCAACAACGAGTTCAATGCCTTTCTCACTGCTCGAGCTTCATCAACAACTCGTTGACTCCAAACAATGAATTCAGCACCCCGCTTTTCGCTCGAGTCATTTCAGCAACCCCATAACTTCGTGTAATAGGTACGTTGCCTAAAGCCATCTTAGTGTTGTCTTTCCAAACTTGTCGGGATCAAATGACAAGTTCCACGACCGACTCCATCTCAGAGTTGTCGCTCCAAACTCACTGGGATCAAACAGCGAACTCAATGACCAACTCCATCGCAGAGTTCTCTCTAAACCTGCCGGGCGCAAATGGCAAGATCTATCCTCAACTCTACCTTAGAGTTGCCTCTCAAAACTAGTTGGGTGAATGACAAGTCCAAATGTCCAACTCCATCTCAGAGTTGACTTTCCAAACTTGTCGGGATCAAGCAGCATGCTCTACGTTCAACTTCGTCTTAAATTTATCTCTCCAAACTTGCCAAGATCAAACAACAAGCTCTACGACCAACTCTTTCATCGAGTTATCTCTCCAAACTTGTTGGGCACAAACAACGAGTTCAACTCCGTTTCAAAAAATGCTTATATAAACTAGCTAGGCACAAAAACTCCCCCAACAAGACTCGTGCTATCGAAAAATGCTCGATCGATAAAACAAGAAAAAAACACAATGTTTGGTCAGCAATTCGAAGAGGTAGACAGTTCGACAAACACTTGGTGGGCAAAAACTGAACAAAACGAGTTGACAAGCACAAGAAGCAATAAATCACCAAGAAGATTCAGTTGGTACGTAAACCAAGGATTACAAAATATACTTCATGTGTATATATGGGTGGGTGTGTGTGTGTGTGTGTGTGTGTGTGTGTGTGTGTGTGTGTGTGTGTGTGTGTGTGTAATTACATGCATGCCCAAAAAGCATGGGAGGAGCGCCACAAACATCAAGCTCCTAATCCAAACCCGATTCCGAAGCACTCAAGCTCTAACTCAGCCAAGATCTAAATCATCGGAAAACCCCTGAAGTCGATCAAGTGCAACTCCAAATTGCAAGTGTAACACCCTGCAAAATTGAGTTATGACAATTTTTCCCACGTGTGTTACACACATGTATTTCGTACTATTACAAGTAATAGTCATAACATATTTTCCTACGTATTTCTACATTTCGACTATTTATACATTTTTCGTTTTTTCAAAATTCATTTTTATCCTATTTGAGCCAATTCGAATATTAAATTTTATCTTTGATTTTTCACTTGTATCGCACATGTTTGCAATACACGTGTCGACTACGTATATTCTTACGTGTAATATTATAAAATCTTACGCATTTCAATTATTTATTTTTATAACCTGTTCAAGTTTTTTTTATAAATTGAAATTATTTTTTTCTCATATTTTGACTCAAATATATTTATACGTGCGATGCATGTGTTCTCTATGTGCGTGTTGATTACATTGTTGCATGTATAAAATTAATAATTTTTTTTTTTATATATTGTATTTCGATTATTTATAAACATTTCCTCATTAATCAAATCTTTTTGAATATTTTTTTTTTACGTGCGGCACACGTGTTTGCAGTGCACGTGCTGGGTGTATTCTCTTTCAAAATAAAATTTATGAAGTGTCTGTGTATGTTTTATTTGTGAATGAAAGCTTTAATTATAATTAAATTAAACTAATTTCATTAAATACATACTACATATTATAACATATACATTTAATTTAAATGAAAACTATTAATAAAATTGTATGCACTCACATAGCACGCACGTGCACGTGTTTTGCACACCAAATCAAACAGCATGTAATATGTTTGACCGGGTATTTTACTTGGAGAAAGGATAAGTGGAGTAGGACGGTTAGTGGGTAGTTAATTAAGATTAGTGGGTTAATAAATTAACTTATACTAATTAATTAATCCTATAAAACAACCCCCCTACTTTTAATCAGAAAAAGAAAAACAAACAAAAAATATAAAAAAAATGGTTGGTTTCTGTCTAGACTGAAGCTTGCCGGGTGATCTGTTTCTTTCTCTTTGGAGCACGGATTTCGAGAAAATTTGAAGCAATTTTTCTATGAGTTTCTATTTCAATTTGCATCAAAACAAGGTGGGTGTGTAACACCCCGAAATTATTATTATTATTTTTTTTTTTTGACTCCAAATTCAATTCTTTTAATTTCTATATCACTTTAAACATAAACTAAAGAAGTTATATTTCAAGGAAAATTTCGGCAGAGTTTCTCCTGTAAATTTTGCCCCGCAACACAAATAGCTTACGGAATTCTGCTCAAAATTCCGTAGCTCACAACACATGCAATAATTTTACGGGCTCCCCAGGCCAAAATGAGCAGGAACACATAGACAATATAATATAATGCTCTGGGGGCCAAACTCATAACGGATCATCAAATATTCAAATAAAACCATAATTTCCTTTGAAAACATAAAAGATTTTTGTAAAAATTTAGGAAAACCTTTTTAAAAACCAACCACAGAACCCAATACTCCACAGCGAGGTGGGTACGGGCTTTCTCACCTCATCACAACACTATATACATATACCTTTACCATAATACAGAATAATACATCAACCATTCACTTTTCTACATATACTAAATACATGAATAAGCTATCATCTCGACAAAATAAAATTCCTAACTCTATAACTATCTCGCCCTGCTGCTAGCAACCTGCAGGAGAGTTAGGGTTGTCCACTCTCAGGGAGAGACCCCCCTAACCCCCAGAAAACATCGGGGGTTAGCCATTTCTGGTGTGAGTATAATTTAAAAATCTAACAAATGAATTAAATGTATAAAGAAAATAATTTAAACTTACAACATCAAGTAAGAAGATACACCTTGAACATCTGAACTTAAAAACATCATCAATACGATTTTATATCAAATACTCTTCAAATCTGTATCGAATTATAAAATTACCCATAATTTACACATTCTACTATACTTCACATCACCCTCATATTTATCCGTATTATATACTCGCACAAGACGAATTTCCATACAATCCATTCCTTTTCAATTTAAATTCCCTACCCGAATATTCATCTTTCCACAATTATCGTCATATCAGCATTTCACTATTTATATGAATATAACAACATGATGTTATTACATCATTTTTCCAACTCTATTTAGCCATGCGCTTCATTTACTTGTATTATACCATCAACACACACATTCATCGTGGAAGTTGTGCCAAGGCAGGTAGTTCCCACCATTCCCACGGAAATAGCGAGCGAGTAGTTCCCCGACACACTTCCAAAGTACACAAACTCATATCACAACATACTTTCTTTAATAACCATTTTCATAACCAATCTTATAATACAGGTATTTATTTTATTGTATTATATCAAGCATCTATTCTTATAATAATATCACATTCATTCATGCCTTATGACACAAATATAACATTTCATTGCCCATTGCAATTACTCACATTTCATCACATCATTAACATCACTTATTGAATACTCATTCTTATCGCATCAAAAGCATGTTTTATAACTCATTCTTATCCAGTTATATCATTTAGTTATTACCCAATCTAATTAATAATTAACCTACTTTCATTTTCACTTATAACTCAAGTTACCATTAATTTCACTTTCATTCTCATCAATTTATACTCCATATCCCAAACCTAGTTTGGGCAATCACATATCACACCCCAAAGCTGATAGCTTGGGTAGTAATCACCACACCCCAAACACATAGTCTAGGTAATATCACATCACATCTCAAGCCGATAGCATGGTTATTAATTTACTTCAATTACTATTCATCTTCACTTTATTTAATTCTTTATTTCCATTAATCATTACCACTAATATGCCAACTCACCCTGCGAATTATGCCAAGGCAGGTAGTTCCCACCATTTCCACAGAAATAGCGGGCAGGTAGTTCCTTGACACAATTCCAAGGTACAACTCATATTAAACTGTATTTTACTTTAATGATCACATACATAATACAATTACTTCGTACTATTCATAAGAACACATGTCTCTTTTATTACTTTCATTTTAAATTAACCACGCACTGCATTTATCACTTCTTTTCATACACTAACTCATTACTCGTTTTCCTTCACATTTACTTCATTCACAACCACTTCCTTTCTCATACACAATTCACAATTCACTTTCTGTAATTTCACCTTTTTATTAACACTTAGTTATTTTATTAATTTGTCGACCAGTGAGCCACAGTATCCCAACATACTGAAAGCCGACAGCCCAGTAAACATGCGGCCCGATGCTCACACAGAGTCGTACTCATCCGAGGCTACGTCTTCCTCCTAGCCGAACTAGCGAGGAAAAAATCACGTCCCAGGTAAACTGGGTACTTCCTCGCGACGGCTGTCATCGAGGGAAAAACCACGTCCCAGGTAAACTGGGTACTTCCTCGCGACGACTGTCATCGAGGGAAAAACCACGTCCCAGGTAAACTGGGTACTTCCTCGCGACAGCTGTCATCGAGGGAAACCGGGCCTCAAGCCGATAGCTTGGGCGATAAAATCCACTTACCCCAAACATAGTTTGGGTCCACTATTCCCAAGCCGGTCCTTGGGCGTTAGGAGGTCTAGCCCAAACCCCCAGGATTGCTGTAGGTACTGGTCAACAAAACCTTCTGTTATTAGCATTACTCATTTCATCTCTTCATCTTACTTTATCACACAAGCGCTTCACTTTTTAATTCAATAGTTGCCACAACCTTGACTTTAATCACGTGAATTAGTAGCACATTTTATTAGCACGTACCATCTTATCCTTTATCTTCATGTCATCATACCACATTAAGCATACACCCTATTATTCGACACATAAACTCATCATATCATATTAACGCATAATATTAATGCACCAAGAATATTTATTTTTCCATAACATCCCACATTAAGAATACCATATTATTCATTACCTCATTGTACCATATATAGTCATACGCCAAGTTATAATATTAATAAGAGAACTACATTATGTTATTCCATATCGTAAAAGCATCAAAATGTATACTTCATCACATTATAATATCATACTATTACCCATTAATTCACTTCGAACATAATTATAATGTAAACATATACCCACTTACTAATTTCATCAATTATCACATCACGAGTCGATATCAATATATATATATATATATATATATATATATAGAGTGAGTCTATTAAGAGATGGAAAGCTGAATCCCTTATCGGAGCTGGAAGTGATCAGCCGTCTGATCGATCTTGATCAAGATCG
Source organism: Hemerocallis citrina (assembly GCA_017893485.1). Taxonomy (NCBI): domain Eukaryota; kingdom Viridiplantae; phylum Streptophyta; class Magnoliopsida; order Asparagales; family Asphodelaceae; genus Hemerocallis; species Hemerocallis citrina. The sequence continues at coordinate 160,269,399 of CM030365.1, forward strand.
GACGGCTGAGCTTCCTTCCGCCTTCTCTTCAGATTTTAAGAGGGGTAAAAGGGGTATACCCCTTACCAAAAGCAGATCTGTGTATACCACTTCGAATCCTTATCGTGAAAGCCTTCCTCTCTTCTCTCCCGCTCTCTCTCGTTCCAAACCCTAATCGCTCTCTTCTCCCGCTATCGAATCCCGCTCTCGACGATCAAAATCGCCTTCTCTTATCGATTCCTCTCTTCTTTACTCACCCTATCTTGAAGAGAGCGGCATCTTCGAAACCCTAATCGAAGATCTCTTCGAAACCCTAAGTGAAGTCGAGCGCGCTCTTCTCTCCCGCTCTCTTTCTTCCTTACCTGTGTAAACCCCTATCATTAAAGCATCGATCGGAGTAGAGCTTTGCTTATCTTCAGATCTGTGGAGGGGTAGAAGTGGTATACGCGATCGATTGCTTCGACTGCCAGTTTGGATTTCTCGGCTCATTGGGGTGTTCCTCTCTCATATTTCGGAGGGAAGTATTTGACTCTCATAAATGCTTTAATGATATCTGTTTAATTTCTTGCATTTTCTTTCGGTTTTGTTTGTAGGCAATGATGAGATTGATTTGGATATTAGTTGGTCTGAATAATTAGGGCCATTGAAATTATTGTTTCAAAGAGATTTTTGATTGTGTACCATGATATTTTTTCAAAGTTGAGTACACATCTGGGGTATGAGCGGGAGAGAAGAGAGGAAGGCTTGAAAGTATCAATTTTTGAGTTTTAACACTAGCTCAATTCACCAAAATTTTGGGCACCGATGACTCACAATGGTTTAGGCAGTGATGCAAAACACTTTATGATCTGAATAATTATTTCAATCCTGTTTTAAGTATTCTTGATTATATATCTATCATATTCTAGTTGGCGTGGCACTCCAATGCAGCCCTACTTATGATTACTGTTTTCTGAGCCTATTGGTTTTCTTTAGTCTATATATATTCACGAGTAAGTCTATTATGTGAGCTTGGCCGATTGATTGTGAGAAGATAAGAGATAGGGGTATTTGATTTTACCCCTTTTACCCCCAAACATTCTGAAGATAAGCAGTATCAAATATGTGTCGTTCCATCGCATACAATCGCGAAGGATTGGCTAAAACCCCCCCGCTCCCGATAAGGCATTCAGTTCCCCAGCTCTTAATAGACTTACTCTATATATGATCTGCACAGTTGATGATCAGCTCCAACCAACATAGACAGAACATGAAGTATCAATTTTTTTCAGCCCAGAACAAACACAAACAGATCATGAAGTATACAAAAACAAACTGTATATTAGGCAGTGATGCTAAACACTTTATGATCTGAATAATTATTTCAATTTGTTGTATTTATTCTTGATTATATATCTATCATATCCTAGTTGGCGCGGCACCCCAATGCAGCCCTAGTTATGGATAGTCTGTTCTGAGCCTATTGTTTTTTTATTTGTTTCCTAAAGACAGTTGATAATAAGTTCAAAACTGCAGAAACAGAGCATGAAGTATGCAAAATTAGTAATGCTCCAAACAACAGAAAACTAGATTTTATAGTAACTGACGTTGGATGTGTATGCGTTGGGTACTCATCTAAGCCTTTTGGTCTTTGAGTCTCTCAAATGCTTTGTTGGAGTAGGCCGTGATGCAAAACAGTTTATGATCTGAATATTTACTTCAAGATTGTTGTATTTATTCTTGATTGTATATCTATCATATCATAGTTGGCGTGGCACCCCAATGCAGCCCTAGGTATGAATAGTCTGTTCTGAGCCTACTAGTATTATTTCAACCACATGTTAAGTTTCTGTTGTTCAGTATCTGTTGTTCTGAGTGAACAAAATTTGCATACTTCATCAATATGTTTCTGTTTGTTCTGGGCTTACTTAAATTTGACTTCATGCTCTGATTGTATTAGCTCTGGGGAAAAAATGATACTTCATGTTATGTCTGTGTTGGTTATGAGCATAACAAATTTTGCATTCTACATGCTCTGTCTGTGTTTGTTCCCAACTTACAAATTTTGCTTGCTTCATGATCTGTCTGTGTCTGTACTGGGCTGATAAAATTTTTATACAACATGCTCTATACATCATGATCTATCCAAAAAAATGAGACTTCATGTTATGTCTGTGTTGTTTATGAGCACTAAAAATTTTGCCACTTCATGCTCTGCCTGTGCTTGTTCTTGGCTGCCAAAATTTTTATACTTCATGCTCTATTTGTGTTTGCTATGGTCTGGCAAAAATTTGAGACTTCATGCTCTATTTGTGTTGTTTATGAGCATTACAAATTTTGCAAACTACATGCTCTGTTTGTCTTAGCTCTAAGCTTACAAATTTTGTCATACTTCATGCTTTTTTGGTGTTGGTTCTGATCGAGGAGGTAAATTTAACACTTCATGATTTTTGAACTTCAGCTTCAACCTCTGTTTTCCTGAGCCTACATTATTTATTTGAAATTTTGTTCTCTTTGGAATCGACTATCTGTTTTTATTGTCTTTGTCTTCTCCATGTTCAATAATTTCAGTTTACTTTTGATTTCAGGTAGATTTCAGCATGAAGTGCATTTTGGAGTGATTGAAGACTGCAGTACGGGAAAATTTGATATTCGGAGCAAATTATGTAAATTTTGTCATGTACTTGAAATTTATTAAACAATGTACTATGCTGTAAATTAATATTTCTTATGCTGTACAAAATTTGTGAACTATTACTTTGCAATTCTATGAAGATCCAATTTTTTCCAAATAATCAGTTCATTATTGTCTTAATGTAATGATTGAAATTCTGTGTTCATTATTTTCTTCGTATATAGTATTGTTTTAATGTAATGATGCAAAATTTGTAATGCTCATAAACAACAGAGTCAGAACATGAAGTCTCAATTTTTTGCCAGACCAGAGCAAACACAAACTGAGCATGAAGTAAAAAAATTTTGGCAGCCAAGAACAAGCACAGGCAGACCATGAAGTGGCAAAATTTGTAATGCTCATAAACAACACTAACAGAACATGAAGTCTCATTTTTTTGCCAGACCAGAGGTAACACAAATTGAGCATGAAGTAAAAAAATTTTGGCAGCCAAGAACAAGCACAGGCAGACCATGAAGTGGCAAAATTTGTAAAGCTCATAAACAACACAGACTAAACATGAAGTCTGAAATTTTGCCAGACCAGAGCTAACACAAATTGAGCATGAAGTAAAAAAATTTTGGCAGCTAAGAACAAGCACAGGCAGACCATGAAGTGGCAAAAATTGTAATGCTCATAAACAACACTAACAGAACATGAAGTCTCATTTTTATGCCAGACCAGAGTAAACACAAATTGAGCATGAAGTAAAAAAATTTTGGCAGCCAAGAACAAGCACAGGCAGACCATGAAATGGCAAAATTTGTAATGCTCATAAACAACACAGACAGAACATGAAGTGGCAATTTGTTGCCAGACCAGAGCAAACACAAATTAAGCATGAAGTTAAAACATTTTGGCAGCCAAGAACAAGCACATGCAGACCATGAAGTGGCAAAATTTGTAAAGCTCATAAACAACACAGACAGACCATGAAGTGGCAAAATTTGTAAAGCTCATAAACAACACAGACACAACATGAAGTCCCAAATTTTTGCCAGACCAGAGCAAACACAAATAGAGCATGAAGTATAAAAATTTTAAACAGCCAAGAACAAACACCAACATATCATGATGTATAGAGCATGAAGTATAAAAATTTTATCAGCCCAGTACAGACACAGACAGATCATGAAGTACAAAATTTTATCAGCCCAGTACAGACACAGACAGATCATGAAGTAAAAATTTTATCAGCCCAGTACAGACAAAGACAGACACAGACAGCGCATGTAGCATGCAAACTTTATAATGCTCATAACCAACACAGACCGAACATGAAGTTTCATTTTTTCCCCAGCCCTGCACAGAAACATAGCTTCAGGTATCATGTGTTCGGCGCTAACGAACATCTCGTTCTTTCTCTTTGATTCCTGCACCAAAAGATTCATCAAATAGAAGAAAATTCAAGTACGTATGTTGCATGTTCCTGGAGAGTGTTTGTTGAACATGGTTAAAACTTGTAGGCTCAGAATAAGTGCAATAGAAAACATTATCTCATTCACTCGGAATTAAAAATTCATGCCGGCTCAGAAAAACAACAATTACCACTTTAATATTTTGTAAAAACTTACAAAGGTGCATAAACTTAAGAGGGGTAAAAGGGGTATACCCCTTATCTCAAAGCAGATCGGGTATACTACTTCGATTCCTTATCGGTTAACCCTTCCTCTCTTCTCGACCCAAACAAAACCAAAATGAACATGAAGTTCAACACCATCCAATAATCATGAAATATGAAATCATGCATAAACTTTTCATCACTGCCGCATATTAAATCAGGTATAAAGGAGTCAAATTTGAAATTTTGAATTTGACACTAGGGCCGCTTTATTAAGGCACACCAGCTAGTGTTCAAGAACAAAATTCAAGTTGCATATACTTTTCATCATTGCCTACTAAAAGTGGAAATCTAAACTATAAATCGGAAATTTTTTACCAACTTTTCAGGTACTAAATTGCTTATCGAGCATCATTTTTTTTCCATTAATGATTTACCTGCAAACAAACAAAACAAGTTGGTTAAGTTAACAAGTTGCATATACTTTTCATCATTGCCTACTAAAAGTGGAAATAATTATTCAGATCATAAAGTGTTTAGCATCACTGCCTAATATACAGTTTGTTTTTGTATACTTCATGATCTGTTTGTGTTTGTTCTGGGCTGAAAAAAATTGATACTTCATGTTCTGTCTATGTTGGTTGGAGCTTATCATCAACTGTGCAGATCATATATAGAGTAAGTCTATTAAGAGCTGGGGAACTGAATGCCTTATCGGGAGCGGGGGGGTTTTAGCCAATCCTTCGCGATTGTATGCGATGGAACGACTCATATTTGATACTGCTTATCTTCAGAATGTTTGGGGGTAAAAGGGGTAAAATCAAATACCCCTATCTCTTATCTTCTCACAATCAATCGGCCAAGCTCACATAATAGACTTACTCGTGAATATATATAGACTAAAGAAAACCAATAGGCTCAGAAAACAGTAATCATAAGTAGGGCTGCATTGGAGTGCCACGCCAACTAGAATATGATAGATATATAATCAAGAATACTTAAAACATGATTGAAATAATTATTCAGATCATAAAGTGTTTTGCATCACTGCCTAAACCATTGTGAGTCATCGGTGCCCAAAATTTTGGTGAATTGAGCTAGTGTTAAAACTCAAAAATTGATACTTTCAAGCCTTCCTCTCTTCTCTCCCGCTCATACCCCAGATGTGTACTCAACTTTGAATAAATATCATGGTACACAATCAAAAATCTCTTTGAAACAATAATTTCAATGGCCCTAATTATTCAGACCAACTAATATCCAAATCAATCTCATCATTGCCTACAAACAAAACCGAAAGAAAATGCAAGAAATTAAACAGATATCATTAAAGCATTTATGAGAGTCAAATACTTCCCTCCGGAATATGAGAGAGGAACACCCCAATGAGCCGAGAAATCCAAACCGGCAGCCGAAGCAATCGATCGCGTATACCACTTCTACCCCTCCACAGATCTGAAGATAAGCAAAGCTCTACTCCGATCGATGCTTTAATGATAGGGGTTTACACAGGTGAGGAAGAAAGAGAGCGGGAGAGAAGAGCGCGCTCGACTTCACTTAGGGTTTCGAAGAGATCTTCGATTAGGGTTTCGAAGATGCCGCTCTCTTCAAGATAGGGTGAGTAAAGAAGAGAGGAATCAATAAGAGAAGGCGATTTTGATCGTCGAGAGCGGGATTCGATAGCGGGAGAAGAGAGCAATTAGGGTTTGGAACGAGAGAGAGCGGGAGAGAAGAGAGGAAGGCTTTCACGATAAGGATTCGAAGTGGTATACACAGATCTGCTTTTGGTAAGGGGTATACCCCTTTTACCCCTCTTAAAATCTGAAGAGAAGGCAGAAGGAAGCTCAGCCGTCCGATCTTGATCAAGATCGATCAGACGGCTGATCACTTCCAGCTCCGATAAGGGATTCAACTTTCCATCTCTTAATACTCTCTCTCTCTCTCTCTCTCTCTCTATATATATATATATATATATATATATATATATATATATCTCACAAACATACACCACACATGCAGGTTTCCAAGAAAAAGGGGTCAAAATCACTTATCTCCTCTAATTAAATCTCATAATATCAAATTATAGCATACTAGCTCATACACCATGTTCCATGTAAGTAAAATTACCTATAAGGGCCTATATGCCCCAAAACATGCACAAAACATGCACTGGAAAAAAATATGCGTAAACAATTTAATATATTTAGTTTTTATACTTCAACACATCACAATAACCCATACTATAGATTTTATATACTTAAAATAGTCACTTTCATCACATATCTCAAAAACCCATTTTGGATCCTTAAAAATCCATATTTTCAATAAAAATCCACTTTCAGCATAACTCCCACAAAACATATCAAAAGGCAACGAAATTCGGCCACAATATAAAATATTTACAAATACAGCATACTCACCTGACGGATCGAGCAAACGATGTCCCACGTCCGCCCTGTAGCCAGTCAAAGTTCAACTTTTTCCACCTAAATAGGAAATTATAGGATCGATTAGCATGAAACTCAAAACTCGACCTACGGATCTTCAAATTCAAATCCGTCTTCACCCACATGTCACAAATAACATACGTAGGCGAGCTACATCGACGGATTTCAAATTCGAACCCCAATACAAGAACTTACCTATTGATCGGAGGCTTTCTAATAGGAAAATTTCCTATTTCCTAATTTCTTCAATCCCTTTGTCCTAATATCTCAAATTAGGGTTAACAACAATAATGAGACTCATCTACACCTCCGAATCCATCAAATTTTCACCTCTATATCGCTCGGGCATTTCACCGAATACCCGGCGTGCACAAAATTTATACTTTCATTCTCCATCTTTTCCATTACGTTCTAAGTCTACAAAATCCCTTCTAAATTCAGATTAATACTCTCACACTACTCCACAACCTCCCATACATTTTCTAAACTCGGTAGAAGCAAGTTTCTTACTCCACTTCACATATTCTAAAATTTGGCTTTATGCCAAAATTAGAACTTCATGATTTCACCATGATATGCACCAGTCCTAACTTCTAACATGTTCTATATACTCTCTTTTACAAACCCAAAACCCTAATTTATTAACAACTTGCAATTTCTCTAACAATCCACTAATTTCTCAAATCTACCACTTCCAACATCTCTAAATCTCTTTACCATAATAATCCTACTCAATAGAAATTAACCCAACTTAATTTTATACAATAAAATAGTTAGGGTTTACCTTCCCGAAATCCATTCGGAAATCCGACGTTACCCCGATGTAGAGAATCCCTCTATTAGTCTACCCCTCGATTTAATTTGGAATCGACGAAGAATCGGAGGGGATTTGAGGTGGGGAAATCGTCGGCTGATGGGTTCGATGGCTTCTTTTTGGGTCGGAATGGAACGGGAAGGGAAGGAGAAGAAGAAGGAAGAAGGGGGGGGGGTGGGGTTTTCTTTCTCTTCGGCCGGGCGTGAACGGGAGAAGGAGGAGGGAGGAGGAGCGCCGGGGTTTGGGGTTTCCCCTTCTTCGGTTTTGGGGGAAAGAAACGGGAAGGAAAAAGGGAGAAGGGAGGAGAGAGGAGGGGGTTTATAAAATACAATTTAATAAACAGATAGATACATAAAGTAAGGGAATATTTTGTATAAGCCCCCAATCTCAAATATATTTCAAACAAGCCCTAAATCTTTATTTTAACAATATTACCAATACAAAAATACATTAAAACTACCTCGTAATAATCCTTCAAAATAATAAAATAAATGAACAATAATTATTCACATAAAATCTCAACTCATAGCCCCCAACATATCACTAACACCAATCAACCACAAATATCCATACCAATATCAATATAAAAATAATAATAATAAAACATAGCTTAAAAAAAATTCTCACCCCTACAAAATATAAAAACGGATAATTTCCGGTATTTTAAAATCCGAGGTGCTACAGGGTGTCTCTTTTACTTTCTAAATTATTTTAGTATGCATGTGTAGAAAATTTATACTTTAAGTTGATAATTAGTACTAGTTCTTCAATTACTTTTGTCATGCAAATTGTGTTATTAGAAATGTTAGTAGTAATGATAATTTGTGCATGCTAATTTAAAGTTTCATCATAGAAATGATAGATTGCCAACTGAAATTTATTTAAAGCATGTTGTAATGTTGTTAGGCACAAATAATAAGCCGTAATTAGATTGTATGAATTGGGTATATGAATACATAAAGTTATTAATTTGTGCTTAAGAAATTGTGTAAATATTGGGGGTGAATTATAAAATCAATGGGAAGATGTGAATTGCTAAAAGGAAATACATTCATGGTAGTAATCAAACTTTTCTAATTTAAACATATGAGTACTAGATTTCTAAAAGTGACTGTTTTAGTAAATTTGTGAATAACTTTATGCTAATATGAATGAAATTAATGAGAAATTATTTCTGGAAACTTAGGAATACGTTTTATGAACAATTAAATTGAGAGAAGAGATTAGAAATCGAAAATGGTTGAAAGAGTTAAAAAATGAGATAAAACAAAGAGGGGAGTTATAAGGAATTAAACACCTATATGTTCAGATGAGCACTTGGCTCTTGTGGCTAGCGCAGGTGCCAGCAAGCCACGCACTGCCACGTGTCGCCTTGGGGTTCCCTGGTCGCTGGTTCGAACCCGGGAGGCCTCTGCCTCTTTTATATTTTTGGAAATCTATTTAAATGATGTTTCTGGGCTTTCTTCTTCACAAATATGATTTGGATTGATGGTTGTGCTTGCTGCTGACTTGGTGTTGGCTCTGGTTCGAGTCCGGGTGTCCCCCTTTTGAGTTTATTTTTATTTTTTTGATCTTTTTCAATATTTAGAAATTTAGAAAATTCATAGAAATATTATAAAATATTATTAGAACACTTGAGAATTATTTTATAATATTCTAAGAGATATTTTGAGAATTTAAAAGTGATATTCATGTGTTAGATAAGATTGGAATTCAAGAAAATGTATATGATCAAAGACTTTATGAGTTGGTTGATAATAAAATCAAACCCATGATTAAGAGATTAAAAATCAGAGATTTCTAGTGATAAATCTTTAAGGGATTGTGTTTTAAATCTTAAATAACTTTTGTATTAAGAATGATACTTGAAGTATAGATGCATGCAGAAAGGGGTTTTATTAATCGAAAGAACATTGTGAATTATTAAAGTGAATGGTTGTGTGATCAACTAAGTGTTTACTTCATGATTGATAGATAAGAGATTTGATGAAAGAATTGAATGAGATGTGAATAAATGAAATTGAAAACATGAATAATGAGGTTATGAGTACCCCATAATGTTGAACATGAAAAGGTGTTGATTCTAGAGGCTAAGTGAGATCCAGGTACCGGCAAATGATGAAAGTGATCAATTAATTTAGAGAAGTGATCAATATGGGTTATCGTTCCCGGTGTATTGTTTAAGACCGATAGGAGGGTAAACTAGCTCTCGGTGGTATTATTTATTCATGTTTCAAATTTAAGGATAGGCACTAGGAGAAGATGTAACTTGGGCAGACCTAAGTGGGGCGCCTCTATATAGTCTGAAGGTGGACTCCAGGACTATGGACCCGTTTGACGGAGGACTTCGGAACTGTGGTTGCTTGCGATGTGAGATGAACCTTAATTAAATTCGGAACTATGATTGATTTGACAGTGGACTCCAGGATCATGAATAGTCGGGCAGATGGGAGGTCGTTCTCCAATGTATATGCGTATACCCAGGCTAGAGGGGCACTTGCGGGACGTTCGCATGACGAGGATTCTGTAAGGTTTGACGGTGGACTCCGGGACTGGAATCTGTACTCGTGGAGTGTCTAAACCTTGATTTTTTTATCGAGTAGTTTTGCATGGCGAGGGGTTAAACCCTTTAATATGGAGTACGTAGGTGCTTGCCCTCAGACCTATATAGTATGGGATGTACAGAATCCGAACAAGTATGCATTAGTGTCATTATAGTATAACATCTACATTAGGCATTAATTTATATCATACACTGACATGTTTAGGATAGTCACTTCTTACACTTTATTGTGCATTCAAGTTTGTGTTTGCTAAAGTAAGAGAATCTCTGTTTTATAGCATTGCGTCAATTGTATGTAACTGACGTGCCCACAGTTTTCTAGTTGCAATACTGGACTTGGCATGGACTTAAAGTCAATATGATGAGTTGTTACAAGATTGAAGCATTGTTATTATTGTATATCATGTTGTATTATTTTTTCGCTGCGTTGATGTAAAAAATAATATTGTATAATGAAAAGTTTTAATATCCTTGTAAAATTGTATGATTTTGAAGTAAAAGATTCGGTTGTGCTACGAATTACATGTAAATGGAATTCGGGGCATTACAGCAAGCTTCAAACACTTGAACTCAACGTCAAACATTGAAAAAACTTCAACTTCAAACATTGAAAAATCCTAAGTAGAGAATGGATGGGTTGTATTCGGGTTCAAAGCCCAACGGCTAAGGGGTTTGATGCTTTAGGTTCACAAACCGGACCTGGTTCCAAAACCAACTCCAAAAGAAGACTAAGGTCTGAGTTCACAAGAGGATTAGCGCTCGGGTTCAAATCCGACATGATCTTAAAACCCGAACCCAAAACCCCTCTTCTTATAAACCCGAACTCCAACCTCCGAATTCACAACCCTATACCCGTCTTCGATAGCTTTGAGCTCTGTTGAGCTTTCCCAATCCTTAGCTATATGACGAGGGTGCCCAAACTGCAGCTCGATGGAGAAGAGGAGCCGATTGGAATGAGCTCGTTGACAACGACCTCAGATTGATTGGATTACGACCTCTACCAAATGTGAGCTCGACCAAAACGAGGTCGACGTAAAGAGGAGCTCATTGGTGGAAGCTCGACCAAAGCTAGCTCAACAAGATCAGCTCAACAGGAATACGAGCTCGACCAAAGCAAGCTCGACCCTAGGAGCTCGATAGTGATGAGCTCAACCATGGGAGCTCGACCAAGTGCAACTCACCCAAAACGGAGAAGCATATCACTGAGACTGCTCATCGACCTCCTAGCTTGCCTACAATTGGAGCTCGACCAAAATTCAGTTCGATGACGATAAGGAGCTCGACCGAAGAACGAGATGGTCGAAAGCTCTCCTCGCCCAAACGTGAACTTCGAAGCAGCCCTAGCAGTCTAGGTTGCCCAAACATGTAGACGAAAAGCAAGGTCGAAGAAGACCTAAAATCAAAAAACCTCGACAAGATTGTCGGTCGAGCTGGGGGGCACTCGCAGTTGTCGCTGGCCTTTGGATCACTCAGAAACTCGTGCTCGTGCCTGATCAACGAGCCAGATGAAACCAATCACTTCTTCCCTTATTCTTCATATGTTAACCATCAGATCATGTCGAAGCGCGTGCAAAGCTAGTGAACGTCGCACCATGATTTTTTCCTTTTGATTTGATTCCAAAGATCTTGAGTCCTTATTTGAATTTCAAATCTTTATTTTCTGCATACATCTTAGATAGAAATGTTAGATACATGTGTATGTTTGAAACACTCCAAACTTAGGGTCAATAAGTAATCGTTCAGAAGACACATCTATCCCTGAAATGTAAAAACATGGATTCATTTTAACATCATATGCTCATATACAACTGATGCTTCTAAGTTATATAATCAAATTTTAGTTTTGGTGTGTATCGACTTGATACTAGGTGATGCTGTTTGTTTTTGGGGTGTGGCTGCAACAGGTATAAGTTCTTGTAGTTTGTATATTGGAAGTTGCGGTACTGGCTCTGGTCCGACCCTCGGCTGGGGGACCTGCTCGGGAGTAGCAGAAGTGAGGTAGGGACCGGGTGCTCGGCTCGGATCCAGCTGCTTGGCTCGGATCTGTGGGCTTGGCTCGGTCCTGGGTACCTGCATACTGCCTAGAAATACCGGATGAAGTCTCGACGACAGGCCCTCCGACGATCTAGTCAGTCACTGGAAAAGCAACAGTAGCTAGGGTTCAGGGGAAGAAAGTTTGATTACCTTTCACAGTGAGGAGGGGGTCTGGTATTTATAGGCAGGGAAAACGGGTCTGAGATCCTGCTGGGTCGGGTCATACCCGTTTACTCATGGGCCTGACGTGGCAGAAGCCCATTTGGCTCTGGGTTGATCTGATGATCAGGGAAGAGCGGGATTTGAGGAGATATGACGGCCCAGGAGGGGCCACATCATTTAACCCATATTAGGAGTCCCCACTCCTGGAGGGCTGGGTAATCAAGCCGTGCAGGAGTGATTTGTCTCTAAAGGAAGAGCGGAGCGGTGTGTATGGCAAAAATGTGGTTTGTATCTTCCTGGAGAGGCCACCGAGGTAGGATGAAGGGGATCCTTTTAAAAGACACGAGGGGCATCGAGAGCCGAGAACAGAGGGTTGTGTACCGAGCACTGAGCAACGAGCGACGAGCTCCTATATGGTTGGATGCCGGGACCTGTTGCCGAGTCGTCGAGCACCGAGCATCGAGCCTTTATGAACTTGGGTAATGAGGCTTAATATCGGATGCCGAGTCTAGAAGTTTGTACGTGGGAGCCAAGCGTGGCTTGGAATTGTTGCCGACCGCCAAGCCCTAGAGCTTGTTGGGACAGCTATGGGGTGGCTCGAGGTCACTACCGAGTGCCGAGCCCCCAAGCTTGTTGGAAAAGCTATGGGGAGGCTCAGAATTGTTACAAACCATCGAGCCCCCATACTTGTTGGAAAAGCTATGGAGTGGCTCGAGGTCACTGCCGAGCACGAGCCCCCATGCTTGTTGGAAAATCTATGGGTAGGCTCGGAATTATTACCGACCGTCGACCCCCCTTACTTTTTGGAAAAGCTATGGGGTGGCTCGAGGTCACTGCCGAGTGTCGAGACCCCATGCTTGTTGGAAAAGCTATGGGGAGGCTCGGAATTGTTATCGACCGTCGAGCCCCTATATTTGTTGGAAAAGCGATGGGTGCATAGAGGTCACTGCCGAGCGCCGAGCCTCCATGCTTGTTGGAAAAGCAATGGAGAGGCTCAGAATTGCTACCGACCGTTGATCCCCCATATTTGTTGGAACAGCTATGGGGTGGCTCGAGGTCACTACCGAGCGCCGATCCCTCATGCTTGTTGGAAAATCTATGGGGAGGCTCAGAATTGTTACCGACCGTTGAGCCCCCATACTTGTTGGAAAAGCTATGGAGAGGCTCGGAATTGCTACCGACCATCGAGCCCCCATACTTGTTGGAAAAGATACGGGGTGGCTCGAGGTCACTACCGAGCACCGAGCCCCCATGCTTGTTGAAAAAGCTATGGGGAGGGTCGGAATTGCTACCGACCGTCGAGCCACCATACTTGTTGAAAACGCTATGGGGTGGCTCGAGATCACTGCCGAGCATCGAGCCCCCATGCTTGTCGGAAAAGATATGGGGAGGCTCGGAATTGTTACAGACCTTTGAGCCCTCATACTAGTTGGAAAAGCTATGGGGTGGCTCGAGGTCACTGCCGAGCGCTGAGCCCCCATGCTTGTTGGAAAAGCTATGGGGAGGCTTGGAATTGTTACCGACCGTCGAGCCCCCATACTTGTTGAAAAAGCTATGAGGTGGCTCGTGGTCACTACTGAGCGCCGAGCCCCCATGCTTGTTGGAAAAGCTATGGGGAGGCTCGGAATTGTTATCGACCGTCGAGTCCCCATACTTGTTGGAAAAGCTATGGGGTGGCTCGAGGTCACTGCCGAGCGCCAAGCCCCCATGCTTGTTGGAAAAGCTATGGGGAGGCTCGGAATTGCTACCGACTATGAGCCCCCATACTTGTTGGAAAAGCTATGGGGTGGCTCAAGGTTACTGCCGAGCGCCGAGCCCTCATGCTTGTTGGAAAAGCTATGGGAAGGCTTTGAAATGTTACTGACCGTCGATCCACCATACTTGTTGGAAAAGCTATGGGGTGACTCGAGGTCATTGCCGAGCGCCGAGCCCCCATGCTTGTTGGAAAAGCTATGTGGAGGCTCGGAATTGCTACCGAACGTGGAGCCCCCGTACTTGTTGGAAAATCTATGGGGTGGCTCGAGGTCACTGCCGAGCGCCGAGCCCCCATGCTTGTTGGAAAAGCTATGGGGAGGCTCGAAATTGGTACCGACCGTCGAGCCCCCGTACTTGTTGGAAAATCTATGGGGTGGCTCGAGGTCACTGTCGAGCGCCGAGCCCCCATGCTTGTTGGAAAAGCTATGGGGAGGCTCGAAATTGGTACCGACCGTCGAGCTCCCATACTTGTTGAAAAAGCTATGGGGTGGCTCGTGGTTACTGCCGAGTGCCGAGCCCCTATGCTTGTTAGAAAAGCTACGGGGAGGCTCGGAATTGCTACCGACCGTCGAGCCCCCATACTTGTTGGAAAAGCCATGGAGTGGCTTGAGGTCACTGCCGAGCGCCGAGCCCCAAGACTTGTTCAAAAAGGTTTGGTGTGGCTCGAGGTTACAACCGAGCTCTGAGCCCCAAGACTTGTTGAAAAAGCTTTGGTGTGGCTCGAGGTTACAACCGATCTCTGAGCCCCAACACTTGTTGGAAAAGCTTTGGTGTGGCTCGAGGTTACAACCGAGGTCCGAGCCCCAAGATTTGTTGGAAAAGCTTTGGTGTGGCTCGAGGTTACAACCAAGCTCCGAGCCCCAAGACTTATTGGAAAAGTTTTGGTGTGGCTTGAGGTTACAACCGAGCTCCGAGCCCCAAGACTTATTGGAAAAGCTTTGGAATGGCTCGAGGTTACAAACGATCTCCGAGCCCCAGGACTTTTTGGAAAAGCTTTGGTATGGCTTGAGGTTACAACCGAGCTCCAACCCCCAAGACTTGTCGGAAAAGCTTTGGTGTGGCTCCGAACTTTTTAGAACGAAGAGGCTTAACTTGCTCTTCTATTGTGGGAGGAAGGGGAGCGACGAGCCACTGCACCAGCTGACAAGGTCAAGGGTAAAATTGAAATCTTACGTGTTAGGCTGACGTCATGGGGTGGAAATCGATGCTTTTGAGATCGTAGTGGCTGCTAGATCTTGATGATCAAGATTGGATGGCGAGGATTCTTTCGCACAATTCGAGGAGTATTTTCCACTCTATAAGTCCCATACCCCTCCCTTCATTTATTCGCTTCACACTCTCTCTCTTCATAACAGGAATTTTTCTTTCTTTGCTGTCGGCGACAACTTTTACAGTGATTCTCCCTTTTTCCGGTTAATCAGGTTAGTATTTTGTTTCCTTATGTCGCGATCTCTGTCCGGTTTTGAGGCTAGCTCTTTGGATCGTGGTGTGGTGGTGGTCGAGTCAGATTCTACGTCTTGGTCCCTGGGCGACCCTACTTCGGAGGAGGAAGGATAGTCAGATTCAGAATCCGGGGGTATGAGCGATATGGTTTTTGACGTGGCCCCTTTGTGAAGTTGTATGCAAGAAGAGGGGTCGTCGGGGTAGGAGACTGACAAGGGGTCTGAGGAGGAGCTTGTCGAGGAAGAGGGCGATCTGGAGGGGAGCGAAGAAGGAACCGAGGGAGAGGGCAACCAGAAGAGGGGCGATGGAGGAACCGAGGGTGAGGGCGACCAGGAGGGGGTGAAGGAGGAGCCGAGGGAGTGGCAGTGGAAGAAGAAACAGGTTTCCCCCCTCTGGTCCCGTTGTCAACTCCATCTCCGGAGAGGAAGCCTCGCCCCCATAGGATGAAAAGGTAGTGGATTTGGCCGGACAGTCCGAGCACGCCGGACGAGTTCAGACCCGAGCCAGGAGAAGGGCTTGCAGTTCCTTCCCCATCTAATAGGAACCCAGGGTCAGTCAGGATGTATCCTGACGACGTGGAGGGACTTTTCCAACTTACAGTGGGGTGCGTGAATATGATCGGACCATGATAAAGATGGACAGTGTCCAGTGTGTGCTGAAGGTGGACTACCTATCGATATTAAGGGCGGTTTATTTGATCCCTTGGGAGTTTGAGCTACTGATTCCGAGCCCCTGTCTTCTTCCAACCACTGAGTTGGAGAAGAGATTCTGTATGTTTCCCGAGGACACTTTCGTCTCGGGGCTGAGGTTGCTGCTGCACCCGTTTATCAAGAGGGTGCTGAGGTAGGGGGAGCTGAGTCCGATGTAGTACGGCCCCAACTCGTGGAAGCATCTGGTCTGCTTCATTCTAAAGTGCCAGGAAGGGGGTCAAGCTGAAGCTTAAGTATTTCCGCACCGTCTTGGGGGTGAGCTCGCTCGGAGATATGGAGGGAATCTTCTATATGTCGCCACGTCCCCACAAGAGAGTGATGCACAGTCACTCGGACTCGATAAAAGCATGGAAGGAGAAATACCTCGTTGTCCAGAGTGAGATGCCTTTGGAAATCCCCACAGTCTGGAAATTTTTCAAGCCGAACCATAAACCCCCGAGGTGGAGGGACTTGACGGAAAAGGAATGGGCTAAAGTGGATAAAATTGTCGAGGGGCATAGCATCGGTTGGCCGCATGTCACAGAGTTACATTTGGCCCAAGCCGGACTGAGCCCAGCGCCCCCTTGTATGTTTTGTTTCCACTTTGCTTAGTTTTCTGCCTTCGTGTTAACATTTTCCTTTTTTTTTTGCAGCGATGGACGTGAAGAAACTTAACATGAGGAATGCCCTTCTGACTTTGGCCTTGAAGAGGAGAGCCGACAAGGAAAAGGCTTTGGCCGCGAAGGCTACCTCGGTAGGGGGTCCACCCACGGGGCGGCCCAAGGATCTTCGGAGTCACCTTTGAAGAAGTCAAAGAAAAGCCACTCGTCTAGAGGGCCGAAGGAGTCGGATCCAAGCTCCAGTAGTAAGAAGGTGACGGAGGTATTGAAGGCAGGGACCCCATCACTTCGCCCTGATGCCCAGGAAATGGTGGGCAAGAGGGGTCTAAGGCCATTCGCCCCGGATTGGGCGGTTAAGGAAGGCAACACTCTGACGGAGGGCCCGATCGCGGTGGAGGTGGTGGAGAAGCTCACCACAGAGTGCGACCAGGTAAATCTGGCAACATAGACGACCGAGGTGGCCCACATGAAGTGGGCTCAGGTGCATGTCGCGGTAAGTATTTGTTAGTTATCTGCTTTGTGCTTAGTATTTATGAGTTTTGCGTCTAACTCAATTCTCCTCGGCCAGGCGCTACTACACAGGGCACATCTAAGAAAGTGCTTGGAGAAGGAGATCCAGGTCGAGAAGCGGAATGCCGAGCGGTTCATCCGAGAGGCAAAGAATCTGAAGGACGAGCTGACGGCGGCTCAGGGAGCTCAGGGGATCCTCCTGTAGCGCCCTGAATTCCTAACTTGGGTACTCGTGACACTCTCCAGGGTCTTTCTTCAAAAGAGTCACAACACAACAAAAATCACAGGAAATTAAAAACTTTTATTACATCAAATTGTTATTACAATGTCCAATGATTACAACATTTACAATTAATTGTTACAACAAGAATGTACAATAAAGTTTGGACAGTAACTTTCACTTGGATGGTTTCCCCTGCTGGAGCTTTTCCGCGATCCCAACTCGGCAGTCCTGCACTGATAACTATGGGCACGTCAGTTGAATACAACTGATGAAATACTATATTTGGCTATCCTCTCTACGTTATAATATAGCGATTCCAATCTTAAAAAATACAAATAATATTTGATGCAAAGAAAAAGGGTGATGTCAAACAAGTGTCGGTATGTGCCATGGCCTAAACTAATACACACACTATGCACCCATGCTCCAAAGGCTAATGCACGCTTGGTTGAAAGATATGCATCCCATACTACACATCCCCCAACCAAGCGACGTTCTTCAGTTTAATGGGGCTCGATCCTCCGCTATGCATCCTACTCTTGTGCTCTCTCCTGTTTCTAATTCCAGTGATGGTGAAGTTGCAGGCTTACCCTGCTAGTCGTTAGTGGTGTCCAATCCTCATAGTTTTATCCACTATACCCGGGACTCTAGTCACAGGCTTACCCTGCGTGACTGGTCAGTCGCAGGCTTACCCTGCGTGACTGAAATTATGGTCAGTCGCAGGCTTACCCTGCGTGACTGTAATCAAATTGACTTTCCCGATATGTTGACTGTAATCCAATCGGCTTACCCAATATGTTGTCTCCCCGGACCTCACCAAAAGCTGATATACCGGCACCAGGGCTCCCCACCGGAGGACTTAGAATCTTCCCCGTAGAGTCTCACTCTGTGGTGACTTCCTCTAAACCTTCTGCCTGCATTGGTCAACAAAGGACATGACGGATATAAGTTTTTCCCAACTCCGCTACACTCGTCCTTACACTAGAGCAGAACTTGCAATCGAGACGATATTCCCCTGACAAGCGAACACCCTTGCTAGTGCCTATCCTTACAATCAACCAAAACTCGATCTAGCCCTACCAAAGTATCAAGGCTATCCCACTCTAAGATTAAAGGTTAAGGTTGAATTCAAGATTTGTTTTATCAACCAACTACTCAAACCATCACTCTAGCCAACTTTAATTCTTTTAGTTAGGTGATCTATCTACCATTTCCAAATCCCTAACTTGATAATCAACTTGCTTGCCATGATCAACTAGTTCAATTCCATTAGTAGAATCTCCCTAGTTAGTCACCTTTATCAAAATAGATCTCAATCCATTTCACACTAGGACTCAACTAGCGCTCTAGTCCGACCCAAGAGTTGACCCGCCTCGGCCCACACTTGGCACGAACCCCCGGCGAATCGTCCCCATCGATTGCCGCAACCACATCGACGCTTGGAGTTTGATTTCAACCTCAGCCCGACCAATAAATAGCTTCCTGCTAAACTTGATGCTCCACGATCCTCGACAAGTGGCAGCTCCAAACACAAACCATGGAATCCATCCATGCACGGTGAGTACGTCGGCGCACGAGTCATATCTTCCAACACGTTCGATGTACATTCCACCCGTCTAGATTTATCAACAAGACTAAATCTTAGGGTCTCAACTTAACCAATGTATCCCAACAATGTGCACCACACTAGGAGTAAGTCCTAACCCATTAATCCACAAAACGGGGTTCTAAGAGTCCTAAAAACAATAATTTAAGTTTCCAAACAGCAAGCACACACTTGGTGTTCATGCCAAAACGGAGTTATTCCCGGTCTCGTTCCCTTGAGGAATCGCGATCGGTCGCTCCCCATGCTTCTACTCAAAGTAGACAGTAAGTACAAGCACACAATGGGCATGAATCTCATCCCAAAGTGGTCTACAGTAATACCGCAACGTCCAATTCAAATTTCACTTCAAAACATTAAACAATGTGGTCTATAATGGGGTCTACAAGCAACTATGGGCTACTCTTTGCAAGAAACTTTTAGATAACTTAAGTTCTAACCCAAGTACACATCTATAACATGGTTCTTGACCTTAAACAGCAACTCTAAGCCAAAAAGATACAAGTTTAAACTCATCTCAAAGATCATGGTGCAAAACAGTTGGCTCTAAGATTTACTGTGTTTCTGTCGTCACTTGTAAAAATTATATAAAATCGAATACTTGTCCAAATCAGGATTTATTGGTCATTGCAGAAAGTTCTATGTGTCTACTAAAACTTCCTAGTTTCCAGTTCCTTCATACAAGGTCGTTTACAAAGTCTTATGGTCATATCTTTAATAAGTGTACAAAATCTCAGAACAGAACATCATGTCAACACAGTCATGGGGTAAAATCAGATTAGAATAGTAAACGGTGTCAGATCATCATGAAATTTTAGAATCTAGTTCCTGACACATGATGTTACAACTCTTCCAAAAATAAAGTGATTCTACCAAGTAAATTTCCATTTATGTCCTTTTGAATATCATCCAAAAATAGGGTAGTATCAACAACAGATCTGTTCACTAAAAATATATAGCTCAGTTTGCATGATTTTATTGACATAGCTACAGTGGTCCAAATCTCATAAAATTTGAAAATTAGGTCTTCGATACACTTAACAAATACATAATAAAATTTCAGATCATTTTCATAAGCATGCAGTGAGATACAAGTCATTCTTTCCACAATAGTAACAATAAAAACTGCTTCTTTCTATTCTGACCAGCATGCAAGTTTGTAATTTATTTTAATAGCAGGAAAAATCATAAAAATCCATTAAAATTACTGAAGGTGTATGACACCTATTTGATCATCCTCTAAAAATTTCAGATCAAAATTCAAAGTGGTGTTCATGCAATGAGTTACGGACTGACAATAAAAATTCAGTCATTTAACATGGTTTTCTGGTTTGGTCTACTTAGCACAAAACAAGTTGTTAAAGTTCATTCCTAGGGCATGCATGTCACTTTTTCAGTCATCAAATACCATTCAACCATCCAAAAATAAAACAAGAGATTGGAAACACCCACCTTAGCTTGTAGCTTGTTCTTTTGCTTGTAGGTCCCTCTTCTTGTCTCCTATGGAACTCCTTGCTTCTCCTCTTTACTTTGGCTCCTTGTTCTCCTTCTCCTTGGCTTCTTCTTCTTCTTCTCACTCCAAATCAGTAATTAGTGTGTAGATAATGAAGTTTGGAGGCTTAGAAAAGAGTAAGAGTTGTAAGAGAGAATGGTAGAAGGGATGAGGTTTTAAAACAAAATGAGAAGAGTGGGAGCAAGGGGGGTGGCCGAATTTCATGGGCATAGGGAAGAGAAGAGAGCATCACATCATGCATTTGGTTGGGGTAGAGAAGAGGTGATGTGATGTGGTTTTGGGTATTATCATGTTGTCGCTTATGCCACATTTCAAGAAACCCTAACCCTAACCTCATTTTTTCCCCTCCCTCTCATGCATAGGCCGGCCAAGGGTTGGGCTTGACCAATTTGGATTTTGTTCAAGTGTTGCCTTTTTGTTTTGTTTCATTTGGGCTTCACAAGTCCAACTCGAAACATTTACATGTATACATATATATATTTACACATATATTCGTATGCACAATGAAGGATATTAGCAAGAAAAAACAATTTCTTTAACCAAAAATTATAATTTTCATAACTAGTAGCACTTATTTCGTTTACAAGAAGCATTTGTCAAAACTAGGGTTGTTACACCTCCAAGCCGAGATGGCTTCTCTGCAGGATCAACATGCGCGCGAGGTGGCGGCGGTTCGAGCATTGGCCCAAGCAGAGTATGACGAGCTGCAGATGTCCTCTGCAGACAAGCTTATCCAAGCTCAAGACGATGCGTACGACCGAGCCAAGGAGCACTTCCTGCACCTTTATCCGGAGGCGAAGGTCGGCCACCTCCACTACGGGTGGGCACCCCTCCCGTGCTTCCGCCAACCCTCGGGGGTGAAGAAGACGAGGCTCTAAAGGACCCTCACCTGGAGGAGGAGGCAGGGGGTGCCCCGGATGCCAAAGAGGTGCCGATCCCCTATAAAAAGTAGTTTAGGATTTTTACTTTCTTTTTTGATTTGTACTTGCCTAGTGCGGTCTGGCCACCACTTTTTGTAACACAATTTTAGAAGTTATAAAAAAAAAATTTTGGTCGACCCTCTGTGACTTGTAGTTTTTAGCAAGCTTTCTTAGTGAATCGTGTTTCTCCCCTGTTTTTTCTAGATGAACGAGACGGTCGGGGCCGACCTCAGTTCTGCCGATGTCCAACGACTTTGAAATAAGCTAGAGTCCAAGGAGAGTGTGCGGATTCGCTATCGTAAGTAGGCTCGCGACCGAGAAGCAGCGGTGGGTTATTTTATGAACAAGTCTAAGGAGCTCAATTTAGGGTGCCTCCACCAGGCGAACGACCTCAAAATCCATTCTTCGCATGGTCGTGGTAGAGAAGGAGCTGTAGATTCAGTGTTTGAAACTCATGTTAGGCATAAGTCGACCTCGACTCGGCCCGTTCGAAGAGGAAGCCATTCTGCCTAGGGCCCTTCCCCAACCCTTTATCTGGAGATGGC
Source organism: Hemerocallis citrina (assembly GCA_017893485.1). Lineage (NCBI taxonomy): Eukaryota > Viridiplantae > Streptophyta > Magnoliopsida > Asparagales > Asphodelaceae > Hemerocallis > Hemerocallis citrina. The sequence continues at coordinate 160,291,433 of CM030365.1, forward strand.
GAGGCCCACTGATGCGCAGAGCTCGGTTGCGGGGACGTCAACAATGGCTATGCCCAAGTTGGGGGATGAGATTGCCGGAGGGCGGAGCCATTCCACAGGGCTCGAGGTAGCTCTTGTGAGCCTGAAGGGTCTGGAGAGAGACCTTTAGGTAGAAGTAGAGGGAGAATGCTGTAACAATTTTAATTGTACTGTAGCCTTTGAGGGCGTTTATAAATAAGATTTGATTTTTCCGACCTTTGTTGACTTGGAAAAATTAGGATGTTGACTGCCTTTCGAACCGGGCTCCGAACCCCCTGCTTTGCTCGGGAGCCGAGCCGTTTCGTCCGCCGATAGCACTTAATGGGGGATGTTTCACCTTCCGATAACACTTCATGGGGGACGTTTTATCTTCCGTTGTTTGGACTCCCCAATATCATAAATGCGCCTTTCTGGAGGGCTATATAACCCTCACCCCCTCACTAGTAGTTCGTCAGAAATTATCTCACCTCACCATGAGTTCTTGTTGCCGTTAACCCTCTTGCCACCCTCTGACAATTGGGGGTAACAGCTATGAGTGCCACTTTATCCCTCGTTGTCAACGGGTGAGAGGTGGGTCAGTCCTGGAAGCGAGGCTCGGGGCCCCCAATGAAACTTTTTGGCCTAAAGTTCTAGATTGGTGGCTCTTCTACCACCCTCTGACAATTTGGGGTACGAATATGAGTGCTGTTTATCCCGAATTTTCAGCGGGTGAAAGGTGGGCCGACCCATAGTTCGGGGGCTCGGGGTGCTTGCCGAAGGCAAGCACCCTAAGTCTTAATGAAAGTTTTTGGGTAGGGGGGATAGCTGAAATCCCAGCCGAGGGTTCAAGACTTGTTTGTTTTGACGGAAACTCCTCGGGCGCTCGGAATGTTGAAGACCCCCTTAACCTGTGAAAATTGTCGGGTTGGGGCTCGGAGGCACTGCCGAGTGTGTAGCCCTGCTAGCTTGAGAAAGTTAGAGCATGGCTCGAGGTCAATGCCAAGGGTCGAGCCCCCTTAACTTAGAAGAGTTTTCGGATTGCGGCTCGGAGGCACTGCTAAGCGTGTAACCTTGTTAGCTTGAGAAAGCTAGGGCATGGCTCGAGGTTTATGTCGAGGGTCAAGCCCCCTTAACTTGGAAGAGCTGTCGGGTTGTGGCTCGAAGGCACTGCCGAGCGTGTAGCCCTGTTAGCTTAAGAAAGCTAGGGCATGGCTTGAGGTTAATGCTGAGGGTCGAACCCTCTTAACTTGTTTTAAGAAAGCTGGCATGAGGCTCGAGGCCATCGTCGAGCATCGAGGTCGCAAGGGTTGAAAAAGCCAGAGCTATGCTCGAGGTCGATGTCGAGCCCCCTTAACTTGGAAGAGTTGTCGGGTTGCGGCTCGGAAGCACTGCCGAGCGTGTAGCCCTATTAGCTTGAGAAAGCTAAGGTGTGGCTCAAGGTTAATGCCGAGGGTCGAGCCCCCTTAACTTGTTTTAAGAAAACTGGCATGAGGCTCGAGGCCATCGCAGAGCATCGAGGTCGCAAGGCTTGAAAAAGCCAAGGCCATGTTTGAGGTCGATGTCGAGCCCCCTTAACTTGGAAGAGTTGTTGGGTTGCGGCTCGGAGGCACTGCCGAGTATGTAGCCCTGTTAGCTTAAGAAAGCTAGGGCATGGCTCGATGTTAATGCCGAGGGTCGAGCCCCCTTAACTTGTTTTAAGAAAGCTTGCATGAGGCAAAATGGGGAAAAAGTTACATCATATTTACTCTTAACAAAACGAGGCACGTGGTGCCGTTACATCTTACTATTTACAAAAAGAAGTTACAAGAGCTATTCCTCTCCCTCGAGGAATTTGATAAGGTGTTCAGCGTTTCAGGGTCTCTTCACAGGCCTGCCCTTGGGGCTGGTGAGTCGGTATGTACCGGGACGCACAACTTCAGAGACCTTGTACGAGCCCTCCCAGTTAGGTGCCAATTTCCTCTTTTGACCCGAGTTGCATACCGCCAACTTTCTGAGCACGAGGTCCCCGAGTTTGATTTCGGTGGGACAGACCTTCTTGTTGTAGAACCTTTCGATTCTCTACTGATACATCCTCCTTCTGATGGTGGATTTCTCCCTGACCATGTCTATGAGGTTCAGGTTGGCGTGTAGTTGCGCCGAGTTGCTTTCTTCATCGAAGGCCATGATCCGGGCGAAGGGAACCCGATCTCGAGGGGGATCACTGCTTCCATGCCATAAGTTAGATTGAACGGTGATTCTCCCGTGGGGATCCTCTTTGTCGTCCGATGTGCCCAGAGCACGCTCGGCAGCTCGTCGGTCCATAGTCCCTTGGAGGAATTATCAAGCCGCTTCTTGAGGTCATTAAGGATTTAGCGGTTCGCGTTCTCGGCCTAGCCGTTCAACTGCGGGTTGCATACCGAAGAGAAGAATTGCTGGATGCTGAGATTTTCACAGAACTTCCAAAAAATTTTGCCCGCGAACTGGGTCTCATTGTTCGTGATGAGTATGTGTGGAATTCCGAACCGACAGATGATGTATTTCTAGAAGAATTGTCGAGTTTGCTGTTGTATGATCGTTGCCAGGGGCTCGGCTCCGATCCACTTGGTGAAGTAGTCGATGGCTACCACCAGGAACTTCCTTTGGCCCGTTGCTTTCGAAAAAGGGCCTACTAGGTTCATCTCCCACATGGCGAATGGGGTCGGACTGGCTAAAGAACGGAGGTTCACTTGTGGAACCCTTCTTACTAAGGAGAATCTTTGACAATGACCGCACTTTTTGACTAGGGCTAAGGCATCTTGTAGCATCGTGGGCCAGTAATACCTGTGGTTTAGGGCCTTTCTGGCAAGCCAATGGCTCCCTATGTGGCACCCACCAATTCCTTCGTGAAGGTCCTTGAGAGCGTACTTGGCCTCGTCAGGGGATAAGCAGCGGACGTAGGGCCTTCCGTCCGTCGTTGTGTACGAGCATTTGAAGAGTTTCTCATTGATCACGATGAACCTTTCCGAGCGGACCCTGGTTATTCTTACTTCGACTCGATCTTGAGGGAGCTGATGGGAGCAGTCCAATCGTCCGGCCGAGCTTCATTGTTTATACTGAGGGTTTCGGGGAGGTCGATACTCAGCTTTAGGAGGACCTTAATCAGCACTGTGCGGTTGAGGCCTTCAAAGGACGAGGAGGTGAGTTTTGACAGGGCATCCGCCTGAGAGTTCTGCTCTCTTGGGATCCGTAGTACTGCGGAACAGTCGAAGGATGTTAAGAGCCACTGGACCACTGCCAAGTACCGGACCATCCGATCATCATGAGCCTCGTACTCTCCGGTGATCTGATTGACCACGAGCTGAGAGTTGCTATAGGCCCTGATCTGCCTTGAGCCTGCCTGGTGCGCTAGGGTAAGTCCCACGATCATAGCCTCATACTCCGCATCGTTGTTAGAGGCCAAAAAGTTGAGGCGGAGAGAATATTGGAGAAGGAAGTTGTCGGGACCTAGCAAGATGATGCCTGCACCACTTTCCACTTCATCGACGTAAACTTCCCACATCGGAGATGGTGCATTCTGTGATGAGTTCGGCGAGGGCCTGCCCCTTAATGGCTGTTCTTGGCTGGTAGCTGATGTCGTATTGACTTAGCTCGATCGACCATTTGACCAATCGGCCGAAACTCTCTAGCTTTTGGAGCACGGCCTTGAGGGGCTGATCCGTGAGGACCTGGATTGAGTGTGCTTGAAAATAAGGGCGAAGCTTTCGGGCGGCCATGACCAGGGCATATACTACTTTCTCTATTTTCGCATATCAGGTCTCGACTGAGAGCAGGACGTTGCTCACATAGTATAACGGCTTCTGGATTCCGTATTCTTCTCAGACAAGAACGGCACTCAGCATGCTTTCCGAGGCTGAAAGGTAAAGCTAGAATGGTTCGCCCGGCTCAAGTTTGCTCAGAGTGGAGGGTTGGCACGGTACTCCTTCAACTGGTCGAATGCCTCATGCTGCTGGGCACCCCAATCGAAGCCTTTGGTTCTGCGCAAAGCCTTGAAGAAGGGGAGGGACTTCTATCCAGACTTGGAGAGGAAGCGGCCGATGGCCGCCAGTCTCCTTGTGAGCCGCTGCACTTTCTTGATGTTTCTAGGAGGGGCCATGTCTATTATGGCATGGATCTTCTCGAGGTTTGCCTCGATGCCGCACTGGCTGACGAAGAACCAGAGAAATTTGCCCGAGATGCCGAATGCACATTTGGCAGGATTGAGCCTCATGTCGTGGGTCCGAAGGATGATAAAGGCTTCTTCGAGGTCAGCGACGCGGTCTTGCCCCGGTCGGCTTTTGACGAGCATGTCGTCGACGTATACCTCCATGTTACGACCGATCTGGTCCTTGAAGACTCGGTTGACGAGCCTCTGATAGGTAGCTTCGGCATTCTTGAACCCGAAGGGCATAACCCGGTAGCAGTAGAGACCCTGGTCGGTGATGAAGGATGTCTTGGCGATATCCGAGGGGAACATCCGAATTTGGTTGTAGCTCGAGAAGGCATCCATGAAGGTTAAGAGCTCGAGACCCGACGTTGCGTTGATCAGAGCATCGATGCTGAGGAGGGGAAAAGGATCTTTGGGGCATGCCTTGTTCAGATCTGTAAAGTCTATGTAGATCCTCCAGCTCCTACTGGCCTTCTTCACCATCACGATGTTTGCCAACCACTCGGGGTAGCTGACCTCTTGAATTAACCGGGCAGACAACAGTTTGTCCACCTCTGCCTTGATAGCTGGCTCCCTCTCCAAGGCAAACTTGTGCCGCTTCTGGACGATCGGCTTTGAGCACGAGATCACGCTCAGTCTGTGCATGATCAAGTCTTCAGAGATCCCAAGCATGTCGGATGGTTTCCAAGCGAAGAAGTCGATGTTGCGCTGGATACAGTCGATTAGGTCCGACTTCAGGTTGGGGGCGAGGGAGTGGCTCACGTGGAACCGCTTTGACTTGTCTTTTGCCTCGAACGAGACTTCTTCCAATTCGTCCGCCGGTGCGGGCTCTGGTTGGCTTCTTTTAGGTTGAAGTTGGATGTCATCGAAGGGAAACACCCCGCCTCCGACCGCCGTCATATAGCACGATCGTGCGGCCTCTTGGTTCCCCCGAACGACACTGACCCCCTACTTGGTAGGAAACTTCAGCTTTAGGTGGTAGGCTGAGGGGACAGCCTGGAAGGAGTAGAGCCCGGGTCGGCCGAGGATAGCAATTTACGTCGCTTTGACGTTGACTACCATAAAGTCCATCGATTCGGTCCGTCTGAGGGGGGTCGTGCTGGCAGTTACATCTAAAGTCATGATCCCCTCTATCTGTGCTGGGATGCTAGAGAACCCATGGAGGATGTACCCGGTCGGTTTGAGCTTGTCCCGGGGGAGTTTGAGGTTATCGAATGCCTCTAGGAAGAGGATGTTTACTGAGCTCCCATTGTCCACGAGGATCCGGCGAACTTCGAAGTTCGCCATGTCGAGCCTGATGACGAGTGCATTGCATTGTGGGAGCCGGATCCCCTCCAGGTCTTCTCCAGAGAAGGAGACAGGAAGTTGCTGGATCTGGGGGGAAGGAAGGTCTCGAACGGCGTTCACCTCTTGGAGGATGGCCGACACATTTTGTGTCAGTGGTGTATACCTCTCGAAGCGAGGGACTGAAGGGACCCTCTTCATGCCGGTTCCGTCTTTTGGGACCTCCTTGGTGGGCTCGGCCTCATCGGCCTTAAGCTTCCCCTTCCCCGTGACCTCTTTAGAGCCTTCCAAGTTTAGGGCCTCCTCTGCCCGAATGTACTTCTCAACCCGGTTGAGTAGGTTGGGTAAGTCAAAGGGAGGCTTCTTGGCTAAGAAAGCTTTCAGCTAGCTATGTCGGACATTGTGTCGGAATGCCGCCGAGGCCACCCCGGCATCTAGGGAGGAGACAGACCTTGCCTCAGCGGTGAACCTCCGGACGAATTCACGGAGTGACTTTCCTTCCTTCTGTCAGAGGTCCAACAACGATGCACTCGTCTTCTCGGCCTTCCTGCTGGTCACGAAGTAGTCTAGAAAGTTAGCCTCCAGTTGGTTTAACGAGAAGATCGAACCGGGGACGATCCTAGAGAACCATTCCCGAGCCGGTCCCCGAAAGGTGGCAGGAAAGGCACGGCATAAGAGAGGTTTCGAAGCACTGTGAATCATCATGAGGGTCTTGAACCCCTCCATTTGATCAGCAGGATCACCCTCACCGTCATAGGTCTCGAACTGGAGAGGTTGGAAATTCCTGGGAATCTCTGCTTCCATGATAGGAGTAGAGAAAGGTGGCCGGGTCGGCCAATGGCTCTGAGCTGGCATCAGACCACCCTCACCGAAATGGACGAGGCGGTTATCCATTTCCTGTAGGCATCGGAGGATGGCATCTTCCTGCTCTGGTGGGTGGGTCGAGCCGCGAGGCTCGCTGACTCCGGCACTCGACCGCGAGTGAGAGTGGTGGAGTGTCTTGGTTCTGGGGGCTCCTAAGATGGCCTCCAGGACCTCGTCCCGAAAGTTTTGGAACTCGGCTCGTGTGACTGGGGCTTGCCCGGTAGGGTCGTGCTGGAGTGGCCGCCTTTGGGCTGTTCGACTGAGCGCTGGCTCCCACTCTCGGGCCGGTTGCCTGGGATGGTTGGAGGCTGAGTTGGAAGAGGCCCCTCCTCTTGTTTGGCTGGGCTACCGGTTCTCGATGACGCGATGTAAGTCGGTCGCGACCGAGCAAGAAGAGCCCGGTCCGACTCTGGGTTCGCTGTCGACCCTCGGATGGTTGGAATCCTGAGCGTCGGCATGGCTATTCTGGGGAGGAGCATCTAGACGACGTCCAGAGGTGACAGCTGTTCTGGCCTTGGGTGCCATGTAAGAGCTCGGATTCTGGGATGACGTCCCTAGCTGGGATCGAACTAAGTCAGAACCGAATGGTTCCCACAGATGGCCCCAACCTGATGCGGTTTGTTTTTGGGGTGTGGCTGCAACAGGTATGCGTTCTTGTAGTTTGCATAGTGGAAGTTGCGGTACTGGCTCTGGTCTGACCCTCGACTAGGGGACCCGCTCGAGAGTAGCAGGAGTGAGGTAGGGACCGGCTGCTCGGCTTGGATCCAGCAGCTCGGCTCGGATCTGTGGGCTCGGTGTAACGCCCCTACCCCTAGCTCAAACAATTTATACAATTTATACAATTTATAGGACAAATTAGATACTATGTAATACAACTGCCCATCACAGGATGCCTCTCAAAAGGTGGTTAACCGATTAGGTGACTCTTGTTCATAGGCAATTATATTTTTAATATTATATTATTATACTATATTACCGATATGGGACTTTTAATCCCAATACCTCTCTCCAAAGCACATCCATGTGCAAGTGGCGAGCCCCATGAAGTTGCGTCAGCATGTGGCTATTCAAACAGCACATATACTTGCTGATTTGCCACAGGTCGTGGGCCCCCCAACTAACACCACAATTCAACATATATACATATACCATCCCGCATAAGCATAACAACCACTTTTTTATTTATTTATTTTATTTTTATGAACATATAGTATATATATTATTATACTCTTTTGAAACTACGGGTATGCACAATCTAGTGCAGGATCTCCTTTCTAGCCGATGTGGCGTGGAGTACCATGATTCTGCTAGCTATACCGTACCTTGATTCAGGCATACATCTCGCCCACTCTTACCCACACTCGGTGTCGAAAGTCAGCTCTGATACCATTTTGTAACACCCCTACCCCTAGCTCAGACAATTTATACAATTTATAAGACAAATTAGATACTATGTAGTACAACTGCCCACCACGGGCTGCCTCTCAAAAGGTGGTTAACTGATTAGGTGACTTTTGATCATAGGCAATTATATTTTTAATATTATATTATTATACTATATTACCGATATGGGACTTTTAATCCCAATACCCCTCTAAAAAGCACTCCCACGTGCAAGTGGCGGGCCCCATGAAGCTGTGTCAGCATGTGGCTATTCAAATAGTATATACTTGTTGTTTTGCCACAGGTCGTGGGCCCCCCAACTAACACCACAATTCAACATATATACATATACCATCCTGCATATGTATAACAGCCACTTTATTTTTTTATTTTTTATGAACATATAGTATATATATTATTATACTCTTTTGAAACTACGGGGTGTTACACTCGGCTTAGTCCTGGGTACCTGCACATTATCTAGAAACATCGGGATAAGTCCCGACGACAGGCCCTCCGACTATCTAGTCAGTCACTGGAAAAACAACAGTAGATAGGGTTCAGGAGGAGAAAGTTTGATTACCTTTCACAGTGAGGAGGGGGTATGGTATTTATAGGCAGGAAAAACGGGTCTGAGATCCTGCTGGGCCGGGTCGGACCCGTTTACCCGTGGGCCTGACGTGGCAGAAGTCCATATGGCTCTGGGTTGATCTGATGATTAGGGAAGAACGAAATTTGAAGAGATATGACGGCCCAGGAGAGGCCACGTCATCTAACCCACGTCACTTGGTGAAATGACAAAGACATACATAAAAGTCCTCGGGCTGCAGATAATCTTTGCGAAATTCGACACACAATGTGAAAGAATGCAATGATTTGAGCATGAAATATTTCATAAAACATCCAGTTTAACTGAAGTCAAACATCAGTAACTATTTAATACATGCCAAGCTATTAGTGATGTGTCTGTAAAAGGCAGTTGCGACCAATTTCAAAAATAAATACCGATTATAACTGTATATATAACTAACAAAAACTGGTCAAAAATCTAAAGGAAGCCGACTTACAATTTACAAAATCATAAGAAAAAGGAAAGTAGGAATTTATGATTACAGTGAAAGAGACCACACAGGTATATATTTTTGACTCCTAGTTTGATGTGCACAAAACGTGCTCAATAATACTAATAAGTTTAAAATTAGTTGTTCAGATTTGCAGCATCAAATGAAATCAACGAGAGAACCAAGAGAGATTCAAGAACATTCAAATAAGGAAAGCAATAAAGAAAGATTGCAAATACAAGCAAAAGAGGAAGATATTCAAAAAGAGTTCTTGATTGATTGGTCTACAAGCAAAAGAAGAAGATATCAAGACCTGAATTTTTTCCTTCTATTTTTGTGAGATTTTAATTGTATGAGATTGATTAAAGATTGATTAGTTTATGGAAAGAAAACATAGTGGATTCGGAATATACAGCGCGATACCAGTCGACCGTACTTCATGACGGTCGACCGCATCGCAGTCGACTGCAACCTTGAGTTGCCTGAGAAGCGGTCGACCTTTCACCTCTCTACTTTACGTCAGAGAGCTGAACGGTCGACCGCAGCACCAATATGTCGGTGGACCGCACTTTGCTGTGTGTATTCTTGGAAAGTATCATTTCTATTTTTGATCGATACACTTCCCTGTCTACTTATATTGGACGAATCCACTGTGTGTTCTTTACCCTATTACTTCTGAAAAAATATTCTGAACTAATCTTTCAATAATCAATCCAAGTGTGAGTGATAATTTTTCTGTATTCTTCAGTCAGGATCATTAACGATCTTGAGTTTTGGTTTATCTTTCTTTTCCACTTCGGTGAGATTGACGGGACTTGTATTGGAAGTCTTGTGGGTGTAATAGGCCTCTCGGCCTGAATCCGAGAATCACTGTACAATGGGTATTAAGTATAGTGGAACGCTTGTGGCGGAGAATTACTACAAGTAGGTGGTGTGGATATAGACCTGGGGGTCGAACCACGTTATATCATTGTGTCATCTGTGTTTGCTACTCTTAACTCTTTTACTTACCTTGCACTTTATTTTATTAATTTTTAATTCTGCACAATCACCCTATTCACCCCCCTAGGGTGATTTACAGTGGTATCAGAGCGAGGTGCTTATCAAAAAACTTAAAAGCTTAAGCAAAAGTCCAATGGCCGAAATCCCTCCTCCCAATAACTTGTACTCATCGGAGCCATTTATCTCCAATGGGACAAGCCTTACACGATCACTATTTTTTGATGGAAAATGCTATGATATCTGGAAAGTTCGTATGTCTCATTTTTTTACAGATGCTCGAAGAAGAAGTATGGAATGTGTGTATCAATAAAACATAAATTCCAGTTAGTGACGGGAAGACATCCTTCACAAAAGCAGAGTTGGCCCTCAAGACAGCAAATTCCAAAGCCATGACAGCTCTCTATGCCGGGTTGAATAACGAAGAACTAATGCGATGCAGGCGTAACTGCAAAACAGCATACGAGAACTGGAACAACATGCTGAAGTGGCATGAAGGAACCACTTTTGAGGTTAAAGCTAAAGTTAATTTATGTTTCTATAAGTTTGATGTGTTTCGCATGTTGCCAGGAGAAAATGTGGATCAAATGCTCTCCCGCGTCGATATCATTGCCCACGAACTTGAGAGTTTAGGTAAGGGGCTAGATGATGACCGAAATGTCGGAAAGCTCATAAGCTGTCCCACGCCAGAATGGGATGTAAAGGCCGCTGCAATGAGGGAGACTCTTGAAGAGAAGGGATTCGACTATTACACATTCCAAGAAAAGTTGAAGACATACGAGATGGAAATGTCGGAGACCAAAAGATACAGACAAAACATCGGATTGAACCAATGACCGACAAGAAGACCATTGCACTAAAAGCAGAAAAATCCCGACAATCAAAAGCAGATTCAGATCGTGAGGAGTCAGACGAGGACATTGCTCTATTGATAAAAAAAAACCGTAAGCATCTCAAACATAAGAAATATGGTAGGTACCAAGGAGAAAGGCAGAAGGATAAAGATGATGTGTGCTATAAGTGCAAGAAGCCTAGACACATTCGTGCAAATTGTCCCATGTCACAAGACAGGAACAGGGACTGCTACTGCTCAAACCCAAGTCTGAAAAAGAAGGCGCTAAAGGCAACATGGTTAGATTCCGATTCAAGTGAGGGAGAGCAAGGGTATAATGACGTCGGCTTCATGGCTCTTGGGCATGGTGAGGTGCAATCACCATCTCAAGAAGAGATAATCGAAGAACCCATTTATGATGAAGTAGTAGACATATGTAATGGTTTGAAAAACTATGCTAAGAAATTAAGTCGTGAACTTAGGCAATATAAACAAATTTCAAATGACACCCATGACTCTTGTATTACAAAAAATCAAAAACTGAAAAATAAGAATGCCTTGATCTTGCAAAAATTTGAGTCATTTAGAAAAGATCATGATGTATTGCTAAAGGAAAATGAAATCTTAAAACAACAAATTTGAGAGTCTTTAGCAATGCATGATGATCACTTAAGAGAAATTCATGAGAAATCTGTTTATATCTCCAAACTCACAGATGATTTAAAAGAATGTAAAAAGAAATTTGATGAGGTAGTGGAAGAATGTAATGAAGCCCTTGAACAAAATAGGATTATTGATGCTACACTAGACACCCTTCGTTGGAACACAAAAGACGATGAGATGACTAGGAAAAGATTATGTAAAAGAGTAACTGGGCTTGAAAAGATTATTGAAAAATATGAAGGGCCCAATCACCTTATTACAAAAAATTCAAGATCTTATCATGATAATCGATGGCTTGGTTACGAAGAGCCAATACACCATCAAAAATGTAAATCATCATGTCATACACACTTGCACAAACTCCAACATAATCATAAACCAACCTAAAGCTATGCAAGTGTGCATGACTCAAGATATAGTCGTATCACATGTCATTATTGTTGTAGACTATGACACATTTCTTTTAATTATCCATTAAAAAGAAATACTAATTGTGTGTGGGTAAGAAAGGATGTAAATGCAGGTTCAAAACAAACTTGGGCACGCAAAATTATACCTACTAATCTTGGTAAAGGTACCTCAGCATATCAAGACTAAAGATAGGTGGTACTTTGATAGTGGATGCTCAAATCATATGACAGGTGACAGCAAATATTTTGCACCACTATCAAGGGAAAAAGGAAAGGACATCATCTTTGAGATAATAGCACGGGACAAACCATTGGTAAAGGTAAAATAAACTTTGGTTTCTCATGCTCTATTGAGGATGTTCTATTGGTAAGAGGTTTGAAACATAATCTAATTAGTGTCAGTCAATTATGTGATAAAGGCTATACAGTAACTTTTGATAAAAATTCATGCAATGTACTAGATAACAATAAATCTTGTTTACTTCTAGCTAACCGATGTAACAATGTCTATTTTATACATTCTAATGAATTAGCACAGGAAAATATGAGGTGCTTTGTTGCAAGAAATGAGGATGGTTGGTTATGGCATAGAAGACTTAGACACACGGTCATGGACAATCTCAACAAACTCGTAACCAAGGAGCTTGTAAGGGGATTCCTAAAATCAAATTTGAGAAAGATAAACCGTGTGAGTCGTGCCAATTTGGTAAGCAAACTAAAAGTTCTCACAAACCTAAGAAAATGGTATCAACTTCTAGACCCCTTGAACTCTTGCACATGGATCTTTTTGGACCATCACGGACACGTAGTAATGGAGGTGCACAATATGCTTTTGTAATTGTTGATGATTATAGTAGATTTACTTGGGTTGTCTTTTTGCCACAAAAAGATGACACATTGTATGTATTTCAAAAATTCTGTCGAAGAGTGAAAAATGAGAAAAGCCTCCCCATTGTCACTATTCGTAGTGATCATGGTGGATAATTTCAAAACGAACTCTTCACCTCATTTTGTGACAAAAAGGAAATAAAACATGAGTTCGCTTGTCTTTGCACTCCTCAACAAAATCGGGTTGTTGAAAGGAAAAATCGATCTCTTTACGAAATGGCCCGAACCATGCTTAGTGAAAAAGATTTACCTAAATCATTTTGGGCGGAGGCTGTCAATACAGCATGTTATACAATTAACCAAGTAATTATTAGAAAATATCTTGAGAAAACTCCTTTAGAACTATATTATGGCGAAATTCCCAACTTAAGTTACTTTCGCGTCTTCGGATGTAAAGTGTTTATTTTAAATACTCTCGACAATTTGGAAAGTTTTGATCGTAAAAGTGATGAAGGTGTCATCTTAGGATATTTTATTAGTAGCAAAGCATATCGTGTATTTAATAAAAGAAGATGCACAGTTCAAGAATCTATTGATGTTATTTTTGATGAAACTAATCCCTACACCAAAGGAATATTGCATGTTGTTGATGATGATGCGACAGGTATTTGAGTTGAAAAGAAACAGGTTCACGTTGAAGAAGACCCAAATATGAATGCTTAAAATCAAAAATCTCATCAAGATGAAGATGCATCCAAATTGCAAATAAAAGAGATGCCTGCAGAACAAATTGATGCTATGGAAGATGAACAATTTCCACAGGTGAAAAACGCCCTGCATGGAAAATCATGTCTAGCCATCCACCAACTCTTATACGAAGCCAAAAGGGGTAATTACTCGCACACAAGCTCAAAATTTTATGTGTTTTTCCGCATTCGTTTCCATACTTGAACCTAAGAACATTAAGGAGGCCTTGCAAGATAATGACTGGATCGTTGCCATGCAAGAAGAATTTAATCAATTCGAAAGGAATCAAGTACGGAGACTAGTTCCTAGACCTCATAAAGGAACTATACTTGGAGCTAAGTGGGTGTTTAGGAACAAGTTAGATGAATCCGGATCAATCACTAGAAATAAGGTTCATCTTGTTACACAAGGGTATAATCAACAAGAAGGTGTAGATTTTGATGAAACTTTTGTACATGTTGCACGGTTTGAAGTCATTCGTATTTTACTTGCATTTGTTGCTTATATGGATTTTACTCTCTTTCGAATGGATGTTAAAAGTGCATTTTTAAATGGTTTTATTTCGGAAGAAGTTTATGTTGCACAACCACCGGGATTCATTGATCCCACACACCCAAACCATGTATTTTGTCTTGATAAAGCATTGTATGGTTTGAAGCAAGCCCCTCGTGCTTGGTATGAACGACTGAGTTCATTTCTACTTCACATAGGTTTTTCTAAAGGAAAAGTAGACACTACACTATTTATAAAACATGTTTCTAAAGACATTTTAATCGTTCAAATATATGTTGATGATATTATTTTTGGATTCACTAATGAACATCTTTGCAAGGAATTCTCAAAGTAAATGCAGGATGAATTCAAAATGAGCATGATGGTAGAACTAACTTATTTTCTTGGGCTTCAAATACAACAAAGAAAAGATGACATCTTTATCAATCAATCCAAGTATGCAAAGGAATTAGTCAAAAATTTTGGACTTGAAACTACAAATGCTTACAAAAACACCTATGGCCACTACCACCAAGATTTCAAAAGATGAATCTGGTAATAATGTTGATATCGCTACTTATCGAGGTATGATTGATAGTTTACTCTATATTATTGCATCCCATCCAGATATTATGTTTAGTGTTTGACTTTGTGCACGCTTTCAATTGTGTCCCAAAGAACCACATTTGGTTGCCGTTAAGCGTATCATTCGATTTCTTAAAGGCACACCAAATACTAGACTTTGGTACTCGAAAAATAGAAACTTCTCTCTTGTAGGATTCTCATATGCAAATTATGCCGGGAGCTTAATAGATAGAAAGAGCACTAGCGGTACATGTCACTTCTTGGAAAACTGCCTTGTCTCGTGGGCATCCAAGAAGCAAAACTCTGTAACTCTCTCTACTGCCAAAGCTGAATATATCGCAGCAGGATCTTGTTGTGAGCAGGTATTATGGATGGAATATACTCTCGAAGATTACAAGGTATTCTTTGATCATATTCCAATAAAATGTGACAACACCAGCACTGTTCATATGTCCGAAAAATCTGACCAACACAGTCGCACAAAACACATTGATATTAGGTATCATTTTATTAAAGATCACTTTCAAAAGGGGGATATTTTACTTGAATATATTTCTACTGATTCACAACTTGCTGATATTTTTACAAAACCTTTAGATGAAAAACGATTTCATTTTTTTGAAAGGAGAGCTAAATGTGATTGATATCTCAACATGAAACTCCATTCTGCGGTCGACTGAACGGGTGACTGTACACCTGTGAGGGGGTACGGTCGACTGGGCGGTCGACTAGTTTACTCTCGGTTAAAATTGGTTTTATACATTTAAAAAAAAAATTGGTTTCTACTATTTGCAGTTGACCGGCTCATCCTCTAGAATTTTTTTTGTCATTACAAGATAAATGGTCGACCGAGCAGTCGACCGGTTTGCCCTCTGTGATTTGTTGTGGTTCTGTCAAAGGAGTGCGGTCGACCGGTATGCTCTCAGGAAATTTTGTGAATTTTCGCTTTTGCGGTCGACCGTACGGTCGACCGGCCTCTTCTCTGGTCTTCGTTACAATTTTTCAAAACCCTCTTTAATTTTTATAGGATTCTTGACACTCATTTTTTATGTATTATACCTGTATTGGGGAGGAACTCGAATCTATGATATTATGAAGAGCTCTCACTGTACAGCAAAGAGTCTCGCTATCAACGATATCATGTAAGAAGATTCTCTTCCACTCTTTTACATTCACATTTTGTCATTTTCAAACTCTATCCCTCCTAATGAATTTTTTTAACGTGCTTTAAATAGAATATCTTATTCACTTTTCTTCTATTTAATCCCTCTTGGTGTGTTCCAAAAAGGAGGAGAGTTTCTTTTGGAATGTTTTCAAATAAAGGCTAAAGTATTCATGAAATATTTTCAAATGCTTTACAATGATTCTATGAATGTTTTCAACTACAAATATGGTTTTAAAAGTTTTACATTAATCATATATGTTGTAGTTCCTATAACAGGTGGCATTGAATTAAGGGGGAGTATTTATATCTCTCTTAAAAGCTCTTACTTATGAAAATCTGTGTAACAGGATATACTAAACTCAGGGGGAGTATTTATGTGGCCTATTTTAATTTTCAAATATTCTAGCATGTTTTGTTCACACTAAAAGGGGGAGATTGTTGACTCTTAGTTTGGAGTGCACAAAACGTGTTCATTAATACTAATAAGTTTAAAGTTAGTTGTTCAGATTTTCAGGATCAAATAAAATCAACAAGAGATCCAAGAGAGATTCAAGAATATTCAAACAAGGAAAGCAATAAAGAAATATTGCAAATACAAGCAAAAGAGGAAGATATTCAAAAAGAGTTCTTGATTAATTGGTCTACAAGCAAAAGAGGAAGATATCAAGACCTGAATTTTTTCCTTCTATTTTCGTGAGATTTTAATTGTATAAGATTGATTAGTTCATAGAAAGAAAACAGGGTGGATTCGGAATATGCAGCGCGATACCAGTCGACCGTACTTCATGGCGGTCGACCACATCGCAGTCGACCGCAACCTTGAGTTGCTTGAGAAGCGGTCGACCTTTCACCTCTCTACTTTATGTCAGAGAGCTGAACGGGCAACCGCACCAATATGTTGGTCAACCGCACTTTGCGCTGTGTGTATTCTTAGAAAGTACCATTTCTATTTTTGATCAATACACTTTTCCGTCTACTTATATTGGATGAATCCACTGGGTGTTCTTTACCTTATTACTTCTGAAAAAATATTCTGAACTAATCTTTCAATAATCAATCCGAGTGTGATTGATAATTTTTCTGTATTCTTCAGTCAGAATCATTAACGATCTTGAGTTTTGGTTTATCTTTCTTTTCCACTTCGGTGAGATTGACGGGACTTGTATTGGAAGTCCTGTGGGTGTAATAGGTCTCTCAGCCTGAATTCGAGAATCACTGTACAAAGGGTTTTAAGTATAGTGGAACGCTTGTGACAGAGAATTGCTACAAGTAGGTGGTGTGGACGTAGACCTAGGGTCGAACCACGTTATATCGTTGCGTCATCTGTGTTTGCTACTCTTAACTTTTTTTACTTACCTTGTACTTTATTTTATTAATTTTTAATTCTGCACAACCACCCTATTCACCCCCACGGTGATTTACATATATATCAAAAAGTTTCAGTTCAAGAAGAACAATCAATGGAAAGAAAAACCATGAGCAAAATCAAACCTGCACGCTAATAGAAATACAAATACTAGGAAATTTCAAAAGGATTTGGGAGGAAGAAAAAAGAGGAAAGAAAGTGACACTCACGAAAAATCAGAAACATTTCCAGGTAAAGAGACACAAGGGGAAGCTAGGGACTGCAGGCTCCACACAAGGGAAGCCATTCAGCTTCCGGATTATGTCAAACAAGCTAGCTTACTCACTCACATCGGAAACCCAACCACCCTTTGAATTCTCCTACAATCTTAGCGCAACACTCCAACATACTCCGTCTTCGTCAATGAAAATTCGACACTTTTCATCCACAAAGTTGCAAGTTTGAAAGTTTTGAATCTTCCATCTCACCACAATATTTTAAACCACACAATAATCCTTCCAGATGACTGAACGTTGGCCAATTCCAGTCAATCATAAACTTATATTTTGCCAAATATCAAAGCAGATATTTTGGTTAACAACTTCAATATGCCATCTCAAATCAATGAGTTCTGCTGCAAGAGAAGAGTATAAGGTAACGATTCAACCATACACCTACAATTTTCAAAAATTTTCCTTAAGTCTGAGTTCACTATTCCATCTATATAATCCCTCTTTCGAGAAACCCTACTTTTCCAAACAATGGCATAATCCTGTTTCGCACAACTTCCAGGAAGTCCACTGAATTCTGCAATATATATGCTCATATAGTTTGATTGACGGAAGAAGAAGGACAACGAGAGTTCTTGACAAAAGAAACTTAATTTGAAGTGTCTAAAAAAGAAACAAAGCCTCTCTTACCAACAATACGATGGTTAAACTTGAACAAACAAAAGAAGGAGACAACCGGAGCGTCCATGTAGATATCCTTAGGCGTGAAACTAATAGCAGTGACCTTGCCAGCAACTTGGGCTCCATGTTCCGGCCCCAGAGAGAACTGAACGACCAATCTCCAACCGGAATACTCAGCAAATTCCCATCAGTGCCTATTGCCCCTGAAAAGAAACTTACTCTTTTTGCTCTCCGTTTGGCCATCCTAGAAAAGGGAGCAAGCCGCCTCGGAGCCCTTGGCTTTGTTTGGGCCACCGTGGTTCTTCTTGGAGGTTTTGCAGTCACTCTCGAGCCAAAAGACTTCTGGTTTGTAACTGTGATCCTCGTCACTGAGGGCACTAGGACGTTCAGCCGAAGCCACGAACTTGAATGGCAGCGTCAATCCACAACCTGGTCCCTCAGCAGTGCCAGCACGTACAGCTTCAAAGCACTTGCGTCCACTTCACACTTCATGATCCGCGCAATCAAGGGTTTGTTCAAATCGGATACTCAACAAAGTCACCAACAAAATGCTGTTGATTCTAGATACCCTGTTAACAAAGCACTGAAATACAGAACCCAGAGAACATGGCATTCACCTGATGTTCCCCTCCTCCCTCTGGAGGGAAGCATATTTCTTTCGAAGAATGTGAGTAGTGTATTTTACTGGCTCCAAATTTTATCAGCCGTAGCTTGTGGAGTTCTGTCTTTGATGCGACTCATTCAGCAAGATTATGGTCATGCTAGAGGCAGCGAAACTAAAAACAGAATGCCAGCGCTCGACTGGTTCTATGCACTAGCTCTGGGTGAATCACTCATGTTCTTGACAGAAAGAGCGTACTGGACTTGGATGATAGAATACTGCAAACTATTAGATCAAGTGCGTCGAGAGTGTGATCTCGGGCCATTTGGGATTATCCCTATAAAGCGATTCTTCTATGATTCATACTCAAAATGCATTGATGGGAGCATCTTTGATGGTCTCGAGATGGATCTTATCTCCTATGGGAAGGAGCAATTGAACTCTGATTCGCGAGAAGAGCAGCTGATTGGAGCTCAAATCCTTGATAACTTCACCACAAACAACAAGTTTGCCCCTTACACGCTCCGAAAGATTGGGACTTCCTCTGCAATGATTGAGAGGCTAATTGAGATGCTGAACTGGAAGAACTCGGATGAAGAAGAGATACGAAGATTTGCAGCAGAGATTGTCTCCAAACTTGCAGGGAAAAAACATAGTGCAATCCGTGTTGCTGGGATTCCAGGGGCAATGGAGTCCATATCATCTTTACTGTGTGTTGGGCAGAAGAAACTACTACTTTATCTTCATGACCAAAGTAACTACAATTTTTCAGCATTCAACCTCCTGGGATTACGTATACTTAAGAGGCTAGCCCGTGAGCATGAGAACTGCTGGAAAATTGGTAACACTAGAGGCCTCATTCCTAAGATTGTAGAATTCACGAATGCACATGCAGTCCCGGATTCCGAGATCAAGATAGTGAAACGGTCTTTGCAGTTAGTGAAGATTCTGGTGTGCACGACAGGGCAAACTGGGAAGATGCTGAGGAAAGAGATTTCAGAGATTGTGTTCACAGTGAGTAATATCAGAAACATCTTGCAGTATGGCCGGAGCCAGGTGATGCTTCAATATCCGGTTATTCATGTGTTGGCAATCCAAGTGCTGGCCAGTTTGGCAATGGATGAGGAGGCGAGGGAAATGATAGGGAACAATGGGGGCCTGATTAAAATTTTGTTGTCCATCTTTTTCGAGTTGAGGGTGAGAGAGGAAGAGGATTCAGTAAGTGTTGAAGCTGGAGAAGCTCTAGCCATTCTTACATTGGACAGTAAGAATAACTGTGACCGGATTTTAAAGGAGAGGGAGGTAGTGGGTAGGTTGATTAGATCACTAAATGATGACGCAATCCAAGTAAATTCATCGAGGATTCTCAGGAATTTGTGCGCAAACTCTTCACCCAAATGCTTCGTCACACTGAAGGAAGTCACCGCTGCTATACCTACTGTAAGTGATGCTTCTCTTCTCACTCTCTTTCAACTTGATTTCTGTCTGTTCTTACTTCCTGAAAGGCAGGCATGCTTCAACTTAATTAGGAAACAATTAAGGTCCAAATTTAATTAATAAACAAATAAAATAAAATGTAGCATTGGTCGAAACATTCTCAATCTTGTATGTACGTAGCATAAACATGTCTTTCATGCAACCGTACCTATGCCAAACATAATGATTCCATGGATACTTTTCATAAAATGATTTGAGTCTTGTATGTAGCTTAAACATGTCTTAATCATTTTTTCATAAATATAGCAAGTATATCATGGCCCCTTTTCGAATACTTAATGAACACACAACAACAGTTTTAACACATTTTTTCCACAAAATATTGATTTTATACTAGAAGATCTTTTTGGTTTTGTTCGAGAGAAATATTTTAGACTAGAAGATATTTCATGAACTATTATACAAACTAAAATTATTACTGCTTTCCTATGGACTATAAATCTATTATATTGATTATGCATATCCAACTATATAATTTTGATTAAATATATATATGCATAACTGAAACAAACTTTAGCAGTACTCGTTCTCATAGGTATATCATAAATGCTACCAATTTTATCCCTATCTAACCAGATAATTGAATGTCTCTCTGAGGTTACTTTAATAAAAAAAATCAGTTTCTCTTGATCCCAAAAGGAGAGATGGATAAATGGAGGAACATATAAGTTAATCCCCATTACTTCTGTTTCTTTAACAGGTAATGAACGCAACTATGACCAAAAAAGATAAGCCACTGGAGGTATCAATTGGACTTGCAGCACAGATACTGAGATTTACAGATCGTGAGGGATATAAAGAGAAACTCGAATTGGCAGGCATTAAAGATACTGATTTGGCAAAGCAGTTAGTAGACATACTGAAAAGATACGAATACCCTGAAATTAAGGTTCCAAGAATTAGAAGGTTCGTGATTGAGTTGATGATATGGATGATGAAATCCGAAGGGAAGTACATACAGTTATTCAAAAGTTTAGGAGCAGATGAGGCGCTCAAATCCGTTGAACACACGACGTCGGAGCTTGAAAGCTTCAACATTTTTTCTGGTAGTGTTGGATTGAGTCGGAACAATACAACTCTTACTTCACTTGTAGAAGCAGCAATAGAAATTATGGACTAAGGTCCAAGGCTCAAGTTCAACTGTACAACAAAAGTCGGTTTACTACTCTCATTACTACAAAAGTTTCACGTCATTCATATATTTTGTAATAAAGGATTTAAGAAAGAGTCGTTCAATTTCTTACTTGTTTGAAGCTCTTTACCACCTGTATCAAAACAGAAATTTGTTAGTACATATTGTTGGATATATATTAAATGTACGACTGAGATTGTACTTGTATTCTATAAATACTGGCCTTAGAGCCCAATAATATTCATTTATCTCTTCTCCTAATCTCTCTCTGCTAAACTAACATGGTGTTACCGTTAATTCTGGTGTGGGGGTAAACAGATAGAATTTGTGGGTTCGTGGAAAAACCTGAATAGCAGATCCGAACCTGTTCGTCTGAGTTGGGCTGCCGACTCCCGCCGTGCACCTGCAAGGAAAGTGCGAAACACCGGGGTTGATCCCGGCGACGCACCCTCCGACGCTCTTGTCAGTAACCAGAAGAGATTAAGAAAGAGCTTAAGCAGGTAAAAGAGTGATTAACCTGGTTACAGTGGTGGGTAGGAGGTATTTATAGTCGCCAAGAGAAAGATTAGGGGCTTGATTTCCTGTATAACTGTCAGGAGTAAAATCCTCACAGTCTGTTAAGGAAAGTCGATCCCTGATCCCCGGTGAGAGCAAATCAGGCCTGTTGATTTGGTCAAATCAGTAACCCTGATTTTCCTCTTGCTGATCTGGGTTTGTTTTGGATCGGGACCCGTACCCAGTTGGAGTGGATCCGTTCGCGGGTTATTGGATCTGTGAGAAGGAGACCCAGTACCCGCTTCGGACCCGCTAGTAAGTGAAATTACCGTTTTACCCCTGAGCTTTAAGATCCGCGTCCGATGTGAACGGTCCCGATTTAATCCTATTTTTAGCCATATCACGAGCCCCCCACTCCTAAAGACTGAGTGTAATCAGCCTTTGAGGAGTAGTTTAACTGTTCTAATGGCGTACGGGATTTTATCGGTGTTCTTAAGGGAGTTTTGGATCTTGCTTGGGGTGTAACAGTGTTATTCTGGGCTTGTAAAATGCCCAAAAATATTCTCAGAATTTTTTGGATTTTTGGTGTTTTTTCCAGATTTTTCTGAATTTTTTCTCATTTTTTTGAATTTTTTATTCATTTTCCGAATTAAATAATTAATTATCGAAAATATTAAATAATTATTCTAATTAAATAATTATATTTTTCAGAATTTAAAATAATTTTTCTGAATTTATAATTATTTTTAGAATTTTTATTTAATTTTTTCCGATTTTTTAAATATTTTTTCGGATTTTTTAAATAAAAAACAATTAAATAAATAAATAAATTAAATTAAATAATACCTGACACGTGGCACGATCTGTGCCGTCGGATCCCGGGACACGTGGCGCGATCTGTGCCGTCGGATCCCTGCGCGAATCTCGAGGAGGCGCGCTTTTCGAAAAAACGTTATCTTGTCGTTTAGCGCGCGTGGCGCGATCTGGATCGTCCATCACCAGAAGCGCGAATTTCTGGAAGATCCAACGGTCGTAGTCGTTCGGCTGGATTTTTTCTCCGTTTGCAGGATCGGAAAGGGACTTGTTCGGCAGCCGACCGATCCACTTCGCGCAGCTCGGATCTGATCCATCTCGATCTGCCACGTGGCGGCCACGTGGTGCTTTTTTTTTTTTTTTTTTTTTTTTTTTTTTGCCCGCTGTTCTTTCTCTTCTTCTTCCTTCTGTCTACTCAGCCTTCGACCCAACGAAGCTTCCGACCCCGACTCCATCTCCGTCCCTGAGAGTGTCGCCGGAGCTCGGCGAGCGCGGCGAGAGGCGACGAGTGGAGCAGGGCTCGTCCAGGCCACGGTGGAGCTCGTCGAAAGTGGGAGCTCGACGGAGCATGAAGATGAGCTTGGTGGGAAGAAGCTCGACGACGGGGATGCACGACGAAGGTGGAGCTCGGCCATGGTGGAGTTCGTCTTCGGCAGTGGAGTTCGGCGGTAGGCTCGTCGACGAAGGAGACTGAGCTCAGTCGTGGGAGAAGAGCTCGGGGTCAAGCCATTGCGGCAACGATGGGTTCGACGAAGAGTTTGGGTTCTCTTCGGCATTGGGGAGCTCGGCGGTGCAGCTCGGAGTGAGGGAGAGAGAGCTCGGCAACAGAGAAGGTGCTCGGAGCTCAGTGCTCCGGAGTGTGGGAGAGAGAGCTCGGCAACGGAGAAGGTGCTCGGAGCTCAGTGCTCCGGAGTGTGGGAGAGAGAGCTCGTCATTGGGCTCGTAGCTTGGAACCGAGGAGAGCTTCGACGAAGGAGCTCGACCGTGGAGGTGGTGAGTTCGTCCGTGGTCGGCGGAGCTCGCTCGAGGCAGGCGTTCGGAGCTCATCATCAGGCTCATAGCTTGGAACCGAGGAGAGTTTCGACGAAGGAGCTCGGCCATGGAGGTGGTGAGCTCGTTCGTGGTCGGCGGAGCTCGCTCGAGGCAGCCGACGGAGCGCATGACGGTGGCGTTCGGAGCTCGTTATTGGGTTCGGTGCTCAGAGCCAAGGATACCTTCGACGAGGGGAAGGTGGAGATGACGAGCTTGAAGTGAGACCAGAGCATTACGGAGGAGTTCGGTTGTTTCACGAAGGAGCTGTTTTTTTTTTTTTTGTTCTGATGGGTTTTTGGCGCCAGAATGCTGAAGAAGGAGATGGGAAGGGGTTCGGATCGGATCCCCTTAACGGGTCCGAGCCCAGCCCCTTGTGCCCCCTTTTTTTTTGGCTTCTTGTTCGGCGAATCCGAGCACGGATTTTGAGGCAAATTTTTTGGCCATTTTGCAGCTCGGTATGGCAGCAGTTCGGATTGGAGATCCGAACTATGTGGCTTGATCTGGGCCGTTGAATGGTGGCACGAATCTCGAGACGGTCTCAATTCCCAAGAAAACGCTATCTTGTCGTTTAGCGATGCTGGCAAGATCTGGGCCGTTGGATGATGGCACGAATCTCGAGACGGCTCAGTTCCCAAGAAAACGCTATCTTATCGTTTAGCGACGCTGGCAAGATCTGGGCCGTCTGATCGAGATCTTGCACGAATGTTGAGGAGAAAGTGAGTTTTCTCCGTTTGCAGGATCGGAAAGGCACTTGCTCGGCCGCCGACCGGGCTCTTTGATGTTGGGGCTCGGATGGGAAGAGCTCGGATGGGAGTGGCTCGGCTCGGCTCGTGTGAGTGGCTCGACTCGTGCGAGTGGCTCGGATGGGAGGAGCTCGGATGGGAATAGCTCGGATGGGAGTGGCTCGGCTCGGCTCGTGCGAGTGGCTCGACTCGTGCGAGTGGCTCGGCTCGGATTTCCGAGCTATTCGGTGCAGCTGCATTGAGATCCACTTTCCCGGTGCTACGGAGGTCCGATCGGGGTGTGCGACCCCTCGTTTCGAAGCTAGTTCGAAGATCTACAACTTCTCTTTAAGAATGGGATGAAGATTCACCCTCCTTCATGGTCAAAATAGCCCCGCAAGATGGTTGTCTTCATGAAGTTGATAAGTACTTTGGTCTTGGGGATTTTGGAAGAGGAGCTCCGCTCCTAGGGGCGGAGGAGATGTGCTAGGAAGACCCTTGTGAGGTGTGCTAGGAAGACCCTTGCGCTTGGAAGACCCTTGGGCTAGGAAGAGGCGCGAGAGGGTCGGATCGCTAGTCGCTCGGCTAGGAATACTGAGCGACGTGGAGCGATCTGAGCCTCTGGATCTCAGTGCGGATCTCGAGGCGGGCACAGTTTCCAAGAAAACACTATCTTATCGTTTAGCGACGCTGACAAGATCTGGGCCGTTGGATGATAGCACGAATCTCGAGACGGCTCAGTTCCCAAGAAAACGTTATCTTGTCGTTTAGCGTCGCTGGCAAGATCTGGGCCGTCTGATCGAGATCTTACACGAATGTTGAGGAGAAAGTGTGTTTTCTCCGTTTGCAGAATCGGAAAGGCACTTGCTCGGCAGTCGACCGGGCTCTTTGATGTTGGGGCTTGGATGGGAAGAGCTCGGTCGGGAAGGGCTCGGATTCTTGCTCGGACGGGAAGAGCTCGGATGGGAAGAGCTCGGATGGGAAGGGCTCGGCTCTGGAAGAGAGCCATTTGGGAGACGAGTTTGAGGAGCAACTCTAGGAGAGAGTTGTGAGCTCCGAACTCGTTGAGAAGGGGTCCGCCTTGGAGGTGGGCGGAGTGAAGAGCTCGGCTTTGGAAGAGAGCCATCTTGAAGACGAGTTTGAGGAAGAACTCTATGAGAGAGTTGTGAGCTCCGAACTCGTTGAGAAGAGGTCCGCCTTGGAGGTGGGCGGAGCGAAGGGCTCGGCTCTGGAAGAGAGCCGTTCGTGGGACGAGTGTGAGGAAGAACTCTAGGAGAGAGTTGTGAGCTCCGAACTCGTTGTGAAGAGGTCCGCTTCGGCGGCGAGTGGAGGGAAGAGCTCGGCTCTGTAAGAGAGCTATTTGTGAGACGAGTGTAAGGAGGGACTCTATGAGAGAGTTGTGCTCCAAACTCGTGGTGAAGAGGTCCGCTTCGGAGGCGAGCGGAGTGAAGAGCTCGGCTCTGGAAGAGAGCTATTTGTGAGACAAGTGTGAGGAGGGACTCTAGGAGAGAGTTGTGCTCCAAACTCGTTTATAAGGGGTCCGCTTCGGCGATGAGCGGAGGGAAGAGCTCGGCTCTGGAAGAGAGCCATTTGTGAGACGAGTGTGAGGAGCAACTCTTGGAGAGAGTTGTGAGCTCCGAACTCGTTGAGAAGAGGTCCGCCTTGGAGGTGGCCGGAGCGAAGGGCTCGGCTCTGGAAGAGAGCCGTTCGTGGGACGAGTGTGAGGAAGAACTCTAGGAGAGAGCTGTAGCTCCGAACTCGTTGAGGAGAGGTCCGCTTCGGCGGCGAGCGGAGGGAAGAGCTCGGCTCTGGAAGAGAGCCATTTGTGAGACGAGTGTGAGGAGAAACTCTAGGGGAGAGCTGTAGCTCCGAACTCGCTGTTGATGTGAGAGAATCAACAGTTGTGGGAGCAATTCCGAATGGCGAACCACTTCTAACCCGCTGAAAAGCAGGTTATTTGACGCAGAATCGAGCCAAGTATTGGACTCCGAACCATCGGTAGAGGTAGTCAACGGTTGTGGGAGCAATTCCGAATGGCGAACCACTTCTAACCCGCTGAAGAGCAGGTTATTTGAAGCAGAATCGAGCCAAGTGTTGGACTCCGAACCATCGGTAGAGGTAGTCAACGGTTGTGGGAGCAATTCCGAATGGCGAACCACTTCTAACCCGCTGAAGAGCAGGTTATTTGAAGCAGCCATGTAGAAGAGCTTAGTAAGTTGCAGGAGCAGCCATGTAGAAGAGGCTGGACTCCGAACTCACCCTTCAGCGAGAGGTAGAGATGAAGCAAGAGCAACAATTTCCAATGAAAAAATGTAAAGTTTTATTGAAATAAACTAAGTGGCTGCTTCAATATGGCGAGCCCTTATTACATGCTATTGGCCGAATTACAAGCATCGGCCTTATTAAAAATCAAGATCCTGCTTCTATGATAAGGTGAAGACCTCTTGGGAAGAGCCGGGAGGTTCTGAGTCTTAGAGCTCGGCGGGGCCTTCGGTTCGTTCATTGGCTCCTCAGGGAGGAAGCTTGGCCCCCTCTTTCTGGACGAACTTGGTCAGGTGCCCCCGCTGTATGAGTTCTTCGATCTCTTCCTTCAGAGCCCGACAATCTTCCGTGTCGTGGCCGTGGTCCCTGTGAAAGCGGCACCACTTATCCTTGTCCCTCTTCTTGCCAGGTGTATTCATTCTAGGGGGAGCACGGAGTAGCCCTTCCTTGTCCACTTCCATGAGAACTTCTGATATATTGGCAACGAGGGGGATGAACTTCTCAAACCAAGGAGTTGGGCGGCGCTAGCTATTGCCCTCCTTCTGAATCTTCTTAGCCTCTTCTTCTTCGGTCAGCTTTCTCTTCGTTCCGGAGGTGGATCCTCCGGAGCTAGGAAGGTAGGCGGCTTCTTCGGCACGAATGTACTTGTCACACCTGAGAAGGAGGTCGGCAAAGTTCTGTGGAGGCTTCTTAGCAAGAGAGGAGCGGAGGCTGGAATTGAAGACGTTGGATTGGAAGGCGGCTGTTGCTACGGATTGGTCGAGGGAGGCTATGGACCTGACCTCCGCAGTGAACCTCTTCACATAGTCTCTCAACTTCTCTCCCTTCTCCTGGCGGAGCCGGAGTAATGAGAGGTCTTCTCCGTGTGTCTACTACTCATGAAGTGGGTGATGAAGAGGGTCTCGAATTGCTCGAAGGAGAAGATGGAAGAGGGAGCAAGGCGGGAGTACCATGCCCTAGCCGACCCCTTCAGGGTGGCAGGGAAGGTCTTGCAAAGTAAGGCATCCGAAGCCTGGTGGATGAGCATGAGGGTCTTGAAGCTTTCGATGTGGTCCACGGGGTCCGACTCCCCCGAGTAAGTTTCGAACTTCGGGGGTTCGAATCCCCTCGGGATGGGAGCCTCCATGATGGTTTGGGAGAAAGGGGGTCTGCTCGGACGGATGGTTCTGCTGTTCGACCCCTCCCCCTCGTCCATCCGACCGATTCGCCTCTCTACCTCATGGAGACGGCGGTATAGGGCATCGTCCCTCCCGCGGTAGTCGAACGAGCCTCTGGACTCGTCTTCGTGGGAGGGAGAGCCGGGGCTACGACGATGGTCGTCCCGGGAGCGGCGAGGGCTAAGATCATGCTGCCGGTGGTTAGGAGCCGGCGGAGGAGAGGCAGACTACGGCAAGGACTGGGAACCCGTTGGGGCGAAGGAACCCTTTGGGCCTCATTGTTGTTGGGTCGGAGGTTAAGAGCCTGCAACACCGTTGCTTGAAACTGCAGGAACTCGGCGCGAGTGATGGGCGCCTCATTGTTCCTCGGCTGATGCCGACCGGTAGGAGAGTGGCGCCTCCTCCTGTAATGCCCGGGTGACTCTCTTCTTCCCCTTCGGACAGGAGACCTTCTATAATCTCGGTGGTGAGGTGACCGCTCACCCGGACGTTGTTGGCGGGAGGCTCCCTCTCGGGCCCGCTTCTCGTCCAGACGGTGGCGTAGGTCCTCTTCCTTCTTCTGATTTTGGGGATTGTGAGAGGCCATGGAATTCGTAGAGGTGTTGTGTATGGAGACGCGGTCCTGATTGAGCGGTTGCTTCATACGAGAGCCCCCCGCACCGGCATTCTGAGGACCGGTCGGAACCCTGGGGGGTTGCTGATTCTGAAGAGGAGGCTGATCTTGAAGAGGGTCCTCCACTTGAAGCGGGGGTTGTCCCTGCTGCGGAGCGGGTTGGATGGGGACTACCTCTTGCTGATCAGCGGGGTTGGGTCCACGGTTGGACCCCCTAGATCTGACCTTTCTGGGAGGCATGGCCGGAGAAGAGCCAGTCGACGAGGAAGAGGCGGAGGCTATTCGTATGGTTTTCCCACAGACGGCGCCAATCTGTTACCGCTAATTCTGGTGTGGGGGTAAACAGATAGAATTTGTGGGTTCGTGGAAAAACCTGAATAGCAGATCCGAACCTGTTCGTCTGAGTTGGGCTGCCGACTCCCGCCGTGCACCTGCAAGGAAAGTGCGAAACACCGGGGTTGATCCCGGCGACGCACCCTCCGACGCTCTTGTCAGTAACCAGAAGAGATTAAGAAAGAGCTTAAGCAGGTAAAAGAGTGATTAACCTGGTTACAGTGGTGGGTAGGAGGTATTTATAGTCGCCAAGAGAGAGATTAGGGGCTTGATTTCCTGTATAACTGTCAGGAGTAAAATCCTCACAGTCTGTTAAGGAAAGTCGATCCCTGATCCCCGGTGAGAGCAAATCAGGCCTGTTGATTTGGTCAAATCAGTAACCCTGATTTTCCTCTTGCTGATCTGGGTTTGTCTTGGGTCGGGACCCGTACCCAGTTGGAGTGGATCCATTTGCGGGTTATTGGATCTGTGAGAAGGAGACCCAGTACCCGCTTCGGACCCGCTAGTAAGTGAAATTACCGTTTTACCCCTGAGCTTTGAGATCCGCGTCCGATGTGAACGGTCCCGATTTAATCCTATTTTTAGCCATATCACATGGTATCAGAGCAAACCCTAATCCCTAGTCTCAAATCAAATCCCAAACCATAATCCTCAATCACCCTCTACTGTAAATCCCAAACCCTAATCCATAATCTCCCTAATCCATAATTAAATCCCCAACTAATCTATTTCTCCTCTCACTGTTGGTCGGGCACTTGCCGCCGCCGCCTTCGTCGCTCTCGCTCCCGCCTCCTCCGCCAGTCCCTGCTCCCTTCCTCCTTCTCTCCGCCCAATGCCAACGCCTTCCTCCCATCCCTCTCCTGAACGCCGACCCCGATTCCGTCCTCACTCCCTCCAATTCATGTCGTCGCCTCAACACCCCGACCCCGACCCCGATCCCGATCCCGTCCTCCTCCTCTGCCCTCCCCTTCCAAACGCTAACCCCATCCAAACCCGAATCTTGCTCCCAAATCCGAATCCGATCCCGCTCCCAAATCCAAATCCAAATCCAAATCCCAAATTCAAAATCCACTTAAATCCCAAATCCAAATCTAAATCCCACATCCCAATCCAAAATCCAGTTAATCCCCAATCCAAATCCAAATCTAAATCTCCTTCACAAACCCAAAACCTGGCTTCCAGACCCGAATCCGAGCACCAAAAATAATAATAATAATAATAATAATAATAATTGCAACTAGGTTATACTGCTTCTACATCACCATGAAGCCTCAGTTTAGTCAGTACCTTCCTGTCTCCACCGAGTTCCCACCTGCCTCCCGCTAGCTTCGCACCAGTCCCATGCTTCCTCCACCTAACCGTTGCAGCACCTTTCATTGATCGCCGCAATCACCTTTGCACTATTTGCAACCAGATTAGCCACTTAGAGCGTGTATGTCATCTTCAATTTTGTAACTATAGTCATAAGGCTGGTCATTCTGATAGTTATTGCTTTGTCCAGCATCCAGTATCGAAGGAAACAACAGGGTTTACCTCCTCAACGTACTTCTTCTCGTACACCTCATGCCATGGTCGTTACTCAAGTTTTGTTATCTCCTGCTGTTTGGGCCAACCTTCAACATCGCCTCGTTCAGCTGGAACTAGACCTCGGGTCAGTTACCAATATTGGCTCATCATCCCATACTTTCTTAATTATTTTGGTATGAATTCTTCATGAATTTTAGATTCTAGTGCAACACATCAGCTTACTAGTGATTATACACTGCTCACCACCAGCAATGCATTTTCCTCTCACTCTCCATCACTACACAAAATCACCGTCTCATTATTTCTCACTACACAATCAGGAGATATTAGCTCTCTCACGTCACATTACAGTTTGTTATTTATGCTCCCCATTTATCCATGAATCTTATTTCTATTAGTACTCTGTGCGATAGTGGTATTGTTGTTACCTTCAATTCTTTAGGCTGTTCAATAGAGTATCTGAAGACTGGACAAGAGATTGGGCCTGTTATTCAATGCAATCATCTATATCATCTAGATTTTCTTCATGCACATGGATCTCATTCTAGTTGAACCAGTGTCATTTCATCTGATGCCGATTTGTCGCAAAGACGTTTACGTAATGTTAGTGAGTTCCACCTAAAAAGTTTAGCCCATAGTGGTGCCATTGACCGTCATTCTTTTACACATTTGTCAGTCTGTGAGGGCTGAAAATTGGCTAAACACATAGTCCTTCCTTTTAATAATAACAGCATTTCTCAATCCACTCATGCTTTTCAGCTTATTCATTCTGACATATAAAGATCATCTCCTGTACCTTCTAGCAAAGGCAATCTCTTTCATTGATGACTTGACACGTTACACATGGTTGTTCCTTTTGCGCATCAAGGTTTTTTGTTCTGACGATGCTCGCAAGTACACTTTCACTACTATGCGATGGATTTTTCAGTCTCATGGGACCCATTTCAGCAGTTATGCACTCGCACACATGAACAAAATGGTATAGCTGAATGCAACCATCATCACATTCTTGGAAAACTAGCGCCCTTCTACTCCCTTCCTATGTCCCTCGTACCTTCTATGCTGAAGTGTCATAACTTCTGTCGGCCTCATTAACATCACTCCCCCATCTACCCTATCTAGTAAGATGCCGTGTGAGGCTCTTTACCACTCTCCACCGGACTACAATGTGCTTTGTACTTTTGTGTACACCTGTTACATCCATCTCCCTCCCACTGAGAGCACGAAGCTGACCACCGGGGCTGCTAAGTGTATTCACCTAGGTATTAGTTCTGAGCACAAGTGAGATCATTGCAATGATCCCTTGGCATGCCGCATCCATATCTCTCATCATGTCTCCTTTGTAGAAGACTCCTACTACTATTCATCATCCCCTAAGGATGTTTGCTTTCTTGATTCTTAGGCTTCTTCACGTACCTCCATGGATACATTTTCACGAGTTCCCTTAAATCTCACCCCTCTAGCTCCACTCCCACTTCACACAGATACTATGATTCATGTCATTCCTACAGAGGAACCCACACCACCTACATCACCACCTCCAAAGGCACCCACACCACCTCCACAGGCACCTACCCCCACCTCCCTTACCTCCTACATCACCACCTCCATAGCCTGCACATCCACCTGCAGTCCGTCACTCTACCCGTTCCACTACAGGTCCCATCGGCCTGTTTTACACCAAATATCACTTGTCCTCCTGACCAGTTTGGCTTTGCCACACTAACGTCTTACTCCCCACAGTTCCATGCATTCCTTACTGCCATACACTCCACTCGTGAGCCCATATCTTATCAGAAAGTTATTCAACATCCAAAGTGGCAGGAAGCTATTGCAGAAGAGTTCTTTGCATTTAATCAAACTGACACCTGGGATGTTGTTCCACTACCAGAGGGAGTCGTGTCTGTTAGCTGCAAGTAGATCTTTAAGATCAAATATTGACATGATGGCTCCATTGAGCGACACAAAGCTCGTCTAGTTGCCAGAAGTTTTACTCAGGAGTATGATATTGATTATTATAAGATTTTGCTCCAATTGCCCAGATGACCACAGTTCACACTCTCCTTGCCGTTGCCGCCATTCGTCATTGATAGTTATACCAGATGGATGTGAAGAATGCATTTCTTCATGTACCTAATCTGAGGTTGTTTACATGCAGTCTCCTCTCGGCCTCACCACCTATAATCGTCATATTTTCTATCTATATTGAGCTATTTATGGTCTGAAACATGCCCCTCCAGCCTGGTTCGAGTGCTTTTGATGTGTCATCACACAGGATCACTCTATGTTTTTGCGATCATAGCTGTAGGGGATGGTACTTCTATTGTTGTATATTGATGATATGATTATTACAGGGATTGACTCGGCAGGCATTCCATCCACTCAAAGATACCTTCATCAGCAGTTTCATATGAAGGATCATGGCAGGCTACATTATTTTCTGGGTTTAGAGATTGCCAAGGCCCATCGGGGATACTCATTTCTCTGTAGAAATACACATCATATATTATTTCCGTTGTAGCTCTGTCTGACAGTCGATCGGTTGTTACTCCCGTAGAGCTTCATGTGAAGTTTCATCCCACATATGGTGTGCTCCTCCTCGGTCCCACTAGATACAGGCAGATTGTTGGATACCTTGTTTATTTATGCATGACCATACCCGATATAGCTCATGCAGTCAATATTGTCTGCCAATTTGTTTCAGTTCCTCGATTAGTTCACTAAAGTGCCCTTCTTTGGATTCTCAGATATCTTTGGGGTACTATCACTCGCTCATTATTCATGCCCTCCAAATCTAAACTGCAGCTTAGTGTATATTCTGATTTAGATTGAGCAGAGGATCCTACTACAAAACGGTCTACCACAAGATTCTGTCTCATTTTTGGTGTTTTGCTAACTCATGGCGAAGCAAGTAACATGCAGTTGTTGCATGTTCTTCCACAGAGGCCTAGTGCAGAATGATGATAGTCACTACTAGAGAGATTGTTCATGTTCAGAGGCTATTATATGTGACACCCTTACAGGAGCAACTTCTTATTCATTGTGACAACTGGAGTGCAATACAAATTGCAAGCAACCCGGTCTTTCATAAGCGGACGAAGCACATAGAGATTGGTTGTAACTTCATACGTGAGCATTTTGAGGCATGAACCATTTCACTTCCTTTTGTGACTTTTTTCGTAGCAGACAGTCGGCTTCTTCATGAAATCCAACACTGTCGAGAGATTCTGATACTTAGTGGGAAAAATCACACTAATTGATCCACCTTGAATTTGAGAAGAGGTATTAGAAATATATCAGATGTACGACTAAGACTGTATTTTTATTATATATATATATATATATATATATATATATATATATATATACACACACACAACCGGCTTCTTCACGAAATCCAACACTATTGAGAGATTCCGATACTTAGTGGGAAAACTCACACTAATTGATCCACCGTGAATTTGAGAAGAGGTATTAGAAATATATCAGATGTACGACTAAGACTTTATTTTTATTTTATATATATATATATATACAGGGCCGGCCCAGGCCTGATGCAAGTGAAACACTTGCATCAGGCCCCCCAAAAAAAAAAAAATTTGTATATGAGGGGCCCCCATTTTCAGAAAAAAATAATTTGGAAATGTGTATATGCGGAGTATATGTGAAAAAAAATCTAATACATAAGGGGCCCCCGTTTTCAAAAAAAAAAATTTGAAAATGTGTATATGTGAGGTATATGTGAAAAAAAATTCTAATACATGGATCGGTTTTTTTTTTTTTTGGTATATGTGGGGCCCCTTTTTGAAAGTTTGCTTCAGGCCCCCAAAATCCTAGGGCCGGCACTATATATATATATATACTAGATTTGCCCGTGGGCACGTGCCTACGGTACGTCTTCGGAACGATGCAAAACACAAAAAGCCTGTAAACAGTAAAACAACAATTATGTAGCTCAAGTTTGAATAGTATGACAATAATTAGTTGTAAATAAAATTCCATGTTTCCATTAGTATATGTTGAAAAATAATTATAAATGGGGGTATAAAATCTAACTTCTTAGAATTTTAAGTGGTTGAAGAGATATTTACTATTTTAAAAAATATATTAAAATTTTGAAAATCTAAATTTCTAAGTAAATATAGAAAGAATGAGAGAGAGATAGGGAGAGAGAGAAAGAGAGAAATGTGAAAAAGTGAAGAGAGAAGAGAGAGATACTAATTAAATAATAAGGTTTTTAGGTTTTTTTTGGGGGGGGGGGGGATTTGGTTTTGAGGTTTGAAATTTTGGAGGGAAAATATGTTTTGTGAGGTTTGATCTAGGCCTTTGATTTTAGAGAAGATTGATTGTGAGCCACTTGATAGCTTTCTTTGTAATTCATTATATATATATATATATATATATATATATATATATATATATATATATTGGCCTTAGAGCACAATAATATTCATTCATCTTTTATCCTAATCTCTTTGTTAACCTAACACATATTATTTAAACATTTTATATTATTTAAGCATTTTTAATGGACATAAAATACCTAGCCAAGATCGTATTAACATTAGATCAGTTACTCATCTAATATCTATATAATAAATTACAAAGAAAGCTATCAAGTGGCTCTCATTCAATCTCCCCTAAAATCAATGACCTAGATTGATTCTCACAAAATATATTTTTCCGCCCTAAATTTCAAACCCCAAAATTAAAATTTTCCCCCCAAAACTAAAAAACTCATTACTTTATTACTCTCTCTATTCTCTCATGACTTTATCATATTTCTCTCTTTCTCTCTCTCCCTCTCTCTCTCTCTCTTCCATTATTTCTTTATTTACTTAGAAATTT
The DNA here is from genome assembly GCA_017893485.1 of Hemerocallis citrina. Classification (NCBI taxonomy): domain Eukaryota; kingdom Viridiplantae; phylum Streptophyta; class Magnoliopsida; order Asparagales; family Asphodelaceae; genus Hemerocallis; species Hemerocallis citrina. Next base: position 160,326,193 of record CM030365.1, read on the forward strand.
AGATTTTAAGATTTCAGGTTTGTAAAATTTTCAGAATTTTTATGCTTTTTTATTGCACATGTTATATTGAAAATTGCAAATATCTCTTCAATAGTTAAATTTCATCATTTTCCACACATAAAGTTCTAAGACTTTATATTTTACACTCCCATTTATAATTATTTTTCAACATATACTAATGAAAACATGGACTTTTATTTACAACTAATTATTGTCATACTATTCAAACTTGAGCTACATAATTGTTGTTTTATTGTTACATGGTTTTTTGTGTTTTGTATCATTCCGAATTCCGAAGACGTGCCGTAGGCACGTGCCCACGGGCAAATCTAGTATTAAATGAAAAGAATGTTCATAAAATGAAACAGTTAAAAGTTAACTGAGTATGTAGTATCAATTTTTTAAAACATGTTACTCAGAACATAATATTTGAAGCAAAACCACAGAGATGAAGAAAGAGAAGGACAGATTGAACTGAATAATTCGGCAAGCAAAAGTCTGTTTTGAAGCGACTGTACCTTTAGAGAGACACAATATATATATATATATATATATATATATATATATATATAGAGAGAGAGAGAGAGAGAGAGAGAGAGAGAGAGAGAGAGAGAGAGAGAGAGAGGAGTGATCCAATGAGAAACATCTTAAAATGAGAAAATGAGAAACATTAATTCTAACCATTGAATTTGAGAGGATTGAGATGAACGACTCTAATTCATTTGAAATAGTAATTAAAAAAACCGGTTTATTTTAACTAATCTATAAAAAAAAAAAAACCACCAAAAAAATCCAAATAATTAATTAGTATGATGTCTACCATGCAATAGGATTGGGACTCAAGTTAGGTAACCCATATACACTAAAATTTCTATACTAATTAACAAACTATATACAGAAGAAGCCAGTATATGACCCGAGCGTGTTTCTTGCCACTTGTTTTGAATATTAATGCTTCATTTTAAGACGTTTTCAATTTTGTTGTTCCATACTACCATGCAATTTGAAGAAGATGGCAAAAATTTGAGATTTTCTTTTTTCCAAACTGGCGTACACTTGTAAAAAAATATTCCAATACGCATGAATTCATAGCATCGTCAGCTCCACGTGTATGCAGTCAAATAACCGAAATAGTCTTAATCTCTAGAGTTGGTTTTTTTATTTTATATAAAAAACCTGGATTGCAGTCAAACTTACTGTTTCATCTGGTCAACTAGGATATATTTCCGGTTTTATCAGGCCACAAAAGATATAAATCATTGACTATATCGGTTCATTGAGCGTGTTCAGTTTTTTTTACTTCTCGCTCAGTTGTTTTTAGTTAGGGATGGGGAGTTATATACTTATAATTGAATTTGAGGAGTTAAAATAAACCGGTTTTTTATTGTTAGTTTTTTTTTTTGGTTTATTTTTTTGATAGATTAGTTAAAATAAACCGGTTTTTTAATTACCATTTCAAATGAATTAGAGCCATTCATCTCAATCCTCTCAAATCCAATGGTTAGAATTAATGTTTCTCATTTTCTCATTTTAAGTTGTTTCTCATTGGATCACTCCTATATATATATATATATATATATATATATATATATATATATAATAAAACACAAAGAAAGCTATCAAGTGGTTCTTTTTCAATCCCCTAAAAAATTAAAGGCCTAGATCTAACCACACAAAACATATTTTTCCCCCAAAAAGTTCTCCCCCAAAACTCAAATTCAAACCCCCCACCCAAAACAACTCATATATTTATTTAATTGTTCTCTCTCTCTCTCTCTCTCTCTCTCCCCCCCCCCCCCCCCCTCTCTCTTCTATTCGAAAAATTAAAAAAATAAAAATTTTAAATTTTTTTAAAAAATTAAAAAATTAAAAAATTAAAAAAATTAAAACATATCCCCCCCCCCCCCAAAACTGAAATTCAAACCCCCCACCCAAAACAACTCATATATTTATTTAATTATTTTTTTTCTCTCACTCTCTCTCCCCCTCCCTCTTCTATTCAAAAAATGAAGAAAATAAAAATTTTAAAAATTCAAAAAAAAATTGAAATTTTTAAAAAAAAAGTAAAAAAATAAAAAAAATAAAAAAATTTAAAATTTTAAAAATTTAAAAATTAAAAATTTTAAAAAGTTAAAAAAATTTAAAATTTTAAAAATTTAAAAAATTTAAAAAAATTAAAAAAAAATTAAAAATTTTAAAAAAATTAAAAATTTTAAAAAAATTAAAAATTTTAAAAAAATTAAAAATTTTAAAAAAAATAAAAATTTTAAAAATTTAAAACTTTAAAAATAATTCAAAAAAAATCAAAAAATTCATATAATATGTTTTTTGCTGGATCCTCAAAAGTTTCTCATATAATATGTTTGCTACTTTAATTAATTTGCTGGACCTCCAAAACTATTTTATATGATCAAACAAGGTGCACCGTTCCAAAGACGTGTCGTAGGCACGTGTCAATGGGCAAACCTAGTATATATATACATTGGGAAAGGATCGGTTGAGCACTCCTCTAGTGCTCACCGCGTGAACACTATGGATGGACAAATGAATTTCAAATAATTTGATTTTACATATTTAGACTAATTTAGACGTGTAGATCAATGTGAACGGTTCAGATTTTCGATATGAATGCCCGAAGGCCTAGTGTTCACGCGGTGAGCACTAGAGGAGTGCTCAACCGATCTTTTTCATATATATATATAGAGTCCCCTTCGGTTGGACACTACTTTTGGTGAGCACTCCGTGAGCACTCATAAAATAGAGCACCTATGACAAATCCGAACAGCTCATATTGTTCTACAATAAAAAATCAAGTAATTTGAATTTCATTTGCCCATCCATCATGCTGTTAGAATTTTCAGCCATACAATTTTGTAATGATATAAATCATGGGCAAATGAACTTCAAATTACTTGATTTTTTATTGTTAGGCTATCTATGTAACACCCCGCAAAATTGGAATTACAATTTTGCCCTCGTGTGTTACGCACGTATATTTTGTAATGTATTTCACTACATATTTTGGATTCGTACTATTTATACATTTTCCGTATTGATTTCAGTCAACTAAAATATAATATTTCAATCCCTGGGATTTACGTGCTTTTTACGTGTTTTGATGCATGTGTTTCCACCACTACGTATAATATTTTCTATAGGTTTAAATTATTTATTTTTATGTATTTAAATCTATTTTATAAAACGAAAATTTAATTTCCCCTTGTTTTGATTAAAATGCATTTTTCGACTCTCTGCACGTATGGTGCACGTGCAAATTTTTATTCTCATTTTGTTACTCTCATTTTACTATTTTTAGCATGCATTAGTTTTATTTAGCCTTTCTTTTGATCCATAGACCTATAAACTAAAATGTAGCCTATTAGGAGAGAAGCCTACTAGATAATTAAATAAATAATGAGCCCATGTAGCAAGCCCACTATTAAAATCACATTTTTAGTTAAACATGTACTAATACATGACAAGTTACAAATATTAGTACACATTTAGAGTTATAGAAATGTGTTCATATTTGTTTGTGCATGTGTGCATGCACACACAAATGTATTTGGACCATTTTGTGGGCTAGGGGGTGGCCGGTTTTCATGAAGGGAGAGAGAGAAGTGGAGCTTTATGTTCATGAAGAGTGGGAGATGAAAGGTTGTAAGTTTTAGGAGTTAGGAAAATGTAAGGTTGCATGAATTAATTTGAAGAGTTATTAGGGATTGATTTTTGCACTTTAAACCCTTCCAAAATCCTATAAATAGACTCCCATTTCCTACATTTCTCTTGCACCAAAAACAATATCAAAATAAGTGTAAGAAAAAGAAAGAGAGTAAGAAAGTTATTGTGCTTGGAGGATCTCTTGCTAGGAGGAGAAGCCTTACTAGGAGCTAGGAATCTTTGGAGCTAGAAGTGGTGTTCTCTTTTCTTTTCAAGCTTCACAAAAGGTGGGTGTTCTCCTACTTTCTAATTTTTTTTAGAATGTACATGCTAATAAAAGTGAATGAATAGTTTTGATTAAATAGAATAACTATACTATGATTGTGGTGAGATTAATAGTGAATCATGCTATGTTGACAAATAGATTAACATTGTGTTAGTGGGTGAATTCATTATTTTCTAGTGTAGGATATGCATACAAAAAAAAGAGTAGTATGAGAAGATATTGTTTGAGAATTATAAGATAAAATTTATGCTAGTATATCATGTTTTGAATGAAGATGATTTTGTTGTGATATCATGCTAATTGAAAAGAAGAATTTCTTTATACCATGAATCATGTTAATGTGATTGTAATTTTTGTACTTATTGAGTATGTGGGAATTTTAGTGATGAATATCATATGATAAACATGCTTTATGATTTATTGACTAAGAAAGAAGAAAGTAAAATTTTGTTATTATTGACATATGTATATTTTTTTATTATTACATTTGGAAAATAATAATTTGTTCATGAAAGAGATTTTGTAAAATTCTTATGATTTGAAACTTGTTGGCATGCTATAAATTCCCAAATTGTATAAGAGAAATTAAACAATTTTTTTTTTTTCATTCAAGTTTTGAGAAATGCAAGTTTATGTGCTAATTGAAAAGAAGAGTTTAACTAAAGAATTATTACTATGAAAAATGTTAGAATACTCGTAAATCTAGGTATGTCAAATGTGTGATATGTTTGAGAAATTGTTAAAGATTGCTATATCTCGACATATGATTAGCGATATGATGAAAAAGAAAAGAGAAGAAAATAATTTTTTTATGAAGTATGTTGACATATGTCAAAAAATACAAATTTTTGTATGAAAGGAATTCCTTTGAGACATCCATAATCGATTAAAAGATATGTTTGATTCTTAACACAAATTTTTATTTGTAGGATGTTGGGCATAAACTAGTTTTTAGAAAAGCATGATTTTAATTTTCGAGTTTGAAAAGAAATGTAAATTTTGTAAAGAAAGGAAAAATCTATTTTTTTAAATGAGATATATGCTAAAAATAAGTTTGGACTTGTTGATTATTATTTAAGATTTCCTTTTAGAACAAAGAGAAGTTTATTCCAATATCCTAAAGGATTGGATTATTGGGTAAACAAGTTTTGTTAAAAAGAAACAATTTCAGAAAAATATGAACAAAAGTATACAAATACAACTCTTAGACAGAAATTACATTTGGACTCATTGGTTAGCTAGTGAGTACCTCTTATAAGAGATCTCGGGTTCGAAACTTGATAGTTACATTTTATTTTTATTCTTTTAAATTGATCCCGAAACTGATAATTAATATATGAGGATTTCGGTATACAAATGTCACACCCAGCCACATAGACTTATTGGCTATTGGAGTGGGATTAGTTCCCTGTTCGGTGTGGTGATGGGTTCGAAACCTGAGCCATTCTTTCATATTTTTTTGATTGGTTTTAATAGAATAAGATGTTTTTTTTTGTATGAATAAATTCCTATTATGGTTATAAGATAAAATAGAAGCTATTAGAGATTGTTATGGAAATTTTATTGTATATTTTAAGAAAGTAAAAATAAGACTTTAAAAATGAAATTTGATATAGAAAGCAAGAATGATTGAAGATTTTATTATTAAAAAAAAAGGGTATGACTTTAAAGAGTAAAAGAAATATACATTATGTGAATTAATTGCCTTTTGATGGGATTATTCATTTATGTTGAATGCTTGATTATTATATGGGCTTAAATTTGCAAATGAAATTGCTATCGTTGATTCATGAATGAACTATAAGAGAATTATGATTGATGCCAAATAAGACATAGATCAAATTGTGGAAAAGCTAGAGACATGAAAATATCTAAGTCAAGACATGATTATTAAAGGGTATGTGTACCCATATTTCTTGTACATGAAAGATTTATGATTTAGAATTAGTAAGACCTCTGTTACCGGTAATTTTGAAAGAAAGATTTTGAGACTTGATTTCGAGATAATGCCGTCGGGCGATCTCGTATTTTGTGAATAAATCCGGTATGAGGTAAAACTGATTCTAGGGTGATAACATATTCATGTCTTGAACTAAAAATAATTAGGCACTTAGGTGAAGATGTAATAGGCATGTGCAAACGTAAATGGGTGCTTCTATATAGTCGACGGTGGATCTCCGTGGCTATAGACCCAGTTGGTGGACTATGGTTGCCTCGTAGGAGATGGACTGTATTTTATCCGGGACTTAAGCTAGTCGGCAGATGTTTACCATATTCCAAAGAATATGTAGATACCGGGGCTAGAGGGGCATTTACGGGATTATTCTCACGATATAATAGCCAGGGAGGCTGGGATCTGTTATTATAGCCAGGGAGGCTAGCCAGGGAGGCTATGATCCGTATCTGTGAAATAAATCTAAAACTTGTTTTATTACTGGGTAGTCTCATGGCGAGGGATCGAACCCTTCAATGTGGAGTACGTAGGCGCTTGCCCTCGGACCTATGTAGTATGGGATGCATAGAATCTGAACAAGTGTGCATTAGTGTCATCCTAGTGTAGAATTGTGTGCATTAGGCATTAAGGCATGACATACACTTATATTTAGGATAATCACCTTTGACATGTTATTTATTCATTTCAATTTTATTGTGTCTTCTTAAAGTATGAGATCGTTATACTATTCCCGGCATAGAGAGGATAGCCTTGTATAACATTTCGTCAGTTGTAAGTAACTGACGTGCCCACAGACTGACATGCAGGTAATAGACTATTCATGGAGTTATAAAGTGGATATGCTGTTGCTGTTTAGAAGTTAAAGATGTTGCAAATGATGTTAAAGTTATGCAAGTTGTATTTCATTGTTGTAATCTTTTAGTCTTCCGCTGTGCTTCAACCAAGTGTAAAGGAACTCTGATGTATTGTGAATGAAAAGTTTTAAATTCCTTGTAAAATTGTACGAAGTGAAGTAAAGATCCTGTGAAATCTCGAATTTATCCTTATTTGAAATTCGGGGCGTCACAGATGGTATCAGAGCATGCTTCACAAGTAGTACAAGTTTATAAGGAACGATAAAAAGGGACGATAAATTTGGGAACAAGCTAAAGGAGTCCTTCTGTCAACCGGGTGTAAACAGCCCTAAGCGACACTGTACTTAAGCATCTTCGAACCACCGCTAGCTGGGAACCGACTCCTACAGCTAACCCAAGTAAATCAGAACTTGATAGACTAAAGATTTGTTTAGGAAGAGTAGTAAGATCATTAACTATAGTCTAGAACCCGTGACACCTTATTGAGTAGTTACAATATTATTCCTGCGGACACTAGAGTGTGAGTTTCAGTCTACAGAGATTTAAATGTAAGTGATTTACATTTGTGTTGCTCTATGCACTGATGATTTCTCTTTCTTTTGGATGGCTGGAGTCATGAATGAAGTTATTATTAAACTTGTATTCAATTTCATTCATGATGTTCTCCTCGTATACATTAATATGAGAGTGTATGCGAGCACATTTTCCCCTGGGTATCAGAGTGGCGCAGTGGAAGCGTGGTTGGCTTGGACCGTCATTCATGATACCTTACACACTTCCCTCTCAAATTATTTTGTAGATTTTTATCACTTTCAACATATTCAGTATTTTTCAAATAAATATTTTCTTATGTTATTAAATCATTTGAATATTTATTATTTATCTATCTTCCTTAGTCTTGATATTTTAAACTTGTTTTTCAAACTTAAAATTTCATCTTTCATGTATTTATGTCACTTCATGTTTACCCGTCTATGTCTACTATTACTTTATGTATTTTGTCAAGTTTTAAATTGCCATTTATTAAATTAATGTTTCAACAATTATTTTCTTCATTTGTTATTCTGGATTTTTCTTATGAAATTTTCTTTTGTGCCCTCATTTTATTTGATTTTGATTTCTGTGATACAATATTACCTGATCCTATATATTTTAAACTAAATTGAAATTTTCTACCTATATAAATGTGACCTACTATTTGTTTTATTTGTTACATTCGGTACTATTATTGCATATTTGTTTTGATATATTCATTTTTACTATTAATCGCTACTCATTACTTTTATAGTTTTGCACTGTATATACTCACTATTTATACATTATCTTTTCTTAAATTTTAATTGTCTTTACACTCTTAGATATTACTTATATTTTTCCAATGATTTCTATATTTCAATATTATACATATCATTTTACCCTCAGCTGATTACATTAATACTTTTGCATATACTTGTTTATGTCTATTGTCCTAATTTGCTATACTATATAATTATTGTTTTCAATTGTGTTTTCATCTCGTGTATGTGCTTTACACTATTTTGTCTTAATGTTATAAAATATTTTCATCACTACAAAATTTTCTATAAAGTATTTCAACGTATGCTTTCTATTTTTTTCAAATTGTGTGTATAATTATTATAGTTCCCTTACAAACTATTTTATTTGATATACAAAGTCATTTTATGTTTTCAACAAAGTCTTATTCCCATTTATTTTCCAAAATTTTATTCAATGGTCATGTTTTAAATTGCAAATCTTGCGAATTTTCTACCATTTAATACATTGATAAAATTTTCCAAATTACCTATTGACTATGTTTTTCTTCGCCACATTGTTTTCCGAACTATTTCGAAATTAACGACATAATTGACTCTTCCCTTTTATCAAATAGCTTATCTAATATTATTTTTGTACGAAAATTTCTCTCAAACTATTCTATCCCTTGTCATGTCATTTTCCTGATTTTCTTGTTTTGTCTTGTAACACCTTAAAATTCATAGTCTTCTTATAAAGAGTTTGTCTTGTATTTATTTTTTTTCCTTGTTGCGTATACTACATTTATTTTTTGTTATTTTTTTTTAAAAAAGTTGCAGTTTTCTAAATACAAATATTTTCTTTGACGTGTACAAAATACAATCTTCACCCTAGCGAGTTCCGGGGACGGAACTACTCTAAGGGGGGGAAAGTGTAACACCCCGCAAAATTGGAATTACAATTTTGCCCTCGTGTGTTACGCACGTATATTTTGTAATGTATTTCACTACATATTTTGGATTCGTACTATTTATACATTTTCCGTATTGATTTCAGTCAACTAAAATATAATATTTCAATCCCTGGATTTACGTGCTTTTTACGTGTTTTGATGCACGTGTTTCCACCACTACGTATAATATTTTCTATAGGTTTAAATTATTTATTTTTATGTATTTAAATCTATTTTATAAAACGAAAATTTATTTTTCCCTTGTTTTGATTAAAATGCATTTTTCGACTCTCTGCACGTGCAAATTTTTATTCTCATTTTGCTACTTTCATTTTACTATTTTTAGCATGCATTAGTTTTATTTAGTCTTTCTTTTGAACCATAGACCTATAAACTAAAATGTAGCCCATTAGGAGAGAAGCCTACTAGATAATTAAATAAATAATGAGCCCATGTAGCAAGCCCACTATTAAAATCACATTTTTAGTTAAACATGTACTAATACATGACAAGTTACAAATATTAGTATACATTTAGAGTTATAGAAATGTGTTCATATTTGTTTGTGCATGTGTGTATGCACACACAAATGTATTTGGACCATTTTGTGGGCTAGGGGGTGGCCGGTTTTCATGAAGGGAGGGGAGATGAAAGGTTGTAAGTTTTAGGAGTTAGGAAAATGTAAGGTTGCATGAATTAATTTGAAGAGTTATTAGGGAGGGATTTTTGCACTTTAAACCCTTCCAAAATCCTATAAATAGACTCCCATTTCCTACATTTCTCTTGCACCGAAAACAATATCAAAATAAGTGTAAGAAAAAGAAAGAGAGTAAGAAAGTTATTGTGCTTGGAGGATCTCTTGCTAGGAGGAGAAGCCTTACTAGGAGCTAGGAATCTTTGGAGCTAGAAGTGGTGTTCTCTTTTCTTTTCAAGCTTCACAAAAGGTGGGTGTTCTCCTACTTTCTAATTTTTTTTAGAATGTACATGCTAATAAAAGTGAATGAGTAGTTTTGATTAAATAGAATAACTATACTATGATTTTGGTGAGATTAATAGTGAATCATGCTATGTTGACAAATAGATTAACATTGTGTTAGTGGGTGAATTCATTATTTTCTAGTGTAGGATATGCATACAAAAAAAAGAGTAGTATGAGAAGATATTGTTTGAGAATTATAAGATAAAATTTATGCTAGTATATCATGTTTTGAATGAGGATGATTTTGTTGTGATATCATGCTAATTGAAAAGAAGAATTTCTTTATACCATGAATCATGTTAATGTGATTGTAATTTTTGTACTTATTGAGTATGTGGGAATTTTAGTGATGAATATCATATGATAAACATGCTTTATGATTTATTGACTAACAAAGATGAAAGTAAAATTTTGTTATTATTGACATATGTATATTTTTTTATTGTTACATTTGGAAAATAATAATTTGTTCATGAAAGAGATTTTGTAAAATTCTTATGATTTGAAACTTGTTGGCATGCTATAAATTCCCAAATTGTATAAGAGAAATTAAACAATTTTTTTTTTCATTCAAGTTTTGAGAAATGCAAGTTTATGTGCTAATCGAAAAGAAGAGTTTAACTAAAGAATTATTACTATGAAAAATGTTAGAATACTCGTAAATCTAGGTATGTCAAATGTGTGATATGTTTGAGAAATTGTTAAAGATTGCTATATCTCGACATATGATTAGCGATATGATGAAAAAGAAAAGAGAAGAAAATAATTTTTTTATGAAGTATGTTGACATATGTCAAAAAATACAAATTTTTGTATGAAAGGAATTCCTTTGAGACATCCATAATCGATTAAAAGATATGTTTGATTCTTAACACAAATTTTTATTTGTAGGATGTTGGGCATAAACTAGTTTTTAGAAAAGCATGATTTTAATTTTCGAGTTTGAAAAGAAATGTAAATTTTGTAAAGAAAGGAAAAATCTATTTTTTTAAATGAGATATATGCTAAAAATAAGTTTGGACTTGTTGATTATTATTTAAGATTTCCTTTTAGAACAAAGAGAAGTTTATTCCAATATCCTAAAGGATTGGATTATTGGGTAAACAAGTTTTGTTAAAAAGAAACAATTTCAGAAAAATATGAACAAAAGTATACAAATACAACTCTTAGACAGAAATTACATTTGGACTCATTGGTTAGCCAGTGAGTACCTCTTATAAGAGATCTCGGGTTCGAAACTTGATAGTTACATTTTATTTTTATTCTTTTAAATTGATCCCGAAACTGATAATTAATATATGAGGATTTCGGTATACAAATGTCACACCCAGCCACATAGACTTATTGGCTATTGGAGTGGGATTAGTTCCCTGTTCGGTGTGGTGATGGGTTCGAAACCTGAGCCATTCTTTCATATTTTTTTGATTGGTTTTAATAGAATAAGATGTTTTTTTTTGTATGAATAAATTCCTATTATGGTTATAAGATAAAATAGAAGCTATTAGAGATTGTTATGGAAATTTTATTGTATATTTTAAGAAAGTAAAAATGAGACTTTAAAAAGGAAATTTGATATAGAAAGCAAGAATGATTGAAGATTTTATTATTAAAAAAAAAGGGTATGACTTTAAAGAGTAAAAGAAATATACATTATGTGAATTAATTGCCTTTTGATGGGATTATTCATTTATGTTGAATACTTGATTATTATATGGGCTTAAATTTGCAAATGAAATTGCTATCGTTGATTCATGAATGCACTATAAGAGAATTATGATTGATGCCAAATAAGACATAGATCAAATTGTGGAAAAGCTAGAGACATGAAAATATCTAAGTCAAGACATGATTATTAAAGGGTATGTGTACCCATGTTTCTTGTACATGAAAGATTTATGATTTAGAATTAGTAAGACCTCTGTTACCGGTAATTTTGAAAGAAAGATTTTGAGACTTGATTTCGAGATAATGCCGTCGGGCGATCTCGTATTTTGTGAATAAATCCGGTATGAGGTAAAACTGATTCTAGGGTGATAACATATTCATGTCTTGAACTAAAAATAATTAGGCACTTAGGTGAAGATGTAATAGACATGTGCAAACGTAAATGGGTGCTTCTATATAGTCGACGGTGGATCTCCGTGGCTATAGACCCAGTTGGTGGACTATGGTTGCCTCGTAGGAGATGGACTGTATTTTATCCGGGACTTAGGGTAGTCGGCGGATGTTTACCATACTCCAAAGAATATGTTGATACCGGGGCTAGAGGGGCATTTACGGGATTATTCTCACGATATAATAGCCAGGGAGGCTGGGATCTGTTATTATAGCCAGGGAGGCTAGCCAGGGAGGCTGAGATCCGTATCTGTGAAATAAATCTAAAACTTGTTTTATTACTGGGTAGTCTCATGGCGAAGGATCGAACCCTTCAATGTGGAGTACGTAGGCGCTTGCCCTCAGACCTATGTAGTATGGGATGCATAGAATCTGAACAAGTGTGCATTAGTGTCATCCTAGTGTAGAATTGTGTGTGTATTAGGCATTAAGGCATGACATACACTTATATTTAGGATAATCACCTTTGACACGTTATTTATTCATTTCAATTTTATTGTGTCTTCTTAAAGTATGAGATCGTTATACTATTCCCGGCATAGAGAGGATAGCCGTGTATAACATTTCGTCAGTTGTAAGTAACTGACGTGCCCACAGACTGACATGCAGGTAATAGGACTATTCATGGAGTTATAAAGTGGATATGCTGTTGCTGTTTAGAAGTTAAAGATGTTGCAAATGATGTTAAAGTTATGCAAGTTGTATTTCATTGTTGTAATCTTTTAGTCTTCCGCTGTGCTTCAACCAAGTGTAAAGGAACTCTGATGTATTGTGATTGAAAAGTTTTAAATTCCTTGTAAAATTGTACGAAGTGAAGTAAAGATCCTGTGAAATCTCGAATTTATCCTTATTTGAAATTCAGGGCGTTACAATCTAAGGTATATAGAACAATATGAGCGGTCTGGATTTGTCATAGGTGCTCTATTTCGTGAGTGCTCACGGAGTGCTCACCAAAGTAGTGTGCAACCGAAGATTTCTTCTCTCTCTCTCTCTCTCTCTCTCTCTCTCTCTCTCTCTCTCTCTCTCTATCTATATATATATATATATAAATATATATATATATATATATATATATATGGGGGAAGTCTTCCGTTGTGCACCACCTATGGTGCACACGGTGTGTGCACTCGGCCTTCCCGCCTTCGTATCGACGATCCGAACCGTTCACATTGATCTATATATCTAAATTAGTTTAAATATGTAAAATCAAATCATTTGAAATTTATTTGCTCATCCATTGAAGTGTTACAAAATAGTATGACTGAAAATCATTGTTTTTTATAATCACATGATGGACGGGCAAATGGATTTCAAATGATTTGATTTTACATATTTATACTAATTTAGATGTGCAGATCAATGTGAACGGTTCGGATCATCGATATGAAGGCGGGAAAGCCGAGTGCACACGTAGGGGTGGTGCACAATGGCAGATTTTCATACACACACACACACACACACACACACACACACACACACACCCTTGTGTAATATTATACAAAGTTAAATAATATAATATAATATAATATAATATAATATAATATGTAGCATAACCCGTGCAATACTGCACATAATTTTCTTTAAAATAAGAAAATAATAATTTTTTTTTTGAAAAAATCATCTAATAACATTTATATAATAATGAAGAATGCAATTCCAATTTGAATGGAGTAAGAGTAGAGAGTTATCCTCATTTTTATTATTTTAAAAAGGAAAAATGAGAAAAATTCTAGACAAAAGTGGTTTAGCATAATATATTGTATAGATTACAAAATTTTACTTATTTTATAGAATTTCTAATTAACTTTTCGTATTTAATAATATTTTTTTGGAATTTTAATTTAATTTCCTAATTTTAAATCATTTTATGTGATTTTTTATTGATTTATCGAGCTGACACGATTTTTGGAGCGATCTGGATCGCCCATCAAGCCTATGCTCGCCTACTGAGTGGAATAAGGTGCAGGATGATGTGGTGACGTGGCGCGACCTAGGACGTTGATCCCGTGATGGGTTTGCCTGATGAGTGAATTGGACATGCGTGATTGGGTGGCGACGTAGCACGATCGGGAGCCTCAATAACGCACGTCTTCACGCACCTAGACGATTGGACGGTCGAAAATTGAGTAGAGGTGGTGGTTGGGTGTATGCACGTATTAAGGTATGTATGAATTCATACTTTTGCTCCTTTTTCTCTATTTCAAAATGGAGAAAGGAGAGAGGGGTACATTCTCTCACATATTAGCATAATATCTATATAATAAAATACAAAGAAAGCTATCAAGTGGCTCTCATTCATTTGGAAGTAAATCAATGGTTCATATCTAACATCACAAAAGACATTTTTCCCCTCAAAATTTGAACCCCAAAACTCAAATTTCCCCCAAAACAAAACAACCCATTCATTTATTACTCTCTCTCTTCCCCCTCTTTTATCTTTTTTCATAATTCTCTCTTTCTTCTTTTTTTTTTTACCCAGGTGTGTCAAAAAAAAAAAAAAAAGAAAAGAAAAGAAAAAACAACAACAACAACAGTGAATGTTTATTTTGGTTATGCAATTTCGGATTATGCTTTTTTTTTTCTTTCAAAATTTTAATTAAGCTTTTTTTTTTCGGATTAGGCTTTCGTAACTCAATAACATTCACTTCCGTTTAATTGTTTTTGAATTACCATATTTGATATGATTGTAGAATACTTCACTTAGCAATTGTTTTAGATTAGAATGCTTCACTGAGTTAATTTTGATTAGAATGTTTTTTTTATTATGCAATTTTGGATTATATTTTTTTTGAATATTTGGGCATTTGCTGATTTTAAAGATCGTTGTAAATTCTTTAATTAACTCGCTTGATCATATTTTTTGGACAAATCCATGCTTAATCCCTATATTTCGGGTTTTAGTAACTGCAAAATTGTATCTTGATCTGCTTTGGTGCAATTTCACTTCACATATACATCACAACAAATTTTCTCTTTTAAATTCATACATGGTTAACTACATAAAAAACAAATAAGGAGGAACTAACTCATGCAGTTTGAGGCGTCAACCGTATTAGAAAATGAATTGCTACTTATGTCAGACTCTAAATCAAAAAAGAAATCTCTTATGCTCAAGCTACACATAGCAAGGAATTTTCGATCCACTACTTTTAGATTCACAGTACTATTTTTGAATCCTGAGCTGCTGACAAATGATCCTGCAATATACAAACCAATAAACATCAAGGTCACTCTGTAATCCTACTTCAGAGTACATCAATACATCAACGTCTACTAGCAAATAAACATCTATATAAATCATCTCTTACTGTTTACACGATTTTTTGCTCAAGTCCACATAGCAAGGAATTTCCGATCCACTACTTTTGTAGGTTCACAGTACTATTTTTGAATCCCGAGCTGCTGACAAATGATTCTGCAATATCCAAACCAATATACATCAAGGTCACTCCATAATCATACTTTAGAGTACATCAATACATCAACGTCTGCTAGCAAATAAACATCTATATAAATCATCCCTTATTGTTTACATGATTTTTCATAATCAAATTAAGATAAGGCTCTGACGTTCCGAATACGTGCCGTAGGCACGTGCACATGGGCATACCTAGTATAGATATAATTCTTATCGTGCGTGCAACTTTGTGTGGATCTGAAGTGAGGAGTGTCCTCATAGGACGATGTCTTTTCCGCCACAATATTTCAAATCTTCGATGTCGTGCACATGCAAAAAGTGGTTTATTGAGTTGGAATGACAACATATTATTTTTCTCTTGCATCCTACATTAGTAAGTATGTTTTTGTCCAATTATTTAAATATGAATAGTCAAATTACTTTTACGGTAAATTCAACATAGTGAAGAAAAATAGAAAGAAACATTACATACTGAGAAAAATAACAATAGAGACAAACTCGGAAAAAATGTATAATATGAGAGAAGAACGCATATAACATACCTGATACAATGAAAAAGTTAATGGCTTGTCTCAAAATAAATGGAAACCTCTCTATATCTTTGATTCTTCACACCTACTGTTGCAAACAAAATAGTTAAAATTTTGTCAATAACAATAACACCAATCTTTTAATTCTTCTGTATGGAAATTCATCGACAAACAATTTGTAAATACCCAAAAGAGGGTTGAAAATTTAACACTTCTAAAACCCTAACTCTCACATAAACATAGAACATTCATATACATAAACCCCCAAGCCCTATTTGAAATCTCTTAATTCCAAAAAGCTGGCAGCCCGCAATTTTCCCACTATCCTACTATGCAATCAATCACCCCGGACAGAGAACATTTATATCTATATAATAAATTACAAAGAAAGCTATCAAGTGGCTCTAATTCAATCTTCCCTTAAACTAATGGCCCATATTGATTCTCACAAAACATATTCTTCCGACCAAAATTTCAAAGCCCACAATTTCAAAAAAAACACACTCTCTTTCTCTCTTTCCCAAAATACCCCCCTCCCTCTCTATTTCTTTCTGTCTCTCTCTCTTTCTTCCTGTTTTCTCTCTCTCCCCCGGATCTCTCTCTCTCTCCCCCCCGGTGCCACCGCCTCTCCCCCCTTCAAACCCTCCCTCCGCCACCACTCCCGCCGCCATCCCCCCTCCACCCTCCTCCACTTCCCAACCTCCACCAAACCCCGCCGCCTTTCCTTTAGGGCCTCCGCCTTCTCCATCCCCTTTGTGGGCCCCACTCCCAACTCTCGGTGGTGGCGGTGGCAGCGGCGGCCGCGTCAGAGGTGCCTTTCTTGAACGGCGAATACTCCTCAAGGTCATTATCCTCCGCGACAGCGGGTAATTCCCTATCGATTAGAGATCTAGGGTTTCATTATTATGAATCTTTATTTCCAGTTTCCATACAAGTATTTTGCTTGATTAACTCTGCATATTATTATTAAGAAATGTGGTTTTGTATCATAGATTGGCATTGATGCTGAAGAAAAACAACGCAAGCTGATAAATAACATTTTAAGTTTTGCACGCCGATACTTTTCACCGAGTGAAATTGAGTTCTTGCATTCTTTCTCTGATCCTGATAGTCAGCGAAAGGAGCTACTTAAGCCGTGGACCCTAAAAGTGAGTGATTTTAGCAGCTAATTGTACTTCTATTTCAAAAAATTTGAATGAAGGCTTTGCTAATTTAAAACTAGCAGCATTGTTTGAATTTTAAATTCATTTTCATGTTAAACTTGGCAGGGAAAATTATGTTTTGTTTTCTGCTTATGAATTAAAACTATGTCCTAAAATTTTTTTGGAATTTAAAAACTATAGCCTTCTAAATGATTTTGGCAAAAATTGATTGAACTTGAAGAGATTTAAGAGTCGAAAAGTAAAATAAATTTATCATATAAATTAACATTTTGATTCTGCCTAAGTTAAATATATTTAAATTGTTGTCCCCCAATTTGTTGGAAGCATATGTGAAGGTTTTGGGAAGAGGATTCTCTACAGCACCTTTTAGGGACATTAGGATTCGGTTTGTGGAAAGTGAAGGATCTCAATTTCCCAGAATAGTTGTCGACGTTCCTGATACGTCTGGAAGTCTCACTTCCAATTGGTAGTTTGATCTTTTTCAACTTGATGGCTCTCATTATGCTGCTATATGTCTAGAAAAGAACATGATAGGTTAATGTCTAAACTCTGTTCAACGCTAAAGTAAGAAGTGAACCATACCGTCTCTTTAGAAGTTTGTTAATTTTTTTTGGGATTGCAGATGAGGGAAATGACCTACTGAGACTGAAAGTGTGAAAGACATTGCCATTGGTCGAAGAGGTGCGTGTTGAGAAGAATGCTCTGATAAATATTAGTGGTTTGTCTTGAGCTCTCCTTACACTCACTGTTTCTTGAAGGAGATATAGGTCAGTTATTATACTACAAATATAGCCTGCAGTCTATTTTACATAATATCTATTCCATTTAAGCTATACAACATACATTGTTGAATTGTTATAATGCAATTGGAAACTCAATGACTGCTTTATTTCTTATGTAGTTTGGATTTTGTTTTCATTCATGTTTGGAAGTTAACAGCAAGATCCTATGGTGAATCCTTGCATGGAGATTTAGTTTAATTTGAAGTATTTTGATTGCTCGATTGTGATTAGTGTTGAAGCGGTTATTTGATACATTAGTTCGGACTTCAGATTTGGGTTTTTTTTTCTTTTTGTAATATCTTAATTTGAAGTACATCAATATATCAACGTCTACTAGCAAAAAAATATCTATATAAATCATCCTTTACTGTTTACATGATTTTTCATATGTTGCATCGTTCCAAAGACATGCCGCAGGCACGTCGTGCCCACGGGCATACCTAGCAAATTGTTCAGATGCCTATCAAAATTTCTAAATGCATATGAAAATTTATGTTGAAAAGATAGATAGAATTTAAAAACAAATTTAGTGTAGTTCTTTCCGTCAAATTTTTTTGAGGTAATGACTACAGTTGTTTGCATTTTAGCTTTTTCTTCTCAACTTTTAATAATAGAATGAATATAGTTTCAAAATTGGGTGTGTCAAACTTACAGAAACTGACATTAGTTTGAAGGTATCTCGGCTATATTCTTAAGCAAAAGTAATACATATAAAAAGATTGACCATTTACTTTGTGAAAACTTGAAATGTTCTTTTTCTTTCATATTGCATTTTCTCGAGTTTATATTCTATAGTTGAGTATATTTCCTCTAATTCCTACTTCTTTATTCCGCTTAAGCAGGACTTCGATGGATTGTTGGTAACAACCTCCCAATGCAATTATTGTCCGCTGATCAGGTATTTTGTACATTACGTTCTACCATTTTTTGCTTAAGCAAAAGTAATACATATAAAAAGATTGACCATTTACTTTGTGAAAACCTAATATGTTATTTTTCTTTCATATTGCATTTTCTCGAGTTTATTTTCTATAGTTGAGTATCTTTTCTCTAATTCCTACTTCTTTATTCCTCTTAAGCAGGACTTTGATGGATTGTTGGAAACAACTTCCCAATTCAATTTTCTTCCGCTGATCAGGTATTTTGTACATTACCTTATACCATTTTCTAGTAATATGCATGCTTATTTCGACATGTCAAGTTCCCAATGCAATCTCGGGGTCAATCATTTGTTTGTTACCTATTACCTAAGCAAAGTAGACCAAAGTTGGAATTTAGACTTCTGGACTGTAGCTTCATTTACCTCCAACTTCACCTTTTTGTTCTGGTTAAGATCACCAGAAAAAGGGTCAGGTTTGGAACAGATGAGAATTAGCAAGTTTATTCTACTTCTTTCTTTCCTTTGTATTTAATGTCAAAAATGATACTCCATCATAATTTGGGTACAAGTACTTGGTATTCGAAATTGATACGGTTTTCCATCTAATTTATGCATCTAATTTTAGGATTGATTGTTAGTAAGTGTTATTCTAAATTGATACTGTTTTCCATCTAATTTTGCTTAGGATTGTATCTGTTTAGGGTTGCAGATTTTAAATTTTTTAGGATTGTATCTGTTAGATTGATATTCATGAGGGTTGATTTTAGGATTGTATTCACGAGGGTTGATGCTAATATTTGTTGTTCTAAACATCCTTCCATATTATAGTGAGACTAAATGTTTTTTGTTCGGTGCTGCCAATAGTTTTGAACATCGCTTGATAAGTTTTTTTGTTTGGTTCTGCCAATAGTTTTTTTGGTTGTTCTAAACATCCTTCCCTTTAAATTTTTTTGTTCTAAACATCGCTTGATAAGTACCTTTAGATTTAAAATTACTAAATAATATTTTTCTTTATGTTCGGTGCTGCCCATATTTATGAGGATTGTCGTATTGTGCAATGTTGATTTAGTTTTTAAGTTATCTTTCAAATATAATTTAGCACATAAGTCATTGGTTGTATAAACCATCTGAAGTCTATTTGGCTATATAAACCACCATAATAAACATATAATAAATACACATAATAAACACGCTTTATCTATTCAAAGATGAGTTTCGCCTTCTCATTCATGCCTAGAAGACAGAGACCACCATCAATTGTGTGATACGGAAACTGCTTGCATTTGTTGTGCCCAGTCAAGGATAACTCCAAACCATAGACTATATCATCCCGAGGCATCGAGTTGGTTGTCAATAAGATATACACACTTACTAAGTAGAGACCGACCAATAATGTAAACATTTTGATATAGTTCATAATAATGTAAACATTTTGATACACCGTTCTCTTTGAACACTGCATTTATAGCTATCGCCACCATTAGCACCCTGAAACTCTTCTCTCTTCTTCTCATCTTGGCCTGCACTATGGCCACCCTATCACCAATGCATTTCTTCCCAAACCTCCAATCACTTTGTTCTATCTTCAACAAGGTCGTTGCCACCACCACCACTACTAGCAACAAGCCATTCCTTCGCCAACACCCACCGCAAGCATGGTAACCCTGATCAAATTCCCATCCATAATCTTAACCAGGGAAGCTCAATGTTAACTCTGCAAAGAGAACAGGTTCGTTACCGATCATTGAAATTTTTATGAAAGACATAACTCCAACATACTCCATAGGTTCATACACATTTTTTATGGGCATATTGGCTTCAGAAATTATGAATCAGATATCCGCAAATGAAGGTTATTAACACTTCTGTCGCTGAAAATATATATTCAGTAGTCCCTTCCAAACCAGCCAAACTAATTTTTATTAAGACTCACAAACAATCAAATTTGTAAGCAACAAGATTTACAATCAAAACAATAATTTCAGAGGATGCATTCATGAAACTTTCCAAAACCTAGGATTCATCTGAAGTAGTCTTAAAGAATTTCATGCAGAGTACCACACATTTGGCTCCAATGTCACATGTTCAATTTGAAATATAGTAATCAAAAAACCGCACTTCCGATTATAAAGATAGCATATTATCATTATCAATAAACACTGGATTTTAAACTCCAACCCAGACAACTATATCTATTAAGAAAAATTAAATCCTCATTACAACCAAAATCAAGCCTAACACAAACTGTAGTAGTCTAGAGATCACAAAATTAAGAACACAAAGCCAATATTCATGAAACAACAGCAATAGTTAAACAATGGCATTAGCAACACTAGCAATCCTTGGCCACAAGTCAGCACATTCTTTTCCAATAGGCCCAGTAATAGCAGATCCTACAACCATAGCCAATAGAACTCATTAAATTTATGGATCTGAGACTAATCAAAGAAAAAACAAGTAACCAATTAATAATCATTCCGAGGTCAATTTCAACAGAATAAGCTCAAAAAATAAGATGTGCATTTGGAAATATTTACAAATTATTTAGTTAATCCTTGGGTGAGAGTGAGAGTGAGAGGAGAGGGGAGAACTTTAGGAGGGGGAAAAACAGATTGATATATAAATGGGGAAAAACTCAATTTCAAAGCCGGAAAGGAAAAGGAAAAGATCAAATGATGCAAGCTACAGTCTGTATATATCCACTTCTAACAAAGAAAACGAAATAGCTCTAAAGATCTTAAATCGGTAATTCTGTATCTTAATAAAAAAAGGTTAGGTGAGTAACATGTACCACGCATTGATTAGTTGGTATTTTTCATAGTAAAATGCATTCAATTTCTCAAATCAAGAGACTGCCTATTTTCAAACAAGACATAGTTGGTATTTTGTCAACTGGCAGGATGAACGTTGTGCCCGTGGTATTAACAAGACAAGTTTCAAACAGAATAAATGTATCGCCTTACCTTTCATTTCTCCATTTGGATTTAATCACTAATTTATCTAACCAGACCACTCAATAAACTTGTCAGGTCCTGACAATTTGGAGGCCCAGGACGAACAAAGATTATGTGACCCTTTTTTTTAGTAATTGAAATACATTAATATATTACATGTTCAAAATAATCACGTAAATATAGTCATATATAAATACTTAAATGATAAGAAAGCTTACAAATAGTTCAAAGATTCAAGAAAAACACCATATAAATATTATAACAAATGACCACATATATGTGTACCAGTTCCATATAATCTTGACAGCTCCAAACCTCCAAAATATTTTCAACTACAAAACAAGATGACAACAAAATAAAAAGGTATCAACCATCATTTAAAATCACTTCTTCTGAAAACTTTGAGAAGCAAATTCATCAATAATGTTTTCCAAATCAATTTTTTCCAATAAATCCTTTTCAATATATAAGATTGCTAATCCATTTAACCTCTCTTGTGATATGGTCGATCGCAAATAAGATTTCAACATTTTTAATTTAGAAAAACTTATTTCAGCAGATGCCACAGTCATAAGCATAGTTAACAATATTCTATAAGCAATTGAAACATTAGGATAACAATAAAAAAAATGTACGAACTTTAGGATTTCAATGGTTATCTTTTTTTTCTGCTGATAAAGTCACTTGTAACACTTTCAATTCAGAAAATAAATCATTTGAATCAACATCTACAAACTACCATGTTTCAAAGCATTTTCAAAATTGACACAACAATTTTTCAGCTTATTATCATCTAAAGATTGAAACTTTTCTGAATCAAACAAAAATCCAAAATGTCAGCCAATACTTGCAATTGTTCAAATCTACTTTTCAAGGCAGAAATAGCTACATCCACTATATATATCGTGAGGTACAACTAAGGATCAATTTTCAAAGAATTATATAATAAAAAATTAAAATGCTAACAGTAAAAAATGCTAGTAAGCACATATATACCAGATTACACTTCCAACTTTAAGCCAAAATCCAACCATAAGCCAAGATCTTTAGTTCTCAACTGTTCAAGTTAGATTTAAAATGAATTTTTTTTTTTTTTTGAAAAGAAATTTGAAGATAAAAAAATAACTCAAGAACCAAAAAGGCAAGAACCATAATTATCAAACACCAAATACCAAGTTACAACCTATCATTATGTCAACCCATTATTGTTGAATTTGGAGCTTGGATAGTTGAGACTCTATGAGTCTCTATGCATTGTTTTTTTTTAATACCTCAATTTTTTTTTAAGTTATAAAAAAAATGGGCCCCAAATTTTGGGGGCCTAGGGCGGTCGCCCATTGGGCCTTGCCCCAAGGCCGGGCCTAAAACTTGTGATTATGCCTACAACTGATATGCTAAGCTCTTTGATCACGGTTTCAGAACTCATTACACCATTCCGCGAATTCATTAGTGCCTGAGAATCTATTACTATCTTCAGTGTGCAATATTATCCTTCAGCTACCTATACATGTTAATATTGTTGTAGATCGCCTCTTGTGTTATGATTGCCCTCTTGCATATGTGCCGTTGAAAATAAAGAGTTTCATGAAATTATGGCATATCATTCTATTGAATAAAATTGAATATATATATATATAGTTCAAGGTCAAGAGTTCAGAATATAAAAGGTCAAGAGTCTAGAATCATGAGAGATCAAGAGTTTGGAATATGAAAGGTCAAGAGGTAGTCAAGGGAGAATCAATGAGAGAGATCAAGAGTTTAGAATATGAAAAGTCAAGAGGCTATTGTACACATATCTTTATTATGCCACCGTAAGATAGAGCACCATGAGGTGATTTTAATCTTGTTTTCCAATTGTTGGAAATGAGAACAGGAAAGAGGTTTGGTGAGCGCATGAGCTAGTTGATCAGCAGAGGAAACATTGGAAACTCGAAGAGAACCCCCTTGAACTTTTTCCCAAATGAAGTGATTGTCAAGAGCAACATGTTTCATGCGAGAATGAAAAACTGAATTTGAGCATAGATTTATTGCACAAACATTGTCACTAAGATAATGTAACACCGCGAATTTGTAAAATACCAAAAATACCCCTTTTTATATTTTGTAGTGGTGAGAATTAATTTTAAGGTATATCTTATTTTATTTTATTTTTAAATATTGATATTGGTGTCTATATTTGTGGTAGATTGGTATTAGTGATATATTGGAGCTATGAGTTAAGATTTTATCTGAAGAATATTGTTTATTTTATTTTATAATTTTGTTGGATTAATATGAGATAATTTTGATGCATTTTGTACTGCTCGTAGTATGAAAGTATAGAGTCGGGGTTTATTTGAAATATTTTTGAGATTTGGGGGCTTATATGTAATATTCCATTTTATTAATTAATTAATTATTTAATTTTTTTTCAACCCCCCCCCCCCCACATCCCTTCTCTCCTCCTCCTTTTTCTTTCCCTTCCTGATCCATTTCCCGATCAAAACGAAATCAAATCGAAACCCATTCGGCCGATCTCTCCCTCGCCCAAATCCACCCATATACTTCACGATTTCTCAATTAATTTGGGGGAATGGCTAATTGAAGGGTTCTCTACACCGTGGTAGCGTCGATTTGTGGAGAGGGCTTCAGGAAGATATACCCTATTTTATGTTATTGTATAAAATTAAGTGTTGTTAATTTCTATTGAGTAGGAATATTATGGTAGGAAGATTAAGGGATGTTGGGAATGGTAGAGGCAAGAAATTAGTAGATTATTAGAGAGTTTGCAAATTGTTATTAAATTAGGGTTTGGGTTTGTAAGAGAGAATTATATATGTGGCAATTATTTCTTTAATGATAGTAGAAATCCTTGTTGAGTCATTAGAATATTTTGGGAGTGATTTTAGTTATTGTTTGGGGATAAAAATCCCGTAGGAATTTGTCAATTACGTGCATCGCACGTATGTATCCCAAGCATTCAATGAAACACCTGTGTTTAGTATTGTTATTTTCTAGTGACTAGTTTGGATGGTTGAGCCTTAATTGCTTTGAAATTTGATAATAGGATATGCTAGTGACTTTGGATGTGGGATGGCGTGCTGGCACTTCCAGTCTTCGCAGGATACTATGTGAGTATGAGCTCTTTTATTTTATGTATATGGTGTGTATGATATGATAGTGCGATGTGATAACTTGATGGAGCGAATGATATGGTGTATGTGTGAGGCGTGTGATAAATTGATGTAAAAAAATTGGCATGATGTGTGTGTGTGACGTGCGGGTGGAAAATGAGAATTTTATACGATAATCGATGTATGCTTATGAATTTAATGGAGTTATATGCATTCATGTTCTATTATAAAAGTGTGTATCGAGATATATTATAAAGGAGTTATATTATAAAGGATTTATATTATAAAGGAATATATTATAAATGAATATAAGGAGATATTTTATAAAGGAGTTATATTGTAAAGGAGATATACGGAGATATATTATAAAGGAGTTATATTATGAGATATCTAGAGGTATACATTTATATACGGAGATATAAAGGAGAATTAAATATTGCAGTGCCGCACAATCTCCCAGGGGTTTAGGCTAGGCCCCACAGGCCCGGGATACACACGGGAACAGGAGTTATATTTATATTGCCCCAAATTTTATATTTGGGGATCAGGAGTTATATATTGCCTCAAATTATATTTGGGGATCAGGAGTTTCCCTCGCTGGTACAGGGCCAGGAGGAAGACGTAGCCTCGGACGCGTAAGACTCTTGGTGGGTAGCGATCCGCGTATTATATTTGTTTGACTAGCCTTTTGGCTTTAGTCTTGGTTGGACATGCGCGCAACCGTACTTTAAATCCAGTCCACAAATGATAGATTCTTAGGACACCTGGATCTGGGTGATATGGTGGGTTAGCGGGATTGATATGTATGGGAGGGGAGGCACAGAGATCCCTGTGTTGTACGAGGAGGTTAGTTGTGTGGGCAATGAAAATGAGAAAATATAAAGGTGTATATGTGTGTTGAAAGAATATATGTATATGTAAAGATATTGATGATATGATATCTTACGGAGACTATTTATATTATGGGAGATATGAACATACTACGGGAGATATATATATGTGTATATATTGGTATATGACTATACTTATAAAGCTTTATTGGCAACATGAAAGAAACATGAATAGAGGAGAGATGCGTAATGTAAAGGGAGTTGTATTATGAGGTGTAATTACTGAGTACAAGAAGTTATATTTTAAGATGTGAATGAGTTAATAAAGTAAAGTATGACTGGAAACAAGTTGGTATGCCTTGGAATTGTGACTAGGAACTACCCGCCTGCTATTTCAGAGGAAATAGTGGGAACTACCTGCCTTGGCACAATTTCCATGGTGAGTTAGTGAGTTGTTAATTTGATATTGGTACTATGTAATGGAAATGAAAAGGTGAAGTAGTATGTGTGTGAATTATTATGAATTAAGTGGAGAAGATGTGTTATGCGAATGAAACGTACAATAAATTAAAATATGTGTTATGAGATATGGATAAAGATGATATTATGAGATAGAATGAATGCGGTAATATGTGTTGTGAATGCTATATCATGAGAGTATATACATGGGAGGAATTGCGATAAAAAAATGAATGCCTGTAGTGAGATATTATGGAGATGTATGTGATATGATCGCTTGTATGAATGTGAGGTACGTAATATGAGCATGAGAAAGAGATTGTATATGAATTAAGATAAGTAGGAAATAATATAAGCCATGAGCTTGTAAATGAAAATGATTAGTAAATGAAGTACATGATTGAATAAGTATGAAGAAAATGAGGTGCATTATGTGATTAAATATGAAAAGTAGAAGAATTATATATGTGCAGTACTCTCGTGTTATGTTGTTGGTTATAAAGTAAAGATTATCTGTGAATGTAAAACTATACGGAAAAGTAAAATTATAGGTGATATTAGTATAATGCTTAAAGTGTTGCATCTTAAGCGATTAATTTGCGATTGATTTGAAAACTACGATAAGTAGATTGGGAGCATGTGTATATATATATTTGTATAAACAGGTGACGATCCAAAGATTACTTGATGGAAAGCTACGTTTATGGTGTTTATATGTTCAGATTTCAAATGGAACTTTATTATCTTGGTATTCGTAAGTTTATTTTATTTTATTTATAAAGTTTAATCTATTTGCTTAATCAGTAAATTATACTCACATCAGAAATGGCTAACCCCTTAGTGTTTAGGGAGGAGGGGGGGAGGGGGGGGTAGAGGAGTCCCGGGACTATCCTAGATCCCCTAATGTCACAGGTTCTCAGCAGTGAGAGGTGAGGCGTAGATTTGTAGGGTGGAGTTTTATTTTTAAAAATTTTGTATAAATTAGTTATGTGAATAGTGAAATTTGTGGTTTAAATTGTAATTTGAATGTATGAGTACCTGGATGTCGATGATGAATATAGTGTGGGGTAGTATGGTATGTTCTTGACCCATACCCATCTTGTTGTGGTGTACCGGGCCCTGTGGTATGTTTTACGAAGATTTTTCTAAAAATTTTTACCTCGTTTTCAAAGAAATTTATGGTTTTTATTTGATATTTGTTATTCTATTGTGAATTTGGCCCCCAGAGCATATATATTGATTGCCTGTATGTTTCTGCTCATTTTGGCCTGGGAGCCCGTGAAATTGTTGTATGTGTTGTGAGCTACGGAATTTTGAGCAGAATTCCGTAAGCTAATTGTGTTTCGGGATAGATATTATAGGGGAAACTATGCCAAATTTTTTATTGAAATATAACTATCTTAGTTTATGTTTAAAGTGATATAGAAATTGAAAGAATTGATTTTGGAGTCAAAAAAAAAATGGGGTGTGACAGATATCCGGTTGGGTAAGTAGGAAAACATGAAGCACAGTGATTAGAGAACAAATCCAGCGAATTTCAACAGTTGTGGTAGCAACAGCTCAGTACTCAGCTTCGATAGAAGAGCAGGTTACCGTCCTTTGTTTCTTTGAATCCATGAGATTAGATTGCGACCAATGTAGATTAGATAAGCACTTGTGGAGGTAAAGTCATCATTGTTGTCAGCCCAGTCTACATCTGAAAAAGCATGAAGTGACAGTGGGGAGTTACGGTAGATAACTGTTGCTGCTAATTTTAGTGTGGGAGCAAACAGATGAATTTGTAGATTCTTTAGGAAACGAACAAGGCAAACCTGTTGACTTTCACCGGCATTTGACTGGTTTCGCGCCACTGTCGTGAACCTGCAAAAAGTTCGATACACCGGGATTGATCCAGGCGACAAACCCTCCGATGCTCTTGTCAGTAATAAGGAAGATTATGAAAGAGCTTTATGTGGAAAAAGATTGATTACCTTGTTATGGTGGGAGGAGAGGGGTATTTATAGTAGCCTTTAGAGACAGTTTAGAGATAATGATTTATCCCTATGTCCCGGTGTTTTTGGATAAGATGTAGAGTTTAAACTCATTTCATGATAAGAGAGTTGGTTAAAACCACCTCTTATAGATAATCACGAATTTGAATTACTCTTTAAACATCTGAATTGGTTTGTAATGGGTTGCTCCCCATACCTAATAAGACAGATCCGTTTTTGGGTTGTTGGGCTTCGAAGAAAAGCCCAGTTCCCATTTCGGACCCGTTTGTAGGTGAGATTAGCATTTTACCCCTGAGAGCTTTAAGATTCGTGTCTGATTTGAACGTTCCCGATTTAGTCCCATTTTTAGCCATATCACGAGCCCCCCACTCTTGAAGACTGAGTTCAACAACCTTTGAGGAGTAGTTTTACTGTTCTAATGGCGTACGGGATCTTATCGGAGTTCTTGAGGAAATTTGGATCTTGCTCAAGGTGTAGCGGCGTTGGTCTGTGCTTCTAAGGTGCCCCAAATGATTTTGCAAATTTTCTGGATTTTTCTGTTTTTCCAGATTTTTCTGAATTTTCTAATTTTAAAATTATTTATCGAATTATTTATCCAATTTTGTGAAGTAACAATCTGTTTGCAAAAAGTATTAATTAATCGTTCTAATTAATAATTGTTTATCCAGGAGTTCAAAAACAGTTTCCTGAATTTATAATTATTTTTAGAATTTTTAATTAATTTTCTTGAATTTTTAATCATTTTTAATCATTTTTCACAATTTTTAAGTAATTAATTCAAATTAATAATAAAAATAAAAGAATTAATCAGGGAATATCGATGTGGCGCAATCTGGAGCTTGATCATATCCCTGGCACGATTTTTCATGCGATCAAACGGTGGATCTACCGCTCGACAACGTGGCGCGATCTGAGCGCTCTGATCGTGGGCGCACATCGAGAGGCAGACATTTTTCCTTCATTTGGACATCGGTGGCAAGAGCGCTCGGCACTTTTTGCCGAAGTCTAGAGAAAATTTTGCCGAAATTCCCTCTTTTTTGAAAATAATTAGTGACCTGCCCTACTTTCCAAAACAATTAGCGAGATGCCCTTGTCTGTGACACGTCAGCAACAATCGTTATTGGGAAAAATGGCATCAGCTATTTGTATGCCGTTCTTCTCAATAACGGCATCTCTTTTTGAAAAAATTGTCATGCCGTTATTGGGAATAACGGCATTGCTTATTTTTTCTAAAGATCTCTAAAGTATCAATCGTGACTTTAGAGAGAAATGCAAAAATTGAAATCACTGATGCCGTTCTCTAAGTGAATGGCATAGATAATACTGATGCCGTTTTTCACAATAACGGCATCAGTTATTATCATTTTGCACAGGTTCCTATAATCGAAAAACCCCTCTTCTTCTCTTTCCTCCCCTTCTGATTCCTAAACATCTCTCTCTCGCATCGGTCATGTTACCCACAAACCCTAGATCTCAAAATAAAAAATTCCAACCATTTGAGTCCTATAAAATTTCATACATCCAACCTCCTCACTCCCACTCTCATTTTCAGTCTTCCTCCATAACAAAATTTCTTCTAGTGGTTTTTTTGGTTTAATTTGAAGGTATTATCATCTTAACCTTATGTTTGATTTTTATTTCAACGTTTAGTTTATTGTGAGTAGTGAATGACTTGAATATGTTTTAATTTTTATGCATAGGTATGGAATTTGATATCCCTATTTGGTTATATTATGGGGGTGAAGTAATTAAGGATCCAAAAATTGGATATTCTTATAGTGATGTTGATCCGGTAATTATTTGGGCTACCCCCAATTTTGGTTACGCAGAATTAATAGATAAAATATATGAAGTCACCAATTGGGATAGAAGTGAAATGAGTCTGAAACTGAGAGCCTGTTATTCTGCTGGTAAAGGAAATGGGCAGTACTTCATGTTGGTACCCATAGACAGTGACAGTTCTCTGAGGTCTGTCTTGCTTAGGACACTTCATCTAAGTTGTGGTTGGAATATAGTTGAGTTATATATTGATCAAACGAGGCTTCCAAATACTACAAGAGTTGTTATCGAAAGTCCAAGGCCCACAAGGACTTTGAAACCATCTGCAGAGTCACACGCAAGGATTTCAAATTCAATTGGAGATACTAGCACAAATCCAACGGAACCTATTTCCTCCGAATACGAGCAGGTACATCCGACCCCATTGCCACAAAATTTTTTAGTAGCTGGCATTGCTTTGGAAGACTTTGACAACGCCGTTGTAAATAACGACTTGGTAGAAGAGGAAGAAGATGAGGTACATGGTCTCGAGGATGATGATGAGGAGATTGCCGTTGAAGCTCCAGTTATTGATGCCAATGTTCATGTGCCGGTTAATAATGCCTGCGTGTTGCCAAGTCAGGACACAAGTGCAACTATGCGTGGATCGCAATCAAGCGAATGGATGTCCCGTGCCACCGTACATGAACATGGCCAGTCTTCCATTGGTTCTTCCAACTTGGATGAACTCTTCCTTGGTCAAAGATTTCCATCCAAAGATGCTCTACAACATCAAGTAAAGATGTACACCGTGAAGAACAACAGAGAATTCGTGACGGTAAAATCAGATCGTTGTCTATACCATGTGAAATGTAAATACGCGCCCATCCACTATTCAGCCGAGCAGATTGCAGAAAATCCATCACTTCAAAATGAAGTTGGTTCTCCATGGCACTTGCGTGCAATTGTTCCCAAAGGTCGTGATTATTTTGTGGTGAAAAAGCTTGAAGTTGTACACACATGTGTGAATCCTACATTGACTCAGGATCACAGCAAAATTGACTCGACGGTCGTATCGATGATGATAATGGATACTCTGAAGGAACAACTCTCAATAACACCAAGAGCCATAATTGGGCAGGTGAAGGGTAGGCTCCAATACACAATATCATATTGGAAAGCTTGGAAGGCAAAACATAAAGCAATTGAGAAACTATATGGTTCTTTTGAAACAGCGTACACTAAATTACCATATCTACTCAATGCAATTCAAGCTTCAAATCCGGGTATGGCTGTACATTGGGCGAAGACTACGATCGGGCCGGGTATAAAAACATTTAAGGGTGTTTTTTGGGCATTCGGTCCTTCCATCGAAGGATTTAAATCATGTAGACCAGTTATAAGTGTAGACGGTACTCACTTGTACGGAAAATACAAAGGCTGTTTGTTGATTGCAGTTTCTCCAGACGCAAACGGGAGGTTGTTTCCGTTTGCGTTTTCACTGGTTGAAGGTGAAAGCATAAAAACGTGGACATGATTCATGAACTGTATTCGGTGCTTTGTTACAGATCGTGAAGGTCTTTGTGTCATTTCTGACCGACATGCCGGTATTTTATCAGTAATGGGAAATGAGTTTGGCACGTGGAGGGAACCATTTGCATATCATTGGTACTGTATGCGGCATTTTGCTAGCAATTTTCATAAAGTTATTCCCAAAATTATTACTTCAATAACAGCATATGTACATTACTTGTACTATACTACCAATGCACACATCTATCATACTATCAAAATCAACTTTACAAAATACAAATTAGGGTTTTTGGATACTTACAATAATTTCAGATTCTGAATGATTTGGCACTCTTAATGAAAGATTGAAGAGTAGACTCCCAAATACTAATCGATTACACAGCCGAAGATTTTACGATTTTTTTTTAAAGGGTTTAGGGTTTTCGGAGTCGAAGTGGGGAAGGAAAGAATCGCAAGTGAAAAGGGGAAGAAGAGGGGTTTTTCGATTATAGGAACCTATGCAAAATGATAATAACTGATGCCGTTATTGTGAAAAACGGCATCAGTATTATCTATGCCGTTCTCTAAGAGAACAGCATCAGTTATTTCAATTTTTGCATTTCTCTCTAAAGCCACGATTGATACTTTAGAGATCTTTAGAAAAAATAAGCAATGTCGTTATTCCCAATAACGGCATGACAATTTTTTCAAAAAGAGATGCCGTTATTGGGAAAAACAGCATACAAATAGCTGATGCCGTTTTTTCCAATAACGTTTGTTGCTGACGTGTCACAGACAAGGGCATCTCGCTAATTGTTTTGGAAAGTAGGGCAGGTCACTAATTATTTTTAAAAAAGAGGGCATTTCGGCAAAATTTTCAAGTGTAGGAGAGCGACACATAGTGCGTTGACCATTGACCGTTGACCAGTCAACGTGTTTTCACGCATGTGGACGTCGGTGGCAAGAGCGCTCGTTACTTGTTACCGAAGTTCAGGAGAGCGACACCTAGCGCGTTGACCATTGACCAGTTAACACATTTTCACGCATTTAGACGTTAATGGCAAGAGCGCTCGGCACTTGTTGCCGAAGTCCAGGAGAGCGACACATGGCGCGTTGACCGTTGACCATTGACCAGTCAACACATTCTCTCGTATTGGACGTCGGTGGCCAGAATGCTCGGTACATGTTGCCGAAGTCTAGGAGAGAGACATGTGGTGCGTTAACCGTTGACCGTTGACCAGTCAACGCATTTTCTCGCATTTGGACGTCGATGGCAAGAATGCTCGGCACTTGTTACCGAAGTCCAGGAGAGCGACACGTGGCGTGGTTGACCGTTGACCGTTGACCAGTCAATGTCATTTCTCGCATTTGGACGTTAGTGGCAAGAATGCTCGGCACTTGTTACCGAAGTCCAGGAGAGCGACACGTGGCGGGGTTGACCGTTGACCGTTGACCAGTCAACGCCATTTCTCGCATTTGAACCTCTGTGGCAAGAATGATCGGCACTTGTTGCCGAAGTCCAAGAGGGCGACACGTGGCGTTGTTGACTGTTGACCGTTGACCAGTCAATGTATTTTCTTGCATTTGCATATCGTTGGCAAGAATGCTCGGCACTTGTTGCCAAAGTCTAGGAGAGCGACACATGGCATGGTTGACCGTTGACCAGTCAATGCCATTTCTCGCATTTGGTCATCGGTGGCAAGAATGCTCGGCACTTGTTGCCGAAGTCCAGGAGAGCGACATGTGGTGTCGTTGACTGTTGACCGTTGACCAGTCAATTTCTTGGTTTGTCCCGCTCTTCTTGTCGTCTTGCAGTAAATGGGCCTGGCCTTTATGCTACTGGGGGCCTCTTAACCTTGGTAAATGTGCCAATGAGCTATATCTCTATAAATCTCCACCCCCACCCTTCATTTCCTCATTCTCAAAATTTTTAGTCAGCAATTTCTTACTGTCTAACGGGAGCTTCTGCCAGAATATTCTGTCTGCGGTGATCTATTCTGGCCGTTTCCGTCAAATCAAGGTAACTTTAGATAACTTAACTTACTTTTTAGAGAATCTCCAGTATTCCTCCGAGGCAGGAGAACTCCCCCATCCTCGCCCTTGAGTCGACCTCTAGTCAAGTCCCTGCCATCGACAAGAGTAAGGCTATAGTAGGGTCTTCTTCGGCCGTGGTGGAGACTATTGCCGAGGTCGAGCAGAGAATGGGACTTCGACCGATATCCTGGGCCATTGACCGGGATTCACAGGGTTCGGGATCTTCTGGAGGACATGGCCGAACGGATCATGTATGGTATGGGGCGGAGATTTGAGAAGAATGCGGCTCGCGAGACTTCGCAAGTTGATGAGACCATCTCTATTCTCATGGAAACAGACCTTATTATGATCCAGAACTGCTTTCAGATTTTGAAGAAATTCGACTTGATGTTGCCAGGACCTGGTGTGAGGTCCAATTATCCGATGCCAGTAGATATGTGCTTTTGGCCTGTCGATGCGTTCTTAACCGGTGTTCGATTGCCTCTTCATCCTTTTTTCATTGAAGTTCTGCGATGGTACAGGATTAGCCCAGTTCAGCTTATGCCGAACATGTGGAGGCTAATCAATGGTTTCTTCCTTCATTGCCAAGCCGCAGGTTTCAAGCATTGGTTGAGTGTGCTAAGGACTGTCTACCGGGTTCACCAGCAGTAGAAGTCGGAATTTAGGTTCTAAAAGGCCCCGAGGCATGGTGCAAAGCTCGTCAGCTACCCTGACTTGATCAAAAATTGGAGGGATAAGTACATCCTCATCCAAAGTTGAGAACCTTGGGTCATCCCGACGACTTGGGTTGAGGAAGTTTCAAAGCGGGTGAAGGATAGCCCAGTCCTTAGCCCCAAGGAAGACGAGATGGTTTAGATGCTCCTCGATCGACCGAAGTTCGATTGGGAGGACTTGACTGAGGAGGTCCTCTTCAGGGGGTCTCCGCCTTATAAACCCCAGTATGCTTTTTACTTTTAGTTCGGCGCAACTTTCCCTTTTTACCTCTTTACTATCAAGTTTGAATTTCCTTTAACCTCGGTATTTTTGTGCTTTTGCAGAATCGATGGACTTCAATGAGATATTCGCAGAGCGTGGGATTTTGGGAAGCAAGGCCCCTAGGAAGAGGAAGAGAGTGGCCACCAAGGTTTCTTCACCGAAGGTGAAGACTCTCGCTGCCGCCATGGAGCAGTCGGCGAAGGCGATCATCGTGGTTCAACGGCCGGTTACACCCATCGTGTCATCGACTTCTGCTGAAGCTGGGGCCTTCCCCCTATCGGCGGCATTGGGGGTTGGAGGCTCCCCCCCTAACTGCTGAGGCCGAGGAGTTCCTAACCGAGGAACACAAAAAGATATTTGTCCCGGACTGGCAGGTCAGAAAGCTTGACGGGTTCCTCGGTGACTCGTCCTCCTGCATGCAAGCTTTTCAGCTTCTTGCCTCGCCGAAGGACAGGCTTCACTGGAGGCGGGGACTGTTGGCGACGACGTGCTCGAAATTGCTCGAGCGGCCGTGTGGGTAAGTTTCATGTCGACTCGGAGGTTCTCATTTTTGCATACTGTTGTTGGTTTCTTTCTCAGCCTAAATGATGGGGTTCTGGTTTTTGCAGATAACTTGCCACGTTGGACATCTAATGGAGAAGATGACCGAGCAAGAAAGGGAGATGAGGCTCGAGGCTGATAGAGCTCGGTCTGAAAAGGCTAGGATCGCCAAAGACCTCGAGAAATTGAGGGTTGAATCCGAGATGAAGGCTACGAGGTTGGAACACCTCAAGGCTGTTGCTTCTAAGCTCGATGCGGATAATGCTCGTTTGCACAAAGAAAAAGAGCTCGCCGCGAAGGACAAGGAGGAAGATATTTCCGCCGTGAAGATAGCCGCGACAAAGGAGGCCGAAGACGAAGCGATGGAGAAGGCCAAAGGATTCGTTTATGTTAACATGGCGAAGGCCCTACACCCGTGCTATCGACCAAGTAAGGGAGACATTCCCTGATGTTGACTGCGCCGGGTGGCATCTGTTCCTCGATCCTATCCCTGGGTTCGACGACGTCTCGGAAGAGGGTGAAGGAGATGAAGAATTTGAGGAGGTCGAGATCAGGGACAGCGAGGCGGGAGCAGGGGCTGCTTCGGGGGCCAAGCCCTTAGCAGTTGTCGCCGAAACACCAAGACCCGAGCCCTCTGCGACCGTGGTTCACTCGAAAGAGGTCGGCCTTTGACTTTATTGTACTTTCATCTCTTATCTAGTCTAGATGTTTTGTACCAGAGCCTAATAGTGGACTGGCCACCGCTTCTTTTACTTTTTGTTGAAGTTTTTAATGAAAAAGACCCCAACAGGAGAATCTCCCTTCAACCTCACTTACAGCTCCGAAGCCGTCATCCCGCTGGAGGTTGGCCTACCTTCGCCTCGGTTGGTTGCCTTTAATGAAGAACAAAACTCGAACCAGCTTCAAGGCAACTTGGACCTCATCGACGAGATACGAGAAAGATCCTCCATCCATCAGGAGATTTATCGACGTAGGATTGAGCAGTCCTACAACAAGAGATTATGCCCTACTAATCTCAAAGAAGGTGATTTGGTGCTTCGAAAGATATAAATTTCTTTTCCAAGCAAGAAAGGCAAGCTATCACCTAATTGAGAAGGGCCGTATAGGATCTCTAAAGTTGTCCACCCTAGCGCTTATCAACATGAAGACCCAGGGACAAGAGAATGCCAAGAACATGGAATGCGGAACACTTGATGAAGTACCAAGAGGGTGTTTGAACACCGCTCCAAGCAACTTCTAATCCTAGAGCATTCTTGAGTTTGTTTTTTGTTTAGTTGATTTTTCTAATTTACTAATGGCTTGCAACTTAGAAGCAGCCACTTCATCGTTTTTAATAAAAGCAATTTCCTTTCGTAGAAAACCCATTATTTAAATTTTCTGGTTGTCTTACCCCGAAACGTACACTAAGGATAAAAACTCTCTTAAACAACAAGTTCGAAGTCTAACACTTGGTTCGATGCTACTTTAGCTACTTGCCAACAAGCATGTACAAAGTAGCTCACCATTCGAAATTGCTCCCACAACTGTTGAAACTATCTTAACGACAAGTTCAGAGTCCAAGACTTGGTTCGATGCTACTTTAGCTACTTGCCAACAAGCATGTACAAAGTAGCTCACCATTCGAAATTGCTCCCAAAACTGTTGAAACTATCTTAACGACAAGTTCAGAGTCCAACACTTGGTTTGATGCTACTTTAGATACATGCCAAAAAGCATGTACAAAGTAGCTCACCATTATAAATTGCTCCCACAACTGTTGCAACTATCTTAACAAAAAGTTCGGAGTCCAACACTTGGTTCGATGCTACTTTAGATACTTGCGAATAAGCATGTACAAAGTAGCTCATGATTCGAAATTGCTCCCACAACTGTTGAAACTACCTTAACAACAAGTTCGGAGTCCAACACTTGGTTCGATGCTATTTCAGCTACTTATGAACAAGCATGTACAAGTAGCTCACCATTCGAAATTGCTCCCACAATTGTTGAAATTCTCTTGCAAAAGTTAGCAAAGCACTTACTCTTAAAAGAAGCTCGAAGGATGCGATATATTATTTCATCAAAATTGGGGATACAAGTCTTATTCAAGACCAAAAATCATACAAGGCAAACTACAAAATTACAAAATTTCACCCTAGATCCTCTTCGGAAGGGGGACGCTCCGATTAAGTGATATGCGGGGGTGGCGAGTTTCGTGTGGTTCTCTTCTCGTCTCCACAGAAGTCTCTAGGCCAGCGAGCCAAGTCGGGCCATCGGTGTAACGCCCCGGATCCCCGTTATCGGACATCCGTGACATCACCAAGATCAGTAAATAATGTGGAAATTTAAACATTTTTATTGCCATCAGAGCTGTTACATTAATAATTACAAATATCAAATTGTCCTTGGACAAGGAATACAAATTACATGACTTTATTACAACTGACTACAAGAATACTTAAACATTTCTTGGGAAGCCATTGGCTGTCTTTCAGATCGGCAATCCCTTGGTAACTGCCGAAACTCCGTTGAGTGGTCTATCTGCCCCCTCTGGGACTTGCCCCTCGGCTTGAGCCTTTTGCTACGTGACCCTGATAATTCTGCACCCGCTCGAAGGGTAGACGTGCATGCTGCCACTACTTGGATGCCCTGCTGATCTTGGGCTCTCCTATACTCGTGACCTGATATCCATGTACCTAAAAGGTGGGGTACGTTAGTAATTCTACTGACGCAATACTGATAAGGATACAGCGATCCTCAAACTATCACACTCACAAATTCATCTTGAATGGAAAATTCAACGTGCATCCTGATTTCCTAGTATTCGTGTATGCCATGACCTAAAGTCTATTCAAACACAAGGTACAAAACAGATGTACCAAATCTAATGTCAGCAAGACTATGGACACACATGCATCCCATACTACATGTGCCCCAGCTCAAGCCGTTTCTCCAGTTCAGGGATTTGAACCCTCGCTATGCAATGCATTCACATTTGGTCTACTTCTTGTTCCTGATAGTATGACATGGTTGAGGAGGTGAAAATAAAAGAAATAATGCGGGGCGCTACCCCAAA
The DNA here is from genome assembly GCA_017893485.1 of Hemerocallis citrina. Classification (NCBI taxonomy): domain Eukaryota; kingdom Viridiplantae; phylum Streptophyta; class Magnoliopsida; order Asparagales; family Asphodelaceae; genus Hemerocallis; species Hemerocallis citrina. The sequence goes on from CM030365.1 coordinate 160,364,241, forward strand.
GTCACCAATAATTACTGAGTCGAACCATCCTCAAAAGCTGTGACGAACTTACAGATATACTGCAGTATATCCATTGCGCAAAGATCCTTTATGATCCGTTCGTGTCCACCAACATAGAACATGACGACCTCGGTACCCCCGATCTGCCAGGATATCAGCATCCTGTTCTTACCATGGTACTTCAGGAATTAACAGTGCAAGATACGCACCGCAGTGCGTATCCCTAATGACAGGAAGAGACAACCAGTATCACCACTTAGTGCTAACTCTCAGAACAAGTTGGATTATAGGGAATCACCCCTAATACCAATTTAGACTTCGAGCGAAACAATAAAAGAAAAACTTAATCAATCCAGTTTACTGAAAATATGTTGTTATTCAAACCACACTCGGTGTCGATCAACAAAGTCGAGTCTGACTGGTCTGTCAAGGTAACAACCATCCCGGAATCACATCCACTGATTCCCAATACCTTCATAGGTCAGTGACCCAAAATAATCCCGGCCCGTGACCCTCAGCGAGTGGTCTAACGGCGCCCTGATGATGTAATACAATTTAGTGAAGGTAAGCACGCACATAATTATCCATTCTTGACTATTGACAGACTCAGGCATCGAGACACCCAACACAATCCAACATAGCTATATCCCAACTCACTCATGTCCACCATGAGTACATGCACAGGAACTTGCCTAAGTTTCAAATGAAACGCTAAAACCCATCTTTTAAATCTGATAGCTCACGATCACCATATTGCGGTAGGCAGAGGGTTCCTCATCCATTGTCCGATGGAACAGTCAAGAAATACCAGTAGCTGTGACCCAAGCTACACTCATCGGAAACCCATACACTCAGAATTTCCTAGAAGGGTAAGGAGATCCGTTGCCATCCCCTTGTCGATGATTCCCTCAATTTCTTTTAAAGGACTCAAGTCCCCGAGTTAACTCAAAGCTTGAAGTCAGTCTAGACAATAGGTTGCTAAACTCATCATGTCCATAATTTCCAGCACACAAGTCAAAATTGCTTGGTATCTCCCATTCTGGAAAAGTAAGACCCTAGTCTATAACTTTTCAGTTGACTATTTCCTCAAATTCAATCGTCTTGTCATCCAATAACCCTTATATACTCTCAGTAGTACGTTCCTTTTCACACTTGCTGCACTTGTCCGATATCATAAGAGTTCACTTAGTTATCGAAATTACTCGATTCCGGGTCCTATGGGAAGGTGGGATTGTCTACTTAATCTTCCTAATTGGACACGTCCTCAGATTTAATTCTTAAGGTTCTCAAAGGTACCAATTTCCATTGGGTGCATAACAAGGGAAGGGTTGATTTTTCTAGCAAACATTTCATTGACAAGGCCGAATCTGTCCACTTTGAAAAGGTATAGCTTCCAACCTACAACCTGGAATTACAAAATCCAAATTGGGTTAGAGAGTTATGATTCCCTACTGCAAATCTCTAGTTGGCCAGTCGCCCAAATTCTTAACAGATAAGTCTAGGAATATCTATCCCCACGAACTAGACAACTCGTACTAGGCTGAACGTATCCTACTTTAAAATTCAGTAATAAATGAACCCTAAGTCCAATGTTCCTGAAATTTGAGATCCTCTATCCACACATATACCATTTCATCGTACCCAAAATTTACATTCAAATCATTTCACACAACGATCTACGACTCCTCAAACATAGCTACATTTCAGCTGTTCATTTCCAGCAGGGTGTTTACTGCCCCTCACTAATTTACCTTTGAAACCTCATCAAATGACTTCTAAAAATTCTAAAATTTGAGATTCATCAAATAGACTCATACCCCAAGCTACTCCCAAAATTTCGTAGCAAAATAATAAACGTACACGAAGTTATGGCTTTTTGAACTTCAGCCCAAAGCACAGTCAGCTTCAGCCGACACCTACGGACCAGTCGCATTCTACTATTTTTTCGGGGCATCAAACGACCTCAGAAAATTACGAAATTTAAGACTATCGTTGTAGACACATACAACAGCGTCCACAAAAATTTCCAGCTCAAAATACCCTATCATTCCCGAGATACAAAATCGGAAAGACACACAAAAATTTTCGCAGCCAGCAGCTATCCTGGCTGCTTACTGTCCGGACTTGGACCCGCTGTTTGGGCTACTAAAATGCATCCGAATATTATGAAAAAAATCATGGATACTCTAAATACATAGAAGAACAACTTCCTAAAATTTTAGCTCAAGATACCAAACCGTTTGGGCGTAAGAAATTCCCCAACATACCCTCACATTCATGCTACTTAATCAAAATTCAAAAAGAGTGATTCTCTACCATACAATTTATCTTTTCCTAGTACTTCTCATACTCAAACATGGTAACAAAATCATAGCTATCACTATTACACATCCATTCATGCCAAAGCAAAATAAATACCAAAGAGTTCAAGAGATCACCCACTTGAAGTTTGCAAAATTTCCTTGTAGCCTGGCTCCTAGCTTTGCTTGCTTGCTTGTCTTTGCTCCTTGTGCTTGTGTACCTTGGCCTACACTTCTTCTTCTCCTTCTCTACTACTCCTTCTACTCTTATAGACTTCTTCCTTTCCTACATACATATATATGTATTTTTTTTTTTTTTTGAACAAGGAGGAGTGGAGAAAGCTTAGGAGGAGAATGAAATGGAGTTTGAAAATGGAGTGAGGTGAGAATGGGAGGTGGGGGTTATATGGGCCGGTTGAGGAAGGGTGGGTGTGGAATGGATGGTGGTGAGGTGTAGGGTTGAGATGGAGGGTGGGATGGGTGAAGGGATGAAGGGTGGGATGAAGGCCAACACATCCAAGCTAGGAGCTTCTTGGAAACTTCCTTGAAGCTCCTAGGAAACTTCCTTTCTTCATGGTCAACTTTCACATGGTGAATTAATCCCACCATTGGATCTCATCAAGATCCAAGCCATGATGTGATGCTAGGGTTCCTAACCCTAGGTTAGGTCAAGGAACCCTAGGTCATCTTATTTCCATTCTAACCCTAGTGCACAAATACAATCCACATTTAATCCAAACACTAACCTTAACTGAAAGTAACCCATATATTAAAATCTATAAAATATAGGTTTTTTAGAAATTATAGCTTCCTCCTGACAATTGTCTGGTCGAAACAATCGGGACGAAACTACAGTTTAATTGAGAAGATATCTCGAGTTTATCTCATCAGGTTCAGAACAGCTCGTATGTCTGAAATTCCTCAATTTAACTGATAATTTCTAGAAAAAATGTAATCGTGTGCAATATTTAGTCAATGCACGGGTTACAGTGCAAAATAGCCATGTGCTATTTTGCGGGGTATTACAATCGGCACCCAAGGGCCTGGCTATCGCTCCGACAAATGCCCAGTTCGACGAGCCCGCCATGCCGCTTTGTGCATCCCCATGATTCCATGGGGCAGGGGATGTACGAAGTGCTAATTCATGGAACGATCTTCCCTGTGCATTGTAATGCCCCGATTTTTCAATTAATGAAAAATTATTTATTTTGCACGTAGTGTGCACGTGCAATATTTTGTTCGGGTTATTTTATTATGCTGTGTATAAATATTTAAATAGGTGTTCTCAAATTATTTTTTTGTACAAAAATCCTTTCTCTAAACAAATAGAAAGCCTTATTTTAATTTAATTAAAAAAGGCCTTTTTCTTAAAAGCCCAAATGTATTTTATTTTATTTATTTTAATAACTATTTTGGCCCAAAAATAAAGCCCATGAATGAATCTATTTTTAATTAAACTTGTCATGTAGAAGACTAATTTATCATTATTTTATTTTGTACAATTAAATTGTACAAATTTGGTCCTAGTTGCATGCACGTGCACTACACGTACACGTGCTTTGCACACTTCCTCCATGGAGCCGGTTTGCATCTTTTTGGAGGGATTTTCAAAAATGGTCATGGTGTTCATGGAGGTGGTTGTATAGGTGTGGGTAGTTTTTATAACTCCTACTCTAATCTTGGCCTTCCATCTTTCAACCACCTTATCAATCTTGGCCCTCCATTTCACTTGTTTTCTAGTATAAATACCCCCCCTCTCATGGCTATTTTCATATGCAATTACATATTTCCAAATTATAGTCTTATTGTAGTAATAGTGTGAGTTATAAAGATAGAGAGATTGTGTGGGATTGCTTGCTTGTTCCAAGGAGGGAGGCCGGCCATTGCAAGAGGGAGCATTCGGGTTGCTTGGTGTGTGTGGAGCTTGTGCGCGCGTCGTCTAGGAGGTGGTGCTTTCATTTGCAAGGACTTGGTTGCTTTGTGTGTTTATTTTTCTCTCCATTCAAGGTGGGTAAACCTTTTATATTTCTAAAGTAGAGATCCATGCTAGAGTTAACTATCAAAAGATGCATGAAAAATACTAAGAAGAACACACTATGATTGAGAAGTTAGTTTATGAATTGATCGAATTGTGGTGATTAATTTGTATGTGGTTCTAGTATTAAATTTAATTGTGTGTAGAATTCTCCATGATTATTAGTATGAAGCAATGATGGTGATTAAATTTCCTTAAGAATGTTGTTAGTATGATTTGAGACATGATGCATGAATAAGAATGCTTGTTAATTGTAAAATTGAAACATGGAATTGATTAAGAAAGAGTACACTTTAATTTGAAAAGAGTGAATTTCTTGAATGATTGAGATGTGATTATGCAATTTAATAAGTGATTATATATATTGTGACATAGATTGATTAATGGAACTATTTTGTTATCATCAAGAAACTACTCATAAAGTTAGTGGTTGAGTTTTGCCTATTCATGTGCTAAATAGACCTCTATGTTGATATGGGTATGGACAAGTTCAAATATATCTCTTTGTTGAATAAAGAGTTAATAACAGTAAATTATTATAAGAAAATTGAATAAAAAGATTAGGAGATCAATTGTTTAGCAATGTCGAAAATGAAAAATATATTAGTTTTTAATGAATGATTCATTGATTTGTGTGAAAAATATAATTTATTAGTACAAAAATTATTTTTATCTTACTGGTATGAAATTCATATGAATGAAGATTGATCTGGAGATTTTCAGTAATTTTTACAAAAGCAATAAGAAACAAAGTTTAGTTGAACATCGAGTATTTTGATAACAGTGGCAAATTGATTCAAAAAGTTTTTAATATGTACTGTGGCAACCCGAGCTAGTAGCTCAGGTGGTTACCGAGTGCGGTTGGCTTCTCTGGGTTGATCGGATTGAATCCTTGTGGCCGCAAAATATTTTCACATTTTTTTGTAAGTCTATAACCTATCGAACAGAGAGTAATAAATACTCTTTAATTCCCTCCTATATCGCTAGCGGCAACCGGCCTAGTGGCCAGTGCTTTGGGCTGTGTCGGTGGTGTGCTGGGTTCGAATCTTGCTATCGACAAGATGAAAAATACTTTTTTTGGGGGTTTTATGTATCGAAAAATTATGAAAAAAATATGTATATTCTCCTAAAAATGTAAGGGACTTTCTAAAAATGGTTTGGGAATTATTTGAATGAATTTAACTATGGTTTGTAGTTAAAATGCATAAATAGACATATGGTTCTATATGGATTATTGATATGAAATTATAACTTGAAAGAATAAGTGAATTGAAACATTAAGAGTTGTTTTGGCAAAAAGAAATGTGGTTATGTGACATGATGCAATTATTTTCTCACTTGTGGAACAATATGAAGTGTGCATATTGTTTAGTAATGTGGAATTATTGTGATGTGATAATTAATTAAGTGCATGCAAATTTATGTGCAATGATGGACTTGTGAACAAAATTGAAATCATGAATTGAAAAGAGAATATACATGTGAGTATGTGAACTCAACATGGAAATTTATAAGTTGAAGATTGTGAAATGAAATTTGAAATAGAGTAGCTAAGTCTCCCCGGCATCGAGAAATGAAATGCAATGAAATTAGACCAAGGTTGGTCATGATGAAATGAATGAATAAGTCCGGTTGATGGAGAGGCTAACTTTAGAGATTAATTTTGTTCATGACTTTTAATAAAACTAAGGACTAGTACATAGTGGAGACGTGATGAAAGTAGAAGAAAAACACGAGTGAGGGCCATCGGATTTGCGGCGGAGAGTATTTCACAGGTTCTTCACGATGAGTCGTGACTTGACGTGGATACGGCTCCAGGGTACCGTGGCGGCGGAGAGTATTTCACAGGTTCTTCACGATGCGTCGTGACATGACGTGGATACTGCTCCAGGGTACCGTCCCTGTGGTGACACTTGTGGGATGTTTGGTGACTGCATGAGGATCGTGTGCCATGAAGGAGGCTGAATTGTCCATAGGTTCTTCACGATGAGTCATGACATGACGTGGGATTCCCCTCCAGTTTCTGTACACGTGCTTGCACTCATAGATCATCTAAGACACTACCGTAGTTACAGTAGTAGATTAAGTCATGGCGAGGGATTGAACCCTACAAAGATGAAGAACGATTAAGAGCTTGCCCTCGGACCTATGTAGTATGGGATGCATAGAATCCGAACAAGTGCGCATTAGTGTCATGTAACATAAAAAAATGCATTAAGGATTAAGTGCACAATCACAACACGACATCTATAGGATAGTCCCTTTAGTTTGAATGTGACAAGTTTGCATTTGTTAAATATGGAAGGTTAAGTTATACTATTTCCGGCATAGAGAGGATGGCCGTGTATAATGTTCGTCGGTTGAATAAACTGACGTACCCACAGTCTTATATGCAGGTAAATGACATGTTAAAGATTAAAGACGAATGGATGCTTAAAGATTATACCATGTTGTTGTACATTTATTTAATTGTTGTATTTTACTTCCGCTGTGCAAAAGAAAAGTGTAATATTGATGTAAACACTGATGTATGATGAAAAGTTTTAATTTTCCTGTAAAATTGTAATAAAGAAAGTGAAAAGATCCTGTAGAACATCTCGAATTCAGTGTATTTGGGATTCGGGGCGTTACACGCATACTCCCCCCGTGGGCAAGATGTGCTCCTCATGTTGCTCCCTTCAGAGAGTTGGTTCAAGCAAAGATTCTCCGCTTCTAATTCAACAAGTCGCTCCTTGAGAGAGTCGTCGGTGATTCTGAGCTTCAAGCATGGTACCCCGCTCATACTCCTCCCCTGAGATGGCTCTAAGATGGTCCTTCGCAGATGAGCCGCTTCAAAACTCTTCTCAAGCACCACATTCTTCAGCTCGTCCCTCTCCGATCTCACTTTGAACAACGAGTGCCTAAGCTCGTCCCTCTCCGCCCTTACTCTGGAAAACGAGCTCTTCAGCTCGTCCCTCTTAGTCCTCGCCGCGTGTAGAGAGTGTCGAAGGAACTTTAGCCTAGATGCCTTGCCAGCAGCCTGATAAGTTAGAATTTTATGCTTTTGATATATATGTTTATGCTTTTGATTTTAAGATTTTATTTTACTTTTGTTCTATTTTACTACCTTTTTGCTTTGTTTTGATAATAGGTGGAGTGGTGGAAAACAAGAAAGAGTTGGATGGAAATAGAAGGAATTATGGCTCACCAGTGTTGGGGATTACACCCATAATTCGTGTGACAAGAATGCAACAATTCAATTCCCAACCAGCAAGAATTATGGCCCGTCAATAATGGCCATTATGGCCATAATTCAATCAAGAAGTAAACCAACAAGAATTACTGCCTGCCAGTAATGGCCATTATGGCCATAATTCGGATCAGTTTTGTAACAGCTTAATTATTCTGAAGGATCCAAAGAGGTGCTGTAATGGGATGTAAATGGGTATGTAATGGGCTATAAAGTGAGGGTTTTTCTGAGAGAAAATGGACATGAAATTCACCCATCTTCCTCTCATTTTCTTAGATTAAAATTGGATTTCTTTGTAATTTTTGGGATGCTCTTGCAACATTTCTGAAGTTTCATTCAAGCAGAATAAGAATCTCTTCTCTTCTCCTTTATCTTTACCCTATTTCTTAATGTCTTTATTTCTTAATGCTTTTCTTATCTTGATGATGAGTGAGTAGTTTTCTATTCTTGGGATTGTGTCGAATCCAATGATGAATTATTGATAGTTTTGATTTTCCCCTTTTGTTATGAGTTGTTGTTTCTTTTTAATTCAATCTTAGTATTATAATTGCTTGCAAGTATAAGGTTTATGTTTGCATAATTTTAGATATCAAGTGAAGGATTGAAAGTTGAAGTTTGATATTAGAACTATAAGATTGAACAAGGGAATTGAATCATGAAAATAGATTATATTCTCTTGAGGTTGTGAAAAATATCTGCTCTTAATGGGTTTTTGCTAATACTTCTACCATGAAAATAGGTCATTTATTAGCTTAAATACGTTGTTGTTCTTTGAAAGAAGCCAACAATTACATTAGCTTATTTGCCTTTAAAAAAATCCAGCACTCATAGCATTTGGAAAATTGATTTTATTGATAATTGTCATTGTGAAGAACCATAATCCCAAGAGTTCATTTTCTCTGTTATTGAAATTAAATTATTACTCAATTTTCCAACAACTTGTCATTTTAAATACGATTCAGTTTAGCTGATCATCATTGTGAGAAGAGACTGGTAATCAATACAAAGTCCCTGTGGGAACGGTCTTTTTATTACGCTATACAACCGTGCGCTTGCGGTAGGCATCAAGTTTTTGATATATATGTTTATGCTTTTGATTTTAAGATTTTATTTTACTTTTGTTCTATTTTACTACCTTTTTGCTTTGTTTTGATAATAGGTGGAGTGGTTGAAAACAAGAAAGAGTTGGATGGAAATAGAAGGAATTATGGCTCACCAGTGTTGGGGATTACACCCATAATTCGTGTGACAAGAATGCAACAATTCAATTCCCAACCAGCAAGAATTATGGCCTTTCAATAATGGCCATTATGGCCATAATTCAATCAAGAAGTCAACCAACAAGAATTACTGCCTGCCAGTAATGGCCATTATGGCCATAATTCGGATCAGTTTTGTAACAGCTTAATTATTCTGAAGGATCCAAGGAGGTGCTGTAATGGGATGTAAGAACGATCTTTTTATTACGCGATACAACCGTGCACTTGCGGTAGGCATCAAGTTTTTGGCGCCGTAGAAATATGGAGTTGGGCTATAAAGTGAGGGTTTTTCTGAGAGAAAAGGGACATGAAATTCACCCATCTTCCTCTCATTTTCTTAGATTAAAATTGGATTTCTTTCTAATTTTTGGGATGCTCTTGCAACATTTCTGAAGTTTCATTCAAGCAGAATAAGAATCTCTTCTCTTCTCCTTTATCTTTACCCTATTTCTTAATGTCTTTATTTCTTAATGCTTTTCTTATCTTGATGATGAGTGAGTAGTTTTCTATTCTTGGGATTGTGTCGAATCCAATGATGAATTATTGATAGTTTTGATTTTCCCCTTTTGTTATGAGTTGTTGTTTCTTTTTAATTCAATCTTAGTATTATAATTGCTTGCAAGTATAAGGTTTATGTTTGCATAATTTTAGATATCAAGTGAAGGATTGAAAGGTGAAGTTTGATATTAGAACTATAAGATTGAACAAGGGAATTGAATCATGAAAATAGATTATATTCTCTTGAGGTTGTGAAAAATATCTGCTCTTAATGGGTTTTTTCTAATACTTCTACCATGAAAATAGATCATTTATTAGCTTAAATACGTTGTTGTTCTTTGAAAGAAGCCAACAATTACATTAGCTTATTTGCCTTTAAAAAAATCCAGCACTCATAGCATTTGGAAAATTGATTTTATTGATAATTGTCATTGTGAAGAACCATAATCCCAAGAGTTCATTTTCTCTGTTATTGAAATTAAATTATTACTCAATTTTCCAACAACTTGTCATTTTAAATACAATTCAGTTTAGTTAATCATCATTGTGAGAAAAGACTGGTAATCAATACAAAGTCCCTGTGGGAATGATCTTTTTATTACGCGATACAACCGTGCGCTTGCGGTAGGCATCAAGTTTTTGGCACCGTTGCCGGGGACTTTTTTGTTATTGATATTGATTTCTTTTCACTATTCTGGTTAGACTAAACTTTTTATTTTTTTGTTATTATTTTTCCTTGTTATTTGCTAATTCTTCTGTTGAATGCGAAGGATCCGAAGTCTTGGCGATCTTGTTGAACCAGTACGTGCGATAGAAAGATTTTTCCATAGAAGAAGAAGAGAGCAACTGAAGGCAAGGACCGAATCAAAAAAGTGAAACAAGCATGGCTGCTGAAAATGCTAGGACTTTGAAGGATTTCGCTGCTCCCAACACCAATGGCTTACACTCTAGCATTGCGCGCCCAACAGTTGAAGCCAACAACTTTGAGTTGAAGCCATTCTTGCTTTCCATGGTGCAGCAAAATCAGTTTGGAGGCTCTCCAATGGATGATCCAAATCTTCATTTGTCGGTCTTCCTTGAATATTGTGATACTTTAAAGATGAATGGGGTAACTACAGATGCAATTCGATTGAGGCTTTTCCCTTTTTCTTTGAGGGATAAAGCTAGAGCTTGGCTACACTCTCTTCCAACCGGATCCATAACCACATGGGATCAACTGTCTCAAGCCTTCCTTGCCAAGTACTTCCCTCCAAGCAAAACTGCACAGCTTAGAAACCAAATCACAAATTTTGCTCAGAAGGATGGAGAGTCACTCTATGAAGCATGGGAGCGGTTCAAGGACTTATTGAAGATGTGTCCTTACCATGGGCTAGAAAAATGGCTAATTGTGCATACCTTCTACAATGGACTCAGCTACAATACTAGAATGACGGTGGATGCCGCTGCAGGAGGTGCTTTGATGAATAAGGGCATAGAGGAAGCTTACAATCTCATTGAAGACATGGCACAGAATCACTACCAATGGTCAAGTGAACGTTCTCCTCAAAAGAAAGGTGGCAGGTATGATGTTGATGCTTTAGACCATATAGCTTCTAAGGTAGATGCATTATTTCAAAAGTTTGATAAATTGAGTGTGAATGTTGTTGCGCCAAGTGCTGCGTCTTGTGAAATTTGTGGTAATGTTGGACATGTTGCTGTTGTGTGTCAACTTTGTAATTCTTCTAATGACGGGTCTAGTAATGAGCATGTTAACTTTGTTAACAATTTTAAAAAGGGGATCCGTTTTCTAACACTTTCAATCAAGGGTGGAGGAATCACCCAAATGTTTCATACAAAAGTCCTCCCCTTAATCCCATTCCCCCACCAATTTCTAAGCCCCCTGGTTTTCAAGGACAAAGAGTTTTTAATCCTCTTCAAAAATCAAATTTGGAAAATTTGCTTGAAAATTTTGTTTTAAGGCAAAATGAGGAATTTAAGCACCAAAATCAAGTGGTAAGTGAGGCCATTAAGCAATTAGCATCTAAGGTAGACTCATTGGCTACACACAATAAGATGCTAGAGACACAAATCACTCAAGTGGCTCAACAAGTTAGTTCTTCTTCTAGGCCTTCTGGTATGTTTCCTGGTCAACCTGAATCCAATCCTAAGGGGCATGTAAATGCCATTACTTTAAGAAGTGGGAAGAAACTAGTGGAACTTAAGGGTAGAGAAGAAAAAGAGAGTGAAAATGAGAAAAATGAAATGGTTCAGCCATCACTTGAGGAGGTTGAGAAGGAAAAGAGAGGTGAAGATGAGAAAGAAACTCCCTATGTTGCCCCTGCACCATATAAGCCACCTATACCCTTTTCCCAAAGATTGGCCAAGGCTAAAATTGAAAGGCAATTTAGGAAGTTTTTGGATGTTATTAACAAGTTGTATATAAATGTTCCATTTACTGAAGCTTTGTCTCAAATGCCATCATATGCTAAATTTTTGAAAGAGATTTTGTCAAATAAAAGAAAGCTTGATGACTATGAGACTGTGGCATTAACTGAAGAATGCAGTGCTATAATTCAAAATAAATTTCCTCCTAAGCTCAAAGATCCTGGTAGCTTTTCTGTTCCATGTGTTATTGGTGAAATGAGTTTTAACCGTGATTTGTGTGATCTTGGAGCTAGTGTTAGTCTCATGCCTTTGTCAATTTGCAAAAAGATTGAGATGGGTGACTTGAAGCCCATAACCATTTCCCTGCAACTAGCGGATCGTTCGGTCAAGTATCCTATAGGTATATTGGAAGATGTGCCTATTAAGGTAGGTAAGTTTTTCATTCCAGCTGATTTTGTTGTATTGGAAATGGAAGAAGATGCTCAAATCCCACTCATACTTGGGAGACCTTTTCTTGCTACAGCAGGTGCCGTTATTGATGTAAAAAATGGCAAGCTTACTTTGAATGTGGGTGATGAGAGGGTAGAATTTAATTTGCCTAATGTTATTAAATGCCCTTCTCTTGAGAATTCTTGCTGCAGGATTGATTTGATAGATCAATGTGTCAAGGAAGATCTGGTTGGAAAGATTTCCATTGATGCATTGGAGGTCTGTTTGGTGAGAAGTGGTGATCAAGGAGATGAAGATAAAGAAGTTGCTGCATATGCAAAGTTGTTAGATGCTAACCCCCGAACTTCTAAATTTCAGTTTGAAGACCTAAAAGCTGAGATTGAAGCTTCATCCCTTAAAGAATCCCCACAGGTAGAACTCAAACCCCTTCCTTCAAATCTAAGGTATGAATTTCTTGGTCCGAACTCTACATTCCCTGTGATTGTAAGTGCTAATCTAAGTGATGATGAAACTACAAAATTGCTTGAAATTCTTAGATTGCATCAAAGGGCCATTGGGTACACTATAGATGACATTAAGGGGATTAATCCATCCATTTGCATGCATAGAATTCTGTTGGAAGATGACTATAAGCCCTCTATTGAGCATCAAAGAAGGTTAAATCCTAACATGAAGGAAGTTGTGAAAAATGAGGTGCTTAAGTTACTTGATGCTGGGGTGATTTACCCCATTTCTGATAGTGAATGGGTTAGTCCGGTTCAGGTGGTTCCTAAAAAGGGGGGTATGACTGTTGTTAAAAATGATAAAAATGAACCAATTGCAACTATAACAGTCACAGGTTGGAGAATGTGTATTGACTATAGGAAGTTGAATAAGGCAACTCGGAAAGATCATTTCCCCCTTCCATTCATTGATCAAATGTTAGAAAGGTTAGCTAAGCATTCACATTTTTGTTACTTGGATGGTTATTCTGGATTCTTTCAAATTCCTATTCATCCTAGTGACCAGGAGAAAACCACATTTACATGTCCTTATGGTACTTTTGCCTATAGGATAGTGCCTTTTGGGTTATGTAATGCTCCTGCTACCTTTCAACGTTGCATGATGTCTATATTTTCTGATTTTATTGAGAATATAATGGAAGTGTTCATGGATGACTTCTCCGTGTATGGTGCTAGCTTTGATGATTGTTTGACTAATCTTGTTAAAGTGCTTCAAAGATGTGAACAGGTCAATCTTGTCTTAAATTGGGAAAAGTGCCACTTCATGGTAAGAGAAGGTATAGTTCTTGGTCATTTAGTGTCTGAACGTGGCATTGAAGTTGATAGAGCCAAAGTTGAGATAATCGAAAAGATGCTGCCTCCTACTTCTGTCAAAGGAGTGCGGAGCTTCTTGGGTCATGCTGGTTTTTATCGCCGTTTCATAAAGGATTTTTCTAAAATTTCAAAACCTTTGACTAACTTGCTCCTTAAAGATGTGCCTTTTAATTTTGATGAGCTTTGTCTTGATGCATTTTGTAGGTTAAAAAAAGCATTGATATCAGCCCCAATTATGCAGCCACCGGATTGGAGTCTTCCTTTTGAAGTCATGTGCGATGCAAGTGATTTTGCTATTGGTGCGGTGTTGGGGCAGAGGAAGGAAAAGAAGGTTCATGCAATTTATTATGCTAGCAGGACCTTAGATGAAGCCCAAGTCAACTATGCCACAACTGAGAAGGAGTTGTTAGCAGTGGTGTTTGCCATAGACAAGTTCCGGTCGTACTTGGTGGGTTCAAAGATAATTGTGTACACAGATCATGCAACCATCAAGTACCTTTTGAACAAGAAAGATGCAAAGCCAAGACTGATACGGTGGATACTTTTGCTTCAAGAGTTTGACCTTGAGATTCGGGACAAGAAGGGAACTGAGAACGTTGTGGCTGATCACCTTTCAAGGCTAAAACAAGAGATGAATGAGAAAAGTGAAGATGAGCTGCCCCTCGATGATTCTTTCCCGGATGACCAGCTCTTTGCCATTTCAAAGTTGGAAGCCCCATGGTATGCTGATTTCGTGAATTACCTTGCATGCAGAGTCTTACCCCCAGATTTGAATTACCAACAAAAGAAGTTCTTCTCCGATCTTAAGTACTACTATTGGGAAGAGCCCCTGCTCTTTAGGAGAGGTGTTGATGGCATATTCAGACGATGTGTTCCGGAGGATGAAGTCGAGAGCATCATGTTTTGTTGCCATTCTTCTGCATATGGCGGACATGCTAGTTCTTCTAAAACAGCTGCAAAAATCCTTCAAGTGGGCTTTTATTGGCCCACAATCTTCAAAGATGTACAGCGATTTGTGCTTCAATGTGACTGGTGTCAACGTACCGACAACATATCAAGGAGGAATGAAATGCCTCTAAATAACATACTTGAGGTAGAGGTGTTTGATGTTTGGAGAGTCGACTTTATGGGCCCATTTCCACCATCAAATGGCAACAAATACATCCTTGTAGAAGTTGATTATGTGTCCAAGTGGGTAGAAGCTGTAGCTACCCCAACAAATGATGCCAAGGTAGTTATTAAGCTCTTCAAGAAGACAATATTCCCTAGGTTTGGAGTTCCAAGAGCTGTGATTAGTGATGGCGGATCTCATTTTACCGCCAAACAATTTGAAACTTTGTTGAAGAAGTTTGGGGTGACTCACAAGGTTGCACTGGCATATCACCCCCAAACCAACGGTCAAGTGGAGGTTTCAAACAGGGAGATCAAGAATATCCTTGAGAAAATAGTTTCTAAGTCAAGGAAAGATTGGTCCATGAAGCTTCATGATGCGCTATGGGCCTACCGTACTGCTTATAAGACTCCAATCGGTATGACTCCTTTCAAATTGATCTATGGGAAGTCTTGTCATCTTCCAATAAAGCTAGAACACAAAGCTTATTGGGCAATCAAGGCACTTAATTTTGATTTGGAGACCGCTGGAGAGAGGAGAAAGCTTCAACTCAATGAACTTGATGAATTAAGGATGGACGCCTATGAGAATGCCAAACTTTACAAAGAGAGAACAAAGAGATGGCATGATAAGCATATCAACCGGAGGGAGTTCAAAGAAGGCGATCTTGTACTACTCTTCAATTCTAGATTGAAGCTCTTCCCGAGCAAACTCAAGTCTAGGTGGTCCGGACCATTCCAAATTCGCAAAGTCTATCCATTTGGGGTAGTAGAAATATGGAGTGAAGCTACTGGTACTTTCAAGGTCAACGGTCAAAGATTAAAGCATTATGTAGCTGGAGATCCAATAGAGAAGGGAGTGAGCTATACCCTTCAAACACCACCATGAACATGTTCAAGGGTCAAACTTATGACCATAAACAAGCACTTCTTGGGAGGCAACCCAAGTTTGGATTTGTGTATTTTGTTTGTTCTCAGTTTTCTAGCTTTTATTTCTGTTTTTAAGTTGTTTAAATTTTGCTTAAATGTGTTTTCACTTTGTAGGTTGATGGTAGATGATGGAAAATGCCAAGGTTTCATGAATATTAGGGTGGGAGCAAAAGGGCAGAAGAGATTATGGGCCTGCCATATTCCTGATTATGACCATAATCTATGCAGCATGGAAAGAAAACACAATCTAGATGGAATTACGACCCAGCCATAATCCTCATTATGGCCGTAATTCATGATGACAGCAAACGATAGGCCAAGGCAGATCCAACCACCATCATAGTGATCTTGTGAGCTTTCTTGACCCTCTTCTTGTTTATTTTTACATTGGGGACAATGTATGATTTAAGCATAGGGGTATCATTAGTTAGTTAGTTTTGTGTTTGAATTTTTGCGTAGTTTTGTTTTGGGCAAAATGCAAAATGCAAAATGCAAAAAACATAAAACAGAAAACAGAAGAAAAAAAATACACAGTTCAATAGCATGCTTTACTTTCTGACAAAAGAAAAAAAATGCACAGTTTAGTAGCATGCTTTACTTTCTGACAATCTCTGCATGATGATAAATGATTGTATACTTGGTTGAGTCTCTTTTATCTAGGTTTGGGCCCTCATCTTTCTCTTTTGTATTATGGTTTACATAACTTTGCTTTTTGGCACTATGATAACGTGAAGTTAAGGAGAGGTGAAGGTTGAGGGAATTAAGACCCAAAAAGACTTTCATTCTGAGTACTTAGGCTTCGAATTCAAAAAGGTTTTTGGTATGAGTACCTAGGTGGATGCAAGTTCTAAAAGGTAGGATGGAGCATAAAATGCACCTACCAGCTGAATGTGAGATGGAGCATAAAATGCACTCACCAACACTCCTCTCCTTTAAAATAAATAAATAAATAAATAAAATTTTAAAAAAAAAGGGAAGAAAAAAAAAGAAGAATAAGAAAAATCTCATGCATCTACTTTAGGGAGATCCAAAGGATGAGAATTTTGTTTGAGTGTTTGAAGGTGTAGATATGCATTCCATAATACTTTAGGTAAAGCTTGGGTCCACTTTTAGCTAAACGGAGACTTGATTTTTTTGATTATCCTTGTGCTGGACTGTTTTGATGGAAGGTTGCCAACTGTTCTGTGAAAAAAAAAAAGAAAAAAAAAAAGAAAAGAAAAAAAAAAAACCGCATGTCATTCATAAATAGATATTTTGCTTGAGGACAAGCAAAGATTTATGCATGGGGGAGTTTGATAAGTTAGAATTTTATGCTTTTGATATATATGTTTATGCTTTTGATTTTAAGATTTTATTTTACTTTTGTTCTATTTTACTACCTTTTTGCTTTGTTTTGATAATAGGTGGAGTGGTGGAAAACAAGAAAGAGTTGGATGGAAATAGAAGGAATTATGGCTCACCAGTGTTGGGGATTACACCCATAATTCGTGTGACAAGAATGCAACAATTCAATTCCCAACCAGCAAGAATTATGGCCCGTCAATAATGGCCATTATGGCCATAATTCAATCAAGAAGTAAACCAACAAGAATTACTGCCTGCCAGTAATGGCCATTATGGCCATAATTCGGATCAGTTTTGTAACAGCTTAATTATTCTGAAGGATCCAAAGAGGTGCTGTAATGGGATGTAAATGGGTATGTAATGGGCTATAAAGTGAGGGTTTTTCTGAGAGAAAAGGGACATGAAATTCACCCA
This sequence comes from Hemerocallis citrina, assembly GCA_017893485.1. Lineage (NCBI taxonomy): Eukaryota > Viridiplantae > Streptophyta > Magnoliopsida > Asparagales > Asphodelaceae > Hemerocallis > Hemerocallis citrina. The sequence continues at coordinate 160,381,490 of CM030365.1, forward strand.
TCTTCCTCTCATTTTCTTAGATTAAAATTGGATTTCTTTGTAATTTTTGGGATGCTCTTGCAACATTTCTGAAGTTTCATTCAAGCAGAATAAGAATCTCTTCTCTTCTTTTTTATCTTTACCCTATTTCTTAATGTCTTTATTTCTTAATGCTTTTCTTATCTTGATGATGAGTGAGTAGTTTTCTATTCTTGGGATTGTGTCGAATCCAATGATGAATTATTGATAGTTTTGATTTTCCCCTTTTGTTATGAGTTGTTGTTTCTTTTTAATTCAATCTTAGTATTATAATTGCTTGCAAGTATAAGGTTTATGTTTGCATAATTTTAGATATCAAGTGAAGGATTGAAAGGTGAAGTTTGATATTAGAACTATAAGATTGAACAAGGGAATTGAATCATGAAAATAGATTATATTCTCTTGAGGTTGTGAAAAATATCTGCTCTTAATGGGTTTTTGCTAATACTTCTACCATGAAAATAGGTCATTTATTAGCTTAAATACGTTGTTGTTCTTTGAAAGAAGCCAACAATTACATTATCTTATTTGCCTTTAAAAAAATCCAGCACTCATAGCATTTGGAAAATTGATTTTATTGATAATTGTCATTGTGAAGAACCATAATCCCAAGAGTTCATTTTCTCTGTTATTGAAATTAAATTATTACTCAATTTTCCAACAACTTGTCATTTTAAATACGATTCAGTTTAGCTGATCATCATTGTGAGAAGAGACTGGTAATCAATACAAAGTCCCTGTGGGAACGGTCTTTTTATTACGCGATACAACCGTGCGCTTGCGGTAGGTATCACAGCCTTTGAGGGGCCGACCTCTCCTCCCTCGGGGGGTACTTCTTGAAGACTCTCCTCAAGGCGCCTCACCTTAATATTTCGGCGAGCCAAAGACATTCTCATTTGGTAGAGCTCCAACTCCGCCTTGGAGAGCTTATCTCAAGATTCCGCGAGTCCCAATCTGGTAACACCGAGTTGTGCGCCAAGACGCGGTGCCTCACCAATTTGGGAAAGCCGGCCAAAAAAGAGAACGTAAATTACTAAGTCTAAAGTAGTAAAAATTGTACTCTTACAGTTTTGTAGACATGGCTATAAATATAATGAAATAATTATATTTCTTTTTAGATATGGATAGAAATATAATGTCATGATTAAATTGCTTTTTAGACATGGCTAGTAAAAAACTTTGTAGCATTAACTTTTTAGCCATGTAGCTTCACATTGGATACCATTGAAGTATTGCTTCTAGCTTAACCTTTCTATCTTAACATTTTTAGCCATTGACTTCTAGCTACAAACCTAACTACTATTCTTTCATAATGAGATTGGACGTAACAATGAAGATTCTTTCATCTTCAACCCCCACAAAATTATTTAAATCCCAACAATTAGCCTCACTTGAGTCGGATAAGTTTTTGGTCATAGCTAATTTAATTCATCTTCTTCCTCGACTTCTTCAGATGAATCAGCGGAGCATCAGGATGTAGTTGCTAGAAATATTAGCAATCGTCTACTAAGCGTTGACATGGCCATACAATCAAGTGAACAAATCACACGCCGCCGTTACATTCGTCGTGAAAGAGAAGAATGTCATAAACGAATGTGGAAAGTTTATTTTTCCGCAAATCCAATTTACCCCGATTCAATCTTCCGTTGTAGTTTCCGTATGTGGTGACACCTCTTAAATCGGATATTGGAAGCTGTCGTGGGTTACGATCAGTATGTTCTTCAGCAACAAGATGCATGTAATCATCTTGGATTAACTCCACATAAGAAAATAACAGCGGGACTACGTTGTTTGGCATATGGAGATGCGGTTGATGCTGTTGACAAATATATACAAATTGGCGAAACCACGGTTTTGAAAACTCTACGTCGATTTTGTTTTGCAATTGTTACTATATTTTCTACGCAATATACGAGTAAACCAACTCCCACCGATGTTGAAAGAATCCTCGAAGAAAACAACGCTCAAGATTTTTCCGGTATGTTGGGCAGTATAGATTGCATGCACTGGAAGTGGAAAAATTATCCAGTGGCATGGCATGGCCAGTATACAGGACATATTCAGGAACCAACTATTATTCTTGAAGCAGTTGCTTCTTATGATCTTTAGTTCTGGTATTCATTCTTCGGAGTACCAGGATGCAATAATGATCTCAGTGTGCTTAATCGTTCTAATTTATTTGATGAGATTCTTGATGGTTGTGTACCTCCGGCAAATTTTGTCATTAACAACTACAATTATAATATGGCTTACTATTTAACGGATGGTATATACACTCCGTCGGCAACTATAGTCAAAACTTACACCACCCCGGATACCCAAAATATAAAAAAAAAATCGCAGAAATGGAGGAATGTGCCAGAAAACATGTAGAACGGGCTTTCGGAGTCTTACAACTAAAATTTGCAATAGTGAAGGGTCCAACACATTTGTGGGATGCAGATAGTTCTGGTATTCATTCTTATGATCAAATTCCTGACTCGACCGTGATCGTACCTAATAGAGGTGGACCAACTGATCAAGGAGCCCAAATCCTTCGCAATGTGATTCTACATGATAGACAAAAATATCATGCACTTCGTTAAGATTTGGTGGAGCATATATGGTCGCAATATGGAGATGTGTAATAGGGATATTCTTAGTTTTAAATAGTAATTGTACTACGCCTGTATTAATTTGTATTCTCATTCTTGTATAATGTACTACTTTGTATTTAGGAATAATTTAAATCATAGTTAATGTACTACTTTGAATTCGGATGTAATATTTAAATCATAGTTATTCAGGTATAATTAAGCCATGATGTAATATTTTAATATAACACATTGCCTTCAATTCTTAGTTTTGCCAAATTGCGATCTTAAAAATAAAAAAAATACCTAAACATTGCGAATAATGCAGGGTACAATGAAAATAATAAAGTATGATACATTCAAAATAATAATGCGAGCTTACATTCGATAATGCTAACATAAAATATTATGGTTAATGTAGTTTACCCACTATTATAACCTCGTTTTTGCAGAATTTCTTTCTGTCCCTAAAATAATGACGTTGATTATCTTGTAAACTATTGAGTTCGATACTCATGATGCGATCTTCATCAGCCCGTTCTTTAAGATCGTGTTTTTTGTTTAATAGCAATCTTCAATTCCATGGCCAAATTCCTCTTGTCTTGTGTTTCTTTGTAAAGAACGTTAAAATTTTTTTGTTTCTTCAACAATTTGAGATTAATTTGATGATTCAGACATTCTTTTCCCTTTTCTCTTCGCTTATTTGCGACCTGGTGGTCAAGTGAGGGGTGTAGGTGATTCCACATCAACGGATATATCTGAATCCCAGTTGTTTATTGTGGGAGAGTTTTGGCTACCACCACCTTACCCATGTTGGGAACTCTTTACTCGTTCGAAGAATTGTGTAGAACGCAATAAAAATTTCGACTGATCTTTAAGTATATCATAATATTCTTCAAATTTGAAAGCTTTCCTAGATGTTTGCATATATTCTACTCTAGCTTCGCGTATCTAAGAAAAATTTAAAAACTTAACGTTATTATTTACATAAATAATTTAAAGCATGAATTAAAATCATATTTCTAACATACATTATCTGCCTCAGTTGTTCCGCTAGCGGCTCTGTTGGTTGCACTGCCCAATTTCACAATAAATGGGGCAACTTCTTTATAAATTAGTTGGAATCAACTTACAAGTGAGCTATCTTTCGGTTGAAGTCCCTAATAATACCGCAGACGTTGAAGAAATCCACTCCAAGAACTGTGTACCGAATTGATCATTACCGACCAACGGATCTTGCGTTATACTAATCCAACTTTGACAGAGAATAACATCTTCCTGAGTTGTATATACTCCTCCTTGCCCCATAGTTCACCATTTAATTTCTTTCAAAAAAAAAATCAGTAGGAGACAGAAAGGGAATATATGTTATCATAGAAGATAGAATTGGGAAAAAAATTGTGCTTTTATTTGGTTGAATGCGGGTACTATATATAACACAACAAGAGAGAGAGCCGTTGAAATAGAGAAAGAGCCGTTGGATTGAGCTTTCAATGGTTGAAAGTAAAGGAGGAGCAAAAAAGTCCATTCATTTAAAAAAAAAATTTAATTTGCCACGAGACGAAATTCAAGTTTCGTCCAGGGTATTTTTGTTTTTCCGAGCTACTATTTTATTCATAAAATCCTCTAATTTCATCGAATTCAATAAAAAAATATTTTTTTATTGCGGATGAAACTTGAAGTTTCGTAATATATAATATGTATATTGCTATATCCTCTCTCATTTATAACAATCTACAGTATCGATTATGGCAAAATATGCATAAATAACAAACGACTATGGCGATCGAAATGCTAAGATATGTATATTATGCAAATATAACAAACAACTGTGAATGCTCTAAATAGTTCTAAATTTAGAAATTAATTGAGGAGAAAATATCTGTTGAAGGGTCCTTGTCAACCTCGTAATCATGATTTCCAGAAAAATTGGTTGGAGATAAGTTGCTAAGATTTAATAAGAGTTGGTTTGGTGAAGAGTACGGCAAATGGTTAGAATACAGTATAAAAAAATGATGTGACTTATTGTTTATTTTGTTATATTTTCAAACAATATCATCCAAGCCAAGCAGGCTAGTGGTGATACTTTTGTTTCTAGAGTTCTTTCTAAGGTTGCGTTTGACCAATCTTTTTTTGGGCTTTAAATCTACTTCAGAAGGAGAAGCCAGAAAGTAAAGCTTTGAAATTAAAAGCTAAAACTATTTGGAAAGTCTATTTTTTTTAATTCAAAGCTACTTTTAAGCTAGAAGTTGTTTGGCATAAGATATCAATTGTAAGCTACTTTTGTACTCAATTTAAGCTTTTGATATTATTTAAGAGTAAAATATAAGTTATCAAATTACAGAAATATCTTTATATTACTAATAAAGATATTTAAAGCCCAAAAAAGGCTATCGACGGTGAAGAACGGAGAGGCGGCGGCGCGGCGGCGTTTGACGGCGAAGAAAGGAGAGGCGACGGCGAAGAAAGAAGAGTCGAAGGTTGTTCAACGACATTCGGTGGCGGCTGTTCGGCGAGGAAGGGGAAGGGGGAAAATTTTGTGTTATGAGGTTTTGAAGGAGAAGCCAGAAGTTGCTCTGGAGAGCTTCTATCAAAGCTCCTTTTCTTCTCTAAAATTATGCTACTTCTCCTTCTGTAGAGCTTTTCAAAGGTTGTGTTTGGCCCAGCTTCTCCTTTTAAAGGAAAAGAGAAGCATTTTAAGCTGGGCCAATATTGTGATGACTTGATGAATCTAAATCAGAGCATTCCAACAGTATTCTCTAAGTTCTCTAGCAGGAGCATATCTGAATTTTAGGGGGCCCTAAGCAAGTTCTCAAATATAGCCTTTTGCAAGTTGATAAAATAAAAATGACAATTATTTAAATGCAAACAAATTTGGAGCTTTGAAGAACAAACTATTTAAATGAAAACAAATTTATATATATGCTACCAACAAAATTTTAATTGATAACATAGGCATTTTACATGAAATGTCTCATGGGAAAAAAAAAACTTGGACAAACTCTAAGAAAAATCGACAGTGATTTTATTCTGAATTGTATGTCATCTAAGAAATAGAAATGATGAATAAGAGAATTAAAGAGGAATAAAACAAAAGAAATTTATGTTCAAAACATAAAAGTAAACGCACGTTGAGTTTGTGTACATTAAGAGAAAATATTGAGCTGACATGATTGAAGTATATGTATAATGTTATTTTGAATGCTTTCATAAATACATTTTGGTTTTATCAAACGCCCCTTATATTATTTTCTTTTTAAAGGCAACCCTAGTAATCCTTTAATCAACAAAAACAAAATTTAAAATAAAGGGAAAAGAAGCGAACAAAGCAAACATGTATATGCACTTGAATATTACATTATCGCTAAGAGGTAAATATGATATATTAGAGAACACAGTAAGAATATTAGAGAACATGGTCAGAATGAAGTGATGATGAATATATGCATATGAGAATATTAGTTGGAAGCTTCAAATGTAGAATAACCATATGCACTTGAAGATTTGGTTAGAAATTTATTAGAAACAGGTAAATATGATATACTATAGAGTAGCATATCATATTAGACCTTTTCTAAATTCTAGACCTTTTCTAAATTCTCAACTGAATTAGGGTAGGGTGCATTCTAGACCTTTTCTAAATTCTCAGCTGAATTCATTATACACTTGCCTAATTGATTCAACTAATTCTCAACTCACTTAATTATACACTTCCCTAATTGATTAAACAAGAAATGTATGAGTATATATAAGTATAATATAGGGTAATTGCGAAAAAACATATGAACTGTACTGTAAACGCAACTAACCTAGGGTGGCAATAGGGCCGGGCTAGCCCAGGACCGGCCCGGCTCGGCCCGCTCGATCCTAGACCCAGCCCGGCCTGCCCAACCCAGGGCTGAACTGGGGCCAACCCGCCCAACCTAGGCGATCCGGTCTGGTCTGCCAATTTCTCCAAAAAAAGGAATCCGGCTTGGCCCGTTCAGACCCGGGACCGGGTTGAACCGACCCGGGCCGGTCCGGGCCGACCGTTGGGGATTTTCTATTTTTTTAAAACTTTCCATAATTGTTTTTTTATAATATTGTGTTTGTGTAATTACTAAAATACCCCCGAATGGATTTATACTACTAGTTTTTTGGGGGTATTTTGGGAAATTAAAAAAATACATATTCTATATATACAACCTCATTTCATTCAATTCTCTTCGCAAATTCACTCAACTCTCTCTACTATCTCTCATCTCTCTCAACAAATCAACAATAATCAACAACATTCAACTAATCTCTTGTAAGGATCAAAATTAACAACATCAACAACATCCAACAACAATCAATAACATTAACAACAACACTACAAGCTCTCAACTCTCTCTACCTTCAATCTTCAATCTACATTCTACCCTATCATTTTAATCTTAGAGAATTTTGTGTTGCAATGGGTATGCAAGATTCTATGTTAGATGATGATTTTTGGTTTTTGGCCGATAGTTTGTATAAATTTTTAGAACCTTTTAATGATGCTACTTTACAATTTTCAAAAATATATACATCTACATCTAGTTGTATTTTACTTGCAATTGTCACTATGATGACAACAATTAAAGATTTGATAAATGACCCTTTTATTGGAGAAGTGGTTTATGCCACTTATATTAAAATTTTTAAATATTTTTATCCACTTCCTATGTTATATTGTGTTGCTAGTGTAATAAATCCCATGATTAAGTTAGAGGGCACAAAAAATTTAATTGAGATTTTTTATACTTATGCTCCACACGATGAAAAACAAGATTTTGATCATGTTGTTTTCACTACAAAATTTGAGCATGATTGACAAGTTCATATGATAGTTATGATAGACTTTAAACTAACACTTCACAATCACAAAATGTTAGTTCTTCTTCTTCTATATTATCAAATGGAAAGGGTCTTGCAACTAGTAGTGTTTTAAATCTCATAAAATCAAAACAAAAAAAAAACCAAAATTCAATTTACCAAATGAGTTGAATTGGTATAATGCACAACCTCCCATTGATGATGTAGTAGATGTGTTTCATTTTTGGAAAACCAATGAAAATATTTTTACTATTCTTTCTCGTATGGCTAAAGATTTGCTAACTATACCGGTGTCAACCGTTATATCGGAAAGTGCTTTTTCTCTTGGTGGCAGGATTATGAGCTCGAATAAGAAATACTTGACATCAAAGAATTTGGAGATGATAGTATGCGCCGAAGATTGGATAAGAGCAGAAGAGAGGACCCAAGATTTATATGAAGCACACAATGGCTCAACAAGTAGCGACAAATGAACATCTAGTACAATGAAGTTTGGATAATGCACCTTAAATATTTGGGAAATTTAGGAGGATGAGATTTTATATTTAGGTTAAGTAGAAGTGCATGACAATAGTCCACTGCCTTCTCTTCAATCTAAATAAAGGTCATCTCGATCTCTAAATACAAATGTTCCTCTCATATTGCAAGTTGATAAAATTTGTATGAAATGTTACTAATCTATTTGATAATATATTAAACTTTGTAATTCATAAAAATAATTTAATTTATGATATCTATTTTATCTGTATATTCTTGATAATTCTTAACAATTTTCCTTCTTCTTTGTCTTTGTAAAAAATTTAATAATAAAAAAAATTCGTCCGGGCCTGTACCGGGACTCGATCAGACCCGGCCTGGGTAAAAACTCGCGGGTTCCGACCCGGTCCGGCCCGCTAGGCCCAAATGCCACCCCTAAATTAACCATTTAATCTATTTTTCAATGCCATAAACCCTATGAATATGTAACAAACGCCCGAACTATCTAAATGGGGTCTCGCCGTTAGATTATGTTAATTGACTTGGTTAAACCTGTTTATGTCACGCCCCGCTTTCCAACATATGGAATCACGGTCACGCAACTAAGGCCCAACAATTGATAGAAGCATTCTCACTTACATCATCCATAAGTTGTACAATTATGAGGTCAACAATATAGTATATCCCCACAGGTAATAATAACGATCACATGAACATGAATAGAAATAACTCTGCATAAATAACCATATACATAAAGTTTGGATCAAAATGCCTGAGAACATAATAAACCAAAAGAAATGCAATGCAATAAACAATTCGCTACTACTAGTAGATAATATAGTGACTGGAAAAGATAACAGGAGTAATTCCATCATGGTCGTTTAGAAAGTCTGTTCATCAAGTCCAGTGGGCATCTCATCATTTGTGCTTGCATAAACGTCATCTGGGATGGTGGAATGTTTGTTAGAGCAAGCTTTGGACAACAAGTAGCATCAAACAGTACGATACTAAAATAGTAAAATATAATGTGGAAGGAAATCAGGAATAGCAATGAAAGAACTGAAACTGTGTGATCATGCACAATGCAAATGCCTACATGGTGACTGTAAGAACATGAAATCTTGACTGTAAAGTATAATCGATCAATAATCAGTGGTGTAGGGATTGGCAATGAATAATCAGTATCTTTATCAATATTTCGTAATCAATGATCAATGTCAATTATGTAACCTCGGTCTATCAGTTTTTATTAACCTATCTAATGCGCTCATTCTTGTGTCTCATACTATAGTTTCGAGTGCATAACAATCAAGTGAACGTTTGGACTTGAATAATAAAATTTACATTATTTTGTACTGGGTATTCTAGTGACAGAAATCGGTAATCGGTAAGTAACAATTGGTATACCGTAATCAGTAATATGAGAAAGACGGTCCCCCTTCCTATTACACTCTTCTATATTGTTCACTACTAAGTTGTACCCTTTTATAACCCCGACTTGTCATTCTTTTATTATAGTTGATCATAAATATGTGGTCAGTGTAATCAGTTGGTGGGAACGATAGTATCAAGGGAAGTAATCAAGAGAGTATCAAGAGATGATATAGACGAAATCTATCAAGTCATTAACACAAGAATAATAATATATATAGTCAAGGGTCACCAACTACAAATCTGGATAGCATTACATGCCTACACTAAAACTTACTTTCCCCGCTGCTGCGAGAATGCAACTCTAATTTCCTCAGAGGTTGTAACACAGATTCTCGATTGTACGAATTTTATTTTTTCTTTTTCTCCGTGTCCTTGTAATTCAAATTTCTATAAATCTTTACGTTCTTTTGAACCATATTGTATACACTTGAGTAATCAATTATTTGCCAAAGCCCAAACTCCTAATCCATTCAATAATTATTTATTTTGTAACCCACATATTAAACCCTAGTCGATGCAATAATTATTTTATTATTTTATTATTGATCGAAACTCAATCATATTACCTTCTATATGTATTACATATTAAAATATAAGAGCCCACCCTAAGCCCACACACTAGCCAACCAAAATCTCCTCAAATTGCATAACTCCCACTAACTGCATCTCCTCCAATATCTCCTTTATCTCCTCCATAAGCTTCTATAACTAGTTCCCCTTTACACCACGTAATTATTGCCGTTATCCCACCACTAATCCCCTATTTAATTAACCACTAACCCTTTAATCTCCATCTTCTTAATCATCATCTTCATCCCCTCCACCGTACAACTCCAAACCACCCGTTCTCCTTCTCCTACTTCTTCTATTACAACCCGAAGACTCCAAACCCATCATCTCCCGAGTTCTTCATCCCCCACAACTCCAACCTCTCTCTTCTCTTCCCCCCCCCCAAGAGGTGGCCGTAGGATTTTTAGGGGCCTGAAGCAAATTCTCAAAAAGGGGCCCCACATATACCCAAAAAAAAAAATTGATTCATGTATTAGAAAAAAAATAAAAAAGTATACATGAGAAATCATGGATTTTAGGGGCCTGAAGCTAATATAAAATTTTTTAGGGGACTGAAGGTAATATAAAATCATGAAAAAAATAAAACGATTCATGGATTTTAGGGGCCTGAAGCTAATATAATTTTTTTTCTTTTCTGAAAACGGGGGCCCTTTTTTTTTGGTGATTTGGGGGCCGGATGCAGTTGCATCGGTTGCATCAGGCCAGGGCCGGGCCTGCCCACCCTCTTCTCCCCTCCCCCCCGCCCTGCCCCGCCCCGCTACAACTCTCTTCATCCCGATCATCTCCTCCATCCACTGTACACACCTTAACCAGTCCTCCAGCGAAACCTTGAGCGAGCTCCTTCCTCCTTTAGCCCTTGCATCCCCGCAACCACCAAGCCTCCAAATGCCTCTTCTTCTTCTTCCTCCTTTGCCTGCACCCGAGGACGACCTTCTACCTGCTATCACCCTCACCGAAGCTACATTTCTCGACAGCCTCCACTGCACCAACCGCGAGCATCGAGCTTCCATCTTCATCTCCTCGCCGATGACACCAGCAAGCTTGCCGCTTGCAGTCACTGCCGACTTCACCATGCCTTCATTGCTGCACCAACTTTGCCTCACCACAGCCACCATCATCTCCTCCAAACTACACCTGAGCCTCCACTGCTTCCCCTTCATCGTCACCGCAACTAGCCACAACAACAACTGCCTACTTCGCAACCTCCTGCTCCATCGCAGCCACTTTCTTTCACCACCCTCATAGCCAACCCGAAGCTCCATTGTTGCCCGACCTCCACCGCAGTACCACTCGACACCGTTTACTCCACTTAAAGCCATCCCTATCTGGGTTTCCCTCAAATTCATTCCATAGATTTTCACAAGAGAAGCAGAGGTAGTTCAAGCCAAGTCTGGAAGCAATTTGAAAGCAATCTTTTGTACTTGCAGTGTTATTGTCACCGTGCTTGCTGACTATTGCTTGCCACCGTTGCCGTTGGGAATTCCCTCTTTCTGTGGTATTCGTCACTCTTGAATAAAAGGCAAGTGCTCCTTGATCTCCGCAAGTAGTTCCTTATATTGATTATCTTATATCAAGGAATTCTATTATTGATTCATTAGTGAATCAGAATAATAGTTTTTCTTACAGTACAATGTTATTAATTCATAGTCTCCTTATCGTGCCATACTATTGACTCAAGTCTTAAACCTTGTTACTCATCTTCATACGCTATTCTATTCGTTTATGTCATACCAACACTTGTAATGGAACATAAAACGTATTCTTATTGCATACACTACACAAACACATTGAAAGATATACGTATATGGATATATGTTAACCTATTTTGATTGTATTGAATGTGATACCATAGAAATAATAACTTTTTCATGATTAAAAATAGAATCATACTCTAATTACTAAATAGGAATGCATGTTAAATTCTGGTCATAAGATAACATATTAGTGAGTAATCATCGTTACAATAAAAATATTATACTTCTGCCCTACTATTTATTCCAACTTGGAGTGAGATTTTGACCTAGTTAGATAATATAACTTAGAACTTCATAAATGAAAGTTGTAGTCCTTTGTGTCTGGAGTCCAGAACATCTGACGGTTTTGCAATCCGACTTAAAGATTGCAAGATATTCAGATTCTCGTGCCATAACGTCTGAATTCCATAATACAGTTTGAAAATACATTGCCATGTTTAATTACTTGGATCAGTAGATTAAATTAGGAATTAAGACCTGAGATTAATCATGTTGTTACTGATCAATGTTAGGAACTAGATTATGTTTCTTGTAAGAATTTTATTAGGTTATCAATCGATTTATTTATATAAAAACTTGGCATTGAGTTGCTTCCTGAACAGTAGAATCGTAAAGAACCGATTGATAGTTATTAGAATGTATCATGTGAATATGCATTGGAAACGGTGGGGTGTCTAGTTTCTGGAACCCCTGACGGAACCTGATTCTCTTTCCCGTAGCAGCGGAAAAGTCAGTTTTTGTACGACAACGTATTGCTGCTAAGAAATGTATTTTCATGTAATTAAATATAAATGTGTTAAATTTTGCATATAATGAATTGATGTACCATGCATTGCATAACCCTTAACACCTTCTTGACATCACCTCGATTCCACTATTTTCAGCGATTATACCCATTGCATGTTCATAATTGATTACAGTAAAATAATGACAAGCCCAGATAATAAGAGAATGACTTAGTAGTGGACAATATAGGAGACTGTACTTGGAGAAGGGGCCTGTGTTTCCCATATTGATTATTGCTATCAGTTATTGTTTTAACGATTACAGATTATTGACTACAATATCCTGATTGTATCATATATCGATTATTGTTTATTGTTATTGATTATTGTTGCTGAGTGCATGACCCTATAGAATTCACCACTATATTCCAAATGTTCACTTGATTGTATGCACCAGAACCTGTGATATAGGATGCAGAATTGCGTGCATTAGATATGTTAATAAAAAATTGATAGACTTAAGATTGAAACTAAGCATCGACCCTTGCATTATTGATCATTGTTTATTGTTACCGACCATTGTATTATTGATCTCCGACTATTGTTTATTGACTATTGCATACTGATTGATTAAACCTCACCGTTATGATTGCATCTCATCGTCCTTATTTGTATTATACATGATTACATCGTTCCAGTTCATTGTTCCTTGATATATCATGTTTTGTTGTTTCACTGCTGGTAGCTACTTTTTGTCCTAAGCTTGATTTAACGAACCCCCCCCCCCCCCCCCCCAACCATTTCAGTTAATTTTTATACAAGTACTAAAGGAACTTGATGAATAGACTTTCTAGATTGTCGTGATGGAATTGCTAGTGCTACTTCTCCACTTTCTTGTCGCTACGTTATCATAGCAAACTGTTTACTACATTATATATTCTCAGTCTTTTTTGTAAGTTCTTGTATCTCATATATTGGTTATTGTATTCTATTCTTATTCATATGATTATTATTGTATTGTTCAGCTTACTGGTATTGTACAACTTATTGATGATATGAGTTGGTATACTTATATAATTCGATGGGCCTCAGTTGCGTGCCAGTATTTTTTGGGAAGCGGAGTGTGATAGAGGTTCTAGAAAGTAGACTCTCTTTCGAGTCCAATGCTTACTGACTTGACGAATTCTAAGTCCCGAAGCTATGCCCTACAAATCCGTTCTTTATAGGTCTAGCGCACATGCAGCAACATATGGTCATATTATAACACTTAGAAATCTACTGACATACCATTATCGTTTCTTACAAAAATTATAATCTAACCTCTAATGATATCTAGTAGCACTCAGATTTTTTTCAGATCATAATTCCATGAAGAGTTTATAATTTCATGTGATTTACCGGGACAATACTTTTAAACAGAAATATGGAAATTGAGACGATCTGCACTAATCCTCAACATCTCACAATTTACAATTCGGTTTATGAAACCGTAAAAATTTCTGGATTCTACACTCGGAAATATACAATATGCATATATGGAAGTCTAATTTTTGCTACAGAAACCTCAGTCTAACCTCAGTACAAAACCAATCTTCTATAGGGTAGAAACTCTGAAGTATTTCACGTTATAAAATTTCAATTCTCAATCCAACCATTTGAAATGTCTTTTTAGTATTTTTCACTATTAATAATCATGTCAAATTCCAGTAGAAAAATAACCAAAGGTCTCAATCATGAATTTATAGATCTCTAACCATTCTACAATATAGCTCTCAATCATGAATTTATAGCGATAAACCGGGTTGTTATACTAAGACAATAACATGGTTAAAATCATTATCTACAAACATTGAATTTATGAAGTGTTAGAAAATTGGTGTTTTAACACCATTTTATGAACCAGTTTTGAAGCAGTTTTTGAGAAAGATCCACAATTTATTAGTGGGAGATCTTTATGGATTTTTGTTCTCCTTCACGGGTACATCAAAATAGTATATTTACTTTCTTAAAACGGTTATGAGGTGAATGAAAAATTGTCTCCCTAAGTGAGCTACTTGATGGGAGAAAATGAGTTGAGAAACTTTAGTCACATATCGGAAATATCTTGAGAACTAAAAGGGTATAGATAATAACCCCTTCCTTAGCCTAGTAAGAAAGCAAGCTAGAAGGCTCTCTCTTACGCGCGCAGGGGGTGCAAATCTTGGACCGTGATTACATGCGGCTTATGTGTGCTCGCACGTCCTGTGGACACGAATGTCGGACTAACTTCAACCCCACTTGTGTGGGGCTTCTTTTTTACACAGTTTTGATTTTTCCAACCTGTAACAGCCAAAATAAATGTTACAGATAGATCAATGCAAATTAACAACAAAACGGAATAAATATTTTTTTTTGGCCTTTTAATTTTTCATCCATTCCCTTGTCTCCGAAGAAATCCTATAAATTGATGCCTCTACCTTTCGTTCTTTCCACCCGAAAAATCTCAAATCGGAATACCACTCCTGTCCTTCTTGGTTTTGGTTTCTTCTGAGTCAGTGATAGAGTTATGTGCTTCATTCACGGGAGTGTTACGTGGTACTGTATTTGAAACTCTTTAACCAGTTTATCTTACAAGACAGACGCCACTGCATTTCTCCAGCATTGGGCGAGCAGACGAATCTGTTTTAAGGACATTATGTGACACACAAGTCTCAGTTAGACTCGGTTTAGACTTTATTTCTCCTTACTTTATTTTCTTTTATATATTTTCATACTGTTTTTAACCTCCTTTTATTATTTCTTGGTATTTGTGCCTCTCGATCAAAGCATTTTCTTGCAAACTTGTTTATTATAAAGTTCCAAATATGTAGCAATTATACCAATGCACATCGATACATTCTAAGATAAATACTATGACATGATATTCATTTAGATTCGTGATTATAAACTTGTGTATGCAATATGATAATCATGGAAAAGAAAGAATGTAAAGATTATTCTATGAATGTCAATTTAAGAGGAAATAAAAAAGGAGCGAATCAACTCATGAATGTATTACTTGGTTCAAGATTTGAGTAAATTAGCGTGGCAACAAGCATCTATGAATAAAATTCGACGATACGAACAAATATGAACTACCTGCTATGAGTAAAGGGAAAAAGAATATGACACTTGTCTCATTCCGACAAAATCCTTCGTGTGCGTAGAAACTCTACAGCAACAATGACGATAGTGATGGCGTCGAATGGTGTTGTAATCGGGCTCGAGTTTGATGTCAGGTTGGAGTGGTGTCATAATGAAGGTTAGGGTTGTCGAGTTTGGGTTTGAATGCATGCAGGGGTTGGAGTTCTAGAATGGGGAGTGGAAATGGAGGTCGATGCTGATGGTGGGGGATGATGGGTCCTCAAAAGTAGAGAAGAATGGGTTGATGGTGAGGGTTGTAAGTTTGGGAGAGGATAATTAGGCGTGGTTAAAAAGGATTAGGCTTGGAGATTAATTTGAGGATGATCATGGGTTAGTGGTGATTAGGGGTGGTACAAGGGTTAAAGTAGGAGGAAAAGGGGTCGGGAGTTAGGAATGGTTTGTGATTTAGGAATGGTAAGTTGCAAGTGGAGTGGGTTTAGTGGGGTAGTTAAGGGAGTGGAGTGAGTTAGTGGGGCTAGGATTATCTTAGGTCAGGTTTTGGGGATTGAAGGGTTGAGATTAAATCACAAGTTTTACTTAAAACTTAATAATTTAGAATGGGCTAAAGAATCTAGGCCTTCACATGAATTAATAATACCAGATAAATGTATTGCATGCTAATGAGTCCAAAAGAATGAACAAGAAGAAAAAAATTAGTAGATAATTGAAAGAAAAACGAAGCAAAATACGTACTGATGAATTAGAGGGTTACAGTCTAGATAGATTGCGGGGTTAACTGCGTTTACCGCATATTTCAGTGGTGTTTGTCTCAATTTACCCAATAATAATATATTGAGCAAAAGTCATGAAAACCCCTAAAGTTTGGTAGTTTAGTTACAAAATTTCTTTAAGTTTGTTTTCGATCAACTTACCTCCCAATGATGTCAAATTAAATTTTTACAGCTTTCTTTGTTATGTGAAATGACCATAACGCCCTCATTCACTTAAATTCTCTAGAAAATCTTCCTCTTTTCCTTTTCTCAACATCTCACCCTTTATTTCTTTTATGGGCATGATTCTAGAGAAAAGGAGAATAGAAAGATTTTCTAGATTTATTTTGAAGGAATGAGGAAATTATAGTCATTTCAGGTATAATAAAAACAGTGAAAAATGATATGACGTAAGTTGGTAGAAAATTAACTTAAGGGAATTTCGTAATTAAACTTTGAAACGATGGGGTATTTCATGCCTTTTGCTTAATTAGTAAATTGAGCGAAAATGTTATTTTGGATACATTTTTATTATAGTTGATTAATATCTACAACACTCATATACAACCAAACACAGAAGATTATATACATAATAGTTGTGTACTGGCTAAATTTGATATATTGCATTCTCCACCACAATGAATACAAATACAAATAAGATAAAAATGAGGTGGTTTGGGTCTCAGATCTGAACCGGCGAGAGTAAGAATGATGATGGATCGGGTTGGACCATGTTTAATATGGCCCTAAAAAAATTATTCAGTCCTGACCTTAACTTTTCAAATCGATGCCCTAGCCTTATCAATCGGGTCATACGCTTAGGCTTTGGGTTTCCATGCCAACCCTAAGTTTGAATTCTCAAATTAATAAAATTATATTTCAAGGCTTAAACATTACCTAATAAATTATTGTATATTTAAAAACGAGAAAAAATTACAAAATTAAAACACATCCCTTAGCCACAATAAAATTAATTCAATACACAGTACAAACAAAATAATAATATAGTAAGTTTGGAAATGCACTGAGAGGCAATAATCAACATAAATAAATTCATCCAGCTTATCATATTTTTGCTTTTGGTTCTTCTCTCACAAAACCACAAATCCAAATTATAGCTATATATTAAGAAAAAATGTCTACCCCTTTATTCTTTCTCTATTTTGAAATGAAGTAAAGAGGGGAGAAGTAGGAGACATAAGAGTTGCTTTTCAAATGTTAAAAAAGGAATGAAAAGATATGGAAATGGAGGAAATGCAGTTACGGTACACAATATTTACATATCTAAAATCTCTCTAGAAAATCACACATCGGATTTATAAACACAAATTTTTTTATGAAATCTATCATTTTCTCCTCATTCTCAAATTTCTCTTGCTTCTGTTCCAAAATATTAAAAACAAATATCCGACTCTCTTTCTTTTGCTCTCTCATTCCTCACTACCTCTCATATGTGCGCTCTTCCTCTCTCTTCGGACTAGGCATGGTAATGGTGATGGAGTTTGGATAGTAGATGCTTTGGTATGATGATTTTGACAATTTTCTTCATCTTTTCACCACAGATTCAAGAGTTTCTCAACAATGGTAACTGTAAAAACGATTTCCTTGTTTTCTTCTACCTGTATACCTCCTTCATATTATTATTATTATTATTATTATTATTATTATTATTATTATTATTATTTTATATCAAATATTTCTTGAAATCTGATTGATTGTTTCAAAAAAGTCGATTATTGTAGCTCTGATCTCTCTTGCAGGCTTGTGGTCATCTGGTACTGCTCCTCTTCTTGCCCTTCTCAACCATCAAGAGTTTCTCAACAAATGGAAACTGTAAAAATCATTTCCTCGTTTTCTTCTATATGTATACCTCCTTCATATTATTATTATTATTATTTTACATCAAATATTTCTTGAAATCTAATTGACTGTTTCAGAAAGGTCGATTATTGTAGCTCTCATCTCTCTTTCAAGTTCGCAGCCATCTAGTGCTGTTCTTCTTCTTGCTCTGCCTCAACCATCAAGCATTATTATATCAATTGGGTCTTTGTGCTATGTTTGGATCGTCTCATTGCATATGTAATTAACTTGTTTTTCTTCCTATTACAATAGTAGTTTTTATGTGATATCTGATTTTTTATTTGCTTGATTTAGGATCTAATCATGGGCGTACATATATATGGTTCATATCCCAGAGGTGGAGATCATGGGGAAATGGTGTACAAATATAAAGGTACATATTTGCCAAATATGTATTTCTTATAAATATAAAATATGACTGAAGTTAGCCTAACATGTTCGTGGTTACATCAATTACTATATGTAGAAGGAAATTCTATTTTTGCATTGTGTACACAATAATTGTTAGTCTATATCTGTTTATTTTCTTTATTATATAAGACGAAGAGTGTAGATTTTGCCCTTAACTTTGCAGATTGTGGAATCATGTTCTTAACTATAAAATAATGATATAATCATAAAGAAGTACTTAAGAGTTATGTCTTGAAAAGTCGTGTGGCAATTTGCATTTGTTTTATGAAACATGTTGATGTGGGTAAAGATCCAGCTTCATCTGAGCCGTTTGATCTCACCAAGATCCTGAAACCCCCCGAGTAGACCTGCATGCTCCCTGGTTCACCAACCAGCCATCTACTCTCATCTGGCCCACAGAGATGGGTCAACCCGGCCCATGGTTCCCTCTCTTTGCCTATAAATAATGGACCCTCTCCACTATGACCAGGTAATGAATTTTTAGCCTCCAAAACCCTAGATCTCATTTCTTTCCTCCAGTCACCGACTTGACCGTCGGAGGGCCCACCACCAAGAAAACTCTTGGTGTTTCTGGGCTTTATGCAGGAGTCCGGCAGCCGACAGCAAGGGCGACCACTAGCTGATCCACTTCCCATCATATCTAGATCTACGACTGAGATCGGTCCATCCCCTTCATAAATTGAACTCATCATCTATTACTCCCATACCTCAAAAACAACAGCATCAGATTAGTCCCGTCTGTGGTAACATCACAGATCCAGTCTCTTCTCAAAATCCCATTCTTATTAACCTATTCTCTGATGGCTCCCAAAGCCAGGAAAACTGCCACGATGGGTTGCCACGCCGATCCTCATCCCTCACCTTGTTTATCGCGCAGTCGAGCGGTCATTGAGAGGTCGCAACAGCGACTGGTCGAGCAACGCGTGCTGCAGCTCCGAGCACCTCCCGTTCAGTGGCTCGAATACCCGAGTCCTCAGAGGGCCTCGACCTCCGAAATATCATAATTAACCGACTGCACGAGGACGGCCTCCGCAACTGCCTCAGCTGCTCCAGGGATGTGGCACCATTTTACCACGGTCTGTTTCGAAGCTGACACTCCTCCCATCCGAACGATAGGGAACACAGCCTTTCTCCAAGGGGTTGCCGACCTCCTAATGGCCGAGCAGAATGAGGCCACGTTACCAGGGTAGAATTCCAGGAGTTCTGAGGTGAGATCCTCCAAGCACTCCAAGGTGGAGCCAGGAGCGAACCCACCTAACACTATCACGGTGAAGGCAATCACCGAACCAGACGGGACGAGAAACTGGAGTCCCATGGGTGAACCTGAGATGGGAGGACGTCTTCCTCAAGCGGTCACAAGAGATGGAAGACCGCCTGGCTCAGATCGGTGAAGGCGAGAAGCAGCTGAACTGGGGGTACCGACCTGTTCAACCCCCCTTTTCCTCTTATATCCTGGAGGCCCACATCTCGAGGGCATTTAAGCCACCCGTCTTTGAAATTTACATCGGGGAGTTGGATCTGGCTGATCACATGGAGGGCTTCAAAACCCTTAGATGATTCACAGCACATCGAATGCAGTCCTCTGTCGCGCATTCCCGACCATACTGCACAGCCCAGCTCGGGAAAGGTTCTCCTGGCTCGCTCCCAACTCCATTTCCTCCTTCCACAAGCTCGAGGAGAATTTCCTCGCACACTTCATCACCAACCGTAAGGCTGAGAAGGCTAGCACCTCCCTACTAGATCTTAAGTAGAAGGATGGGGAGTCCCTCTGGGACTTCGTTCGGAGGTTCGCCACTGAAGCCCGGTCGATCTCCTCCCTCAATGTTGGAGTTGCAACTGTGGCTTTCCGACACAATGTTAGGCATGACTTTTTAAGGCGTCCCTGCCAAGAAGCCTCTGGTAGACTTCGCCAACCTCCTTCTCAAGAGCGAGAAGTATATCTGAGCCGAAGAGACGTTGCATCCAGCTGGCCGAACAGATTCCCCCGCAATAGGGAAGAGGAAGGCAGACGGTGTTGAGGCACCAAAGAAGATCCAAAAGGATGCCTCCAGGCAGAGGCGCCCACCTCTGGTCCCCAGGTTCCACATATTCACTCCGCTCAATGTGAGTGAACCAGCCATCTTGATGGAGATAGAAGGCGACAACATCCTTCGACACCCTCCTTGAACCAACAATGACAATAAGAAAAGGGACCGTAGGTTCTACTACCGCTTTTACAGGGACCACTACCATGAGATCGACAACTGTCAGACTCTTAAGGATGAGATTGAGGCCATCATCTGAAAGGGATACCTTAAGAAGTTCAATATGGATGAGCCAATAATCTCTCCTCCCCTCTAGGGGGCCAACAGGCGACCCAAAGCCGACGCCGAGCCTCTGGGCTTCGAAGAACTAGCCATACTCCACTGTGTCCACGGAGGGCCTATGGGCGGGGACTCCAATTCTTTTCATCGAGCCTCTATCCGCGAGGACAAATCCGTTAAATTGTAATCCTCCTCGACGTCCCAGGCTATCAGTCTCGTTCTCGGACAAAGACCTCATGGGCATCAGGGTCCCTCATTGCGATGACCTAGTCATCAGCCTCAGTCTCGCCAATCATGAGATCCACCGAATCCTCCTTGACAATGGGAGCTCAGTTAATATTCTTTTCCATGTAGCCTTCGAGGCCCTGAAGCTCTCATGAGATAGGCTAATGCTGGCGGGATATACCCTTCATGGAATTTTGGGTGTCCCGTTCCAAATCGAGGGAATCATCACTCTGGACGTCACAGCTGGGAAGTTTCTGACCTCCCGAACCAAGGCGATGGACTTCATGGTGGTCAACATGAAGGCAACGTACAATGCCATCCTCATCCGTCTCGGGCTCGCTTCCTTCCAGGTACTGCCTTCTGCCTATCATATGAAGATGAAGTTTCCAACCGAGTCTAGGTTCGGGTTCATCCTGGGAAACCAAAGAAGCTGCCCGGGCCTGCTAAATGGCTACAGTAGGAAGCTCGGTTCTCCCCCTCAATGCGATCGAATTGCCCTCCGACCGAAGTCCTATTGGCTCCGAGCCCGTGGACGAGTTGGAGGAAGTCCCCTTTGCCAAGTCAGATCCCTCCAAATGGTATAGAGTGAGCAAGTCACTCAATCCCGACCTAAGGAATGACCTTATTAATTACGTCCAGTAGAACCAGAGTTTATTTGCTTCGACCCCCTCGGACATGCCAAAGATTTTTGAGGATCTTATAAATCATCGACTGAGTGTCCTGCCAGACTCCAACCTATACAGCAATAGCGAAGGAAGTTCACCCCGGAGAGGCAACATGCAAAGAAGAAAGAGGTGGAAAAGCTCCTCTCCACTCGCTTCATCTAGGAGTCAGCTATCTGGAGTGGATGACCAACATCGTCATGGTCAAGAAGTCCAATGAAAAGCGGAGAATATGCATCAATTTTACTGACCTCAACAAGGCCTTTCCGAAGGATCCTTTCCCGTTGCCAAACATCGATGCTCTGGTTAATGCTACTTGTGGTCACGAGCTATTGAGCTTCAAGGATGCCTTCTCAGGCTATAACCAGATCCAAATGTTTTCCCCTGACATGTCGAAGACAACTTTTGTGATTGACCAGGGGCTCTAATATTATAGAGCATGACATTCGGGCTTAAGAATGCCGGTGCTACATACTAGAGACTTGTCAACCGAGTCTATAAAGAGCACATTGGGTGCAACATGGAGGTGTATGTCGATGATATGCTCATCAGAAGTCTGAAAGGGGAGGACCATGTGAAAGACCTCGAGGAGGTCTTCACAATCCTCGAGAGGCATAATATGAGGCTCAACCTCTCCAAATTTGCCTTCGGCGTAACCTCAAGAAAATTCCTCGGCATCATGGTTAGCTGACGCGGGATAAAAGCAAATCCCGAGAAGATCAAGTTCATATTAGACATGGCCCAACCAAAGAATGTGAAGGAAGTCCAGAGGTTCACTGGTCGCGTAGCTGCCATCAGGTGTTTCCTCTCCATATCGGGGGAGAAGTCTCCTCCCTTCGTCAAGGCCCTCAAGGGATGAAGACCTTCGAGTGGTAAAACCCCAACAGCAGGCCTTCGACCAGTTAAAGCACTACCTCACCAGCCCCCCGCTCCTCAGTAAGCCCAAGCCGGGCGAGCTCATCATTAACCAAGTTTATGGGTAGTATGAAGCTCGTGAGGCCTGAATGGTAAAATACCTGGCTTGCATCCAATTTTTCCTTGCGGACTTTGAGGATGCCTCGGTTACTCGAAACCCTCGTGAACAGAATGTTCGGGCAGACAACCTGTCCAATTTAGCCTCCTCTTCTTTTATGGCCTCGATCACACAGTTCTGGTGGAGGTCCTCTAGAAACCAAGCATAGAGAACACCAAGGTCATCTAATTGATCTGCCCGTGTAGGGGCCAGGGTGGATGGACTCAATCCTAGATTTCTTAAGAGACGGTGTTTTGCAGCAAGATCCATCCGATGCTAGAAAAGTTTGAGTCATGGCTTAAAAGTTCGTGCTTTTGGATGGCGTGCTTTACAAGCGCTCATACACCAAAGTCAATGGGAGGACCTATTTGTGGTGTCTGAGCTCGGAAGAAGCCAAATATGCTTTGAGAGATATCCACGAAGGGATTAGTAGCTACCATATGGGTAGTAGGATGCTTGCCAGGAAAGTCTTCAACCACGACTACTATTGTCCGACTCTCCTTCAAGATGCCCGAGACATGATTAAAGCATGTAGACCGTGCCAAAGATTCTCCCCTATAAAGCATGCGCCCCAAGCCCTGCTCAAGTCACTCGCCAGTCTCGCGCAATTTTCCATGTAGGGAATGGACCTCGTTGGACCCTTTCCAAAGACAACCGGTCAGAGATGATTCCTTATTATGGCCATCGACTACTTTACTAAGTGGGTTGAAGCGGAACCCCTGGCTACCATCACCGAGCATCAGGTTCAACAATTCTTTTGGAAACATATCGTCTGTCGGTTCGGGATACCCCGGGTCCTTGACAATGGAACCCGGTTCGTAGGGAAAGGCTTTCGTAAATTTTGTGAGGACCTCGGGATCCAACAATGGTTCTTTTCGATCTCGCTCCCCCAATCCAATGGTCAGGCAGATAACACGAATCGTCAAATAATCGAGGGCCTCAAAAGGCGATTGAATGAATCCCCCAAGGGGTTGTGGGTCGACGAACTACCCAGTGTTCTTTGGTCATACAGAACCACAACCGGCAAGTCACCCTTCAACCTGACCTATGGGACAGAAGCGATCATTCCCTTGGAGGTCGGACTACCCTCACCAAGAATTATAGGCTTCAATGAGGAGTCGAACTCTAACGACCTCAAGGCCAACCTGGACCTCCTCGATGAAGTTGTGAGATATCTTCTCTCAGAAGAAATATCTACCAACAGCACGTTGAACGGTTCTACAACAAAAAGGTTCGGCCAACGAACATCAAAGAGGGTGATTTGGTACTCAAAAGGCTTGATATCTCCGATCCACACAAAAGAGGAAAACTGGACCCGAACTGGGAAGGCCCATACAAGGTCTCTAAAGTAGTGCGTTCAAGAACATACTGACTTGAAGACTCGGGGGGCAGGGTGGTCAAGAGGACCTGGAATGCGGAACACTTGGTCAAATTCTATGAGGGACCAAAGTGGCTCGTACATGTATCCGCAGTTGAATAAGCGCCAGCCATTGGCAATCCAGCAATAAAACTTTGTTTCCAAACAAACTCTTCTAATTTAAGCCAACACCCAAGCAATTATAGTACAAGAGAGAGTTCTTACAATCGCACAAGTCATCCCCGCTCGGCATGAGCTTTGACCCTAACGTGAGATTTCCTACAATCTCCCAAGTCCTCGCCGCTCGGCATGGGCTTCGACCCTAATGGGAGATTTCTTACGATCTCCCAAGTCCTCGCCGCTTAGCATGGACTTTGATCCTAACGGGAGATTTCCTATAATCTCCCAAGTTTTTGCCGCTCGGCACGAACTACGACCCTCACGGGAGATTTCTTACGATCTTCCAAGTCCTCGCTGCTTGGTATGGACTTCGACCCTAATGGGAGATTTCCTACAATCTCCTAAGTCCTCACTACTCGGCACAGACTTCGACCATAACGAGAGATTTCTTACGATCTCCCAAGTCCTCGCCGCTCGGCATGGACTTCGACCCTAACGGGAGATTTTTTACGTACTCCTAAGTTCTCGCTGCTCAGTATGGACTTCGACTTTAAAGGGATAATTTTTACAACTTTTATGTACTCGCTGCTCGGCATGGGCTTCAACCCCTATAGTCTCTTAAACTCTCACCGTAGGCCTGCACCTCAAGCTCAACATGGGACTCAGCACCAAACTGGTTAAGGTGATCATCCTATCACTCGCGGTCAGCTAGTGATAGTGCGACCACACTCGCAGCTTTCCCCCTAATTATCAGCAAGTGGTAAAAAATCCACATGAACCAAGATGATCTCCAAAAGCTTGATGCCCCATAAGAGATGTAGTGTAACTCCATTGGAGTCCAGGCTCTGAAGCAATCACCCTATCTCCTGTTGATAGCTAGGGACATAACGACCATACTCGCTGTTTTACCCCTAACTGTCAGCGGGTAGCAGAAGAACCACTTAAGCTAAGGCAACTGACAAAAGCCTAAGGAACAAAGGGAGCTTGTATAGGCTACAGGAGAAGAGAGCCCTCAAAAACCACAATGATGACGAGGACGGATCTGGGTCGCGCATTATCATCCAATGGATGTGAAGGAGCCGCCACCATGCATCCGTAAGCCAGCGTTTCAAATTCTAGCATCGTGCAATTAAACAAACACTATAATTTTCAAGACTAATATTTCGAATTCCAAGGCGACAGACACGTTTACACAAGGCAGTCCGAAGTCGAGCTCCATTTATAAACAAAGCTATGACACATCCGGTGAGGCCATAAAGATTACAACAAGATGCAACAAGATACAACCAAAATACAACAAAGCATGAAAGTCAACCGAACGACCTGCTCCTCTGTCTGGGAGGCCTTGGGCTAAGCTGACTAGGTCAAGTCCAACTGAGCAGGTCTCCTTGTCTGCGAGCATATCGGTTTCCCCTCTAAGGGTGACCAAGATCAACGCCATGGCCAACGAGCTCTGAGCATCACCAGGGTTCAGCAAATCCAGTCTAAAGGTCGGAAAAGGACCATGAACAGAAGGTTAGCCGCTTCCTAGAGAAGCAGTCCGAGATCCTGCCACCCCAAATGCGGCCTTCAACTTGTATATCTCCAGCTCCTTCTCCACCAACATCTCATGAAGGAACGAGTCAGCCGAACGGGGGACCCCAACCGAAGTCGTCTGTCGAGAGGAATCACCAGAGGCCGATAGGCGAGTCTCGATGCTCCCCAGGTCCCAATAGACCATCGCCTTCTTCAGGCGAGCCAATTTTATGCTCAATTACTACAACCTCTTAAGGCAAAAGGAAAACGCTGCTTCCCGATCCCTGGCCTCCTTATGATGGCATACCAAGCTAGAATCCAAAGATTTCACCTTACACCTAAGAGCTCGAGCTCGACATCATGGGGGTCAGCCAAAGTAGGCTCGGTATCTAATAAAAGAAGAGAGAGACATGTCAGTTTGAGTCTCGTAGACTTGGTCAATTCGCAGAACACAAACATCATATGAAAAATATCAAGTCCAAAAGCTCGACCCAAAAAATATTTTTCATTCATCAATTAAGTTCCATACAAAAGCATTAGCCAGTCCGCGTTTGGAAAATACATGAAAAAGAAAGAAAAATATAGGACTACTTCTTGGGAGAGGAAGGCACCTCTTCGGCTCCCGTGGCGTTAACCCTAGGAGCGTCCGGATTCATCTCATCCTCACGTGCGGGTGAGCGATCATCCCCCTCATCATCAGCTCCCCCCAGAGTGGGTGGGCCTCAGGAAACTTCATGGAGAAACTGAAGCACTCAAGCTCGAGATTGGGGTACTTCTGTAGCATATGCTTAACGGCCCAATCGTACGCCTGATCCTAGGCAAAGATGACCTTGTCATTGGCGCCCAGCTTCGTGGCCTACAACTTCTTGTTCTCCTGCAGAAAGGTCTTCTCCTTCTCTAGTCGAGCTCGGTCATTAGCGAGGGTGGCCATCTCTGCCTTCAAGGCTCGCTCACGAGCTTCTGCAGCTTGGAAAAACAGCTTCTACTCCTTCACCTCCCTTTCATACCGTCTAGAGTTTCACACGGCCTAAAGGAGCTCGCAAGCATAACGCCTCCTCAGCTCTGCCCCGTTCAAAGTTGTCTATGAATGAAGAGCAAAGACTTAGAAATTTTCAAGGACATGAAAAGATCAAGAAGCGAAGCTTATAGAACACTTACCACCATGTCAGCCTGAGCACACTTCATGAAGCATGACTCGAGGGTCTTGGTTGCGAGGCTCTTCCGGTTTCGAGGGTGGTTAGGCTCTCTACCACCTCAATCGCCACTAGAATCTCTGCTAGAGATTCCACCACCTTCATGAACCAGTTTGGGGCCCAAGGCTCCAGCCCGCCTCCCCAACGATCTTCCTGGCCTCGACATGGATGGGCGGGAGAACAGACTTCACCCCCTCAGCAACCTTAAGGTTGTTAGGGCTCGACACTATCGTAGAGGAGTCGGAGGCACCCGAAGCCATTGGTCGTTTGGACTTCACCTCCAAAGCCCCCTCAGATGTGGCAGTAGAGGGCCTCTTCTTTTGCTTTTGCTGTTCGACCGCCTTCTTTTTGGCCAAGAAGTCCCTCCTCTGTTCAATCTCCGTGTCGTCCATAGCTGCAAAAGAAAATACGAACTGTGATAACGAAGGAAAAAAGATAGAGGCAAAAAGGAAACGAAAAACATACATGGGTCGATGGAGCCCAGTCCAATCCT
This sequence comes from Hemerocallis citrina, assembly GCA_017893485.1. Lineage (NCBI taxonomy): Eukaryota > Viridiplantae > Streptophyta > Magnoliopsida > Asparagales > Asphodelaceae > Hemerocallis > Hemerocallis citrina. Next base: position 160,408,900 of record CM030365.1, read on the forward strand.
CACTAAGTGCCTCTTAGTTACAGTCGCCCAGGGGATGCTCCATTTGGCGAAGATCCGTCCCACATCCTACTTCTCCTCCTTCATGACTTTGTGGTTAGGTCTGTAAAAGGAAAAGTTCTTTGAAATCTCCCAGGGTATCTGGATTCGAACGATGAGATACTTCTCTTTCCATTCGTTGATGGAGTGTGGGTGATGTGGACTACCCATCTATGAAAGCGAAGGAAGATATAATAGACCCCCTCATACGTCTCAACCGAATGGATCCCTAGGCAGGCTCAAAAGTAATTCAACCTCAAGAGAACCCCCCTCTTTTCGTAGAGCAGCTGAAGCACATGATCTGCTTCCAAGAGTTCGAGCCATACTGCATCGAACTCAGCCCTGCCCAGTTCAAAACCTCCTTCAAGAGCGGCAGCATGAGCAACCTCAATGCCAAGCTGAAGGCATCGAGCGGAAACATACAGAACCAAGGGACCAGGTTGTCCATCGGTCGTAGCCACGGGTTCGATACCATCAACTCATATTCCATGGGAATGAAATAGCTCGCTCGTATCAAAGGAAGGTCGGTGCTTTTCATCATGCTCTGGATTTCGTCTGTCTTGATCCTCTGATGGCTCGGCGAAGAGGGTTGCACCCCGTACCGAACCAATTCCTCAAGGTCGTCCGGGTACATCCTGTACGAGCTCGGCTGCTGAAGATCAGGGACATCGAGCTCGCCCTTTGGTTGGAACTCAATGGGCAATCCAGGGCTATTAGTAAGAGTCTGCTTTAGCCTCCTCCCTCGAATACGGGGCCCCTCAGGGGGAAGGCCGTCACCAATTGTTCTAAATCCACGGTCCCCTCCGGCAAGCCGACTTCCTTGGCTTGGCCTTCGTTCTCTTCCCCCATCGCCAAATTTAGCTCCGCTTCCTCCATCTCCTCTGCCTCGCCCTCCTCCACATCTACTGGTTCACCCTCACCATTGCCGTCCACTTCCGTTACTTCGGCATCTTCATCCGAGTCACTCGATTCCGCTATAAAGGGTCTTCGGCTTCGGATAGGCTTGACCTTGTAGACTTCCTGGATTTCTTCCCACGATGTAGATTCAGAAGAAGAACCGCTATCACCTCGGCCAGACATGGAGGCAAAAGAACTGGACTGAGCCCTTGACAAAATATAAAATACTTACCTGGTTGCAGAAAAGGACATCGGAAAGCTAGTCGCTGATGTCAGAATAGAAACTAGAGAGAGAAAGTAAAGAGGAGAATGAGAGAGGGGAATGGGATTATATATAAATGACTCAGGGACGCCTCAAATCCCATAACCAATCTTGACCATCCAATTTGATCCAATGGTGGAAAACATAAAGACTCCTCGATTTCCTAAAACCGTGGCATCATTCGAGTCACGTGCAACACATGTGTATTTTCCATGGCCACAATGAGCATAAACTGGTTCTAAAAATATCTCCAAGTGTGAAATGCTCGATGCTCGAACTGACTTCAATCCACCCGCAAGGTTTCCTACACCCTTGCTATCCTCCGGCGCTCGGCATTGACTTCGAGCCACCCACCAGGTTTCCTACAGCTTTGCTATCACTTGGCGCTCGGCAGTGACTTCAAGCCACCTAGAAGGTTTCTTATAGCCTTGGTATCACCTCACGCTTGACAGTGACTTCGAGCCACCCACAATGTAACCTCTGTTTTTCATTTTGTGTATTTTTGAGTATATTTTCATTTTGGTGTATTCTCTTTCTTGTATTTTTCTATCTGAACCGTATATTGGAGTTGTTTTCAATATATATTCGTTTTATTTCTTTTTTAGCTCTTTGTGTTTGATTGGTTGTCTCTTTTGTTTTGTTCTTCAATATTTTGTTCTTTCTTTCATTTGTTCTTGTCCGTTTTAATTTTGTTCTTGGGTGTGTGGTGGTGATTGGTTGTGATCCTAATTTCCGATTCTATTGTTTGATCCCTAATAAGATTTACCAAAGCCAAATTAAATCCCCAATCCTATTAGTTATCCTATACAAATTGTATCCTAATTTAAAGCCAAATTAAACAAATCCTATTACTACTCCTATATACTGACAACCCATTATCCATCAACCCAACTTGTATTATCAACCTTAATCCCTCTATATAAATACACCCTCCCTCATACAAAACCCTAACCCTAGTCCCTCTACCTCTCTCAACCCGGCCTCCCTCTCTCTCCCGTTCCTTGCACCGCCGTACACAGCCGACCCCAAGCCCGCACCCCCAGGCCGACTCCCCCTTCTAGCCTGCCTCCAAACCTGAGCCCCCCATCTCCTTCAACCCGAGCCTCCACTCTCCTCTTCCCCCTCTTGGCCATCCCGACCACCCTTCACACCACCTCGCACCGCCACATATAATCCCTAGTCTCTCTCGTGGTGTTCTCTTGTGGCCACAAGCCACTATTGTCATCCCGCTTTTGGAGTTTTTGTTCGTGTGGAGATTTTTGCCCTAGTTGCTTGGAATCGTTGGTTCGTGGGTTTTGCTCCTTACTCTTGGTTTTCGTCGTTCTTCATCTTCGGTTAAGGCAAGTAACTTGTCCTCCAATTTATTTGTTTGATACAAGTCAAAAAATACCACCTATAGTGTAGTTAGGTCTAGAGACGACTCTTGTTTGTGTTATGTTTGATGGGTTTTGTCTCTATTGTGAAAATTTGACCATAAATGACTCACGAAACAATATGGACATGAATTAACTTAGGAATGACCCGTTCTTGATTTTGATCATGTATGTGAGACTTTTATGAGAATTCGTGATTCGGTTGAGACCCATGTGAAATACTTAGTGTGAACATGCTAGATGCCCTAATTTATGATGTTTAGACACTTGGTAGACTCGATTTCATGTTTGGTTGTGTTTTGAACAAGTTTTGTATGATATATGTTAAGTTGTTGTTAAAGGGAAAATTTTGTATTTTGTTGCTGATCTGTTTTGTTTGCTGTTTTGGACTGTCTTGAAGTCTGTACCTTAATTTCGGTATAAAACATGAGTTTTAGAAAATTTTGTCTATTTTCAAACCCCTCTGACCTTGCTTGATTTCGTTTTCATATGAGTGAGTTTTGACTGTTTTACTACAGAGGTATTGATCTTTTCTAGATTTTGTTTTTCGATGTTCTTGATGACTAAATGATTTTATTAACTGTGCTACACATATTATTTTGATCCAAAACTTTGGTCAGTATTTCTTTACCTAGTTAGGGATTACCCAGAATTTTGGTGAATTTTATTTATGAGTTTTGGATGTTATTTCATGCTCATTTATGAACACTAGACTTACTGTATTTTACTCGCTGTTCTGTAAAGAAACATATTTTCACCCTGTTTTATTTTACTGTATGAAATATATTTGTGAAATATGAAAGTTAGTATATTTTATCTATTTTCACACCCCTTTGGCGGAATTGGATTTTGTTTCACTGGTTGCAAGATATCATAGTTTTCGTACAGCAGTGTTGGGAATTCCAGATTTGCCAAACTACGATTTCTTGATGCTTTCTTATTTTTTATGACTGATCTAATTTCACTGGAAAATTTTGAAACTTTAGATTTAGATACTGGACATATAGGGAAATACCCCAGATTTTTTGTGGATTTATTTACTGAGTTTTCATGTTGTTTTCCTGCTCTTGAATACATTTTCCTGATTTCTGGCTAAACCTATTTTTTGTATTCAAATCAGTTTTGAGCTATGTTTTTGTGGTGACTTATTTATACTCGCTGGATTCGGTTGGGAGTTTATTTTCTATACGTTTTGACGGATTCAGATTTGCATGTTTGTAACACTGGGAATCACTGTTTTACTACAGTGTGGTCTTGCTGTCCTGAACTTGAGAGTTGTTCATTTTTATTCTTTTATGAACTATCCTGCACTCGCACATATTTATCTTGCAACTTGAACTTGCCACATGATCATGCCATGTTATTCTTGATATGTTTTGCACATCTACATGCTTGTTTGACTTAATAATAAAATAACCAAGCCGGGGTTAAGGGAAAGATCTAGTAGTGGATAGTGCAGAAATGTGTACTCGGAAGAACCTAGTGGTTATTGGAGCTTGTTTACATGTGGAGCTTAACACGATATACATGACACGTACACACATGACACTGGAGCTTGTTTGGGTTTTGGAGCTTGTTTACATGATGCATGATTACATGATACTTGGAGCTTGTCCCTGAGTACACTGCCCTGTATGGTCCCATGTGAAATTTAAAGCGAAACTGTTTGTTGTAGCAACCATGTAGTAAAAACCGAGATGCTTGAAATGCTACCTAGATAGTAATAACTACAATACTTGATACATGACACTTGAACAAGATACATGCCCACTTGACACTTGACTACATCATACATGAGATTTGATCCTTGATACATGCTACATGATTACATGATTCTTGACACTGGTTACTTGATGCATGACACTTGTTCACTTGACACTCAACACATACTATTATATTTGCTCATCTTGCCATGCCATAATTTATATCCTATTATCATGATTATACCATGCTATGTTTGTTATTTAGATTTACCTATCCCATGTACTTGTATCCTACATTATAAGTGGCCCGTAACTTACGATTGACGGGTACTTGTTTTTCTTCTTTCTTCTCCTGCAAATTTACTAATTGCAGATCAGGATGATCGGCTGCCAGATGGTATTGACGAGATGATGTATTAGGGTTGGATTTTCTGCTTTTTAATTTTTGTTATTATTGTTGCTTGAACTTGAATAAAATGTACTTGACTACTTGGATATTTATCTTGTATTTGGGCGATGTGACCCAGAATATTTGATTTGTTCAGAATTTGATTATTTGAGATTATTATATTTGGTTTCAAGAAATTTTTGTTGGTATCTTGTTTTAATTATGCATGCCTGGTTGTATCTTTTGCTTCCGACTCTGATTATCTTGTGAAATATTGTAAAGATTCCTGAACAGCTTATGGATGAAGAAAATCATTCGCTGGGCTTTTGTCTCGTATCCGTATTCCGTATTCTATTTGGGAAGCGGGGCGTGACATGGTTTTCTATGGTATCAGAGCACCATGTTTGGCTAATGTATTAGTTGCCTAGTATATTAGACAAGCTTGGCTCGAACTGGGATCTGCTCAATATTTCACCAACCAGACATACATAAATGAATGTATGCCAACTCTGATTCTGATGTTAATTGTTTTGATTTTGTGCGGACTATGGCTCGCAGAGGTTCTACTTCTCAGTCGTAGGTTGATCCGATTGAAGCTGTCACTACTGTTCTTAAGCGGCTAATTAATCAGTAACAAAACCACAGTGATCTTGTGATGGCTGCTCTTGAAGCTGCCCGGGTTCTGCCTCCTGTTGTGCCTGTGCAGGCAAATCTTCTGCCTCATCTAGGGACAGTTACAGATTTTATGAGGCTGCATCTCGACCGTTTTTTCGGTACTGAGTCTCCTTTGGAGGCTAGACAGTGGTTGATCCGGACTGAGTGCTTGTTGTTAGCGGCTCGTATTGCCGAGGCTGATCGGGTGGACGTGGTTTCCATCCAGCTGGTGGATCTGGCCCATATCTGGTGGATGGCCGAGTCTGAGCGACTTGAGAGGCCTATTGCTTGGGCTACTTTTACTCGAGGATTCTTAGAGAAATTCTTCCCCAGTAGTACTCGAGTTGAGATGGAACAGCAATTCCGGGCCCTAAAACAGGTTAAATCATTATTCTATTTTGAATTTTGTTACACAATTGTTCATGCAATGTTGTAACATGGACTTTCTTGCAACAGGGTTCCAGGAGGGGGTTCCCAGAGGGGTGATTTTTGCGACTTTTGCCGACTTGCTGGGCATGAGTGCAAGGACTGTAGGCAGGCCAATCGCTGCTATTTTGCTTGTGGTGCTCCTGACCACACTTTGCGGGATTGTCCATAGCAGAGGGCGACTCTTCCGGTCCGTGGTCCTGTCCAGCCCGCAGTTCCAGCTCGTGGTCTAGTTAGGCCACCGCTTTCTCCCTAGCATCAGATAGTCGGTCAGAGGATCGTTGTTCTGAGGAAAGGTCAAGCTTTGAACTTGACTATTGCAGATGCTGAGACAGCTGAAGGAGTTGTGGCAGGTATATGTTGTTTTGTTGTCTTGTTTCTCTATTATTTTCTTTCTTTTGGTCTTGCTTTGCTTCTTTATGTTATCTTTCTGCATTGTTGTTTTTCCTCACCCTTAATTGTCTATTCTTTCTCCTTGTCTTTGATTTCTTTTAGGTATCATCCTTGTTTGCTCTTTTCCTGTCCATGTTCCTTTTTATTCTGGGGCAACCCATTCTTTTGTCTCCTTTCGATTTGTCGCTCGCCATCAGTTAGAATGCAGCAACATGTCAGAAGCTTGAAACATTGTGACAGGTGGGGGAGTTGTCATATATTCCTGTGAGTGCAGGCAACGTCCCGTTGTTGTTGGGGACGCAGATTTCAATGCCAACCTAATTATAATTGGAAATTCGAGATTCAACGTTATTCTCGGTATGGATTGGTTGGGTGAAGCCCAGGTCATTATTGATTACCGTGCCAAGAAAGTTGTCTTCAGAATTTCAGATCGAGCAAAATTCGAGTTCCATGCCGGGGAGCCTTTCCTTGGCCGAGCAAAGACTGCAGTTGAACAGGTGGATTGTGTGATGAAATTGCATTCAGGTTGTGAGGCTGCGCCTCTAGTAGTTCGGGATTTCTTGGATGTTTTTCCTGATGAGTTTCCTGGCTTACCCCCTGATAGGGAAGTGGAATTCGGTATTGATGTTCAGCCTGGAACAGTGCCGATATCGAAGAGTCCCTACAGGATGGCACCAGTTGAGCTAGCAGAGCTTAAGGTGCAGATTCAACAGTTGCTTGATTTGGGTTTCATTAGACCTAGTATTTTGCCTTAGGGTGCTCCGGTCCTTTTTGTCGACAAGAAGGATGGTAGTCATGGACTGTGCATGGATTATCGGGAACTAAACAAAGTTCATGTGAAGAATCGGTATCCGTTGCCCAGGATCGATGATTTGTTTGATCAGTTGGGTGAGGCTGCTGTTTTCTCGAAGTTGGATCTTCGTTCTAGGTATCACCAAGTCAAGGTGAAGGTTGCACATATACAGAAGACTGCTTTCAGGACTAGATACGGGCACTATGAGTATCTTGTGATGCCGTTCGGGGTCATGAATGCGCCGGCTGTATTCATGAGTCTTATGAACCGGGTTTTCTCTCATTTCTTGGATAGATTTGTGGTGGTCTTCATAGATGATATTTTGGTGTATTCTCAAAATTGGGAAGATCATGTTGAGCATCATAGAGTGGTTTTGCAGACTTTGAGAGAGAATCAGCTCTATGGAAAACTCAGTAAGTGTGAGTTTTGGCTCGACAGGGTTTCTTTCTTGGGGCATATTATTTCTGGAGATGATGTTTCTGTGGATCCGGCCAAGGTTAAGGCTATGAAGGATTGGCCTATTCCCAAGTCAGTTTTAGAGGTCAGGAGTTTTCTTGGTTTGGCTGGCTATTATCGAAAGTTCGTCCAAGACTTTTCGAAGATAGCATGACCGTTGACTAAATTGACTGGAAAGGATCAGAAGTTTTGTTGGTCTGATGAGTGCAACGAGGCTTTTGTTGAGTTGAAGAACAGATTGACGCCAACGCCCGTGTTGACTATTCTCGATGGTTCAGGCAGATTTGTAATTCACTGTGATGCTTCTGGTAAGGGTCTTGGAGCAGTTTTGATGCAGAATGGCCAATTTGTTGCGTATACATCGAGGCAGTTGAGGCCACATGAGAATAACTATCCTATTCATGACTTGGAGTGAGTGGCAGTGATTCATGCTTTGAAGCTGTGGAGACATTATTTACTTGTAGACCGAGTGGAGATCTTTACAGACCACAACAGTCTCAAGTACGTCTTCACCCAGAAGGAGTTAAACATGAGGCAAAGGTGTTGGTTGGAACTTATGGCCGATTATGATATCAGTTTGCAATACCATCCTGGTAAAGTAAACTTGGTGCCAGATGCTTTGAATAAGAGACTAGCAGTTATGTTTCTTACTCAGCAGAGTGATCTCATTAAGCAGATGAGGAGGTTGAAGTTGGATGTTGTGTTGCCGATATCTGGTCGGAGTTGTTTGGTGCTCCAGCTGCAGTCGTCTCTTATTGATCAGATTAAGGAGGCACAGGCTGGTGATGCACAGTTGCAGGTTTTCGAGCTGAGGTTGAGTCTGGGTCCAAAACGGTCATGGTTATTCATGCTGATGGATCGCTTCGTTTTGGGTCCCGGTTGTGTGTCCCTAAGGGTGAAGTTTGTCAGAGGTTACTTGAAGAAGCTCATTAGTCTTCGTTTTCTATCCATCTTGGGGGTACTAAGATGTATCGGGATTTGAAGCTTCATTTCTGGTGGCATGGTATGAAGAGGGCTGTAACTCGGTTTGTTTCTCAGTGTTCGGTCTTCCAGTAGGTTAAGGCAGAGCATCAGAGGACCACTAGACTTCTTCAACTGCTTCCTATTCCTGAGTGGAAGTGGGAACACATCACTATGGATTTTGTAACCGCTCTGCTGAGGAGTCCTAAGGGTCATAATGCCATTTGGGTGATTGTTGACCGGTTGACGAAGAGTGCTCACTTCATTCCCTTTCGTGTCGGTCAGTTTACTGAGAGCCTAGCTGAGAGGTATATGCAAGAGATTGTTAGACTTCATGGGGTTCCAGTCAGTATTGTATCCGACAGGGATACGAGATTCAGATCTCAGTTCTGGGAGAGTCTTCAGAACAGTTTGGGGAGTAAATTAAAGTACAGTACAGTTTTTCATCCCCAGACTGATGGACAGTCAGAGCGGACTATTCAGGTTCTTGAGGACATGTTGAGGTCCTGTATGCTTCAGTTTGGTGGGTCTTGGGAGGATCATTTGAATCTCGTGAAGTTCTCGTACAATAACAGCTTTCAAGCTGGTATTAAAGCTGCTCTGTTCGGGGCACTCTATGGGCAGAAGTGCAGATTTCCAGTGTGCTGGGATGACATTGGTGAGAGAAGGTTATTGGGTCCGGAGTTGATCACCAAGACAGTGGATGTTGTGGTTCAGATCAGGAAGCATTTGCAGGCAGCTCAGGATCGGCAGAAGCAATGGGCCAATGTCCATCAGAGAGCTTTGGAGTTTAGGGTTGGTGTCCATGTTTTCCTTAAGGTATCGCCGTGGCGCGGTGTCATTCAGTTTGGTGGTGGGGGCAAGCTTAGCACTAGGTTTATTGGACCGTTTGAGATTTTGGAACGAGTAGGCAGGGTGGCCAATCGTCTTGCTTTGCCACCATCGTTATTAGGGGTGCACGATGTTTTCCATGTCTCACAACTCAGGAGATATATCTGGGATGAGAGCCACATGATCGACTATTCTGAGTTGACCGTTCTGTCGGATTTAACTTGTGAGATTTTGCCAGTTGCTATAATAGATCGGCGAGAGAAAGTGCTTAAGAACAAGGTCATCAAGTTGGTTCGTGTTGCTCGGAATCCTCACTCGCTTGGTGAGTCGACTTGTGAGCTGGAGGAGGAGATTCAGTAAAAGTTTCCTTATTTGTTTGAGTAGTTTTGTTTTGTTCTTTTGGTTGTTTTGGGGTTACCCTATGTATCTTCTGTTTGAATTTCGAGGACGAAATTCTTCTTGTTAGGTGGGTAGGATTGTAATCCCTGTTTTTCATTTTGTGTATTTTTGAGTGTATTTTTCGTTTTGGTGTATTCTCTCTTCTATTTTTCTTTCTGAACCGTATATTGGAGTTGTTTTCAATATATATTCATTTTATTTCATTTTGAGCTCTTTGTGTTTGATTGGTTGTCTCTTTTGTTTCGTTCTTCAATATTTTGTTCTTTCTTTCATTTTGTTCTTGTCCCTTTTAATTTTGTTCTTGGGTGTGTGGTGGTGATTAGTTGTGATCCTATTTCCTAATCCTATTGTTTGATCCCAAATAAGATTTACCAAAGCCAAATTAAATCCCCAATCCTATTATTTATCCTATACAAATTGTATCCTAATTTAAAGCCAAATTAAACAAATCCTATTACTACTCCTATATACCCACAACCCATTACCCATTAACCCAACTTGGATTATTAACCCTAATCCCTCCATATAAATACACCCTCCCTCACATAAAACCCTAACCCTAGTCCCTCTACCTCTCTCAACCCGGCCTCCCACTCTCTCCCGTTTCTTGCGCCGCCGCACACAGCTGACCCCCAACCCGCACCCCCAGGCCGACTCCCCCTCCCGGCCTGCCTCCAAACCCGAGCCCCCCATCTCCTTCGACCCGAGCCTCCACTCTCCTCTTCCCCATCTTGGCCATCCCGACCACCCTTCACACCACCTCGCACCACCACATATAATCCCTAGTCTCTCTCGTGGTGTTCTCTTTGGCCGCAAGCCACTATTGTCATCCCACTTTTGGAGTTTTTGTTCGTGTGGAGATTTTTGTCCTAGTTGCTTGGATTCGTTGGTTCTTGGGTTTTCGTTCGTGGGTTTTGCTCCTTACTCTTGGTTTTCGTCGTTCTTCATCTTCGGTTAAGGCAAGTAACTTGTACTCCAATTCATTTGTTTGATACAAGTCAAAAAATATCACCTATAGTGTAGTTGGGTCTAGAGACAACTCTTGTTTGTGTTATGTTTGATGGGTTTTGTCTCTATTGTGAAAATTTGACCATAAATGACTCACGACACAATATGGACATGAATTAACTTAGGATTTACCTGTTCTTGATTTCGATCATGTATGTGAGACTTTTGTGAGAATTCGTGATTCGGTTGAGACCCATGTGAAATACTTGGTGTGGACATGCTAGATACCCTAATTTATGATGTTTAGACACTTGGTAGACTCGATTTCATGTTTAGTTGTGTTTTGAACATGTTTTGTATGATATATGTTAAATTGTTGTTAAAGGGAAAAATCTGTGTTTTGTCGTTGATCTGTTTTGTTTGGTGTTTTGGACTGTCTTGAAGTCAGTATCTTAATTACAGTATAAAATATGAGTTTTAGAGAATTTCGTCTATTTTTAAACCCCTCTGACCTTGCTTGATTTCGTTTTCGTATGAGTGAGTTATGACTGTTTTACTATAGAGGTGTCGATCTTTTCCTGATTTTATTTTTCGATGTTCTCGATGACTAAATGATTTTATTAACTGTGCTACACATATTATTTTGATCCAAAACTTTGGTCAGTATTTCTTTACCTAGTTAGGGATTACCCAGAATTTTGGTGAATTTTATTGATGAGTTTTGGACAGCAGTGTTGGGAATTCCAGATATGCCAAACTATGGTTTCTTGATGCTTTCTTATTTTTGATGACTGATCTAATTTCACCGAAAAATTTTGAAACTTTATATTTAGATACTAGACATGTAGGGGAATACCCCAGATTTTTTATGGATTTATTTACTGAGTTTTCATGTTGTTTTCCTGCTCTTGAATACGTTTTTCTGATTTCTGGCTGAACCTATTTTCTGTATTCAAATCAGTTTTGAGCTATGTTTTTGTGAATTAATATATGACTTATTTATACTCGTTGGATTCGGTTGGGAGTCTATTTTCTAAACGTTTTGACAGATTCAAATTTGTATGTTTTTAACACTGGAAATCACTGTTTTACTGCAGTGTGGTCTTGTTGTCCTGAACTTGAGAGTTGTTCATTTTTATTCTTTTATGAACTATCCTGCACTCGCACATGTTTATCTTACAACTTGAACTTGCCACATGATCATGCCATGTTATTCTTAATATATTTTGCACACCTACATGCTTGTTTGACTTAATAATAAAATAACCAAGCTGAGGTTAAGGGAAAGATCTAGTAGTGGATAGTGTAGAAACGTGTACTCGGAAGAACCTAGTGGTTATTGGAGCTTGTTTACATGTGGAGCTTGACACGATATACATGACACGTAAACACATAACACTGGAGCTTGTTTGGGTTTTGGAGCTTGTTTACATGATACATGATTACATGATACTTGGAGTTTGTCCCTGAATACACTGTCCTATATGGTCCCCAATGAAATCTAAAGTGAAACTGTTTGTTGTAGCAACCATGTAGTAAAAAATGGGATGTATGAAGTGCTACCTAGATAGTAATAACTACAAGACTTGATACATGACACTTGAACATGATACATGCCCACTTGACACTTGACTACATCATACATGAGATTTAATACTTGATACAACCTACAAGATTACATGATTCTTGACACTGGTTGCTTGATGCATGACACTTGTTCACTTGACACTCAACACATACTATTATATTTGCTCATCTTACCATGCTATGATTTATATCCTGTTATCATGATTATACCATGCTAGGTTTGTTATTTAGATTTACCTATCTCAGGTACTTGTATCCGATATTATAAGTGGCCCGTAACTTGCAATTGACGGGTACTTGTTTTTCTTCTTCCTTCTCCTGCAAATTTACTCATTGCAGATCAGGATAGTCGGCTGCCAGATGATATTGGCAAGATGATGTATTAGGGCTGGATTTTCTGCTTTATGATTTTTATTATTATTGTTGCTAGAACTTGAATAAAATGTACTTGACTACTTGGATATTTATCTTGTATTTGGGCGATGTGACCCAGAATATTTGACTTGTTCAAAATTTGATTATTTGAGATTATTGTATTTGGTTTCAAGTAATTTCTGTTGGTATCTTATTTCAATTATGCATGCCTGGTTGTATCTTTTGCTTCCGACTCTGATTATCTTGTGAAATATTGTAAAGATTCCTGAACAGCTTATAGATGATGAAAATCATTCGCTGGGCTTTTGTCTCGTATCCGTATTCCATATTCTATTTGGGAAGCGGGGCGTGACACACAAGGTTTTCTACACCCTTGTTGTCGCTCAGTGCTCGGCAGTGATTTCGAGCCACCCACAAGGTTTCCTACACCCTTGCTACATTACCTACAGCCATTCTACGAGCGGTGCTCGATAATAACTTCGAGCCACCCACCAGGTTTCCTACAGCCTTGCTACATTAGCTATAGCCATTCTACGCTCGGTGCTCGGCAGTAACTTCGAGCCACCCCCCAGGTTTCCTATATCCTAGCTACATTTTCTACAGCGTTGCTACGCTCGGTGCTCGGCAGTGACTTCGAGCCACCCACTAGGTATCCTATAGCGTTGCTACGCTCGGTGCTCGATAGTGACTTCGGGCTATCCACCAGGTTTCCTACAACCTCACTCTCGCTCGGTGCTTGGTGCTCGGTGCTCGGTGCTCGGCATTGACTTCGAGCTACCTACATGGTCTTTTAGGATTGACGTTTGACATCGTCCTCGAACTGCAACAAGGTCGAGCGACGAGGCTCAATGCTCGGCGCTCGGCATTTACCTCACCTAGTGTGATCTGGGACATGACGCTCGGAGTGACAATGGTTACTTCGCGGGGTCACCTAGCATCCCCATTTTACCCCCACTCATACTGTCGCTGATTCTTCCCACGAGATTGAACTACTCCTCGACGGTTGAAATACCCAACCCTCCAGGAGTGGGGGGTCCTATGATATGGGTAAAAATCTAGCTTCATCTGAGCTGTCTAATCTCATCAAGATCCTGAAACCCACCAGAGTATACCTGAATACTCCCTGGGCCACCAACCAGCCCTCTACTCTCATCTGGCCCACAGAGATGGGCCAACCTGCTCCATTAGGGTTCCCTCTCTCTGCCTATAAATAACGGACCCTCCTCACTATGACCATGCAATGAACTTTTAGCCTCCAAAATCCTAGATCTCATTTTTCTCCTCCAGTCACTGACTTGACCGTCGAAGGGTTCGCCACCGGAAAAACTCCAGGTATTTCTAGGCTTTGTGCAGGAGTCCGACAGCCGGCAAGAAGTGTGACCACCAGGAGATTCACTTCCCATCAGATCTAGATGTACGACTGAGATCTGTCCATCCCCCTCATAAACCGAACTCATCATCGGTTGCTCTCACACCCCAAAAATAGCAGCATCACATGTAATATCAATTTTTATATGTTTTTCAAATAGCTATAGTGTGTTTTTATGCTTGAAATATCTTGGTTTGTGTCTATCTATTATACTTCTCTTCTAATAACAACTTTTTTTAAGGTGGTTGCTCCCTTTATTTTTTAGTTGGAGTGCATTTTTCTTTTTCATTATTGGTTACAAATTTGATTGTAGATATGGGTGGGTAACAACTATGAAGTCGATTCTTATATTTAAAACTTTTTAGTAATCTTTATCTATGCATACTAATAGCGATAAATTTTTTGTGTAGTTTCATTAGTCTCTTATATTTTTATAAATTATGTACATATGAGAATCTCTTTGAGAATCTTTATCGTAGGCTTTATGTAGGTTTTTTCAACGATTTCAGTTATCTTCAAACATTTGGGGCAGAACTATTCGTGCAATTTATTGAATGTTGAAATATCATACTTTTCTCCCTAAGTAAATCTTCGAACATCTATTGATTTATTACGAGAAAAAAACCCTTTATGTACAGTATGCATGAGGCTTTGCCAGATTTTCCTAAGAATTGTGGATTACTTTTCACCTTTCAGTTACCATCTTTAATTTAAAAATGAAAGTTGTATATGTCTTTTGAGAATAATCTAGTTAATTAATTTTAAAAACTTACTTTTAAAAAAAGTATGTGCAATATTGCACATGGATATACTAGTTAATTTTATAAGCTAGTGAAAGGAGTTTTTTTCTTGCTTCAATTTGTTCATGTATAAAAATAATTTTTCCTACATGTTAGGTTTTGGCTAGGCAAGGTTAGATTGTTTAATATTTGTTGGGTATGAGCATGGGTCATTCAGATTTACACAAACTTAATGAGGTATTACCTTATTGCGTTACACTTAATATATAGGGGTTAGAATTATAGGCCTAGGGCCAGCCCAAGTACGGCTCATGCAAAACCTTTATTTGACCCTATGTCTAAACATGCCTACATTGAATGCCCTACCATACCCATTACTTTATAGGACCAGGGTTGGACCTAGTTTTGTCTAGGGACGGATTCAAGGCTTTTAGGGCTAGCCCTAACCCATTATTATCCCTAAGCGAGAGATATAATATTCAAACATTTTGGTAAAGATATAGAATCCTTACTTAAAAGACTTAAAGTGGAGTTGGAGAAGATGCCTTTATAAAAGGATAAATTTCACTACACCATATCCAGGTTTCACCAATTTGATGAAAATAATATCCATATCTTTTTTTTTCCGGATATGTATACTATGCCCTTAAAGTTGTTGCAGTTCAGTGTTTGTGCCTAAAGGTAGGGTTGGCAAACGGGTCGACCGGGCCGGGTCGGGTCGAACCCGTCCGGGTTGGAACCCAACTAGGGCGGGTTCGGGTCGGATCTAAGTGGCAACCGGGCCGGGTCGAAATTGCAAAAACTCGATCCGCCCAACCCGCGAACCCATTCGGGTCCAACCCGGGTTGGGTCGGGTCGCGGGTTGGCCTGTCTATTTTTTTTAACTTTAAAAAAAATTATTTTAATAATAATAAAAAACCTAATAATAATAATATGAATCAAAGAGTGAAATTGCCAAAAAAAATGTATATATTATTAATATGATTTCAACTTATACAAGTTTCCCAATTTGTAATAAGAAACAAAGATTTTCTATAAATATGTTATATACAATACCAAATTTTTTTGATACAATTTCAATTTTCTTCAATTATCCTAATTTCTTATAACAAACAAAGATTTTATACAGTTTTTATGCATTTACAATTTTCTTCAATTTGTTGGTCTTCAATTTGTTGTTGTTGGTCTTCAATTCTTCATGTTGGTTGCCATTGTTGTTGTTGTTGTTCTTTCGGCGAGTTGCTTCCACTTGTAGATGTGTCGAACCCTTTTCCTTGAGTCCTGTCTTCAGCCTTCATCCAGTTTTCCTTGCAGACGAGCATCTCCAACGATTGGGACTTCAAGCGATTCCTGTAATCGGTTAGAATCCTGCCACTTGTAGAAAATATACTTTCTGAAGCAACTGTAGAAACATGAGGAGTTAGTAGATCTTTAGCCATATATTTAAGAATACTATAAGTATGTTCATGGTCTTTCCACCATTGCAAAATATCAAGTGTAGAAGTAAAACTTTCAGAATCTTGTTGATTATACGAATGTAATTCATTTGGTTGATTAGTCGTAGGTTTTTTTTATTAAAGTTGTGCAAGTAAATTAAATGTGGCATCATCTAATTTATTCTTACCATTACCTTCAGAAGTAGCAGAAAAAGAACTAACTAAAGTAGTAGTACTACTAGATGAAAAACTCTTATCATAAAAATCATACAAGTTATTTAATGTCGCTTCAAATTTAGCTTAAAATGTTTCCAAATCAATTTTAGAATCATCTTTCCCAAGTAAATTAAAAAATATTTCAATCAAACTTTTCATACCTTCTAATTTGATACGAGGATCCATCACAGTAGCAATACAATACAACATAGGAGGAGGATTAAAATACTTTAAAATTTTGGTGTATGCAGGTTTCAGAATATGACCAATAAAAGCATCATCGGTCATTTCTTTGAAAGTTTGCATCATAGTAACTATTGAAATAAAAATGCTACTAGAAGTAGATTCATAGATTTTGAACATTTGAAAGTTGCGGTTCTTAAAATTTTAACAAAGATTCGGCATAAAACAAGCTTGGGGAGTCATTTCAAAATTTGGCATATTTTTTGCTATACAAAAATCATTTATACATGCTTTATATTCAGTAACAACATGTAGCAAATCAAAAGTAGAGTTTCATCGGTGTTTAACATCCTTTGGAAATTTTCTAAAATATAAATTTTTAAGCCTACACCAAGCTTTCCATTCTTGAAATATATGGCCACTTAATGCAATAAAATGTACACAATTTCTAATGTTAACTATATATGGTTCGGCTATTTTTAATGCATCTTGAACACATAAATTTAAAATATGACATGCACATCTAACATGAAAAATATTGTCAGGTGGAGGGTTTAATGCGGTTTTTAATATACTAATTGATGCATTGTTGTTAGATGCATTATCAAAACTTATACACATAATTTTATCACGAATATGAAAACATCACAAATTTCTAAAATACGATTTGTAATTTCATTACCACTATGGGGATATGGCAACGCGGCAAGTGATATGATCCTTTTTTAAATAATCCATTCAATGTCGATCCAATGACAAGTTATTCCCATCATTGGAATATTTTTGCAACCCGTCCAACAATCGGAAGTTAAAGAAACTCTACAAGTTAAACTCCATATAATGGCAATCAGAGTTTCTCTCATTTCATTGTACATTTTAAAACAATCAGATTTCAAAGTATTCATATGGATTCTTTTAAAATACGGGTTTAATGCGGTTTGATTAAAAGTTTCTAAGTCCCTACTCTCGGAAAAGAAAATTGTAACACTTTCTTAATTACTAGTCGGGTCATTTCCCGACGAACAAGTTCGGGATCATAAGGGTGGCTATCAACTAGACCGGTCCTAGGGTGGATTTTTTGTTGGTTGGGTAATTAAGTCTACAAGAAGTTCCGTGTGTACACTTTGGATGTGTCATTTTATTGTACCTGTCTCCTCACCCTTCTTCCATTTGTATGCTTTCGAACAAGTTTTACAAATTTTTATACCTACACCCGAATTTTCTCCATCAGGAACACAATCATAAAATTTGTGCCAATCATTAGTTTTTCCTCTAGTTTTCCTACTACTACCCAGTTGTGTTGTTTCGGTTGCTTGTGTTTATTGTTCTTCTTCTATGTCTATGTCTCCCACAAACACATCGTGTGTACCGATGTGTCCGGTCATAGGGTACTCTTCGGCGGGCTCATTTTGTGGGACAATAAGAGGCCTACGAGAAGTGTCGGTGGAATCTTATCCACTTTGGCTACGGCCGCTACCTCGTGATCTAGACATGTTGATATAGTAGTGTATGTGAAAAAATTAAATACAATCTAGGCGAGATAAGTTTTTAAAAGAAATCTAGAAAACAATAGGAGGGTTGTGAGAGAAAAGATCAAAAAACCAATAAACAAATATGATACAATAAATTTACACTACAAAAAAAATATCAAGACAATAAGAGGGTTGTGAAATTTTGATATGTACTTCGTGGATACTCCTATATAGAATGAGAGCGAAAATAAAAGTAGAAGTAGAAGTAGAAATCTGGACTCGTATATAGAAAGAAAGAGAGCTTCTTTGTTGGAGCCTTGGAGTAGTTGAAGACTTGAAGTAGACGTAGTTGAATGTTGAATTCGATACGATCGTAATTTGTCGCTTCTATGTTGCTAGCTTCTTTGTTGACAAAATTTCAAAGAATTGAGATTGAATTGAGTAGTAGTAGTAGAGAGAGTAAGAGAATAAGGTGTGAAAATTTTAGAGTGGTTTAAGGGGTATTTATAGGGGAAAAGGAAAAAAAACACAAAAAAACACACAAAAAAACCAAAAAAAAACAACTAAAATAGTCGTTGGCTGTTTTTTTGTCGTTGGACCCACGGGTCGAACGTTTGAACCGTACGGGTCAAACGGTTCGAAACCCGCGAGTCGAACGTTTGAACCGTACGGGTCGAACGTTTGAACCGTACGGGTCAAACGGTTCGAAACCTGCGAGTCGAATATTTGAACCATATGGGTCAAACGGTTTGAAACTCGCGGGTCGACCCGCGGGTTGGTGGGCGGGTTGGGCACTATTCACCGGGTTGACGGGCCGGGTTCGACGGGTTGGAAACCCAAATTAGATGATACGGGTCGACCCGCTTAGACTCACGGGTTCGACCCGGACACGAACCGTATCTTAACGGGCCGGGTTTTGGCGAGCGGGTCACGGGTCAGCCTGGCCCGGTTGCCAACCCTACCTAAAGGCATCAATCTTTGCTGTGATTGACCATTTTACACCTCTATTAATCTGAATTAGCCCAATATTTCTCTTTAACAGCTTACCTTTTACTTATTTTTAGTTATTAAAATAAACCTCTCCGAAACCTCTTTACATTCTCTTTATTTTATTTGTTCTTTCTACATTTCAAAAAAATTTCTAAAAATTTAATTAGGAAAACTAAGCTTATTTAATTAGAAAAAATATGCTTATTAAACACCAAAAAAAGTCAGAGGTATATTAGGAAGAAAACAGCTTAAAAACAACCAAAACTTATCACACGTAATACCTAAAATTGACATAGTACACCGATCCGCATAAAAAATATGAACGAAGTATACCCATCCACAGAAAAAATAAATATTGATATAGTTATCTGCAAATTGATGAAACATGAGTATAGTTGAGTGAAATTTACCATTTATAAAATGCCAAGCCCAAGACTGAGGATGATAATGGACTAGGATCGACCGGATTTACCATGTATCCTAACCCGGCTCTAAACATTTTAGGGCCGATTATTTTTATCCGACCCTGGCCTTACATTTAAATGTTGAAAGGCCTACCCTACCCGCTGGATCCTAGGGCCGGGTTTTAGCTAGCCCTTTTATTTAAATCTTAAACTTTTCTAAGAAAAAGCTACAAAATAAAATAACTCCTCGAGTCATCGTTAAAATTTAAATTAGTAAACAAAATGATGATACAAAGAAGCTTATATATATCAATCAAAATTATGATGTAACAAAATGCCAAGCCCAAGCCCATAACAGAAATGAACCCATTAGACAGGCTACTTTCGAATGTGCAGGTCATCCTTACTCATTATTATTACTAGTATTATATACGTGTTGTGCATGTGGAAAAAATTGGTAGGGAAAGGAGGAAAAATGAAAAGGACAAAAGAAAAAAGGGTAATGCTACACCTACAACCTATTCTTACAACCTTTCTTTTACAACTTTAGGTGGCACAACTTCATTAGAATGTATTGTAGAGTAGGTGGAAGTGGGTTGTACACATTCTACCAGCATGTACATTGCACTGGTTGGAATATGGACAAATTACACTAAGCCTTCTCCCGAGATAATTATTTGTTCATTCTTGTCTTCCCTGAACAAATAATTGAGCAATAAAATAAGTTAGTTTCCTTAATTCTCAAAAAATTAAAATCACTATCTCCATTCCCAACCCAAAGATAGCCGGCGACGAGGGCGAGGGTTTTACACAGAGTACCAAAGCTGAACGTTCCGGCAATCTCCTCTTACCCTCTGGTAAAAATTGCCTCCCCTGCTTCTTATTATTTTAAAACTCTCTTAATTTGATTAGTTGACTTCTCAAACCTTTTTGTATGGTTTATTCATTTTGAGAAACTGGGATTTTCTTGGAGCTAATATTACATTCACCATTAGGGTTTCTTTAGTTTAGGGATTAATTTCTTAGTTAATTTTAGTTTAGATGTGTGGACAATTTGGCAAATTCCATTCCCCAAACAAAAATAATGAATAATCACTTATAATTGTTGATTTTGGTATGGACGTACACAATATTCTTTTCTGTTAAGCCCCCGCCACCCCCCTACCAAAAAAAAAAAAAAAACAAAACAAAAAAGAAAAAGAAAAAGAAAAACTAAACTGAAGCATATACCTCTCGCTCACAGTGTTGAATCAGATTAGTAAGTTCTACAACAACAACATCGTCATGGATTTTCAAATTGACGAATTTGCTCACAGTTGTCATGCGCAAATTCATATAAACTGTCTTACTTCATGCTTATCCTTGTAATTAATTGTTAGTAATGAACAATTCAATTTTATTTTTTGGTGCTTCTCTTTCATTCATTGCACTTGGAGTATTAGTGCAGTGTTACTTGATCATATTGCATATGACAACAAAAACAACTATTATGGCTACAGGAATCCTTCTTCTCTCAATTCTATTGAGGGCACAACACTTTTCAAATCCCTTATTAATGATTTCGACCCAAGTTCCTTGTAGTCTAACCTTACTCCTTTTCTCTCCTAACTTTCTTCCGGTTAATTTTCCTAACTGGGGTAGTTATCAGTCATCATTATATGTGCCCAAATGACCTAAACTGGCTCTCGTATTTTATTGTCAATTGGAGCAACCTCTACAATTATTTCTTACTTTTTCGTTTAGTGTGTTTCCACTCATCCACCTTTGCATTCTCATTTCAGCTACTCTCATTTTTTAAGCATATTGTTTCTTAATCGTTCAACACTGATCCATAAAGCATGAATGGTCGTATAGATTAATCGTAAAAAATTTCATCCAATTTTAAAGGTATCCTCTGATCGCACAGTTTCAGTATTTTGACAAACCTTCCTCGTTTCTGTGCTTATCATTTTCCTGATTTTTTCCATCCTGGTGAATAATTGATCCAAAATAACGCAAGTGGTTACTTCTTGATAATTCTTGGCTCTTTATGCACACTACTTTGGCATCATCTCTCCTAAATTTGTTAAATTTGCAACACATATTCTTTGTTTTAGTCCTATTACAAAATTTCTTTGATTCTAATGCTTCTTACATCTCTCTAACTTTTAAGCTATGCATTCTCTAGCCTGATCAATCAAAACTTCAACAACATGCACAATAGGTTCTTATCTTGATTATGTCTAAGGTGATCCTTGGTGCGGTCCTATAAATATAACATCTATACATATCATATAAGTTTATGTTGTTTGATATATTGTATTTTTCTTAGTTAATGAGTTTTATATTTCTTTCACTAAAAAAATAAATTGTATGTTTTATATATTTTATATTAAGTTTGGGATAGATAAATTTAGGCAGTTTATATTATTGCTGAAGGACCTGGCTGGAAGGCCAGGCCAGGATTTTGGTGGGCTAACCTTGTGGGTTCCCATTAGTTTGCTTATTTCCCTAGTTCTAAGTTGTTAATCAGGGATCTTATTTCCTACACATAGCAGCATTTTGACTAATAACATTTTATAGCACCGTAATGTGAAAGATTTTATAGTTGATTGCTACTAAAATCGGATAGAACATTCAAACTGGCAATTTTATGATTCAGGTGAACCTTGCCTTAAATCTTTTGTTGCGGCAATCATTATTAAGCATTGGGGAAATGGAGGTTCTTAATCGGTAGAATTAAAGAGGGAACCATGCACTAAACATACGAAAATTCTAGTTATATTTAAACCTGTCGTCAAGTTGCATTTGTGTTTGATTTATTATCATCAATGATGCCAAACAGGAAAATGTTAGTAGTTAAAAATGATCTGCATGACTGCATCTGCACTGAGTTCAACTTACTCTCTTCTGGTATAATCTGGCTGCCTTCTTTCTTAATTAGTACACAGGCCTTGAATCTTCAAAGCTAGCTTCTATTTTGTGGTTACGTTTTCACAATCTTCTCATTTTTATTTTTATTCTCTCTTCCAAATTGTATGATTGCAAAACAAAAACACATCAGGCATATTACTGCAGAAAGTAGAACTTTTACACCATCTCATTGTATAAAAGCAACGGAAGTAGGTGGTACACAATCAGTCAAAAGCATTAGGTTAGATAATTATTGTAGGTGTAGGTCATTTAGTTAAAACCTGAGAATGATGGGGGCAAATCAACCATTGGGTGAACCTTAAACTGGTGAAGCCTTGAGAGATGCGTTTGTCAGAATTTGAGATGTCTCTAAATATTATTGGCTTATGTTATTTGTCTCAATATTGGTGTACATAATTCAGTGACAACTTGGTTAAATAGTTGGAGTAGGTGTCGGCATATGGTTGCTAAAATGGCAGTCAATTAAGTGAAAAGAAAAAAAAATTTGAGTTCTCTCTGGCTCTCTTATATTAGATTTGGGAGCAATACCATTCATACACATAGGAGCAAATAGGGGTGTGGTTAGTACTAACAATTTAGCTCACATGTGCAAAATGATTCTATACTTCTAAAAAAAAGTTTGAGGCTTCAATATATGCTCTTTTCACCTGTATATGGAAGTGAACACAGACTTGTGCAGTCTTATTTAAGAGTATCTACTGATGTATGCTTAAACATTGAACTGTATTTGTCCAAATGCAGGCCTTTTAATACTTCTTATAAGATGGCATCGATGCAGCAATTTCAACAGCCTCTATTGGTTCAGTTACTTCCTACTGCCAGGCTAGTCTGGAAGTGAAGTCTTAAACACTTCGGTGTGAGCTTAAAGTTTCCCAAATCCTTTAGGGGTTTCAGTGGTCTGAAGGCAGCATCCTCAATTAATGTCGAATCAGATACATCCTTTTTGGGCAAGGAAAGCAACTCTGCACTTTGAGCATCATCCATTCCAGAACTGTAACCAATGCAGAGGGTTAGAAACCATCTCCAGCCTCATGCATCTTTTAAGGTGGCTATCCTCAGAGCATCTGGAGGAATTGGGCAACCATTTTCCCATCTAATGAAGATGTTTCCCCTTGTCTCCTCATTGCATCTGTATGATATCGCTAATGTTAAAGGAGTTGCTGCCTATCTCAGCAATTGTAACACTCCATCCCAGGTTTTGGATTTCATGGGGAATTCGGAGTTAGCAAACTGCTTGGATGAAGTTGATGTTGTTGTCATCCCTGCCGGGGTTCCAAGGAAGCCAGGCATGACTCGTGATGACATTTCAACATCAATGCCAATATTGTGAAGACACTCATTGAAGCAGTTACTGACAATTCCCCACATGCTTTCATCCAAATCATTTGCAACCCAGTCAATTCTACTGTTCCCATAGCTGCAGAGGTTCTCAAGCAGAAGGGCGTGTATGATCCAAAGAAGCTTTTTGGTGTTACCACACTGGATGTTGTCAGAGCTAACAGATTTGTCGCTCAAAAGAAGAACTTGAAGCTAATCGATGTGGATGTCCCAGTTATTGGAGGTCATGCTGGGATTATCATATTGCCTTTGCTCTCTAAGGATGAGACCATCTGTGACATTCAAAGCTGAAGATGTGGAAGAGCTGACTATTAGAATCCAGAATGTTGGAACTGAAGTGGTGGAGGCAAAAGCCGGTGCTGGATCTGACACTGTATCCATGGCTTATGCAGCCGCCAGATTTGTTGAGTTGTCTCTTGGAGCTCTGAATGGTGATGGGGATGTCTATGAGTGCGCCTTTGTTCAGTCTGACCTCACTGAGCTGCCCTTCTTTGCATCAAGAATTAAGCTTGGGAAGAAGGGTGATCGCTTCTGACTTCCAAGGAATAACTGAATACGAAGCAAAAGCACTGGAAGCTCTGAAGCCGGAGCTGAAAGCTAGCATTGAGAAAGGTGTAGTATTTCCTCAAAAGAAGGCTCTTGTTTCCTATTTACAAAAAAAATAATTGCAGAGGTGTGCTTGAGTTTACTTTTGCGGTTTTGCAGCTTATAAGAGACGATCATTATTATCAGCTCAGGGAACTGCTTTAGTTAAGGGTTATATCCTTTATATCTAGTTCAGGAGAAGCTGTCAGTGCTAAGGGTTATATGCTTTGTGCCATAGGTAGATGCGTGAGATTTTAATCTTGCAACTCATTTTGTATTTCATGATTCTTCCTTCTTGTTTTGTACTCTCATTGAGTGCGTCGTATTGTTGTTCACCATGTTACAAAAACAATAACTCTGTCTGTTAAATATTCATAGCGAAGAGTTAAATCTGCCATTAGCATATGGATTCCCATCGTTTTCTCCTTTCACGACCTGTGGTTTATACATGTTGAAGTTTAAACCAAGAAACAATGTACTGTTCGCCATTCTTGAGTTTCTCAACCTAATTAGAATTAGGGATGGATTGGATGGCAATGGAACCCTAAATACGGTTGACTATTGGTTTGGTGTGCACAAAACGTGCTTACCTGTACTAATAAGTTTGAATTTAGTGTATCCGATTTTCAGGATTAATTAATATCAAAAAGAGATCCAAGAGAGATTTACAAATATACAAATAAGGAAAGTAATAAAGGAAGATTGGATCTACAAGCTAAAGAGGAAAGAGCTCTCAATTAATTGACCTCCAAGCAATCTATCAAGTCTGGATTTTTAGCAATATTTTCGTGAGATATTTATTGTAATTGATTGATTAAAGAGAGATGAGTTTATGGTAAGAAAACAAAGTGAATTCGATCTATACAGCCACGGTCCAGTCGACCGTACCTAATGTCGGTCAACCGTCGCAGTCGACCGCAACTCCTATTGGCGAAGACAGCGGTCGACCTTTCATCTCTCTAGCTACGCCAGAGAGCTGAACGGTCGATCGCACACTTTGACCGGTCGACCGCAACTTGGCTGCATATCTTTTTTTGGAATGTATCGTTTCTTCTTTTGATCGATATATTTCCTCTTCTATTTAATCGAACGAATCCACTATGTCTTCTCAACCTATTCCTTCTGAGAAATTATTTCGAACTAATCTCTTGATAATCAATCCGAGTGTGAGCGTTAAATTGGTTGTATTCTTTAGTCAAGATCTCAAACGATCTTGAGTTTTATTTTCTTTTCTTTTCCACTTCGGTGAGATTGACGGGACTTGGATTAGAAGTCCTGTGGGTATAATAGGTCTCTCGGCCTGAATCCGAGAATCACTGTACTAAAGGTTTTTTAGTATAGTGGAACGCTTGTAGCGAAAAATTGCTACAAATAGGTGGTGTGGACGTAGACCTGGGGGTCGAACCACGTTATATCGCGGCGTCATCTGAGTTTGCCTTTCTTGACTCCCTTGCATTACTTTGATTTATTTTACTTTACTCTTTTAATTTTTTTAATTCCGCACGATCACCCTATTCACCCCCCCCCCCCCCCCAAAGGGTGATTCATAGTGGTATCAGAGCGAGGTGCTTATAAAAAGCTTAAAAGCTTAAGCGAAAGGTCCAATGGCCGAAATTCCTCCTCCCCAAAACTTGTACTCATAGGAGCCCTTCATCTCCAATGGGACAAGTCTTACACGATCACCATTTTTTGATGGAAAATGCTATGACGTATGGAAAGTTCGTATGTCTCATTTTTTATAGATGCTCGGAGAAGAGATATGGAATGTATGTATCAAAAAAACTGAAATCCCAGTTAGCGATGGAAAGAAGGCATTCACACCGGCGGAGTTGGCCCTCAAGACAGCAAATTCCAAAGCAATGACGGCTCTTTATGCAGGGTTGAACAATGAAGAGCTAATGCGATGTGGGCGCAACTGCAAAACAACCTACGAAATCTGGAATAACATGCTGAAGCGGCATGAAGGAACCGCTTCTGAGGTAAAAGCTTAAGTGAATTTGTGCTTTTATAAATTTGATGTGTTTTGCATGTTGCCAGAGAAAAACGTGGATCAAATGCTCGCCCGGTTTGACATCATTGCTTATGAACTTGAAAGCTTGGGTAAGGGGCTTGATAATGACCGAAAGGTCAGATAGCTCATAAGCTGTCTCACGCCGGAGTAGGACGTTAAGGCCGCGGCAATGAGGAAAACTCTTAAAGAGAAGGGATTCGATTACTATACATTTCAAGGAAAGCTAAAAACGTATGAGATGGAAATGTTGGAGACAAAACGATCTAGGCAGAACATCGGGATCGAACCGAAGACTGAGGAGAAAACTATTGCACTAAAAGCTAAAAGGGCTCGACCATCAAAAGATGCTTCAGAACATGAGGAGTCAGATGAGGACATTACTCTATTAACAACACAATTTCGTAAGTACCTTAAAAATAAAATGTATGGCATGTATCAAGAGGAAAGAGAAAAGGAGAAGGAAGAGATGTGCTACAAGTGTAAGAAGCCCGGACACATCCGTGCAAACTGTCCCAGTCAACAAGACAGGAACAGGGAATATTATCGCTCAAAGCCAAGACATAAGAAGAAGGCGCTAAAGGCGACTTGGCTAGACTCGAACTCAAGTGAGGAAGAGCAAGATCACGGCGACGTCGGTTTCATGGCTCTTGGGAGTGGTGAGGTGCAATCACCTTCTCATGAAGAGGTAATCGAACAACCTACTTATGATGAACTCGTAGACATATGTAATGATTTGAAAGACTATGCCAAGAAACTAAGTCGTGAACTTAGGCAGTATAAACCGAATTCAAATGAAATACATGATGAGTGTATAACAAAGAATCACAAACTGAAAAATAAGAATGCTCTAATATTGGAAAAACTTGAGTCATGTCAAAAAGATTATGATGTTTTGCTAGATGAAAATGAGACCTTGAAACAACAAATTTGTGAATCTCTAGCAAAACATGATGATTACTTAAGAGAGATTCAGGAGAAATCAGTCTATATTGCCAAGCTCACAAAAGACTTAGATGAATGTAAAAGAAATTTTGATGAAGTAGTGGAAGGATGTAACGAAGCCCTTAAACAAAATAGGATTCTTGATGCCACACTAGATACTCTTTGTTGGAATACAAAAGATAATGAGATAACTAGAAAGAGGCTTTGTAAAAAGGTAATTGAGCTCGAAAAAATTATTGAAAAGCATGAAGGGCCCAGTTACTTTATTACAAAAAATTCAAGATCATATCATGATAATAGAGGACTTGCTTACGAAGAGACAATGCATCACCAAAAATCATTTTGTCATAAGCACGTGCATAAAAATCAACACAATCATAAACCAAATATAAATTATGCAAGTGCGCATAACCAAAGACATAGTCGAATCACATGTCATTTTTGTTGTAGACTATGGTATATTTCTTATAACTGTTCACTAAAAAGGAATACTAACCTTGTGTGAGTGAGAAAGGATACAAATGCAGGTTCAAAACAAACTTCAGCATGCAAAGTTATACCTACTAATCTTGGTGTAGGTACCCCAACGCATCAAAACTAAAGATTGGTGGTACCTTGATGCTCAAATCACATGATTGGTGACAGCAGATACTTTTCATCACTATCAAGGAAAAAAGTGAAGGACATCATCTTTGGAGACAATAGCACGGGTCAAACCATTGGTAAAGGTAAAATCAATTTTGGTTCCTCGTGCTCCATTGAGGATGTCCTATTGGTAAGAGGTCTAAAGCACAATTTAATTAGCATTAGTCAACTATGTGATAAAGGGTATATTGTTACTTTTGATAAAAACACATGCACTGTACTAGATAACAACAAAAATTGTTTACTTCTTGCTAACAGATACAATAATGTATATGTCATAAACACGAATGAATTAGCACAGGAAAGTATGAGATGGTTTGTTGCACGAAACGAGGATGGATGGCTATGGCACTGTAGGCTTGGTCACACGCATATGGACAACCTCAACAAACTTGTAAGCAAGGAGCTTGTGAGAGGAATCCCCAAAATTAAGTTCGAAAAGGACAAACCATGTGAGTCATGCCAATTTGGTAAGCAAACAAAAAGTTCTCACAAACCAAAGAAAATAGTATCAACCTCTAGACCTCTTGAACATTTGCACATGGATCTTTTTGGTCCATCACGAACACGTAGCAATGGTGGTGCACGATATGC
Organism: Hemerocallis citrina; assembly: GCA_017893485.1. NCBI lineage: Eukaryota > Viridiplantae > Streptophyta > Magnoliopsida > Asparagales > Asphodelaceae > Hemerocallis > Hemerocallis citrina. The sequence continues at coordinate 160,437,219 of CM030365.1, forward strand.
ATTTGTTATTGTTGATGACTATAGTAGGTTTACTTGGGTTGCCTTCTTGCCACAAAAAGATGAGACAGTACATGTACTTCAAAAATTCTGTCGAAGAGTGGAATATGAGAAAAGCCTTACCATTGTTACTATTTGTAGTGATCATGGTGGGGAATTTCAAAACGAACTCTTCACATCATTTTGTGACAAAAGGGGATAAAACATGAGTTCGCATGTCCTCGCACTCCCCAATAAAATGGGGTTGTTGAAAGGAAGAATCGATCTCTCCAAGAAATGGCCCGTACAATGCTTAGTGAAAAGGATTTGCCTAAATCCTTTTGGGCAGAGGCTGTCAATACAGTACGCTATACCATCAACCAAGTTATTATTAGAAAATATCTTGAGAAAACTCTATTTGAACTATATTATGGTAAAACTCCCAACCTAAGCTATTTTCGTGTCTTCGGATGCAAAGTTTTTATTTTAAACACTCTTGACAATTTAAGGAAGTTTGATTGTAAATGTGATGAAGGTGTTTTCCTAGGATATTCTCTTAATAGCAAAGCATATCGTGTTTTTAACAAAAGAGGATGCACTATTTAAGAATCTATTGATGTTATATTTGATGAAACAAACCCCTACCCGAAAGAAATATTACATGTTGTTGATGATGATGAGGCAGGGGTTCGTGTTGAAAAGAAACAGGTGCATGTTGAAGAGGAACCACAAGCAATTGATCAAAATCAAATGGTGCTTCAAGACAAAGATGAACCTCAAAATCAATTAGATGAGACATCTATAGAACAAATTGATGCCATGGCAGATGAAAATATACAACATCAAGGCCCCACAAGTGAGAAACGTCCGGCATGAAAAATCATGGCTAGTCATCCTCCATCTCTTATAAGAAGTGATATGACTAAAGGGGTAACTACTCGCACTCAAGCTAATAATTTTATGTGTTTTATCGCTTTTGTTTCCATGCTTGAACTTAAGAACATTAAGGAAGCCTTGCAAGACAATGAGTAGATCATTGCCATGCAAGAAGAACTTAATCAGTTTGAACGGAATCAAGTATGGAGACTTGTTCCTCGACCTCAAAATAGGACCATCCTTGGTACTAAGTGGGTGTTTAGGAACAAGTTAGACGAATCGGTTCAATAACTAGGAATAAAGCCCGTCTTGTTGCTCAAGGTTATAATCAACAAGATGGTGTAGATTTTGATGGAACTTTTGCTCCAGTTGCTAGGCTAGAAGCTATTCGTATTTTGCTTACTTTTGCTGCATACATGGATTTCACTCTATTTCAAATGGATGTCAAAAGTGCTTTTTTAAATGGTTTTATTTCTGAAGAGGTTTATGTAGCACAACCACCGGGATTCACTGATCCCACACACCCAAACCATATTTTTCGGCTTGATAAAGCTCTTTATGGTTTGAAGCAAGCCCCTCGTGCTTGGTATGAACGAATGAGTTCGTTCCTTCTTCACATAGGGTTTTCTAAAGGAAAAGCAGACACCACACTTTTTATAAAACATGTTTTTAAAGACATTTTGATTGTGCAAATTTATGTGGATGATATCATATTCGGGTCTACTAATGAAAATCTTTGCAAGGAGTTTTCAAAGAAAATGCAGGATGAGTTTGAAATGAGCATGATGGGAGAACTAACCTATTTCCTTGGACTTCAAATACAACAAAGAGAAGATGGAATATTCATAAATCAATCCAAGTACGCCAAAGAACTTGTCAAGAAATTCGGACTTGAGAATGCAGATGCCTACAAAACTCCAATGGCCACTACCACTAAGCTATCTAAAGACGAATCTGGTAATAACATCGATATTTCTACTTATAGAGGTATGATTGATAGTTTGTTTTACATTACTGCCTTGCGTCCTGATATTATGTTTAGTGTCTGTTTATGTGCACGTTTTCATTCGTGTCCCAAAGAATCACATTTGGTTGCCGTTAAGCGTATCATTCGATATCTTAAGGGCACACCAAATACTGGTCTTTGGTACCCCGAAAAATAGAAATTTTTCTCTTATAGGATATTCCGATTTAGATTATGCTGGAAACTTAACCGATAGAAAGAGCATTAGTGATACATGTCACTTCTTGGGCGATTGCCTTGTTTCGTGGGCATCCAAGAAGCAAAATTTTGTTACTCTTTCTACTGCCGAAACTGAATACATTGCAGAAGGATCCTGTTGTGTGCAGGTATTGTGGATGAAACACACTCTCGAAGATTATAAGGTATTCTTTGACCACATCCCCATAAAATGTGATAACACTAGCACCGTACACATGACTAAAAATTCTGACCAACACAGTCACACAAAACATATTGACATTAGGTATCATTTCATTAAAGATCACTTTCAAAAGGAAGATATTTTACTTGAGTATATTTCTACTGATTCACAACTTCCAGATATTTTCACAAAACCTTTAGACGAAAAACAATTTTTATTTCTTGAGAAGAGCATTAAATGTCATTGACTTTTCAGCATAAAATTTCTGTTTATTGGTCGGTCGACCGGTTTACCTTCTGTGGCCTCCGGTGGGTTTGCGGTCGACCGTGCGGTTGACCAGTTTGCTCTCTGTAAATTCTTTTCGAAAAATCACATGTGACGGTCGACCATGCGGTCGACCGGTTTACTCTTTGGAAATTCTTTTCGAAAAACCACATGTGACGGTCGACCGGTATGCTCTCTGGACATTGTTTTGCAACATCATGTTTTGCGATCAACCGACTCTCTCTGGTCTTGTTCTTCAACTTTTTATAAAATCAATGCTTTCATATGTATTGGGAAGAATCTCAAATCTATGATATTATGTAGAGCTCTCACTGTATATCAAAGAGTCTCGTTATCAACAGTATCATGTAAGAAGATTATCTTCCATGATTCTTTTTGTATTCATTATAATATCTTAGATTGTTCATCCTCTTTGCTTTAAATTGATGATTGTAACTTTCCAAGGTTTATTTTACTCTATCTGTCCCCTCTTGGTGTGTTCCAAAAAGGAGGAGAATATTGTTTTCGAATGTTTTCAAACGATTTTCAAATTTCAAATCATTTCATGAATCAATTCTCTCATTCCTATCTTATTTTTGTTCATTAAAATTACAGGTAATATTATATTAAGGGGGAGTATTCATTCTCTTTAAAATTTTATCTATGTGAAAATCTGTTTTACAAGATGCACTAAATTTAGGGAAAGTATTTACATACTTTGTTTTAATTTTCAAACATTCTTGCATGTTTTGTTCACACCAAAAGGGGGAGATTGTTGACTCTTGGTTTGGTGTGCACAAAACATGCTTACTTGTACTAATAAGTTTGAATTTAGTGTATCAGATTTTCAGAATTAATTAATATCAAAAAGAGATCCAAGAGAGATTCACAAATATACAAATAAGAAAAGTAATAAAGGGAGATTGGATCTACAAGCTAAAGAGGAAAGATCTTTCAATTAATTGGCCTCCAAGCAATCTATCAAGTCTGGATTTTTAGCAATATTTTCTGAGATATTTATTGTAATTGATTGATTAAAGAGAGATGAGTTTATGGTAAGAAAATAAAGTGGATTCGATCTATACAGCCACGGTCCGGTCAATCGTACCTAATGTCGGTCGACCGTTGCAGTCGACCGCAACTTCTATTGGCGAAGACAGCGGTCGACCTTTCATCTCTCTCGCTATGCCAGAGAGATGAACGGTCAACCGCACACTTTGACCGGTCGACCGCAACTTGGATGTATACCTTTTTTTTGGAATGTATCGTTTCTTCTTTTGATCGATATACTTCCTCTTCTATTTAATCGAACGAATCCATTATGTCTTCTCAACCTATTTCTTCTGAGAAAATTATTTCGAACTAATCTCTTGATAATCAATCCGAGTGTGAGCGTTAAATTGGTTGTATTCTTTAGTCAAGATCTCAAACGATCTTGAGTTTTATTTTCTTTTTTTTTCTACTTCGGTGAGATTAATAGGATTTGGATTAGAAGTCTTGTGGGTGTAATAAGTCTCTCGGCCTGAATCCGAGAATCACTGTACTAAGGATTTTTGAGTATAGTGGACCGCTTGTAGCGGAAAATTGCTACAAGTAGGTGATGTGGACGTAGACCTGGGGGTCGAACCACATTATATCGCTGCGTCATCTGAGTTTGCCTTTTTTACTTCTCTTGCATTACTTTGATTTATTTTACTTTATTCTTTTAATTTTTTAATTCCGCACGTTCACCTTATTTATCCCTAAGGGTGATTCACACGTACCTTGTCTCTTGTTATGTACCTTGCCTGTTTTTCAAGCACTTGGATGAATTTAGATTATGTTCAGTTATTCATTTTCTCTTTTTCGAGCAAGAAATGAAAAGTTCTTCTCTTTTAGGTCAACAAAGAGTTGACTATAATCCACATAAGATTGTGCAAGCAATCAATGCACAATAGTGTACGCTTCTCCTTTGCCTAGTTAATTAAACTGTACCTCTAGCTTATCTCTCTTGCGTGCCTTCAACGGCCTAGTCTGATTACGGTCTTTAATAGTATCTAGATTATGTATACGGTTCAATTACATTGTTTTGTTTCTTCGGATAAGTAGGTGTGCCTAATTCCAAGAAACAAAGAAACTAGTTGACAGTAAGGAACATATATTACATCTGGAAAACGAAAACAAACTGCACGTTTTTATTCAAATACTAAACTAATTAGACAGGATCAGGAGAAGAGTAAGATAAACTGAACAAAGAAGCTGTGTCTAGCCTCCTAAGTGCATACATGGGTCTCATCATCATAGACCTAAGGAGATGTAGACAATTAAAACATAATCAAAAGGCAGGAAACTCAATCCTTGAACCACACCTGCCCCTAGGGGTCGTAGGGCAGTCGATTAGTTCGGTAGCTGTAGTATCCACACAGAAATAGACCTGATACAGCTGGCTATTATGCGACTCATCGTAATTGCACTCGATGGACGGAGTGAAACCAGTCCCTTCCTTGATGGCACTCTTGATGTTGTTCAGACTGTAGAACCCACCATCTGGTTTGATTCCAGCGTCAGTGAGAACTTGGAGGAGGTTAATTCTGTTCTTGAGGCTGAGAGCAGACTGGAAGTAGGAGTGCTGGTCGAGTATGGATTCAGAGCATGTTCCATGCTTCTCCCACTCGTGTGACCAGAAATGCGTGCCATCGCTGCTTGGGCAAGCTAGTGTAGGCCAGTTACTTTGCATTGTACTGATCAAGTCTTCAATCTGCGCAGAAGAAATATTTATTGATCTTTTGATAAAAAAATATTTATTGATTTTGAGAACATAAATAATCATATCATGCACCATTCTATTTTCATTCATCTTATTACTATCTTCGTTGTTTTTTTTTTTTTTTTTAAATTATAAATTATTTAAATGATCTAAAAAGGAAGTTGACATGCGTGATGTGACTAATCAACTTGTTATGAGGGTGTGTTGATTAACTGGTCATTAACTCGACCCTCTCTCCCAGGAATGGCAAAAAAAAAAAAAAAAAACAAAAAAAAAACTCTATGTTCGGTAAACAAAAACTTAATGTCATCTGTTTCCGTGATTTTGAGGCATGCCTGAACTTGTAACATACCAGTCGTAAATCTGATTAAGGGGGTTCCTAAGAGAGAGAGGCCGACAAACGTGAGCACTAATTGGTAGAGAACTTGCGTGCAATAAAATTTAAATCACATGTTTAGAACAGACTACATATTAACAACATAATCTATGCATATCTTTTACAAAAAAATACATAATTTATCTGTTGTTGGAGATTGAAAAGGAAGGGGAAAAAAACGATAGATCAGATATTAAACGTACCGTGGAAGGATCATAGGTGCTATCAGGATCACAATTTTGTGGGTATGATCCATCATTGTAGTTAGGCCAAAGGCCATGAATCCCAAAATCTGCTGCTGGCTTACCAGTCGAAGGATAACAACAGCTCCTTTTGGTGTCACAGTAGGATCCTGGCCACTGCACAATCACATATTAATTAAACCATCGTTAAACAATTAAACAACTTTCCCAAAAACTAAATGTTCAATTCGATAAATACTAGTAGTAGTAGGATATAGAACTGTTGATCATACCTGAAGAACAAAGTAGAAGAAGTCGAAATCCGTGGCAGCAGCAGATAGAGTTGCCAAGAATGGATGTAGAAGTAGGAGGATAACAAAGAAAGTGGTCTTCATGGCTCGATTTCTCTTTGATCGATTAAGGTCACTAGCTTTTAGACAAGAACGTATGTTGTGAATATTGTACTGCTCGTAATGTTAATGCTATTGCCCACTACTCCTTGTGGTTCCTTCCTGCATGTATTTATAACTACGTTTTGGCTTGGTAGCTTAGGCTGGTGCTTGGTTGGCATATTCCATTTTTTTCAATTTAAAGTTGGCATTTCAAGTTGTTTTATTTTATTTATTTTATTTTTTAAGGGAGACAGAGAGATAAAATCGGAGAAGGAGAGGAGTAGAAGGAAAGATGCAAGATATGAAAACTTAGAAGTTAGAAAGAGTTAAGAATTGGGGAGGTCGCAAGGCAATAGTACACTCCATTACCAAACAACAAAGTGAATTTTTTCCCAAAATGACCCTTTTTGCAAAAGTATTGCCACAAACGACCTGTTTTTTTTTAATTTCCACAAACGCCCTACTCGCTTTTTGAAAAAGCGAGTGTGGTACAAACCCTCGCGCTTTTTCAAAAAGCGAGTCTTAGGTTTCAGAAAATTGAAAACCTAAGACTCGTTTTTCGAAAAAGCGGGATGGTTTATACCACACTCGCTTTTTCCAAAAGCGAGTCTTGGGCTTCTTTGCCCAGCAACACTCGCTTTTTGAAAAAGCGGGGGTAATTATACCACACTCGCTTTTTCAAAAAGCAAGTGTCGTTTGGGACTTAAACCCCCCGCCCCCAAAACAGATCTCACTTCTTCTCTTTTTCCTCAAGACTCGCTTTCGAAACCCTAACCCAATCCTCGTATTCTTCGATTTCTGGCCTATTTCATCAAATTAGCCGTCGATTAGCTCCTAAAATCTTCGCTTTCTCATCCCAATCTAGTTGCCCACGTTGTGTTTGAGTTTTCTTTTCGAATTTTTGGGTGATTGCAGTGGATTGAAGAACAAGGGGTGGAGCTCGGTGACGCTCGCGATTTGGTGGTGGTTCTTTTTTGTTTGTGGTGATTGCGGTGGTTCAATTCTTGCGTGAAGAATGAGGTATATTTCTAGAACTCAATATTTTCTAATGTTGTATATATATTGTGTGTAATATGTGGTGGTGTGTGTAGAATTTGTGAACGATTTGCTGAATATATAACTGTATATCTCTAATTTGAACGATTTGTTTGTAATGTGTGTAGAATTTGGGATTTATGAGTAAAAGTATAATTGTGCATATGTGAGTTGTATTTGTGCATATGTGCATATGTGAGTAAAAGTACAATTGTGCATATGTGATTTTGTAAAAGTATAATTTGGGATTTGAACGATTCTAGAACTCAATTTTTGATATTACTTAAATCAAGAATTGTAGATTTGTGCATATGTGAGTTGTATTTGTGATTTGTATTTGTGAGTTGTGAGTTTGGGATTTGTGATCAGGAGAAATTTACTGCAATTCTAAGTATATAGTTGGGATTTGTAATCAGGAGAAATTTACTGCAATTCTAAGTATATATTTACTGCAATTCACAGACCAACTATTTGAATTTAGGATATGTGAGTTGTATTTGTGAGTTGTAGATTTTGTGAGTAAAATTAGGATAATATCTCTACCTATAGATTTTGTGAGTTGTAGATTTTGTAGATTAGTAATATCTCCACCTATAATTTGTGACTTTTTGTGAGTTGTATTTGCATTTCAATTCTCTTTTGCTTCCGTGATTATTTAAATTGCTAAAATGATTTTGGTATTGTTAATAATGATTGCTCGTTCATCATTGTAGGATACTCTTTTTTTTTGAAAAAATGCCACGGAATAAGGGACGTGTGGAGGCTGGTACTAGTAGTAGAGCCAATCGTGGTGATGGACCACGTACATCTTTTGGCCCACCTCCACGCAGTGGACGTGTTGGTGGTCGTCGTGGTGGCAACGAACGAAGTAATGTAAGTTATATTTTTTTTGCATTCGATTTGTTTCATTGTCATATAATTGATTGATATATTTATTTGCTGATGCAAATGCTGTTTTGCAGGTCCCAAGTAACCAAAATGTGGCTGGTACTTCGTCGCCTGCCCCTTCTTCATCTACGGTTCCCCTTGTTGGTCCAGGTCCACTCGACCCCACTCTTCTAACGCTTCAGTCGCACCATCGCTCCAAAGATGTGTGGGAGGGGGATTCGAAAGAGTGTACCTTCCGTGGGGGGCATCCACTCCCTATGCACCCACAGATTCACCAAATATTACGGGATTGCGGTCTATATGGTATTGCACTGATGAGCGGCATCAAGTGCGATCGGCCTCTACTAACAACACTCCTCGAGAGATGGCGTCCTGAGACCCACAACTTCCACTTGTCAGTTGGGGAGATGACTGTTACGTTGCAGGACGTTTTAGTCATCACAGGCCTTCCGGTAGATGGGCAGGCGGTGACCGGCTCTATGGACTTCGACGCCCCATACTTAGTAGAACAATACCTAGGTGTCGAAGTGGAGACTGGTGCAGTAGTTGGGAAACAAATTCGTCTGAAGTGGTTGAAGGAAAAATTTAAAGACCGACTGACAGATGATTCGACCGAAGAGGAGGTCCAGATGTACTGCAGGGCGTACATCCTTACTCTTTTTGGAGGGGTACTATTCTCTAACTCAAGCGGCCATTCCGTCCCCCTTATGTACCTCCCGCTTATTGCAGACCTTGGACGAGTCGGCCAGTATAGTTGGGGTAGTGCTGCCCTAGCATCCCTCTACAGGAGTTTGTGCCTGTGTGCCCTCGGGTCCGTGCAGATGAATGGCCCGATGATTTTGCTTCAAGTGTGGAGCTGGGAGCGTATCCACGTTGGGCGTCTCGTAGTTAGAAAACAATCACCCAGCTGGATCCATCTCCCTGAAGACCCGTACATGCTTCCTCCTCTAGGTGTGTACTGGCCGGGTAACCTAACCTGGACTGCCAACCCGAACAGATGCCTGACCTACTACCGTGATGAGTTGGACAGGTTGGCAGATAACTGCGTTGTATGGATGCCCTACACGGAGGAGCGTCTAGCTCGATTACCGCCCAATGCCCTGTATAGGCGAGACCTTTGGCTGACAAAAGCACCGCTCATCAACTTCAGCACTGTCGAGTTCTATTTTGTTAGCAGAGTACTACGACAGTTTGGTCTCCAGCAGTTGATTCCAGTAGCCGAGCCTTTCAATGCAGATATCCATAAAATTACCGGCATGGGTCGTACGCCAGGTCACAATTGGGCGGAAAAGTTCTCCACATATGTCGAGAGATGGAACTTACAAAGGTTTGATGAAATCATCCGCAACATACCTCCATTCGAATTAGCAAACCACGAGAACTATATGAATTGGTATCGGAGGATGACAAGGCGGTACATCTCTCCGACAGGGCAGACTCCAACCGGTGTGGTGATGCCTATACGTCGACCGGCAGCAGAACTGGTAGATTTACACTCCATGCATTTGCCGATGTTTCAACCAAAGGCATCAGCTGTTCGCACGATTATAAGTTTTTTAGAAATTTTTAAGTCTTTTATTTTTTTTGAACTCTAACTACAAAAAACAACTTATTATATTTTGTAGATGGCCCAGACTTGGAGTATGGGCAAAAAATGTGCAGCGGTATTGAGTAGTAACGTAGCCGATGCGGTGAAGGACTTCGCACGCGAAATGCTGACGTCCTGTCGAGCACAGGCAGATGCTGTGGGGGAGGGGGCGACCTTGGATGCAATCTTAAACACTCCCGCCCATCGGACTAATACACGCAATAGACGAGTAAAGAAAGTCGCCAGTAAACCACCGCGTCGTAACATAATTGAAGAACCGGATGAGGAACAAGTAGAGTAGGAGGAGCAAGAAGAGGAGGGCCAGCCATTAGAGGGTATTACATAGAAAACTCCATCTCCCCGAGCGAAGAGGCAACGGAAACGAACCCATATTTTTACACCGGACCCGTGATCAGCGGTGTTGTGTAGTTGAATGTTGTTAGATTTTGTTTAATCGACTATTGTAATTAACTTTTGAATAGTGCAATGAATGAAATTCGAATTTTAGAATGGGGTGTGTGCGTGGTGTGATCTTGATTGTTTAAGTTTTATTCTTTTTTTTGTTTTGTTGCTAGATTTTATTTTGTTTTTGTGCGTGTGGTGATCTTGAGAATGTAGATGGATTGAATGTGATTTTGGTTGGGATTGTGGTGATATTGAATGGCTTCAATGTTAATGGTATGAATATGGAGATGGTGGAGATGTAAGTCGTGAAATTGTCCCACCAAGAGTTAATGCTCAGGTTGTTATTGCATACAGAGCAAGACTCGCTTTCTGAGAAAGCGAGTCTAGCTAAAATGACCCCGCTTTCTCAGAAAGCGAGTCTATCACTTGGGAATTCCAGAGCTGTCGAAGCCTCTGGGATTCAAGCAGCATAAACAGTCGCTTTCTCAAAACGCGCAATGTTTATTACTAAACTCGCTTTCTGAGAAAGCGAGTCTTCGTTCTGTATCTTTTTTATCTAGCAGATCCAAGACTCGCTTTCTGAGAAAGCGAGTCTTGTAATTTCATCCACGGGATCTGAAAAAGCGACTGTTAAACCAGAGAATTTTGATTCTCTGGTTTTCTACAGATCGAAGACACGCTTTCTCAAAAACCGCAGTTATTTACACCAGACTCGCTTTCTCAGAAAGCGAGTCTTTGGCTTGTTGAAAAACAACTCCAGGTGTAAGACTCGCTTTTCTGAGAAAGTGGGATAGTTTGTATAAGACTCGGTTTCTGAGAAAGCGAGTCTTACCTATGTTAATGAAATTTATTTTTTAGATAACAATACTCATAACGCAACAAACACACAAGGACATCAAAAACAAAAAAAACGAAATTTCCAAAATAAAACTTCATCGTTTTTATCGACATAATTTAGTACAATAACAAAGTCCAAATTAATAATTACAAGCATACAATATTTAAGTATGCTGAGTTCCACTATTAGTGCATCGTCGCTTATTGTGTCCTTGTAAACCACATTTTGAACATCTCATCCCCGTACCACGACTTGACCTATCTCTCACATCCATGTCATTGCGGAATCTGGTAGTTCTAGGCCTGCCCTTCCTTTTACGTCGCAAAGTGGCATCGGGTACTAGTTTTGGTCCATCAATAATAAGCCAATATGCTAGATCTAGTATAGGCTGAAACACTGGACCGTATGTTTGTGCTAATGAAGCAACGGTGTAAAATTTATCAACGAGATGCTTGTGATCGATTGCACGATATGCATAAGCTGCCAGTACATGAGAACATGGGATATGGTATAGATGAAATTTCATACATGTGCACGTCTTCGTTCCCAAATTCACAGTGTGCAAGTTCCCACCCTTCCTTTCTCCACCCACCATGCGTATACCCGTTCTCACGGAAAAAACTCCCGGTTGATGATGGAACATTGTCACTCCATGTCCGTTAGCTCTCTCACGGCGACTATCAAGCAGTTCATGTACTTTTCGAGAAAAAATCCTCCCTTCGGATAAAAGTTGAGTTGCTTCTTGTCGACGAGTAGTAAAATAATTGTTCAGACGTTCGAAGATCGTCTCAACAATCGCTGTCACTGGCAAACTACGGACTCCTTTCAAGACTGAGTTGAACACTTCTGACAAGTTCGTAGTCGTTATCCCGTATCTTCGACCTTCATCTGCATAAAGTGCCCATTTCTCAACCGGCTTCTCTTTTAACCAATTAGCCACCTCCACATTTACGTTTTCAAGCTCAGCAAGTTTGGCCATGAACTTTTTGGGTGGGTGTTCACACGCTATAATTTTTGCCTTCTTACGCAATGCCTTGCTACCAAATTTAGTAAAGAAATTTGTAGCAAAATGGCGCATACAATAACGGTGATATCCACTTGGTTCGTTCCAAGCTCCATTTTGTAACTCCATAGCATGCATTATACCAGCGTGACGATCAGAAATAACACACAACTCAGTGCGATCGGTGACATAATATCGGATGCAACTCATGAACCGTGTTCACGTATTTATACTCTCTCCATCAACCAATGCAAATGCAAACGGAAATAAACAATCATTCGCATCTGGGGAAACAGCAATTAGCAAGCAACCCTTGTACTTACCGTACAAGTGAGTTCCGTCAACACTGATCACCGGTCTGCAGGACTTGAAACCTTCAATTGAAGGACCAAATGCCCAGAATACACCCTTGAATGTTTCCTCGCCAGGACCAGACTCATACTTATCCCAGTGAACAACGGTTCCTGTATTTGCAGCTTGAATTGCTGTGAGTAGAGCAGGCAACTTTGTGTATGCTTCTTCGAAGGTACCATACAACCTCTCGATCGCTTTTTGTTTTGCTCGCAAAGCTTTCTTATAGGAAATCTGATAATTATATTGTATTTTAACAATCTCAATAATTGACCTCGGCGATAAAGCAGTATCTTTTTTCACCACATCAACAATCAGATTACAAACAATATTGTAATCAATTTTAAGGTGATCTTGATTCAGCATTGGATTCGTACAAGTGTGTGGCCCAACTATCTTCTTCACCACAAAATTCGTCCCGCCTTTTGGAACCATTGCTCGTAATCTCCAAGGGCCGCCCCATCACTTACTCTGGGGGGCCCTTGCACGATCTCCTCAATGGTACGTTTTCTAGGTGCCATTTTGCATTTAACAGTGTACAGTGACGGTGTAGATTTCAAAGTTATGAATTCACGATATTTTTTGATAGAATACAACTTCACTGCCTGCTGAATCGACTGCTTACTTATAAACTCCTGTCCAACGTACAATTCGTCTACATTGGACGAACCAGACGACTCTTGTGGAACTAGGTGTACTCTAGCACCTTCAGCCATCTCCTCAGTAACATGCCCGTCAACATTGCCGTAGCTATAAGTACCTCTGGCTTCGTTAGAACTGTTGTTTGTGGGATTTACATTTGCACCACTGTCAACATCTTCATCATCGTCTACGTCATCAGTGTCACCACTATCAACATCTTCATCGTCTGTTTCTTCATCTTCTTCATCATCTTCTAATAAGCTGTTGTTACAGACTGCATTTTGAAAGAGTTCAAACATGCTGTTATTTGGAACAGAGTCAGGAACCGGGCTAGGTTGGCGTGGCAGCTCAACATTTACAGAATCCGGAATTGTTGTATTTGTGAAGGTGTTCTCTTGTGAGGATACCGAATTTGGTTGTGAAGATTGATCGGGGTTAGGCCTCGACTGCTGTGTAGGTACTACCCATATGAAGCTTGCACTGGGGATATCATGTGGCTGAGTATTCACAACTCGGATTTGCTGAATATATAACTCTACTACAGACCAAGCACAATTGGGATCAAATGTCCTAGCAATCAATGACTTCAGCGCATTATCAGTAGGTACGGGCACTGTCATAAAATACTGACCATCTCCTCTTCCTGCTGCGTATCGAGCTAAAATTTTCAAATTCCATTCATTCCTATCCCAATTAGTAACTTCATAGATTTTCTCAACTAATTCTTCAAATGTGATGGTACGGGGTACCCAAACTATTTCCGGATCCAAATGACGATAACAACAACCAATCTTTGGATCACGAATTATTTCACCACCAAAATATAACCAAATAGGAATCTCCAAATCCATACCTACGTTAATTTATACCAATAATCGAGTTATTATCTACCCATAAAGAAAACCTATTTAAATTAACAAAATAATGGGGGAATAAACATCATACCTTCACAATAAAGTTGCTTTCCTTTTGAAGTATACCCAAATTCCAACAAATTAAACCTCTAACGGAAGATGGGTTTAAGTTGTCCAAAGCAATTTTGTGGGTTATTCAACAAATTACGAGGGTATTTTGACGAATTTGAGATGAGAGATGGGTTAGGGTTTCGCGAGCGAAGAGGAAGAGAAAGAATAGAGAGAGAAGTGAGATCTGTTTTGGGGGCGGGGGGTTTAAGTCCCAAACGACACTCGCTTTTTGAAAAAGCGAGTGTGGTATAATTACCCCCGCTTTTTCAAAAAGCGAGTGTTGCTGGGCAAAGAAGCCCAAGACTCGCTTTTGGAAAAAGCGAGTGTGGTATAAACCATCCCGCTTTTTCGAAAAGCGAGTCTTAGGTTTTCAATTTTCTGAAACCTAAGACTCGCTTTTTGAAAAAGCGCGAGGGTTTGTACCACACTCGCTTTTTCAAAAAGCGAGTAGGGCGTTTGTGGAAATAAAAAAAAACAGGTCGTTTGTGGCAATACTTTTGCAAAAAGGGTCATTTTGGGAAAAAATTCCAACAAAGTTTGGGTCATCAACTGCCAGCTACGTCACGTTTCAGATTCTTAAAAATAATATTGAATAAAGGGTAATGCTTACATTTTTTTTATTTATAAAAGATGACCCCGTCGTCGCTTCATTAATGATGGTTAACGAAACAAAGTAGTTCCAATTAACATCCAAAAGCAGGAGCTTAACGCTCCATATAACATCCTCCTACACACCCACTAAGTACCATACATCAAGTAACATCTCTATTACAACAAATACATCAAAAGTATAAAAAGGCAGACGTCCCGCAGTGTCAATAGACATTCCTTCCCCCCCACTGTGAAGTGCATCTAGACCTCGTCGTTCATCTTCTTCTTTGCTCCCGCGTAACCTGCCCAATCATGGATGAGAAAAAAAAATTTATGCATTGAGGTTGAGAATGTATAGAAAATATTGCAAAAGCATAAATCGTTCCGGTCTAACCATAGGTTCCACATTGTTGCCACTACCGCTATGTCCCATGCCCGCCTATCCTCTATCCTGATTAGATTTTTCCTCATTCTACCCCACACATCTAAAGTTGATCTAGGACGCTGTGCGCATCCAAACCCCATACAGATAACTTTCCATGTGAGGGCAGCCTTGTGACACGTGAAAAAGATGTGTGACATTTTCTTCCGCATCTAAACAGCGTTCGCACCTGACATCTATTTGCATATTTCTTTTTCTAAGATTGACTTTGGACAGAATAGCGTCGGTGTACACCAGCCAGCAAAAAACTTTCACTTTTAGAGGTGACTATGTTCCCCAGATGATGTTTTGTTCTTTACATCTAATTCCACCATCGTTTAGCCATTTGTACATTGACGACGCCAAAAATTGTTTGGTTCATCGATATTCCACCATCTTTCATTTGTAGCATTGCTCGTTTGTCCTCCTTCTGCTTGGATGAACATATTTAGTTCTTCAAACTGAATAATACTCTCGGTTGACTGTCGATCTGAGACAGTCAGCCTAAGTTTTCCATTCCTCCATACGTTCGCCACTAATGAGTTGGTTGGCTGTTAACGCCGCTGCTAGCGGAAATAGGTTGTTCAACGACCTGTTCCCGCACCACTTATCCTTCCAAATTCTAGTGTTCTTCCCGTTCCCTATCCTGCACCTAGTATTAGTGTTGAATAATTTTCTTTGTTTCGCCACTCCTCTCCAAAGAAACGATACCTTTCCACACGTGCTTCTTCCTCCATAACGATATTTCTTCCTCTTTCGGAACAGATCGAACGAGTAGCACCACAATCCTTTGCGCCGATTATAGATCTTCCACCACCACTTGCTAAGTAGAGCTCTATTCATGTCGTGGAGGTTAAGAATTCTCAACCCGCCAAATTCTCTTTTCTTACAAACTCTACCCCATTTAACCAGATGAAACCCTTTATTACCCTCGTCGGTTCCCTTCCACAAGAATCGTCTTCTAATTTTATCTATCTTGTTGATGACCCACTTCGGTAATTCGTAAACCAACATTAAATAAAGTGGGATGGTGCTAAGTACTGAATTTAGCAGTGTAATCCTTCCCCCTAGCGATAGAAAGCGACTCTTCGACCCTGCCAATTTCTTAGCAATCTTTTCAATCAAGGGAGTCCAATCCTCTCTTAACAATGATCCTGGCCTAATTGGCGTGCCTAGGTATTTAATTGGGAATTCACCCACCTCGCATTCTAATATGGCAGAGATAGTATTCGGCGAGGTTGTTAGTTGGTCGCTGATCGGGATAACACTGGTCTTATTTAAGTTTACTTTCAGTCCCGACCATCCTTGGAAGCATACCAAGGCTACCTTAATAGCTACTGCTTCTTCAGTTTTGGCCATCCCGAACAAAAGGGTGTCATCAGCATATTGTAGAATAGACATTGGTTGTGCCACTCCTTTAATCTCAGTCCCCTTGATAACATTGTGTTCTTGTACCCTCCTTATCATTTCCGCCAAGCTATCTACTACAATGGCAAATAGTAGAGGTGACAGAGGATCCCCTTGCCCGAGTCCTTTTCCGCATCTGATTTTTTTGCCTTGCCACCCATTCACCTTTATGGTCGATTTCCTGCCTTGGACACGCGTTTTTATCCAAGCTAGCCATTTCAGTCCAAAACCTTTTAACTCCAGTGCCTCGTCCATGCAATCCCAATGCACCGAGTCGTAGGCCTTTTCAAAATCTAATTTAAGAAGGAATCCCTCTGATTTGCCTCTATATCCCCTGTACACTATCTCGTATGCTGAAGCTATGTTGTCCATGATGTCTCTTCGATGGATAAATCCACATTGCGAGGGGGCCACCACATTGTCTAAGTGAGGTGCTAATCTTTGAGCCAGCACTTTTGTCACAATTTTGAACGATCCATTTAGAAGGCTAATAGGTCTGAAATCCTCATCCGTTCGTACTTCGCCTTTCTTAGGGATCAGAATAATAGAGGCATAGTTGAGTCTGTCCAGCTTTGTGTTTCCGTCATAGAGTTCGTTAAAGATATTCATTAAATCCACCTTCATGATTTGCCAGTAGAGTTTGTAGAAGAAGATTGGGTCTGGTGCTTTGTCTTGTCCGAGCTGCTTAATTGCTTCACGTACCTCCTCTTCTGTAAATCTATTTTCAATGCCCTCGCTACCATCTAATGTGGATGAGCTCCACATGTCCGTCGAGAGAGTGCATCTAGTGGTGGTTCTTCTGCCCAGTAACTCGTAGTACTTCTTGTCTAAATGTTCTCTAATAATCCCCTCATTCTCTATCCACGTACCGTCAACGAATAATCCTACTATATAATTTTGCATTCTTCTTCCATTTGCCACCTTGTGAAATAATTTTGTATTCGCGTCCCCTTTCCTAATCCATTGTATTCTCGACCGTTGCCTCCAATACATCTCCTTCATTGTCCCTATATGCTGCAGCTCTAGTCTACTTGTAGCCATTTCGTCTTTTTCTGCGCCCAATAGATCCCTCTCTTCTTGCATAGTTTCCAACTCATTATCCTGTTGCCTAGAATCACCCTTCTTACATTGATTTCTCCCATCTTCTGTATAGCCCAACCTTTTAACCTCCTACGAAGTCGTCTTACCTTTTCCACCCAAATTTCTACGGCCGTCATTTCGTTGGTGTAAGCCGACCAAGAATCTTTAATAACTAACAGCGCATCGTCCATCGTCGTCCAAGCTTTCTCAAATCTAAAAGGCGAAATCTTGTTTGTGGTCACCTGCCCACAATCTATTACAAGGGGCAAATGATCGGACGTGTATCTCGTTGCTGCTTTCACTTTTGCTAACGGGAATGTTTCTTCCCAATCGACAGACACCAA
Organism: Hemerocallis citrina; assembly: GCA_017893485.1. NCBI lineage: Eukaryota > Viridiplantae > Streptophyta > Magnoliopsida > Asparagales > Asphodelaceae > Hemerocallis > Hemerocallis citrina. The sequence goes on from CM030365.1 coordinate 160,454,974, forward strand.
AATTCTATCTAGCTTAGCCAAAGTAGGGTTTCGTTGCATGTTCGACCATGTAAATTTTTTGTCGTTCATCTCTAACTCCAGCAGCTCCAATTCATCTATAGTACTACTGAACGACTCCTGCTTACGTGCCTGTGACCTCGAACTCTATGTTCATGTTGGTATCTAGTGATGTTGAAATTCCCTCCTACCACCTATGGCCCATCCCATTTGTTCCTGATCTCTTGGAGCTCCTTCCATAGATCTTTGCGTTGTCTCGAGTCATATGGACCGTACACGGTAGTCACCACATGCACCCAGTCATCGCTTCTCCTTCTTAGCCTAATTGACACTGTAAAAATTCCAATATATTCGTCTATAATCTCAAAAAGTCTCGCATCCGCCCCAACCGCTATGCCTCCCAAATAACCCACCACAGACTTGAACCTCCATTCAAAGTCTGCCAACCCTCTAAGAGTTATAAATTCCTCCGAAGTAGAATTCTCTATTCTGGTTTCTTGCAACCCGCAAATACTAGGGCGAATTTTACTCAAAGTAAAATTAATAGATCTTTTTTTAATTTTTTGCCTCATTCCTTTAACATTCCAGAAGATGTAAACCATTAAAAACAATTCTTAACTCCTACCATCTACATCTACCAACCACCCTTAGGCTTAAGCAATTGCTAGTCTAGAATCCCCTCTAATAATGGTAATATTTTCTAATTGTTCCGCCCTATAAGAACCCATGGCCAGACCGTATAGACTAGCAAAATAGATAAGTGAATCATCATTTAAAGAATTAAGAACAGAGAAGTCAGAAGTAAAAGTACCTCCACCAGTCGTATCCTGATCTGGTTCCTTGGTTGGCATCTTGGTTAACTCTTCCCGACTGAACTCTTGAATCCCTCCTTTGTCCATTTGACGTTTTCCCTTCCTCTGGTACTCAGTAAATTTCTTACTATTACTGCTGCATATACTTCCCCTGACTTCCTTGTCACCATTTTCTGTTTCTATTTCTGAGATAAAGTTGTCTTCTCTAAAACCGTCTAACGCTCCAATAATCCCCCCCCCCCGAGAGTCAGGATCGATCATCTGTGGAATAATTTCCGCCCCCAGGTTGATGGAAATGTCTGTGACAGGAGGATTTGCCTGGTGGACTTGATTCACAGCCAACGGGCCCTCACCGAAGTTGTTACTGGGCTTCGGCCCGTCAGAGATGAAGCAGTAGCTTTATTGGTGATTAAAGCTTTCAAAGCCAACCTCACCGACTCATTGATTTCCGCTTCGGAGAACTGTAGCCACCTACTATTCACAATTCCCAGTTCCTTACTTGCCTCGAGCCCCTCCCCGTCTTGTCTCTTCAAAATACCACATTTTCCCTCGTACCTCGTCCCGCTATCACTTTGCCGCATGCCGTCACCTCACCTTTCACAGTGCTCAGCTTTTAGTTAGTTTGAACTAGGCGCCAGCTGTACACCTCTTTTCCTTTACCGCAGATTGGTGGGCCCCTCTCATCAGGGTTTTTTTTGAAGTTGACGATCCAGATGTACTTGAATATGAGTGTATGGTTTAGATGCAGATCTGATCTGATCTGTAGATAAGAGGCCAGGATTCATCGAACCCATATCTAATGGACTATCTGCATCTTCTACCTCCATCACGTCATCCCTGGCATTGAAATTCCCCACCTCCGATGTGGCCATCCCTATGAACGATACACTCTTCTTCGCCTCGACAATGACCATCACATCATAAACTTCATTTTCGAAGTCTACTAAGACCTTCGACGGGATGGCTGCTCTTTTTGATACCCCGATTTGCAGTCGAGCGAACTTTCGACAAGAGTGCGTTAAAGTCACTCTGTCGATCTCGATCAACATTCCGAAGCTAAGGAGGATGTTTTGGAATCCCGACCGCACCCAACAATGGAATGCCAAGTTGTAAAGTCTATTCCACATCGGCGTTAAAGACTCGGCCTTTATCGCTTCATACTCACGAGACCATTGTTTGAACGTAATAAAGAACTCCATGCCTTGTGAGTCCTTTCCTTCTAAGACCTTCAATCTCAACGCCTTCGCCACCATTTCTCCGTCACTGCAGTGCACGAAGAAAGAATTATCAGCGATTTCTTGCACAACCCAGGTAGGCGACGGGTTAGACACAAATGCGGTAGAGAGCAGCTCCGAAATGTCTTTCTCTTGTGGGTTGCCAGTTCGTGATTAGCCATGATGCAATTGTTGTAACGCCTCTCGAAATCAGCAATTAATGGCGTCGGAGTAATAAAGGTATGAATCACTTTCCTCTCTCCCGCGGAGCTATCCTGAGTCTTGCTAGCATCTGATAGGAGTGAAGTTGCCGGCAACAGGGGTTCTTTATAGGTCGAAGCAAAGGCATTTCTTTTTCTGGGACACGTCGTTGAGATATGGCCGGACTCTTTGCACACATAACAAAACAGTCGTTTTTGCAGTTGCTGATCGAGTGGCCAGCTTTTGCGCATTTGTGGCAGTTTGGACGAATATCTGGCTTCCTCTCACCTGAGGAGCTATGGCTCTTGCCACCATTCTGACTCCTCCTAGGCTTAACCAAAACCGACTCGCCGTCTTCATCTTCCCTTTTCCTGAGCATCTCTTGCTCTAGTGATGGCGAGCATCGAAGAGCTCCACCTTCAACGTTGCCTCTAAGGTCACCTTTAGTCACCTTCGCAAATGTTCTCCACTTCTTCTCTACCAGCTTTGCTTCCTGGTTCCTCTTCTCTGGCGAAGTACGATATTCATTCTTCCCACTCCTGACTCTAACCCCCTCTGGTTGTCTTCCTTCTCCGCAGTCCTTCCCGTACGCTCCCCACGACCTCGTGCTTCACCTGACCGGTCTCTATGACCAGTTGGTGAGCGCGATGAGTTCCTTCCCCTTGCTCTGCTTCGTTGAAGTAGCTGGTACCCATGATGCTTGCTTGGCCTTGTCGCTACCTCCTCCTCCCTTTCGCGCTTTGTCATCGTCGGCGAACTGCGATCTCGAGTCTGGCCACGCTTACTGGAGTGGTGAAGGTGAGCTGAAGGGTGTTGAGTTCTCATAGACTTTTTTGTGTGTGGATATTGCTTATATTAATTATGATCTTAACTTGTTATTTATAACTAGAACTAGAAGTAGAAAGTTGATATTTAAAAACCAATCTCAATAACATATTTTTAAGTCGGAGTTATATAAACCATCTATATATAGCATCTAATTAAATATGTGACTCTCAGCAACACCTAAACTCAAATTTAAAGACGAAAAAAAACCTCAAATAATGTGAAACAGATACTGAAAGCTTTCAATCTGGACATTTTTATGGATTTATTTGGGATCTGTGTTAGTAAACTATGCATTTTTGCTAGTAACTATAGTAAACTATACTAGAGAATTAATCTCTACATAATGTGAATCATCTGACCCGAATGCGATGAGAGTATTATTAATCAATTAATCAATGAGAAAATATTAAACCCCATCAAATTGGAATATTTGAATGCACATTCGATGATAGACGCATTGATGAAAATCATTTTAGTCAGATTTTGTAATTAGATGTGGAGATACTAAGTACCTCTTAGTATAAGTAATTCTAGGTTTCTACACGACTATTACGAAAGGATAATTCTACGCCTACTACCAAATCTACTACCTTTCCCTTTACTACCTTAGGTGGTACACTATTAGTGGAGGTTATTTTAGAGTAGGTGGTAGAAATATCCAATAGTAGTGTGTCACCTAAGGTAGTAAAGAAAAAGTTAGTAGATTTGGTAGTAGGTGTAGCATTACCTGCTTTACTTTGGGCTTATTTATCCTCTTTTGATCATTTTGTAATCTTTCGGCTTGAATCCTGCATTTTTGGCTCACTACAAATTTTACTTTTTTGTGTTTTGGATTTATGTTGATCCATTTTATTTTTATCCCATTGATTTCTGTTCATTTATCTCTTTTTGGAGCCTAAACCCATACCCTGTACCCGTTAACCTGCAACCCAAAACCTAACATCTATCATCTTATATAAATACCCCTAAACCCTAATTAATTAATACCTTAATCTCTTTCCTCTCTCTCCAAATCCAGCTGCTCTCTCATCTCACCTCTCTCCTCACATCCTCTGCTCTGTTTCCCTTTGAACCCACCAACCATCGCTCCGATCATCCTCTCCGACCACCGCATTCTCCATCCCGCTCATTGACCCTCGCCTGCTCCCCCTAGTCCTCATCACCTCCCTCTCATCCAACCACCGAAGTCCCCGTCATCTTCATCCTCCCCAAGGTCGAAACCCATCCCCCGATTGCCATCTTCATCCTCCACCAAAGATCACCGTCCTCCTCGCCATCTCCACCCCAGCACCGCCCCGTCCCTGTTCGCCTTCGCCCTCGACCGCAACCACCATCGCACATCTTCCCCTGTTCCCTCCGCTGCTCCTCTATTTTGGAAGGAAACAGTGCGCCTCTGAACCCATCGCTGAGCACCCCTTCAGGCGACCATCCCTAGCCCCTGTCGACCGCCGTCGGACCCCCCGTCTTCCTCCGCTGTGCCAGTCGCCGTGCACAGGCCGCCATTGAACCGCAGTCTCCGTCGCTCTCACTCTTTCCTTGCTGCTGTGTGCTGTTCGGGAGAGAAAGGAGACTTGCTGTTTGGGAAGTTGTTGTGTGTTGTGTTGCACGTAGAACGAACGTACTTCCGTGTTTTCGTGGTTCGTGGTTCGTCTTCCAGGATTCTCATCCCGTTATTCTTTATTTTCAAATTTATCATCTAACAGTCAAGTCTCTCTTGAACTAGTTTATTTTTCCTGTTCAAGAATTTTTTTGATCCCTGCAAGTAGATCCTTTTATCGTATTGTTATACTATTCATCTTCCGTTAAGTATATTGAGGGTTTACACGAGCTAATCCAAGATATTCTTGACATCGTGCCTATTTCTTTAATCCAAATTCTAGTCCCTATTGCACATTGCATATGCACGTTATACATGAAAAAATAACTAGATCCGTGTTATGGAATTATTTGATGAATCAAATCTTCCCGATTGAAATTGAATTGATGAATTAAATTACCATGATTATGAATCGCATCGTGAATCTATAAATTTGCATGTTAATCATCAAATAACACTTTCTTTGTTAAATTTCATGAATTATATGTTTGTATAATGAAGTTATTGCCTATTCATATCAAACTATTTTCTGTCCTGCTGTTTATTTCTTTTTGTATTAGATTTTCGACCCTGTTGTTGTAGTAATTTGAAATAATTTTGTGAATATGAATTGTAGCCCCAATGTGTCTATTTTCCAGAACATTCAACGGAATTGAATTCCGATATATAATTTGTTAGATATCAGTATTTTAGTGCAGATGGGTCTGGATTTCCAGATTCACAAATTTTCTGCGTATCACCTAGATTTAATAAACAGAATATGTTAAAAGTAAAATAAAAATATGAAGTTAATTTGACTGAGATTAGACATGTGTAGAACTCACCCTGAATTTTCATGGATTTAATTGATGAGTTTTCTGGCCTAATTCATATATGTTTACACAATTTATAACTTGCTGTCTGAACACAAAATCTAAAAAGAATAGAAGTTTGAACCTAGTTTCTTTAACTTTTATATATCGTATGTATATTCACTGGAACCGGCTGAGAGTCTAGTTTCTAGAACTTCTGACAGATCCAAATTGCTTCTCTGTAGCAGCGGGAATATCTGTTTTTGTACAGTAATGTCCTGCTATCCAGATTGTATGATTTGTGTAAATTTAATATGTTTGCTTCTTGCATTATCTGTAAAGAGTAGAATTAGTCACACCTAGCATGATACAACCTTGACACCTTCTTGCATGCTCACATAGGATGAGAAAATATTAACAAGTCGGGGTATTATGGGTTGACTTGGTAGTGAACAATCAGAAACTGTACTCGGTCGGACCCTACTGCCTGATTTATTACTGATACTGACTGATGGCCATAAAACACTGCTTGATAATTACTGTTACTGAACATTAATCACTGATTACTGGGCTGAGTACACGATCTGTGAATTTATCATCGATCTAAAACGTTCACTTGGTTGCTTGCGCCGAACCTGTGGAATGGGACGCAGTAGTACGTGCACTAGATAGGATAATAAAATGATTAATAACCCTCACTGACACTTCTTGTTTGACCACGTATACTGTCATCAACACTGGACTTGAGTCGAAATTATTAATTAAATGCATGATTAAACATAGACCCTTGACATTATTACTAATCTTTGATTTTGTCATTGACTTTGATCTCGTCCCTTCTATTTGATATATCATGTTCCTATTATTTCCTGATTTCTCTACTTACTGTCCATGACTTGCTTTAAGGACATTATTTTCTTTCTTTTTAGATCACGAATTTACAGGTACTGAAGGAACAATACCAGAAGAAATTGGTGAGCAACGATTTTAGAAGATGGAACTGAAAATTACGCTGCTTAAATTAATTTATGCTAGATTTATTTCTTTTGAACATTGTCTTGATATTATACATTGTTTTGTGCTTTGGTCCCGGAGTTTATTTTTCCCAGATTTTTGATATTATGTTGGATATTATGTTGGATTATTTCATTATTATTGAAATCGTTTCCTTGATTCTTGTGATTATATTTTCTTGTGTGGCTGTGTTTGTTGTTCGTTTTATTGAGTTAGACTGGTACAGCTCATGGATGGTGTTTACATCATTCACTGGGCCTTCGTTACGTACTCGTATTCCGTATTTTGAAAAGTAGGGCGTAATACATACATCGCATATGTAAATCAGAGTTTTAAATTTTTTAAAAAATTAGTACGTGCATCGCACGTGTATATTACTAGTCTTATGTTATTGTTATTGGAGATTAGTATTCGTTCTTAAGAGAGAGATCCAAAGGAATATGCTTTATGATAAATACTTTTCCTGTTTTCGTGTATGCTACAAGCAAACATGTTCTTTATACTTGAGTATAACAGAATTAATTATAGGGTTAATTCATATACTTAACTAAGGAAGGTTATACTCTATTATGGGGCACATCACATGCTTTACTCGTATAGTCGATGCTATCATGCGTATCATGCCCTTAATTAGTTTAGACAGGAGTAGAGCAGCAGACTTTAGTGTCTTAATCACCCTCAATTCTTTAAGATACCCTACGGGTGCCAATCAAGTTGGGTTACACCTAAACCAGCCCGACCCAACCTGCAAATTTTCAGGTATGGATTGTTCATTTTCAAACCTAACCCGAACCCAAAAAACCCCGTCATATGTATACACATTCGCTTATACACATACATAATAAATTAACTTAGATTCGATAGAAATAACACACTAGTGTATGTATAACTGTATAAACATATATGTAATATATAATTTTTGTTATATATATATACTAGATTTTCCCGTGGGCACGTGCCTACGGCACGTCTTCAGAATGGTACAGCATATGAAAGTCTTGTAAACAGTAAAATAACAATTATGTAGCTCAAGTTTGAATAGTAAAACAATAATTAGTTGTAAATAAAAATCCATGTTTCCATTAGTATATGTTGAAACATAATTATAAATAGAGTGTAAAATCCAACTTTTTAGAACTGTGTGTCTGAAAAATGATGAAATTTAACTATTGATGAGATATTTGTTATTTTCAATGTAACATGAGCAATAAAAAAATGCATTAAAAAATCTGAAAATTTACAAACCTGAAATTTGAAAATATAAATTTCTGAGTAAAGTAAAGAGAAAATGAGAGAGAGAGAGAGAAATAAATAAATAAAGAAGTTGTTTTGGAATTTGAATTTGAGTTTTGGGGGGGAACTTTTGTGAGAGAAAATATGTTTTGTGAGGTTAGATTTGGACCATTGATTTCTAACCTATTGAATGTGAGCCACTTGATAGCTTTCTTTGTGTTTTATTATATAGATATACTAGGTTTGCCCGTAGGCACGTGCCTAAGGCACGTCTTCAGAATGATACAACATATGAAAAGCCTTGTAAACAGTAAATCAACAATTATGTAGCTCACGTTTGAATAGTATGACAATAATTAGTTGTAAATAAAAGTCCATGTTTCCATATATATATATATATATATATATATATATATATATTGAGAGAGATAATTAAATAAATAAATGAGTTGTTTTAGGGGGGATTTGAGAGAGAGAGAGGGAGAGAAATAATTAAATAAATTAAGGAGTTGTTTTGGGGAATTTGAATTTGAGTTTTGGAGGGCAGCTTTTGGAGGAAAAATGGTTTTTTGAAAAATTAGATCTGGGTTTTTAATTTTGAGGTGATTGAAGGAGAGCCACTTGATAGCTTTCTTTGTATTTTATTATATAGATATATGAGATGGACATTTTGGCTGTATACTCTAGTTAATGAAGAATTAAAATTTTAGTGTAACTAAGATTAATTATTAATATGAGTGTATCTTGCTATTAAAAATTATAAATGTATTTGAACCTGCCTCGACTTACCCAACCCAGCCTACCCAAAAAAATCCGTCCGAGCCTGAAAACCCACCTGAACCCATAGGGTCGGTTCGGGTTTGAGAAATTACAAACCCGGTGGGTACGGATCGTGCCAAGTAAGCAAGGGTACAATTCCGGTATGAGTTCACAAGTACATCAAACCCGCCCAACTCGACCCATTTGCACCAGTGTAACCCGTCAAATTTACCTGTTGCTAACTTGCTAGCCAATTATAGAATTAAATTACTAGTAATATTTAGTTGATACATGTAACATATGTGAATGACTCCTTATTCTTAAATTTAAGTGGATGTTTAATATCTCTACTATTATAATGGGAGAAGGGGTTAGTGTCATCTGTCATTGCTGTCATTTTGAAGCCAACACGTGCAGCGCACGTGTTGACAAAATGACCCACTTTGGTAATTATTTTCGAAAGTGGACCAGTTTGGTAAATATTTTCGGAAGTGGATCAGTTTGGAAATTATTTTTCTTTTTTGTCTTTTTCCTTCCTCCGCGTGCACGTGCGAAAGTGGACCAGTTTGGTAAATATTTTCGACAGTGGATCAGTTTAGAAATTATTTTCCCTTTTTTTTTTGTCTTTTTCCTTCTTCCCCCACGTGCATCGCACGTGCATGATACTAGTTGATGTGAATGTTAAAGAGGTTCGTTGAGATTTACAATTGGGGTGATTAATTTGATGTGGATTTAAAAAGTGATTGACTGTATAATTAATATAGCTTTGACATAAAAAAGTGTGACTGAGATTAAAAAACCGGTGACAATATACCCAAAAAATACTTAATTAGCATGTGAATGCATGTTGCAAAGTGTGGTTGAGATTAAACTGTTGAGCGATTAAATTTTAAGAATTTCGTTAATGCAACTCTAACTTAAAAATGAAAATGCATGATTAAGATTATTGTCCACCTAACATAATCATAACTTTTTTTTTAATAGTATAAGTAGGGATTAGATTTTCTTTTTATGCCACTTTTCAAAACTATTTGTACAAAGAGGACATCTGTCAAAATATTTGCGCTCACGGTGTTGGGATTGGGGCGTCAACTAATGCCCGTTGTCGCAGCGGAACTAAATAGAGCAATGAAAGTCGAAGTAAATGAGACGAATAAATTGAGCAAGCAAGTAGATCCACCAATCTAACATAAACACACCGATGACTTATCCCGGTTAGCTTTTGTTTTATCCGAGGGAAAATATAGGAAGATCTGATATTCAACTAGAACAAATTATAAAGGGTTGTTGATTCACTTAACACAAGGAATTAAACTCACTCACTAAGAACTATCTCTCTCGAGCCTCTCTTTGCAATGGAGAAAATAATCTATGAAGTATTCTACTCTCATAAAGGAGGAGTTTACAATATATATAGAAGAATAGAGAGAAACCTAGGTCTAATCTTGATTCTCAGTCGTCCGATATAACCTGGAAAAAAAGTAATTGAATAGGAGTCGTACGATCTAACTTGGAGTTGAAGATTGGGCTGAAATGACCTAACAAATCGAGGCCCAAAATGAACACAGCGTCGCGGGCAGTCGACCATCCAACAAGACCGGTCGACCATATATACCTCTCTCGGACAATCCTTATACTACGAGCAGTCGGGGGGTGCGGTCGACCGCAACTTGGGACAGTCGACCGCAACTATGCCTGCACCTTGCTGCTGCTATTTTCTTCTTCTACTCACTTCGGCACTTCGACCTCCATGCTTCATCTTACTTTCTTCTAATCTGAACCATGAGTATACAAGACACAATCCTAACAAACTCAACCTTGGATTTCATACGAGTGTTAACACATGATGTGTTACTCATCTCCAAACTCTAATAAATTACACTTGCAAAGAAAACTTAGAACATTAGATTCTTCTTCTAGTTGAAATGATCTCTACCCAATCTCACTGAACCCAGTATACCCCTTCAAGGGTACACCTCCGTAGATGTACTCACGAAGTTGCCAAACTCCGCACGAACTCCACCTACCCTTAGGCTTTCTCCACCTCTCGACGATATTCGAACGTCGTGGTCTCGTCTCAATGAATCTAGTTGCGTCAAACTAGCTGAGCTTGCGGGAATAACGGGAAAAAAAGCAATACTTGCGCAAGTATTTCGGATTCCCCAAAGTTTTTAGAGATTGTTTTGGCTTGGCCCAACCATTCTCATATCTCTAATCACCTTACGACTACCTTGAAAAACATACAGAACTCCACTTTGAGTTGTGTACCTACAACCCCGTGCATCAAGAGTTTCCAAGAAAATCAGATTCCGTTTCAACAGAGGAATATGCAAAACATCCCTTAAATATTTAGACTTGGCATCTTCAACTCAACTGTCCCCTCACCTACTACTTCACAAATCTTTCCAGTTCCCGTTGTCACACAATGCCCCGTAGTAGACTTATAAGTAGAAAACAACTCCTCTCAGAGCAAATATAAGAAGATATCCCTGAGTCAAGAAACCAACTAGAATCAACTTTTAAAGAATTTGAAACAAGAATATATGAATCACCTGAATCAAAGGCACTAACCACATTAGCAGCTGAATTCCCATTCTTTGCGCTCTCCTGATTCTGCAATTTTCAACAGTCTTTCTTGATATGCCCTGGCCTCTTGTAATATCGGCAACGGATCGAATCCTTTTGCAAAGCACTTTGTCTTCACCCTGAAGGACCATCCACTGCTAGACAACTTGTGGGAATAGACGGTAATTTCGGAGTCTCCTTCCTAAGTTAATTTTCCTTCAATTCTTTGATTACACCATCTACCGAAATACTCTCCTTGGCAGATCTACCGTGTAGCATGATAGTAATCAAAGGCTCGTACGAATCCGGCAGTGAATATATTAGGTTGAAAGTTTTATCTTCCTCACACACAACTACGTTGATCGCCTTAAGTTCAGATAATACCTTATTGAATTCTGTAATGTGGTCTTGGAGATCGGTACCTTCCTTCATAAATAAATGGAACAACTTCCTATTCCAATGCATCCGATCTAATAACGATGAACCCGAGTAGTCAGCTATGAGTTTTTCCCACAAACTCGCCACATCAGTTTCTTCAAGAAATCTCTACTTGACCTCGTTCGCCAAGGATAGTCGGATTAGACTTATGTCTCTTTAACGAATATCTTCCTAACCGTCATTCTTCATATCAGTTGGCTTTTCTTTCTTCTTAACGGCTAACTACAAACGTTCTTGAACAAGGACATTATACATGTCAGTCTCCCAAAGATTGAAATTGATCTTTCCATCGAACTGCTTGATCTTCAAAATATTGTGGCCTGTCATCTTAACCAAGGGAATCGGCAACCTAAATCTATGATACCAGTTGTTGGGATTGAGGCGTCAACCAACGCTCGTTGTCGCAGCAGAACTAAATAGAGCAATAAGGAAGTCGAAGTAGATGAGACAAATAAATTGAGCAAGCAAGTAGATCCACCAATCTAATAAAAACACACCAATGACTTATCCCGGTTAGTTTTTGCTTAATCCAGGGAAAAATATAAGGAGATCTGATATTCAACTAGAAGCAATTACAATGAGTTATTGATTCACTCAATACAAGGAATTAAACTCACTCACCAAGAACTATCTCTCTCTCGAGCCTCTCTTTGCAATGGAGAAAATAATATATGAAGTACTCTACTCTCATAAAGGAGGAGTTAACAATATATATAGAAGCATAGAAAGAAACCTAGGTCCAATCTTGATTCTCAGTCGTCCAATATAACCTGGAAAAGAAGTAACTGAATAAGAGCCGTACGATCTAACTTGAAGTTGAAGAATGGGTTGAAACGACCTAACAAATCAAGTCCCAAAACAAACACAGCGCCGCGGGCGGTCTACCGTCCAACAAGACTGGTCGAGCGTACCTCTCTCGGACAATCCTTGTACTACGAGCGGTCGGGAAGTGCGGTCGGGGGGTACGGTTGACCGCAACTTGGGACAGTCGACCGCATCTATGCTTGCACTTTGCTGCTGTTGTTTTCTTCTTCTACTCACTTCGACGCTTCAACCTCCGTGCTTAATCTTACCTTCTTCTAATCTGAACCACGAGTATAAAAGACACAATCCTAACACATGGACTCAACAATTAAACTCGCCGTTCCCAACGACGAGTTTAGTTATTTTATGCTCGCCGTTGGGACACGGCTAGTTTAGTGCTAATTTTTTGAGAAATTCGTCATTCCCAACGGTGAGTTCAGTTCAAAGTTTTCAATAAGACTTGTCGTTCCTAATGGCGAGGAATTTATACTAGACTCGCTATTGGGAACAACGAGTTTAGTTCAAAATTTTCAATGAAAACTCGTCGTTCCCAATGGCGAGGACATTTATAGTAGACTAGACTTGCTGTTGGGAACGGCGACGATGTAAGAAATTTCATAGAGAGTTCTGTTGGATTTAGTGAGAATTCGAAAAAAAACTCCATAGAAAAATTTTTTGGAACGAAACTCGCCGTTCCCAACAACGAGTCTAGTGTAAATGTCATCGCCATTGGGAACAATGATTCTTCATTGAAAATTTGAACTAAACTCGTTGTTCCCAACAACGAGTTTAGTATAAATGTTCTCGCCGTTGGGAACGGCGAGTATTCATTAAAAATTTTGAACTGAACTCGTCGTTGAGAACGACGAGTTTCTCAAAAAAATAGCACTAAACTCGTTATGTTCCAACGGCGATCATGAAATAACTAAACTCGCCGTTGGGAACTACAGGTTTAATTGTTAAGTCTACGAGCGCAAATATTTTGGCACTTATCCTATAAGTACAAATAGTTTTTAAAAGTGGCATATAAAAAAATTCTAGAGATTAGCAGAAATAACTACAAAGTAGAGCTAAGAAGACCACGCTCATGTATCAAATCGAGCCAAAGACAAGCTTTGGGCTAACAATTAAATACATTCTGGGCTTAACTCGACTTTTGAATCTAATTAATAATCACAATGTTTGGTCTTAGAGCATTTGTTTAAGGGGACCTCGCATAAGATGCACATTGACCATACATTGCACCACCTGGTTAAGCTAAATAAGTTGCTTAAAGCCCTAGCCCAAGTCAGACCGGATCAGTAACAAATTTACGCTAAAAAATAGCAACTCCATAAGAGTTTATATATTGGGTTTTTAATATGTATACCCCTAATAAATATAATAATATCATATATATCCCTCACAAATGTGTATTTTCGTATATGCCCCTAACAATTTGGACTTTATTTCAAATTTACCCCTATGTTGGATATCACTAAGTTCACCATTACGAGACAAATAGAAATCTAATTAAAAGATCAAATTAAATAATTAAATGATAAAATATTTAACAGTTTTAAGAAAAAATAAATGAGGAAGGTTATAATTTATCAATAAAAAACAAGATTGATGACAAATTTGGAGAAGTAACGTGAGGAAGAATATGTAGTTATCAAAGATTCATTGTTAGTTTATCCATTTTTTAAAGAAATATAAAGAAAATTTTAGAAAAGTTAATGAGTCTCGGTTGGATTAATAATTGCCGGAATTTACAAGAATGAAGAAGATAAAGTTTGATTAGTAGAGAATATAATATTTCAGTCATTTTTCATCAAGTCCCTTTAAAAAACTGAAAATTCTCTATTGTTTTGTGTTTTTTTAATTAGAGGGGTAATTAAGAGAAGTAACATATATTGTTGGGGACAAATATGAAAATACATATTTGTGAGGGGCATATATGATATTTAAGTATTTGTTAGGAACATAAAAACCCTTATATATTTCACTCTACAAATCCCAATTTGTGTATATTTCAAAAAGTCAATCAAGAAAGATTCAATTTAATAATAAAAAAGTTATTTATGGAGTATTTTATAAAGCTGCATATTTGAAGTCCATTAAATTTCTAATTTGAAGAGTGGGTTTGTGGACTCTCTTCAAAATGACTTTTGGGGGTCTTTAATGATATGGCTCTATAAATTGGGGCTCAATCTATTTTTGAGGGGGCTGTTATTTTTGAGGGGGCAGTTGGAGATGTTATTACCACTTAACTTATTGATTTGATTTCCTATGATACAATACTTGCCTTAATTTTCAATGAAACATAGTGCATCAAATTTGAACAAAATTAGTTTATTTGATGCTACAAACATCAATTGGAAGAATATGGGGCTACCATATGTATGATCAGCATTGAGTGCACACAATGAAAATTTAAATGCGTACATTTGCTGAATAGTAAGCTCAAGTACATCCAATCTGAATTTTTTTCCCGACTGACCCACTTTTTCAAAATATTGACCAAACTGAATCACTTTCGAAAATATTTATCCAACTGATTCAGTTTTGGACACATCAGTATTAACTGTTATTGAAAATAACGACTATTGTAAATAACGACATAGATTATTTCTATACCGTTGTTTCCAATAGCGGCATCTGTTATATTTTTTTTTCACATGCCGCTTTTTGGAGTAACGACATCAGTTCACTTCTTCTCAATCGTAAACTTTCTGACTTGAAAAAAAATTTGCAAGTGTGAGAAAATCTTATAGCTGATGCTGCTATCCCCAACAACAATATTCACATAACTGATGCATTCGTTGGGGATAGCGACATCAGTTATAATAGTGATTGCATATAAATAGTGTCCCCCTCTTCTCCTTCTCCTTTCAGTTTCGCTTCATCTCTCTCTCCCTCTCACTTCCGAAACCCTAAAACCCTAGATCCCAATTCAAAACCTTCAAATTCTCCTCTTTCATATCCTAAACAAATTCTCAAAATACTCATCCCTAAACCCTAATTGTCAACAAACCTCCGCCGCATTCACTTGGATTTTGGCACAGATTTTTCTACAGATTACCTCATATTCGAAATTGTGGTAGGTATTTGGAAACCCTTAATTCCTTTGAAAATATCCACTTTGTTGATTGAGATTTATATTGAGGGTGTAGTATATGAGAAGTTGTAGAGATTGATATGAGTTGTAGTATACTATGGAAGAGAATGGATTTTGGGTACTCTAGAATTGACTGTGTAGTATATTAGATGTTGGAGAAATTTGTATCAACTAGAATTGCTATATTTGTAAAATTTAATCAGATTTATGTTTATGTATGAGTGGATGTTGATATGAGATGTGTATATATAAATATGTAGTGTATATAGATGTTGTGGTGGGGATTGTTATATGTGCAAATAGTTAGATACGAGTATTGAGACATTTTTGTTATCTTGACTCAAACTTTATTAATGTTGACACATGGTTTATTAATTTGAAATTCATGACACATGTTTTATTAAACTAGTTATCTTGACACATTGTTTATAAATTTTGTTCATGACACATAGTTTATTCTTGTTGATAGAGAAATGAATGCCGGCCAACCATCTTCTTCACGTGCAGTAGGTGCGTCATCTCCAGGTCCACTAGATCCAACCATACTCTATTTGCAAGAAGAGCATAGGTCTCAAGCGGTGTGGAAGGGAAAGAAAAGGAATATGAGTTTCTGAATGCACATGACTTTGCTGGCTGACCCACGTATACGCAACTATTTGGTAAATGTCGGTTTCCATGGAATGTCAATGTTGACCAAAGTGAAATGAGACCACACATTACTTACCGCTCTTGTCGAGCGATACAGACCAGAGATACATGTTCCACCTACTCATTGGTGAGATGACAGTGATGCTACAAAATATAGTAATTATATCAGGACTTCCACTCGATGGGTGGCCATGTTAGTCAGAGATTATCTTGGGAGACAGGTTGAAAATGAACACAAAGGTTTTTTCTTCGGTGAATCAATCCGGCATTTTTGGCTTTATCAAGAGTTCAACAATAGTTTGGGAGATGAACCGACCAACTTCCAAGTGCAATGTTACACTCGGGTGTATTTAATTAGTATGATTGGTGCTGTTCTCATGCCGAATTTTTTTGGTGATGTAGTCCATTTAATAAACATTCCCTTGATTGCCGATATACATAGGGCTGGCCATTATAGTTGGGGAAGTATGACATTGACTTCTCTTTACCATGCCTTGTGCAGCTGTGCAATGGGGTTGATACAAATGACACGTAGACTCACATCGGCTATCAGTTTCGTTCCACTCGGTAATGGCCAATAAGATTCATCTTGGATAGGATATAAAGCTGGTGCCCATGTTAGTGCTAATGAACTTATAGAATAAAATGAATCAATGTAAGGTTGATAATCAATTGCACAAGAGGCACAAGCCACCAATACATGAGAACATGGAATGTGGTAGAGCTGAAATTTTTCACAAGTACACGTACGGCCACCTAGGTCAACAATATGCCAATGTTCACCATTTTGATGTCCATTATCCATTCAAATGCCGGTTTTTACTCTAAACACACCAGGACGGTTATGAAACATTATAGAATCTTGCAAATTTTCTTTCTCATGCCTTATATGAAGAGCCTTGGGGAGGGGGGGGGGATAGGGCTAATGGCAATTTTCCACAATCCAACTTGAGAACAATAAAAAAACACAACATTAAGCTAGAAAATCAAGCAATAAGTAAATAAGATAGTGTTGCCGCTAAATTTGGTGTGGGGGCAAACAGATGAATTTGTGGATTCTTAGGGAAACTGAATAGTAAACCTGTGTACCTGTTCCGTCGGGCTTCGGTCGTCGATTCCGCCGTAGACCTGCAAAAAGTGCGAGACACCGGGGTTGTTCCCGGCGACGCACCCTCCGACGCTCAAGTCAGTAATCTAGGAAGACTATGAATGAGCGTAAAAACTGGTGAAAGATTGATTACCTCTTAATGGAGATGGATGGGGGGTATTTATAGGCCTCTTAGAGAACAGATTAGGAATGTAATCCCCGTGATTTGATAAGGAATATTCCCCCATAATCAGATGAGGAATGTAATCTGATAAGGTATATTCCCCGTAATCAGATAAGGAATTTAATCCCCAAACCCCAGTGAAAAGATAGACGTATATCAGGGCCGTTGATCGTGGTTAATCAGGGACCTCGATTCTATCTTGTTGGATTGGGTGCGCAGCGGGTTAAAACCCGCACCCTCTTGTTGGTGGATCCATCCGTGGGTTATTGGGCCCTAGGAGGGAAGACCCAATATCCATTTTGGTCCTTTTTGTGGGCGAAATTACCGTTTTAGCCCCAGGTCTCAAGATTCGTGCCCGATTTGGAAGGTTCCGATTAAACCCCATTTTTAGCCATATCACGAGACCCCACTCCTGAAGACTGAGCTTGGTCAGCCTTTGAGGAGTAGTTTTACTGTTTTAATGGCTAACGGAGTTGTATCGGAGTCCAAAATAGAAGGTTTTTGAATCTTGAAGGAGGTAGTATGGCGATTTTTCAAGTTGGTTGAACTCTGAGTTGCTCATGAGCTCTGATAGTCATGTGGTATTCTCGCAGGGATATCCTCTTTACCCTCGCGAAGCATCAATTCATCGTTCGGGGGTCTCATACATTTGTATCACGCCTGAGACTCCCCCTAGGGCTCGCTGACTAGGAGGCCGAGGTCCATATGCAGTTCGGCAAGCTTTTCCGGAGAGGAAAGCGAGTTCGGCATAGCTGCGAGCACTAGGAGCGAGTCTGGCGATCTGCCGAATTGGTTTTTTACCCCGTAACAAGGTCGGTGTCACGAACGCTCGGCAGTGAGTGCCGAACTTGTTTTTTGCCCTGTAACAAGGTCGGTGTCACGAACGCTCGGCAGTGAGTGCCGAACTTATTTTTTACCCTGTAACAAGGTCGGTGTCACGAACGCTCGGCAGTGAGTGCCGAACTTGTTTTTTGTCCTGTAACAAGGTCGGTGTCACGAATGCTCGGCAGTGAGTGCCGAACTTATTTTTTACCCTGTAACAAGGTCGGTGTCACGAACGCTCGGCAGTGATTGTCGAACTTGTTTTTTGCCCTGTAACAAGGTCGGTGTCACGAACGCTCGGCAGTGAGTGCCGAACTTGTTTTTTGCCCTGTAACAAGGTCGGTGTCATGAACGCTCGGCAGTGAGTGCCGAACTTGATTTTTTACCCTGTAACAAGGTCGGTGTCACGAACACTCGGTCAGTGAGTGCCGAACTTGTTTTTTACCCCGTAACAAGGTCGGTGTCACGAATGCTCGGTCAGTGAGTGCCGAACTTGTTTTTTACCCCGTAACGAGGTCGGTGTCACAAACGCTCGGCAGTGAGTGCCGAACTTGTTTTTTACCCCGTAACAAGGTCGGTGTCACGAACGCTCGGCAGTGAGTGCCGAACTTGATTTTTTACCCTATAACAAGGTCGGTGTCACGAACGCTCGGTCAGTGAGTGCCGAACTTGTTTTTTACCTCGTAACAAGGTCGGTGTCACGAACGCTCGGCAGTGAGTGCCGAACTTGATTTTTACCCCGTAACGAGGTCGGTGTCACGAACGCTCGGCAGTGAGTGCCGAACTTGATTTTTACCCCGTAACGAGGTCGGTGTCACGAACGCTCGGCTGTGAGGCACCTGCTCGGTTGCCGATCGAAGGCACGGGGTCTCGGCGGGTCGAGCGACGTGGCACAATCTGTTCCGAGGTGATCCTGTTTCCGAGGGCATTAATGGTGCCTTGGGGTTTGTGTGGCGTTCCGCTTTCCCTAGGCCATTAAGTATGGTTCCTTCAATTAATGCGTGGCGTTTCAACTTCCGAGGGTCATAATGGCTGGATCTTGGAGGAGTACTATAAGTACTCCATTCTCCTTGTCATTTTCAGTTGCAGCAATGTTGAGTTTTAGACCTTGGTGGCGTCTGCCTCTGGCGGACGCCAGTCTCGTGGGGTCGTGACCTCGATAGGTTCGGACGGGTGGTCGTTCTCCCACCAAGATCTTCTGCCTACTCTGTTTGCTCCGCAGCGGGTGTCAGGGTCGGCAGAGATCATGGTGGGAGAGGTGGTCATCCATGTCCGAATCTGAGAGGTGAGTTTGTCGGAGGGACGAGCAGTCGTTTTTCCGGAAGAAATGAAGGGCGTTCCGGGCAAGTTGTTTGCAACTGTGAAGGTTCTGCTGCCAGAGCAGGCTGAACCTTTGCAGTTGCAATCAACTGGCTCGGAATGGTTTGCTTCTCCCGATCTCTGAGTGTTGATCTGCTTTCGACCGGGGCCCGTAGGTCGGCGGAATTCCGACCGAGACCCGGGACCTGGGGGGTGCTCGCCGAGGGCGGTGCCTTAAAACTTTGAATTGAAATTTTTCCTGGTTCTTCTAGACATAGGTCCACATGCGGTTCGGCAGGCTTTTCCGGAGAGGAGAGCGAGCTCGGCGTATCTGCGAGCGCTGGGAGTGAGTCTGGCAATCTGCCGAACTTGACTTTTACCCCGTAACAAGGTCGGTGTCACGAACGCTCGGCAGTGAGTGCCGAACCTGTTTTTTACCCCGTAACAAGGTCGGTGTCACGAACGCTCGGCAGTGAGTGCCGAACTTGTTTTTTTGCCCTGTAACAAGGTCGGTGTCACGAACGCTCGGCAGTGAGGGCCGAACTTGTTTTTTGCCCCGTAACAAGGTCGGTGTCACGAACGCTCGGCAGTGAGTGCCGAACTTGTTTTTTGCCCCGTAATAAGTTCGGTGTCACGAACGCTCGGCAGTGAGCGCCGAACTTGTTTTTTGCCCTGTAACAAGGTCGGTGTCACGAATGCTCGGCAGTGAGTGCCGAACTTGTTTTTTATCCTGTAACAAGGTCGGTGTCACGAACGCTCGGCAGTGAGTGCCGAACTTGTTTTTTACCCTGTAACAAGGTCGGTGTCACGAACGCTCGGCAGTGAGTGCCGAACTTGTTTTTTACCCCGTAACAAGGTCGGTGTCACGAACGCTCGGCAGTGAGTGCCGAACTTGATTTTTATCCCGTAACAAGGTCGGTGTCACGAACGCTCGGCAGTGGGTGCCGAACTTGTTTTTTGCCCTGTAACAAGGTCGGTGTCACGAACGCTCGGCAGTAAGTGCCGAACTTGTTTTTTGCCCTGAACAAGGTCGGTGTCACGAACGCTCGGCAGTGGGTGCCGAACTTCCGGACTTGTCATTTTTCGGGGGTTTGTTTTTTCTGTGTGCCATTTGAACCTCTGGTGGTTCTGACAGCTCTGACAGCTCTGACAATTCTGACAACCCTGACAGATGGGACGTTCATTAATTGCAGTGACCTCTGGGCTTCTATCAGACGGGATGCGCATTAAATTCAACTCATGATTCGTTGCGGTTAGCGAGGTGTCGATTGGGATCGCCCCGTCGTTTTGTTTAGATGGGCCGGTCGTACGAGCCCATTATCCCCGTTTGGTGTGCCCCTCTCTATAAATCCTCACCCCCCTCTCTCATTTCTCATTTCTCCTCTCATTTGCTCAGACGTTTTCTTGTGCTTCAGGCGAGTTTTTCTGGTGGTCGGCGTTTGACTCAGGCGAAGTTTCCGGCAACTAAAGCTTTTTAAGGTAATTTATCATCAACTATGTCTCTAGCTTCTGTCTCTGATGAAGTCTCCTGGTCCGAGCCCTCCCTTGAAGATGTCGTGGACTCGACCCCGAATCCGACCAAAGGCAAAGTGTTCGGCAAGGATTCGATCGTAGTGGATCCGAAGAGGATGGGGGAGTTCGAACAGCTGCCAGGTCCGTTGACAGGGCTTCACAGAGTCAGGCAGCTCCGGAGGATCAGGCCGAGCGAATTGTCCATGGGAGGGAGAGGTCCTTCGAGGAGAACGAAGCGAGGGAGACGACGGAGGCGGACGATGCGGCGTCGATCCTGCGCGAGGAGGAATTGGCTGTGATCCGGGACTCTTTTTTCATCCCGGAGGAGTACGAAATCATGCTGCCGGGCCCCGGGGTTAGGGCCAATTCACCGCTGCCAGTGACCATGTGTTGCTGGCCGGTCGATGCCTTTATCGCCGGTGCTCGGCTACCTCTCCACGCGTTTGCTATTACCGTGGTGAGCTGGTACGGGGTCAGCCCCATCCAGCTTATGCCGAACGCGTGGCGAGTGATTAATGGTTTCGTTCTCCATTGCCAAGCCGCAGGGATCGAGCCGCAGCTGAACGTGCTTCGGACGATATACCGGCTCCACCAAGGGAATAAGTCGGAGTACCGGTATTATTTGACTCCGAGGCACGGCGGCAGGCTTGTCGTCTGCCCCGACTCTATTAAGCACTGGCGAGAGAAGTGGTTCGTCGTGCGGAGTTGAGAGGCCTGGCCGATCCCCTCTGGTTGGGCAGAAGGGGTGCAGAAGAGGGCGACGGCGATGCCGAAGCTCTCAGTAGAAGAAGAGGAGGCAGTCCAGATCCTCCTTGACCGGCCGAAGTACGACTGGAGGGAGCTGACGGAGGACGTCCTCTACAAGGGAGGGCTCTGCCGCGTAGATCCTAGTACGCGGCTTTCGTCAAGTTCTTTTATTCGTACTCTTTGCCTTGTTGTTTTTTTTATGCTAATCACTTTTTTATTTTTGATGCAGAATCCATGGACTACGACGCGGTCTTGGCGCTCAGGACAGGGCTCGCCAGCAAGGTGCCAAAGAAGCGCAAGAGGGTCGCGTCGAAGCTGCCCTCGACCTCGAAGGTGCCGAGGATTGTGGCCCCTGTCGAGGGGGTGGAGATCCTCGACGACCCGGTCGTCACCGTGGCGGAGACTTCGGCTCCCGCACCTGTGGGGGAGTTTCCCATTGCCGCCGCCCTCGCCATGCCGACCCCGCCGCTGACCGTGGCAGGCGAGGAGCTCCTGACTGAGGAGCACAAGCGGATCCATATCCCGGACTGGCAAGTCCGGAGGCACGATGGGTTCCTCGGGAACTCGTTGGCGAGCATGCAGGCCGTCAAGCATCTCGCCACCCCGAAGGACCGAGCCGCCATGGAGGCGGGGAGAGAAGGCGACGACGTGATCGAGATCGCTCGTTCGGCGGTATCGGTAAGCTCCGAGTTTCCTTTGTTCGTTGCATTTCTTCGAATCACAAAAATTTTTCTAACTCTTTTAGTTCTTTTTGCTGTAGATCATCATCCACTTCGGCCACCTCACCGAGAGGCTGACAGCTCTGGAGAAGGAGCTGAAGCAAGAGTCCGACCAAGCTCGGAACGAGAAGGCTCGGATATCGAACGAGCTCGACAAGCTCCGAGTCGAGCATGAGGGTCGGTCGGCGAGGATCAAGCATCTCGAGGCCGAGGTGAAGAGGCTGGAGGGCGAGCTCCTTTGGGAGAAGGAGGGGTCGGCCAACCAATTGGTCGAGGCCGAGGCGAAGCAGGCGGCAGCCGTGAAGGCGGTGGAGGACGCGACCATGGAGAAGGCCCAGGGGTTCCTCGCGCAGAACATGGCGAAGGCCTTCGCCGCCGCGCTCGACCGGGTGCGAGAAGCATACCCCGAGGTGGACGTCTCGGGGTGGCGACTCTTCCCCGGACACGTCGAGGGCTTCGACCCTGAGTCCGAAGGGGAAGAGGAGGAGGAGGGTGACGACGAAGCCGGCGGCGGGGACGGGGATACTGGTGAGGCCCCCAACACCGAGATTACTCCGTTGGTGGCAGGATCCCCTTCGGCGAAGTCAACCCCTACCCCGCCTCGTCGCCCGGGGAAAGAGGTTGGGCCTTGACTCCGCTCCTCGTTTTCTCTTTTTTCTTCTTTTTGTCTGTTTGTTTTTTTTGTTTTTCTTTTCAATCATTGTAACGCCTAATAGCGGACTGGCCACCGCTACTTTTTAACATGAATGAAAAGAAAGTTTTTGCAAGTGTTGATGTTCGGAAGTTTTTGTCTTTTCGCCCCCTTGTTTGCCGAACATTCCCTACTTGTTTTTCAGAAAAATTTTCCCAAGTGTGGTGCTTCGGCAGTGTTCGACGTTTTTGCTGATTATTCCGATTTCTTTGCAGCTTATGGTGATCGCCCAAGACGTCGAACCTTTGCACTCGGATGAGGATGCTCGAGCCGAGGTCGGCCTAGGGGTGACGAGGCTGTGTCTGGCGAGGTGCCGAGAGAGACTCTATGAAGTCGAGCTCGGATTGCGCCGAGCTGAAAGCGAGAGGAAGCATATCCAGCTCATCCTCGGCCGGCGAGATATCGAGATTCGCCGTTTGGAAAGCAGGATCGCCGAGCTTATCCCCGAAGGTGAATATTCGCCAACTGATTTCAGTAATGAGATTCGGGTTCAGTGCATCCGTCATAACTTGTCCAAAATAACAGCGGAGAAGGACGACTTGCTTTCCGAAATACAGCATCTGCAGTCCGTAGAGGCGAAGCTTCGGAGTGAGGGCGAGGTGCTGACGGCCGAGGTGGCCAAGTTGACAACCGAAAGGGTCCAGTTGAGTGCCGAAGTCGAAGCGCTGAAGAGAGCGACGGTGGATAAAAGCATCGAGGTCACCCACCTTCGGCGCCTCATCGCTAGCCGATCTGGAGTGCCGGACTCCGCTATACCCCCACGCTTCGAAGTCGACGTCAAGGACGACTCGTTGCGGGATCGGATCTCGGAGTTGGAGGCAGAAGTGGCCCGTCTTAAGCCGCATTCAGGGCCGATCAATGTTCGAAGCACGTCGTGCACTCGTGCTGAAAGCGAGCGGGGCATTACCTTTTATGAGATGGCGACCCGTCAGCGGATCGGCCAACCTAGTCCGGGGGACGTGCAGAGCTCGGTGGCAATTTCGTCGAGCGGAGCGTCCGTCGGAGTAGCCACTAGAAGCGGTGCCGAGGATACATCTCAATTCGCCGGCTTGGGGTCGCGCTCCGGAGACAAGCGTCGTCCCTCTCGAGTGTCCTTGAAGCGGAACGCTCCGGCTCCCAAGAAGCGCTGAAGTGGTCGACTCCGCGGGTTGTTGTGTATTTTTTGTTTTTTCTAAGTGTAATAAGTCGGCATTGTAACTTTTTCTTTGGCGAGTTGTAATCCTGCTGTGTTTGTCTCTGTACCGCGTCTGTTTCATCAATAAAAGTGTTGTTTGCCGAACTTTTGTGTTTTATTCTTATGACTGTTGTCTGCTGTGCCGTAGCTTCTAAAGCGTTGGACTCCGAATGGCGAGCTTCTTCCAGTTCGTTTAGGAGCAAACTCGCAAAGTAGCTTCGAACCAAGTGTCGGACTTCGGTGCCCTTGTTTGGTTAGGTTAGGGTTGTTGGAGCGTTTCAGAGTGGCGAACTACCCCTAGCTCGCTTAGAAGCGAACTTGCGGAGTAGAGTCGAACCAAGTGTTGGACTCCGAACCATTCAATGGCTTTGGGAGCAGTTCCGAATGGCGAGCTACTTCTAGCTCGCTTGGGAGCGAACTTGCGAAGTAGAATCGAGCCAAGTGTTGGACTCCGTAACCATCGTCAGTTTAAGGGTGTGGGAGCAATTCCGAATGGCGAACTACCCCTAGCTCGCTTAGGAGCAAGCTTGCGGAGTAGAGTCGAACCAAGTGTTGGACTCTGTACCATTCAACGGCCGTGGGAGCAGTTCCGAATGGCGAGCTACTTCCAACTCGCTTGGGAGCTTGCGAAGTAGAATCGAGCCAAGTGTTGGACTCCGTAACCATCGTCAGTTTAAGGGTGTGGGAGCAATTCCGAATGGCGAGCTACCCCTAGCTCGCTTAGGAGCGAGCTTGCAGAGTAGAGTCGAACCAAGTGTTGGACTCCGTACCATTCAACGGCCGTGGGAGCAGTTCCGAATGGCGAGCTACTTCCAACTCGCTTGGGAGCGAACTTGTGAAGTAGAATCAAGCCAAGTGTTGGACTCCGTAACCATCGTCAGTTTAAGGGTGTGGGAGCAATTCCGAATGGCGAACTACCCCTAGCTCGCTTAGGAGTGAGCTTGCGGAGTAGAGTCGAACCAAGTGTTGGACTCCGTACCATTCAACGGCTATGGGAGCAGTTCCGAACGGCGAGCTACTTCTAACTCGCTTGGGAGCGAGCTTGCGAAGTAGAATCGAGCCAAGTGTTGGACTCCATAACCATCGTCAGTTTAAGGGTGTGGGAGCAATTCCAAATGGCGAATTACCCCTAGCTCGCTTAGGAGCGAGCTTGCGGAGTAGAGTCGAACCAAGTGTTGGACTCCGTACCATTCAACGGCTGTGGGAGCAGGAGCAGTTCCGAATGGCGAGCTACTTCTAACTCGCTTGGGAGCGAGCTTGTGAAGTAGAATCGAGCCAAGTGTTGGACTCCGGAACCATTGTCAGATTAGAGAGTTAAAAGCAGAGAGATGTGATAGCAGTGAAAATATGAAGAAACTTTATTTATTAATATCTAATGATCGGCTGCTTCTAAAGTTGCTAGCCGTTATTACAATGAAAAAATAAAAGGAAAAATCACTACTAGTAAAAGGAGGGGAATGGTGTGACATCTCGAGTTACTTAGAGAGGCGTAGTTGCCTTCTCTTGGTATTTCAAAAGATGGTCGGCATTCCAAGTCCTGGGAATTTCTCTGCCTTCAAGATCTTCTAGCTTGTACGCACCGGGGCGGATCACCTTTGAGATCTTGTACGGTCCCTCCCAATTCGGGGCCAGCTTGCTTTTCTGTCCGGGGAACGAGATGGCCAATTTTTGGAGGACCAGATCCCCCTCTTTGAGGTCCGTTGGGCGGACCCTTTTGTTGTACGCCAGCTCGATCCTCCTTCGGTAAGCTTGTTGGCGTATGGCCGCTCTCTCTCGGATTTCATCTATCAGATCTAGGCTTGCTCTGAGCTCTTTGGCGTTCTGCTCTTCTTCAAAGGCCATCAAACGAGGAGAGGGTATCCCAACTTCTAGGGGAATGAGGGCCTCGGACCCATAGGTGAGATTAAACGGGCTCTCGCCTGTTGGGGTCCGCTTGGTGGTGCGGTGATTCCAGAGCACGTTTGGCAGCTGATCGACCCACAGTCCTTTGGAACACTTGTCTAATCTCTTCTTGATGCCCGAAAGAATCTGTCGGTTGGCATTCTCGGCCTGACCATTCGACTGAGGATGGGAGACGGAGGAGAATCGATGTTGTATGGAGAGGTCCTCACATAAGGCTCGGAAGGCGGCCCCAGTGAACTGTGTTCCATTATCCGTGACTATGGCTCGGGGAATGCCGAACCGGCAAATCACATTTTTCCAGAAGAATTGTACGACCCGATGCTCGGTGATTGTAGCCAGGGGCTCGGCTTCTATCCATTTAGAGAAATAGTCGACCGCCACGACTAGAAACTTTAGCTGTCCGGGGGCTGGTGGAAACGGTCTTAGTAAATCCATCCCCTACATAGCGAAGGGGATCGGACTTGATAGAGAGGTGAGCGGTGCTTGTGGAAGGCGTCGGATGTCTGCATACTTTTGGCAGGAGCTGCATTGCCGAACGTGTCGTTCGGCGTCCCGTAGGAGAGTGGGCCAGTTATACCCGTAGTTCAACACTTTGTGCGCTAGAGCCCTGGACCCAGAATGAGCTCCGCCGATGCCCTCGTGGAGCTCTTGCAGGGCGTAGTCGGCTTGCCTGGGGGAAAGGCACCTTAGGTAAGGCCGACCGTCCACCTGAGTAAAGGAGCGTTTATATAAGATGCCTTCGATTATAGTAAAACGCTCAGCTCGGGTCCTGATTCTCCTTGCTTCCCTCGGATCTTCAGGGAGGAGTCCATCCTTTAAGAATTCGACAATGGGTTTCATCCAGTTGTCTTCGAGGAGGACAGGCAATGTTTCAACGGAGTCTGGCACTTCGTCCTCTATGCTTGGCTTCAAGAGGACTTCTATCAATACGGTCTGCTCAAGACCTTGAAGGGAAGAGGAGGCTAATTTGGATAGGGCGTCGGCCTGAGCATTTTCTTCTCGGGGGATCCTTTGGATGAGGGCCTCTTCAAACAGCGCCATGAGGCTCTTGACTTTAGCCAAGTATTTAACCATTCTATCATCGCGGGCTTCATACTCACCGAGGACCTGGTTGACAACCAACTGAGAGTCGCTGAAGATCTGTAACCGCCGTGCCCCTGCATTTCGGGCCATTCTTAGACCGACTATGAGCGCCTCGTATTCGGCCTCGTTGTTTGAAGCTTTGAAATTTATACGGAGGGAGTATTGGAGGATGAAGTCATCTGGGCCTGCCAGGATGACTTCTGTCCCGCTTCCCTCATTGCAAGAAGATCCGTCAACATAAATTGACCACACCGGCGGCCCCTTTACTGTTTGGCAGGGCTCAGGGATTGTACTCTCAACTATGAATTCGGCCAGCACCTGAGCCTTGATTGCGGTCCGAGGCTGATAAGTTATATCATGTTGGCTCAGCTCAATCGACCACTTCATGAGGCGACCGGAGGTCTCAGGCTTGTGAAGGACCTGTTTCAGCGGCTGGTCGGTAAGGACGACCACCGAATGGGACTGAAAGTAGGTTCGAAGCTTTCTCGCGGCCATTACCAGGGCGTAGGCCATTTTCTCAATCTTTGGGTACCGGAGCTCGGCGTCCCGAAGCACCTTGCTGACGTAGTAAATGGGCTTCTGAGCCCTCTCTTCTTCTCTGACTAAGACCGCACTAAGCGTCTGTTCGGAAGCTGCCAAGTAGAGGTAGAGTGGTTCGCCAGGTATAGGTTTGCTGAGAAGAGGTGGATTGACGAGGTATGCTTTAAGCTGGTCGAATGAGTCCTGTTGCTGCTGTCCCCATTCGAATCCTTTAGCCCCCCTGAGGGCTTTGAAGAACGGGAGGCACTTCTCCCCGGACTTCGACAGAAAGCGCCCTATGGCAGCCAAGCGACCAGTCAATCGTTGAACTTCCTTGACATTTCGAGGAGGGGCCATGTCCAATATGGCCTTGATCTTTTCCGGATTTGCTTCGATTCCTCGTTGGCTAACCATGAAGCCGAGGAACTTTCCTGATGAGCGCCGAACGCACACTTGTTCGGGTTGAGTCTCATATTGTGGTTTCTTAGGACGTCGAAGGCCTCCTGAAGGTCGGCCACATGATCAACACCTCGGATGCTCTTCACAAGCATATCATTGACGTACACTTCCATGTTCCGGCCGATCTGGCCCTGGAAAATCTTGTTGACGAGGCGTTGGTATGTTGCACCGGCGTTCTTGAGACCAAACGGCATGACCCTGTAACAATAAAGGCCCTGGTCGGTAACAAACGACGTCTTCGGGATGTCTGGAGGGAACATTCTTATCTGATTGTAACCTGAGAAGGCATCCATGAAGCTTAGGAGCTCATGTCCCGAGGTTGCGTCAATCAGAGTGTCGATGCTCGGTAGAGGAAAAGGATCTTTGGGGCAGGCCTTGTTGAGGTCGGTGAAATCAATACAAATTCTCCATGTCCCATTGGACTTCTTCACCATTACTACGTTAGACAACCACTCAGGGTAGTTTACCTCCTGTATGAATCGGGCTTTCAACAGCTTATCAACCTCCTCTTTAATAGCGAGCTGACGCTCGGGGGCGAACTTGCACCTCTTCTACTGAACCGGTTTGGACCCCGGATCAACGCTCAGGCGGTGGACTAAGAGTTCTTCGGAGATACCGGGCATATCTGTTGCGGACCATGCGAAGAGGTCTTGATTGGTTCGGATGCATTTCACAATATCTGAGTATAGGGTGGACGGGAGGGTCTTGCTTACGAAGAACTTGCGGGTCGGCTCTTGTTCAGAGAAGAGAACCTCCTCCAGTTCATCCACCGGCTCGGAGGTCGGTCTTGCAGTGTCTTGAGGAATTTCCAGAGTCTCTAAGGAGAGGACGGGACCAAGGGTTGAGGTCATGTAGCACTTCCGGGCCTGCTCCTGATTTCCCCTTACTTCCCTGACCCCGGACCGGGTGGGAAACTTCATTTTCAGATGATATGCTGAGGGAACAGCTTCCAGGGCTACGAGGCCTGGCCGACCCAAAATGACATTGTAGGCAGCGGGAACATCCACCACCATGAAGTCCATTGGCTCTGTCCGGGTGGTAGGAGTTTGGCCGGCAGTTACATCGAGGGTGATCACCCCTTCAATAGTTACCGGAACCCCCGTGAACCCATGGAGAGTGTAACCGGCGGGCTTGAGTCTGTCTCTGGAGAGCTTTAGGCCTTTAAAAGCGGAGAGAAAGAGGATGTTGACGGAGCTGCCGTTGTCTACTAAGATCCTCTCCACTTTGAAATTTGCCATGTGGAGGCTAATGACGAGGGCGTCACAATGTGGGATACGAACTCCCTCGAGATCTTCGTCGGAGAAGGTGACTGGCACTCCGAGGCCTTTGGGAGGAGGGGTGGTCCGGACTGAGTTGACTTCCCTGATAAATGCTTTTCGAGAGGAGTTCGAGGAGCCCCCCATTGGACCCCCGTGGATGAGGTGGAGGACTCGCTCTTCCTCAAAGTCTGGCGTCTCTTCTCGTTCCGAATGCTTGTTAGCCCCCCGGGATGGGGGAGGAAGTTCGGCTCGGTCCTTTCTTACAAACTTCGTTAGTTGCCCCCTCTGGATAAGGGCTTCGATCTCGTTCCTCAGAGCACGACAGTCGTTGGTGTCATGCCCATGGTCCCGGTGATAGCGGCACCATTTCTCTTTATCTCTTCTCTTGGCGGGGGTGTTCATCTTCGGAGCTGGAGGCAAGACCCCTTCTTTTTCGACTTCCATGAAGATGGTGGAGATGTTAGTGGTGAGGGGTGTGAACTTCTCAAATCTAGGGGGAGGTCGGCGCTGGCCAGCATTATCCTTTTGGAGCTTCTTGGCTCCTTCCTCTTCCGCTCCCTTTCTCTTAAACCCGGAGGTAGACCCCTCCCAGTTGGGTTGTTGCTCGGCCTCTTCGGCCCGGATATACTTTTCAGTGCGAAGGAGAAGGTCGGAAAAGTCATGTGGTGGTTTCTTGGCGAGGGAGGAGCGGAGGTTGGAATTGAGGACATTGGATTGAAATGCTACCGTAGCGACCGACTGGTCGAGGGATGCTATGGATCTGGCCTCGGCCGTGAACCTCTTCACGTAGTCTCTCAATTTTTCCCCCTTCTTCTTGTGGAGGTGCAATAGGGAGATGCTCGTCTTCTCGGCCCTTCGACTGCTTACGAAATGTGTGACGAAGAGGGTTTCGAGCTGTTCGAAAGAGAATATCGAGGAGGGGGCGAGACGAGAATACCACTCTCGGGCCGGTCCTTTGAGAGTTGCGGGAAAGGTTTTGCAGAGGAGGGCATCGGAAGCTTGATGTAGGAGCATAAGAGTCTTAAAACTT
The DNA here is from genome assembly GCA_017893485.1 of Hemerocallis citrina. Classification (NCBI taxonomy): domain Eukaryota; kingdom Viridiplantae; phylum Streptophyta; class Magnoliopsida; order Asparagales; family Asphodelaceae; genus Hemerocallis; species Hemerocallis citrina. The sequence goes on from CM030365.1 coordinate 160,485,462, forward strand.
TCAATGTGATCAACTGGATCGGTTTCCCCTGTGTAAATCTCAAATTGGGGCGGTTTGAAGCCGAACGGGACAAGTGCATCCACTATGGTTCGGGAGAAAGGGGGTCGGCTAGGACGTAGGGTCCTCCCCCGGAGTTCTTCTTCTCGGTTTATCTGACCTAGGCGTCTCTCTACTTCATGAAGATGGCAGTTCATGGTGTCATCTCTCCGACGGTAATCTGCCAAGCCACGAGACTCGTCTTCGTATGAGGGAGAGCGAGGGCTGCAGCGATGGTAACTTCGGGAGCGGCGAGGACTTGGGGTACGCCGGGAGTTGGTAGGAGCGGGACGAGGAGAGGGGGACCGTCGGCGAGGGCTTTGGACCGGAGGAGGGGATGGGAGCTTCGGCTCAATAGGATTCTGATGGAGGTTGAGAGCCTGCAGGACGGTCGCTTGGAACTGCTGGAACTCGGAACGGGTGATTGGTGCCTCATTGTTCCTGGGTTGTTGCCGACCCGCGGGAGAGTGCCTTCTTCAGTAATGATCGGGGGACTCTTTCCTCCCTCTTCGGATGGGGGACCTCCTGTACTCTCGGCGACGAGGGGATCGCTCATGCTGGCGGGAGGCTTCCTCTCGAGCCCGCTTTTCATCCAGATGACGACGGAGGTCATCATCTTTCTGGCGTTTGGGGGCTGCATTGTGGCGACCAGAGGCTCGGGGATGATGGGAGGCCATAGAGTCAGTGGAGGCGTTGTGGATGGAGAGGTTCTCTTGGTGAAGAGGCTGTTTCTGAGGGTTAGGACCCTTTGGATCAGGAGGGGGAAGGTTCTGTTGGAGCAGCTCTTCCGCGGTAGGGGGAAGTTGCCCTTGTTGCTGAGCGGGATCAGGAAGGACTTCTTGCTGGTCAGGGTTGGGTACTCGGTTAGACCCCCTTGACCTGACTTTGCGAGGCGGCATGGCTGGAGAAGACCTGTTGACCAGGAAGAGGAGAGATCTCTATTCGTTAGGTTTCCCACAGACGGCGCCAATCTGTTGCCGCTAAATTTGGTGTGGGGGCAAACAGATGAATTTGTGGATTCTTAGGGAAACTGAATAGTAAACCTGTGTACCTGTTCCGTCGGGCTTCGGTCGTCGATTCCGCCGTAGACCTGCAAAAAGTGCGAGACACCGGGGTTGTTCCCGGCGACGCACCCTCCGACGCTCAAGTCAGTAATCTAGGAAGACTATGAATGAGCGTAAAAACTGGTGAAAGATTGATTACCTCTTAATGGAGATGGATGGGGGGTATTTATAGGCGTCTTAAAGAACAGATTAGGAATGTAATCCCCGTGATTTGATAAGGAATATTCCCCCATAATCAGATGAGGAATGTAATCTGATAAGGTATATTTCCCGTAATCAGATAAGGAATTTAATTCCCAAACCCCAGTGAAAAGATAGACGTATATCAGGGCCGTTGATCGTGGTTAATCAGGGACCTCGATTCTATCTTGTTGGATTGGGTGCGCAGCGGGTTAAAACCCGCACCCTCTTGTTGGTGGATCCATCCGTGGGTTATTGGGCCCTAGGAGGGAAGACCCAATATCCATTTTGGTCCTTTTTGTGGGCGAAATTACCGTTTTACCCCCAGGTCTCAAGATTCGTGCCCGATTTGGACGGTTCCGATTAAATCCCATTTTTAGCCATATCAGATAGGAAATCAAGTAATAAGTAAATAAAGCAATAAATGAAAGCAAGTAAACAGTTAAGGAGACGAGATTGTTAAGGTGGTTTGGCCAACACCCATCTACTTCCACCACCAAGGCCTTCCTCCTTGGGCTTTCTAGCAACTCAAAATATTGGCTAGAACCCCTAGCCACCAACACAAAAAAGTTTTAGTACAAGTTGTGAACATCTCTCTCAACCTAGAGATCTATGCTTCTCAACACCAAGAAGCCATTATCCCTCAAGAAAATATCCTTCTTCACTCTCAACTCACTACAAACACTCTCTTAAACAACAAGAAGATAAATATGAAATGAGTTTCTCTCAACAACAACTTTGAAGGTCTAGAATCCAAAGTATGGGAGAGAGATTTGCAAGTTTAATGCTTGAATCAAGTTTGTCTTTTGGGTTTCTTTGAAGGTTGAAGATTAGGGTGCTTGGAGATGTGAGAGATGGTCAAATGATGTCTCAAAAATTGGTTTTAATAGGGGGACATCAGATGTGGCCGTTGTAAACGAAGATTCAATCAAAACTGGTCAAAGAGACAAAAGGAATATAGTCAATGGGGAAAAGTTCGAACATATATAACTTTGCGGTAAGATCATGTGGTCGACCGCTGCTTTCATGTGTACTGGAAGCCATTTGCGGTCGACCACACTGTCCGACCACACATCCATGTTTCTTTTCAAAATCCGAAGAGATATAACTTTTCGGTCAGACTATGTGGTTGATCGCTACTTTCATGTGTACTGGAATCCATTTGCAGTCGACCGCATGGTCCGACCACACATCCATCTTTATTTTCAATTTCAACATTTGAAAGATATTTTTTTTGGATTGGCTAAAACATTTGTCTTGCAGTGGTGTATAGGATGAGAAATAATAGGCATGACCTTATAGATTCATAAAGGGGTTGAAGCTCATATCACTTATTTCCTCCTTTACTTTGAACTTAACAAATTTACTTAGGAAATAAAATATGCACAAATAACTCAATATTCAAGCTTCAACAATTAATCCTATGAGCCCAAACACTTCAATCATCAAGGCCTTAATTCTTAATACATGCTTATTGATGCTTTGAGAATCATGCACCCCTCCTATAAGCTCAATATGCACTCAAATATAATTGAAACATTAGTATTATATGAAACTTGACTTAATATTGGTTTTATCATATCAAAACTAGAATAATGAAACTCTAGGGCCAATAGTAAATCAATAATTTCTTGACATGAGGTGCCCACAACTTTCCTTCACTAATAAGGGTCTGTGCCGCTTCATGACGGTTAGTAAAATACAAGTTGTGACGAAAAAATATCATCTCCACAATTACCGCGATGGGCAAGTCATAGACACCTTTCAAAACTGAATTGAAAACTTCTGATATATTTTTAGTCATTATACCATATCAACGACCTCCATCGGTGGAAAGTGCCCACTTCTCAATCAGTTTCTTCTTCAACCAGTTTGCCCCACCAACATTAGCCTCTTCAAGATGTGTAGTCTTTGCCTCAAACTTCTTACTCTGATTTTGACACGCAATCACCTTGAGCATATTCAGCAGAAATTTGCTACCTTTTTTTTTGAAAATTAGTAGCAAAATGACGCATACAATAATGATGATATGCAAATAGCTCATTCCATGTTCCATACTCTTTGTCCATTGCCGATAAAATGCCCACCTGATGATCAGAAATGATACATAGACCTGCACAGTCTGTGACCATAGCTTATGAACCATATCCAAGTTTCTATGCTCTCTCCATAAACTATTGCAAATGCAAATGGAAACAACCTGCCATTTGCATCAGGCAAAACAACAATCAACAAATAACCTTTATTTTTTCCATACAAATGTGTTCCGTCAACACTTATAACTGATCTGCATATCTTAAACCTCTCGATCGAGGGACTGAATGCTCAAAAGACCCCCTTGAATGTTTCCTCGGTGAGAAAAGACACAACCTTGGTCCAATGAACAGTTGTTCTTGGATTTGAAGCTTGAATTGCTATAAGAAGAGAAGGCAATTTAGTGTAAGCTTCTTGAAATGAACCATATAACTGCTCAATCACTTTATGTTTTGCCTTCCAAGCTTTTCTGTATGGAAATTTTTAATTGAACTGAAGCTTGACTATCTCAATTATGGCTCTTGGTGTTACTCCTAGTTATGCCTTCACAACATTCAATATCATCGTTGATACAATCTTAGAATCAATTTTACTACGATCTTGATTGAATGTCGGATTTACACATGTATGCGGACCTTGAAAGTTCTTTACCACAAAAAAAGGTTACCCTTTTGGAACAATTGCACTCAATCGCTATGGACATCTCACTTCATTTACAATCTCTATATTTTCTGCAGTCTCCTCGGGTGTATGTTTGATCGGTGCGTATTTACATTTGACATAGTATAAACTTGGGGTCGATTTCACCGTCACGAAATCTTGATGGTTCTTCACGGAGTACATCTTAACTTGATGTTGTATACTATCTTTAGTTGAAAATCTTTGACCAATGGAGAGTTCATCCTGTTCGAAGAGCGACGGAAGACCGTGGATGTTCATGTACGGTCACACGGGTCATCCATTCACTCGACTGAACCTCATGTACAGATGCACTAATGGATTGCTTTGCCGACACCATATTGTTAATATGTACATTAACGTTAACATCATTAATCGGACCTTCTCCGACATCCTCCTCCACATTAACTTCAAGCCCGTGATCTTCATCTTCTTTCTCTTCCACCAAATTGTTATTAATAATGACATTGCCAAAGTCTTGCATGACCATGTCGGTGTGGAGAATACTTTGTGACGAGGTGAAAGGATATATCGACTCATATTCTGTGGTAATAGGTTCTGTTGGAGTTGTGCTATTGTCTTCTTGTGTATTTGGTAATCTTGCATGTGACTCCGCAAACTCCTAACGGGGCTTGGAATCGAAATAACAATTGACCTAGTGTTTGGAAGCTTAATTTTCTCAATATATAACTCCAATGCAGTCCAACTTTTGGATCAAGTGTCCTAGCAATCATGGACCTTAATGCATTATTCTTATCTACGGGCACCACCATGAAATATGTCATTCTCCTTTACCGGCAGCATAACAGGATTTTATTTTTATACTGATGAACCCAATAATATTCACATTTAGGAGCAATAATCTTAGTGCAATTAGACATTTAAATGCTCTTTATGTGTTATTTTACTCCTCTTTTCTCTTTTCCATAGGAAACAACCAAAAGCAGCAAAACGAAGCAGATTCCAGACTAATACAGACTGAGAGGATGATATACAGGGAACTGCAGAGCAACAGTCGACTGGTTCTTTAACAGTCGACTGGACAGAGAGGCTGAAGCTGCTCGGCACAGTCGACTGCTTTCAAAGCCAGTCGACTGGCATTTGGCGGAGTCAAAAAATAAGAACAGCGAAGAATCATCCTCATCCAAATACGAAGTAAGATTTAGTTATCCAAACCCAGGTTATATGCGAATAACAACTTCTCCAACAAATCAAAGCTAGAGACCGGGGATTGGCAAGAGCACGTGGTTAGCAGAAAAGGAAGAAAAGAAGAAAAGAGAAAGAAATAAAACGCCGATCAAATAAGGAAGAAAATAAATAAAAGAAGAGGACTTTTTTTTTGGAAAAAGTGCAAACCCTAATTCTCTTCCCGTGTTCTATAAATATCAACCAAGAGGCGTTATTCTGAGGGACGGAATCACGGAATTTCTGAATCATCAAATCATCAACCAAAAGGATTATTCTATCAGCATCGAAGAAGAAGGAGATCGAGTACACTGAAGCAACAATCCAGTCGACTGAGTGACAGCAGTCGAATTCTCAGACCAAACATCATCAGTTTATTTCTTCTCTTTCTAGTTTTTATTTTCATCATGTATTTGAAACTGTTAGTCAATAAAAGTTTTATTATGTGGAACTAATTTCATAGTTGGGTAGATTGAAACCGTAGTTATGTAATGCTTATATTCTTTTGAATGCTATTCTGTTACTTATTGATTAAACCTGAGAGTATTGGTATAGATTTATAATATACAAACTTGTTCAGAAGTTCTAAGAGCAGTCGACTGAGAGTGACAGCAAGTCGACTGCCATACAGAACCTGAGATTATCAAGTTTGCATGTTATAAATCTGAATCTGTTATATGAGTATAGAGACGAACCGTATCTCGTGCTCATCACTTGTAACACAGGAATCTTTAGGGGTTCTTGGTTTAATCAACTTGAAGGATCTAGATCTGATACCAATTTCTAGAACTTCGAGTGTTTGTTCGTTTCCATTGATCTTATGTTTTCCTTAAGTGCAACTTAGTAGATACCATGTTAAATACTTAAGGAAAGAAACGAATTAGAGTAGATACCATGCCTAATTCTTGGCTTAGGAAAACATTAACTTTAAGGAGTAGATACCATGCCCTTAAAGGAACGAACATGAGTAATTAGAGTAGTGAAGAAGGTGACTTAGCATTATTGACTATAGGTGAAAATCAAAGCCCAACTACTTAATAAACATTGTGATTCAGAACTACTTGATCGAGTCATTTCTTTTAGAACAACACCTTAAGATTCTTATTTCTGTTTTATTGGTTAGTAAGTTAACTTCTACAATCTCTGTGGAATCGACCCTTGCTTTTCACTACGCTTCTATAAACGATTCGTACACTTGCGAGGTTTTTCAATTGTGTCTAGTTTATCTATTTATTTAGATCATCTAGATTGACAACAGATACTCCATTTACTTCAATCCCAATTCGTAACTTTAAATATTTTATCAACTAGTTATGAGTATATAAGTTACGGAGAGCCCAAATATGACCGGTTCAACATCGATATAACAATATTCTATCTTCGAATCTCAAATTATTTTACCCCCAAAATATAACCAAATATGTATATCATATTCCATACCTATAAATATCAAGTCATTAACTACTCACATGCATACATATAAAACTTATGATTATAAAATACCTTCAAATTAAACCGTAACTGGGATAGCTTGAAAATACATTGTGAATGAAGAATGAGATGACTATGGACAATGTTGGAGATTTTCAGAATAGGGGAGTTGAATTTCGGTGGGAGAGGGAGAGGGAGGTAGGAGATATGAAGTTTGAAATGAAACAAGTGTGAGATTTTGGGTTTTAGGGTTTTAGGATTTTGGGTTCGGGAATGGGGGGGAAATAGATCTAAAGTGAAAGAGGAAGAAGAAAAAGGACCTCTATTGGAAACAACGGCATAAAAATAACCTATACCGTTATTTCTGATAGCGGTTAATGCTGACGTGTCCAAAATTGGATCAGTTGGATAAATATTTTCGAAAGTGGATCACATTGATCAATTTTTTGAAAAGTGGGTCTGTACGGAAAAATATTCTTAATTAGTATGTGAATGCATGTTGCAAAGTGTGGTTGAGATTAAACTATTGGGTGATTGATTTTAAGAATATCGTTAATGCAACCCTAACTTAAAAAATGAAAATGCATGATTGAGATTGTTGTCCACAAAACATAATCATAAATGATTGTTTGTTTGTTTGTTTGTTTTGGATAGTATAAGTAGAGATTAGCAGAAATAACTACAAATTAGAGCTAAGAAGGCCAAGCTCATGTATCAGACGGAACCAAAGATAGGTTTGGGCTAACAACTAATTACATTCTGGGCTTAACTCAACTTTTGAATCTAATTAATAATCACTATGTTTGGGCTTAGAGCATTTGTTTATAAGGAGACCCGTATAAGATGCACATTGACCATGCATTGCATCACCTGGTTAAGCTAATTAGGTTGCTTTGGTTAAGCTAAATAGGTTGCTTAAAGCCCTAGCCCAAGTCAGACCTGATCAGTAACAAATTTAAGCTAAAGAAGAGCATCTTCAACAGAGTTTATGTATTTTGGTGAGTGTGGTTCTTCCTCTTTCTTTCTCTTTCTTCCATCTTCAGCACCGAGCTGCTAGAACTGGGGCAATTTCGATTGTTCTGTTCATCCTCTCTTCATCTAGTTCTTCCTCTTTCTTTCTCTTTCTATTGGAGGGTGCGATTGCCACTCTGTGGTCTGGGTTATTCTCTTCTTGGCAGTGCTATTTTGGTGAGTGTGGTTCTGCCCGCTGTTGGGCTTCTATCGTTCGGTACTTTTCCTCTATTAGAGTTTTCATTTGAGCCTATCTAGGGCTGATGTTTACCATGGCTCGCTCTGAGTCCGTAGCTAGCTCTCCCTGTTTAGATTCTGTTCTGGATTTGATGGGGGACTCGTCTCACCATCTATTTGCTGACGTAAATGTTCTCCGTAGCTCTCCCATCTCCTCTATCTCCCATTCTCCACGTTGGTCTGACCCTCATCCGGTCTGTTTCAGATGCCTTCTTCCTGGGCATTTTAAACGCGAGTGTATTAACAAACTGAAGTGCTTCTTCTGTGAGAAGTTTGGTCACTCTCGTAGTCGATGTTTCTCCCTGCAGAAACTCCTGGGTCTTCCCATAGGCCATCCCCTTCCGGCCAAACTCCTTGCCTTTCTTAATTATTCCCTATTAAAACGCAAGCTTCGCGCTCGTTTGGCTAGTAATCTTACTATTGTTAATGGACAAAATCTCGTCTCCTCAGCTGTTGACAGTGTTCTAAATGGCGGCCGCCTCGGACGCCTAGGCGGCGCCTAGGCGCTAAAAATGAAGAGAACGAACCGCATATGCCAGAGGCGGTACTCTAGGCGTCGAGATGAAAATTTGGCGTTAAAGGCGCCGATCGGGCGGCGCCTAGGCGGTCGAAAGCAAACAGGCGTTTAACAGATTTTTTGGTTTTTTTTTATTCTGCAGAAAAAACTCTTCAACTTCCTCTCTTATTTATTCAACAGGAAAAAAACTCTTCAACTTCAACAGACCTTCCTCTCTTATTTATTCTCTCTTCATCTTCAAAAGAACCCAAAAAGAAAAGAAAAAATTGACTGATTCGATTCAGAATCTGAGAAAAGAAAACAAAAGCTTCTTCATTTTCCTCTCTTACTGTTTCGTCTTCGTCTTCCGGCGGCGCCAGTTCGTCAGCTTCCGGCAGCGTCAAACTTTCCTCGACGGCTGCGACTAATCCTCGACGGACGGCGTTGACCTCCCATCTTTTTGCTTCGTCTTCCGCTCCCGCCCTCTCTCCCTCTCTCTATTGATCGCTCTATTTCTATCGCAACTCGCCAACTCGTAAGGTGAGTTTTTTTTTTTATTGTTTACTGTTTAGTGTTTAGAAAGGCCAGTATGCCAGTATTCACTGGTCAATGTTGACTGTTGAGTAGTTTATTAAGAATTAAAAAATTATAAGGAAGGGAGTATCTTTTTAATTTAAGAACTAAAAATATGATTTTGATCACATGAGTACTATGTAAACAGTACTCATGTTTACTGTTGTTGATTACTGTAAAGTCCATGAAGCCACTTAGAACTGAGAATGGGCACACAGTCGTGAATAACTATTACATAATCATTTTATTTTTGAAAAGAATTATAAAACAACTATTACACAGCCATGAATGGGCACACAGCCTGCTCGATCACATGAGAATGTGCCCATTCTAATACTGTTTCTAGTTGGCTTCATGGACTTTTGTTGATTGCTGTTTAATGTTTACTAAAAAGATGAATAGATGATTTCTGTTTACTGGCTTGCATTGTCTTTTCTTTTTTTTAGGTTAAAGGTGGAGATGGCTTGCATTGTCAATTTGTCTAATTAGTAATTATATTTGTATTACAATTTATTTGTTAGGTTAATTAATGGCGGAAGAAGACAAACAACCGGAGGTTGAGTTGAAGAGAAAGTCTAATGACATTGCTTGGGATTATGGAGTGTTGTTCTCTAAAGAAAAAAGAGATTGGATCATATGCAAGTTATGCAAGAAGCTCATTAAGGGAGGAGTGTTTCGGATGAAGCTTCATATTGCGGGATTTATAGGAGAAGTTGAACCATGCCCTAAAGCTTCCGATGAAGACAAAGCAAAAGTGAAGGCTTATATTGAGAAAAGCAAGAATAAGAAGCGAGAAAGGGAGCGCGAACTAGAAGAAGCGAGGGCCGAAGTAAATATTCTTGATGATAAAGAGGATGACAATTTTCAAATGAATAAATCGAAGCTTCTTGGGCCTATTGACAAGTGGACATCCGTCATCGATCCGAAGAGGGCAAGACAACAAAACATTAATGATGCATTGAAGACAAAGTTTGCAAATGATGTTCATGAGTATCTTGCTAGATGGCTCTATGAGTCGGGGGTTCCCTTTCATGCAATTGACAATGAAGGTTTTAGACAATTTGTGGAGGCGGTTGGGCAATTTGGTGTGGGATACAAACCACCGAGTCAATATCTCCTAAGAGAGCCACTTTTGAAGCAAGAAGTTGAGAGGACTAAGCTATCTCTAAAAAAACATGAAGAAGAGTGGAGCAAACATGGATGTTCAATTATGACCGATGCATGGACGGATCGTAAGAGGAGAAGTATTATGAATCTTTGTGTTAATTGCAAACTTGGCACTTCATTCCTCGGTTCCGTTGAAGATTCCATGGAGGCACACACCGGAAAATATATCTTCGATTTTGTGGAAAAGTACATCAATGAAATTGGCCCTCAAAATGTTGTTCAAGTGGTGACGGACAATGCGGCAAACAATATGGCGGCGGCGGATTTGTTACAAAATACCCAACCACAAATTTTTTGGAGCTCTTGTGCAACTCATACAATCAACCTCATGCTTGAAGGAATTGGAAAGTTAACCAAGTTTAGTGGAATGCTTGAGAAAGCAAAGCAACTTACAATATTTATCTATGCTCATCATAGAACTTTGGCTATTATGAGGAAATATACCAAGAAGAGGGATATTGTGAGGCCCGGTGTGACTAGATTTGCCACTCTTGACCTTGGAAAGTCTTAAGGGCAAGAAAGATCAATTGAGACTCATGTTTACATCCGAAGAGTGGAGCAAAACTAAATTGAGGAGTAGTGTGAAAGGGAAAGCGGCGGAGGCAACGGTAACATCAATCTCTTTTTGGAATAATGTCTCTTTAGCTTTGAATGTTTTTACTCCTTTGGTGAAGGTTCTACGCCTTGTTGACGGTGACAAAAAGCCTTCAATGGCTTTTGTGATGGGTGCACTTAAACAAGCCAAGGAAGAGATTAGAAATGCTTTTAAGAAAGAAGAAAATGCCAAGCCCATTTTGAAGATTATTGATGAGAAGTCCAAGGGTAGGCTTGATAGCCCAATGCACTATGCCGCTTACTTGTTGAATCCGGTTTTTTACTTCAAAGATCCAAGCATAGAGAAGGATAATAAAGTTATGAATGAGTTCTTGAACTGTATTGAGAAACTTTTTCCCGGCAACTTGGACATGCAATCCACTATTTCTAATAATGAATTGGTGAAGTATAAGAGCAAATCCGGAAACTTTGGAAGAAAAATGGCAATGGCGGCATATGAGAATGTTGATATGTACCATGACTTTGATCCGGGTACATCTCTTTCCTTTATTTTCCTTAACTAAGAATTAAGTCTTTTTTACCCATTTTTTTATTCATATTAAATATGAACTTTTTTTTGCCTCTTACTTTCTTGATTGAATAGTTGGATGGTGGTCCAATAATGGTGGTGACACTCCAAACTTGCAAAATATGGCAATTAGATTTCTCTCTTTGACTAGTAGCTCATCGGGGTGTGAAAGAAATTGGAGCCAATTTGAAGCGGTAAGTGGTCCAATCCTAGTAGCTTATCTATCATTCTTTATTATTTTTTTAAGTTGTTGACCCTTTTTTAAAAATTGTTTAGGTACATACTAAGAAGAGAAATCGACTTGAAGCATCAAGGTTGAATGATCTTGTCTATGTCAAGTTCAACTCAAATCTCATGAAGAAGAAGAGTAAGAGAGAAATGGGGGGAGATTTGCTATTATCATCTCAAGCTAGTGAAGCTCAAGGTTGGCTTGTCGATGGTGGTGATGATGATGAGATCGAGCCGGGTTCGGGACTTACTTGGAGAATGGTGGCGGAAGCATCGGGAGCGGATGAGGTACTAGAACCAAGAAGGAGTGCAAGGAACCTCCCCATTGCCATTAGAGAACTTGATGAAGATCTAGATACATCGGATGAGGAAAAAGATGAAGAGGTTGAATTTGAGTCCGATGACGAGAGAATTATTAATGTGGCGGATGGTGAATATGTAGACTTAGAAGATTAGCTAATTAGTAAGCTTAGTCAAGTCAATGGACTTAAAACTTTAAATTTCAAATTTAAGATTTTGGCAAAAGAAAACTACTATTAGTCTATTAATTATGTTTAGATCTTTAATGGTAATGGAAATGTTTTTTAGTAGTATAAATTGTTTTTTAGTAGTGGAGATTGCACTTGGATGATGAGGTACTACCGTACTCTAGTTGGTTTGGATTTTCAATAGTACTGTAATTGACTGTAATTGACTTATTGACCTTTAATGTCATTTTTTGATGTCATTTTTTGGATCCAAAAAATCGGTTTGGATCTTTAATGTCAATTTTTGATGGAGATTGCACATTTGCACTGTAATTGACAGCTCTTGTGAAACTGAAGCAAGAATTGGTTTGGATCTTTAAGGTTTTCTTCCAAGTACTCAAGTAGAGTAGGCAAGTACATAAAGGTATTTTCATTTTTCAGAGTAGGAACTGAAGATAGATGGAATTGGACCAATTGGTGACTAGAAACACACTTAAGATAGTATGATACATTGATACTAAAGGATATATGTATTCTCAGAATATTTACATTAAAAGTGTTACTAGTTCACATTATATTTGAAATTTTATGCCATTTTCTTCAGGAAGATTAGTTGTCCTTGATCGCAATAACTCCAATTAATGGTTTGTTTCATCTCTGCAACCTGCATAGTCGAGATTAAGAATCATTCAATCATATTATTAGGATAAAGATTAAACTCATTAAAAAGTTCACAAAATGATTTAAACTACAAACACCAAAGTTCCAACTTCACAAAAAGATTTAAAGTACAAGCATAAATAGAGAAATGTAACTTTTAAAAGATTAATAAATTAATATTTTTAATATAAAAAAATCAGAACGCCTAGGCGCCGCCTAGGCGGTGCCTAGGCGGCCTAGGCGGTAGGCGGTCCGAGAACGAACCGCCACCGCCTAGCGTCGTTTATAACATTGGCTGTTGATTCGCTGCCGGCTATGAACTTCACTTCTTCCTTCTCTCCAGATTGTGATTCTCCTGCTTCTTTTCGACCATCTAATATTGCTATCCTATTGATAGATCGTAAGGTTGATCCGAATCTCGTTTCCTTACCTCGCTCATTGTCTTTCAAGGTTCATCCTCGATCTATCTTAGGGGTCCCTTCGTTGAGCTGGAACTTAAGTAAATATTCTGGATTGTTTTCATCTTACTTCTCTTCTCCTTATTGGTCTCGTTGTGCGAGGGGACTCTCTCGGCACAGCCGATCTTCGGTTCCCCAAGCGCACCCTATCAAGACTACTGTTTCTGTTGCGGTCCCCTCTTTATGTTTTAATAATCCTTGTGCATTAGGGATAGCTGATCCCAAATGGGCTAATTTCTCATTGCATTTTCCGGGATGTTCTTTTCCTTCGTTTCAACATTTAGGAGTTCATTTGTGGCTCAATCAGTCACTGATGGATTTTATCCCCTCTTTGTACTCTATCCCCCCTAAATCTCCTCCGGTCACGGATGACTCTTCTCTCACCAGTGCTGTCCCTATTGCCTTGTCGGTGGCCCAAATTTGCTCCTTTACCCCATCTCTCCGGGTCAAAGCGAGCTCTTCTAACCTTGAGTCTTCCTCACCACCTTCAACAATGATATCAACCCCCACCGTGAAGCGGAGATACAATAAGAAAGTCTATAATACTTCTCAAATTCAAGTGAGTGCCCGTATTCTGGCGTGGAAGGCAGCTTCCGTGTCAGGTCATCACCTGGTGCTCAGTTGAGACTTGTTTATGCTTTGCCTTCGTGGTTTAGGCAGTCTGTGTTGGCCTCCGTTGAGCTGCTAGAGTTCTCAGGGACTGCTAGTAGAGTTTGGTGGTTTTCGAGTAGGGAGTTTTGGCCCCCTGCCTCTTGGCGTTTCTCCTGTCGTCCTCATCTTCCTGTGGATTCGGATCGTTTGTTTTGTTCCTAGCAGAAGCTTGATTTTCCCGGATGATGGCTCCGCCCCCGCCTTTTTCCTCGGTGTGGCGCTTCGTTTTGATCTCGCACCCTCCGCTTGGCGTGCTTTTCAGCCATTTTTGTAACTTTAGTGTATTTCTTGTTTCTGTTTTACTCCTTGTAAAACCTCTGATTATTGTCTGTAAATTAACTTTTTTATTGATATATATATGTTTTTGATGGCTGGAGCCATTTGGCTCTATCCGATTCATCAAAAAAAAAAAAAAACAGAGTTTATGTATTTTAGTATTTTACTATACAAATCTCTTTTTTTTTATGTAAGCGGATAGAGTCATACGACTCCAGCCCGATCAAAAAAATATATAAATAAATGATAATATCTGTACAAAGCGGGATAGATGGGTTTTACAAGCGGTAAAACAGAGTCCCTGATCTAAAATGCGCGGGAAGCGAGAAATACAAAAGTGCAGAAATAATAAGTATAGACAAAACAGATGCCAGAAGCTAGTAACTGTTAGGATCGTGAGAAAAACAACAGAGATAAATTTGAGAAGAAAACAACACAAATATTATTTCTTAATCTCAAAAGATTTACAAAAAAAAACTCTCAATCCTTTATAAGCTCTCTGTGGCTATCAATCTCTATTTTTCTCTTCAGTTGAGTGTGTCTACAAATGAAGAAAATAGTGAGAATTTGTAGGAGGGGAAGAGACACCATGCTTTCGGAAAAGACACTATGCTTCGGAAGAGACCATGCTTCGGAAAAGACACCATGCTTCGGAAGAGACACCATGCTTCGGAAAAGACACCATGCTAGCACCAAACGTTGTCATGCATCAGCATGCACCAAACGTTGCATGCATGAGTGCATGCTCTTTTGTGGCGGGACCTACAATTCTCCTCCTCACGCCACATCTGCACCAATCGTCATCTCTCATCCATTCCAGTTATGTCTCTGCATAACTCTAGTTTCTCCCGAGACACAATCTTTGTCAACATGTCTGCTGGATTCTCCTTCGTGTGGATCTTCATCAGTTTCAACAATTGTTGATCCATCACCTCGCGTATCCAGTGATAGCGAATATCAATATGTTTTGTTCGGGAATGGTACATTGAATTCTTGCTCAAATCCAGAGCACTCTGACTGTCACAATGTACCTTGTAGTCATTCTGCTTGATCCCGAGTTCTTGTAGAAATCGCTTTAACCACAACATCTCCTTGCCAGCTTCAGCGGCAGCAATGTACTCTGCTTCTGTCGTAGATAGTGCAATGCACTTCTGCAACCTTGACTGCCATGACACAGCTCTCCCTGCAAAAGTGTAGATAAAACCAGAAGTCGATTTTCTACCATCAAGATCTCCGGCCATATCTGCATCTGTATAGCCTTCCAAAACCGGATCAGCTCCCCCGTAACACAAACATATCTTTGAAGTACCCTTAAGATACCTGAGAATCCACTTAACAGCCTCCCAATGCTCATTTCCTGGATTGGAGAGAAATCTGCTTGCCACACCCACTGCATGTGCAATATCCGGCCTCGTACACACCATTGCATACATCAGACTTCCAACCGCTGAAGAATAAGGCACAACTTCCATTTCCTCGATCTCTTTCCTGGATGAGGGTCACGAACTCTTGCTCAACTTGAAATGATTAGCCAGTGGGATGCTAACTGGCTTGGCACCCTCCATGTTGAATTGCTTGATCACCCGTTCAACATATTTCTCTTGAGATAACCACAATCTTCGGGCCTTTCTGTCTCGAGAGATGTTCATACCTAAAATCTGCTGAGCTGGCCCAAGGTCCTTCATATCAAAGACCTTAGAGAGTTCTATCTTCAGCTGTCTGATCTTCACTGCATCTTGTCCGACGACCAACATGTCATCGACATATAGTAACAGTGCAATGAAATTTCTATCAGGGGACCTTTGAATGTAGACGCATTGATCTGCAGCAGTCCTCTTGTAGCCTTGACTCACCATGAATGAATCAAACTTCTTGTACCATTGCCTTGGTGCTTGCTTGAGGCCATACAAACTCTTCTTCAGCTTACATACGAGATTCTCTTTTCCTGGAACCTCGTATCCCTCTGGCTGCTCCATGTAAATTTCTTCATGCAGATCACCGTGAAGAAATGCAGTCTTCACATCCATTTGTTCAAGCTCCAAGTCTAGGCTAGCTGCTAATCCGAGCATGACTCGGATTGAAGTCATCTTTACAACTGGAGAAAAAAATCTCACCAAAATCGATGCCTTTCTTCTGAAGGAATCCTTTGACCACTAGCCGAGCTTTGTGCTTCACCACCTTTCCGCTGCCATCTTTCTTGAGCTTGAATACCCACTTGTTCTTTAGTGCCTTCTTCCCTCCTGGAAGCTTAACCAAATCATAGGTTTGGTTCTTCTCTAAAGAGTCCATCTCATCCCGCATAGCGTGCAGCCAGTTGTCTTTGTCTGGATGAGACAATGCTTCCTGGAAATTCTCTGGCTCCCCTTCATCAGTAAGAAGAATGTACTCTGATTTCTGGATATTTAGTAGACGGAACATGGCCTCTTTCAGATCTACGTAGCTGAGGCTCACTCGTCTCAGGCGGTGTATCATTATCTTGTACTGGTTCTGCAGCTGTGAAAGGTTGCGGCTCCCCAGGCTCATCAATCCCTTCTTCCTCCTCCTCTGGTTCTGCTTCTAGTTCTTGATCAGACACATCATCATCTGCGGCAGCTTGTACTGGTACTGTATCTGGAACAAAGTCCTGAGTACTGACAGGACTTTCAGCAATTGTAGGCTTTTCAGTGTCCCCATATGTCTGATTTTCATGGAACACCACGTCTCTACTTCTGATGGGCTTCTTCGTCTTTAGATCCCATAGCCTGTATCCAAACTCCCCGTCTCCATAGCCTATGAAAATGCATGGAGTGGTTCTCGCATCGAGCTTCTGCCTGAGCTCCTTTGAGACATGTGCATAAGCCAGACATCCAAATGTCCTCAGGTGAGAGTAGGAGGGGTTTTTGCCGGTCCATTTCTTCTCCGGGATGTTGAAATTCAGCGGGACTGATAGAGAACGATTGATCAAGTAGCAGGCGGTGCAAACAGCTTCTCCCCAAAATGGCTTTGGCAGCTTTGCTGTGCTGAGCATACTTCTGACTCTTTCCATGATTGTTCGGTTCATTCTTTCTGCTACCCCATTGTGTTGCGGGGTACGTGGAACCGTCTTCTCGTGCCGAATGCCCTGACTCTTGCAATAGGCATCAAAACTCCTGGATGTATACTCGCCTCCGTTATCTGAGCGAAGGCACTTCAGCTTCTTCCCCGTTTCACGCTCTACCATGGCATGAAATGATTTGAAGATTTCCAAGACCTGATCTTTTGTCTTCAGAAAATACACCCACACCTTCCGAGAAGCATCATCAATAAATGTCAGAAAGTATTTGTTACCGCCTAGCGACTCCACCTCCATAGGACCGCAAACATCAGAATGTATCAGACTGAGCAACTCTGATCTCCTTGTCGAAGAGGAACTAAAAGAGACTCTTCGCTGCTTGCCAAATAAACAGCTGCTGCAAGGTTGAAGCTCTGCATTCTTGGTCATGGAGATAAGATTTTCCTTCATCAAGGTTGATAAACCTTTCTCACTCATGTGACCGAGCCTCTGGTGCCACAGTTTCTGCGAAGCTTCATGTTCAGCAATATTGAGACTCTCCACATTGATCTTCACATGAGTCTTGTACAAAGTGCTGCAGAGATGTCCACAAGTGATCACCATTACACCTTTCAGCATCCTCCACGGGCCATTGCAAAAACGGTTATCATAGCCCTTTTCATCTAGGGCTCTCACCGAAAGAAGATTTTGTCGAAGTTCAGGTACATGGCGAACATCCTGCAGTGTGATTGTGCACCCGGCATCAGTCTGCATCCGAACGTCACCAATTCCGACAATCTTAGCAAAGCTAGAATTGCCCATCCTCACCGAGCCAAAGTCTCCAGCTTTGTACGTCGTGAAGATGTCCTTTCGAGGAGTGGCATGGCAAGATGCTGCAGTATCTACCACCCATTCTACGCCCTGATTCGACACATGGAGGCATGTCTCATCCTCATGAGAGCAAAGAGCCACATCTTCTAGTACCGTGACTTGTGCATCTCCTTCCTTCTTTGGTTGTGACCTTCCCTGACCGCCTTGCTTTTGTAACTTCCAACAATTTCTTTTCATGTGGCCTGGTTTGCCACAGTGATGGCAGTTGTATGCAGGCCTCCTCCCATCACTTGATTTGCCTCTCGATCTGCCTCTGCTTTGGCTCCTGCCTCTCCACCTGCCTCGATCTTCCTCTCGCTGTCTCCCACGGATTTCTGTGACGCAGGCTTGTGCTTCTGTGCCAATGTCCTTTCTCCGAGCTTCCTCATTGAATAGGGCATCCTTAACCATAGACATGGTAAGATTGCCAGTCGAAGCCGAGTTGCTGAGGGAGACCACCAATGTCTCCTAACTGTCTGGAAGAGAGCTGAGAAGTAGAAGTGCCTGTAACTCATTTTCAAGTGGTAACTCCACTGAAGATAGCTGATTCACCAGGCTCTGAAACTCGCTGGTGTGTTCTGCTACAGAAGTTCCTCCCTGTAGCTTCAGGTTCACCAACCGTCTCAACAGCAGGGCCTTATTTCGAGCTGTCTTGGCCTGGTACATATCCGCCAGCTTCTTCCAAAGGGCAAAAACATCCGTCTCCTGGGCAACATGATGGAAGACACTGTGATCGATCCACTGTCGAATCTGACCGATCGTTTTCCTGTTCATCTTCTTCCAGTCCGCCTCATTGGTAGCTTCAGGTCTCTCTCCCTTCTCCTCAATAGGATCAAAGAGATCTTTACAACTTAGGAGATCTTCCATCCGAGGTCTCCAAAGTGTATAGTTGATGGCAGTAAGCTTGATCATGGCTCCAAATGATGATGATGATATTGATTCCTCCATCGACATCTTGATCTGCAAAGGCTTTTGGCACTCAACAACTCAACCTCGCTCTGATACCACTTGTTAGGATCGTGAGAAAAACAACAGAGATAAATTTGAGAAGAAAACAACACAAATATTATTTCTTAATCTCAAAAGATTTACAAAAAAAACTCTCAATCCTTTATAAGCTCTCTGTGGCTATCAATCTCTATTTTTCTCTTCAGTTGAGTGTGTCTACAAATGAAGAAAATAGTGAGAATTTATAGGAGGGGAAGAGACACCATGCTTTCGGAAAAGACACTATGCTTCGGAAGAGACACCATGCTTCGGAAAAGACACCATGCTTCGAAAGAGACACCATGCTTCGGAAAAGACACCATGCTTCGGAAGAGACACCATGCTTCGGAAAAGACACCATGCTAGCACCAAACATTGTCATGCATCAGCATGCACCAAACGTTGCATGCATGAGTGCATGCTCTTTTGTGGCGGGACCTACAGTAACGTCAAAAACTGGCATGAGGCAGGATCGGCCGGGGATCAACACACTCGCACCATCGTGAGCACACTTGGTGCATCATCAGTTTGTGTACCTAGGTGCCACAGAATTCGAAAAAGTCAGTCAAGAAAGATACAATTTAATAATAAAAAATTATTTATAGAGTACTCTATAAAGTTGCATATTTGAAGTCCACTAAATTTCTAATTTAAAGAGTGGGTTCGTGGACTCTCTTGAAAATGACTTTTGGGAGTTTTTGATAATATGGCTCATTAAATTGGGGCTCAATTTATTTTTGAAAGGGCTGTTGAGATGCTCTAAGTTTGTCGCCACCACTTAACTTACTTGATTTGATTTTCTGTGATACAACACTTGCTTTAATTTTCAATGAATCATAGTGCATCAAATTTGAACAAAATTAGTTTATTAGATGCTACAAACATCAAATGGAAGAATCTGGGGCTACCATCTGTATGATCAGCGTTGAGTGCAAACAATGAAAATTTCAATAGTAAGCTCAAGTACATCCAATCTCAATTATATAGTTTAGGGAAATGGAGAGAGGGGTGAGGAGAGAGAATGTCTTCTTTCCTAGAGAGCTGAGCAAATCATATGCACAGGTACTTCGCCAACCCCCATCCCCCTCATCATCATGGGAATCTCCAGATGCCCCTTCGATTTCCGTGCCTCCCTACTGTCACCTCCAAAACCCTAAACCGTCACTTCAACTTCCCCCTGTTAATCCCACTACCCTCCACCCTCGACCTGCCTTCCAACCTTCACCCAAAACTAACACTCTCTTCCAAAAAAATCCTACCCCCAAAAACCACCGATCTAAGAAGATGGAGAGGCGATGCTTCAAGTGCGGCGGAGGAGATCACAGCACCCAAGAATGCCGCATCCTCGGCTTCCACTGCTTCAACTGTAAAAAGTTTGGCCACAAGGTGCAAGACTGCCTAGTCAACAACAGGGTGGAGAGCCTGGAGATCGACCTTCCCAACAACAACGCCATCGCACAGGCACTAACGGCCCTCCATGCCAGTGCGTTCCTGCACCTCATTAACCCTAGACGCATCCCCCTTACCAAAGATCTGGAGAGTGCCTTCAACTTTGCCTGGGGAAGGAGCATCAGATGGTGGACCCTGCAAAGGGTCTGCGACGGGGTCTATCACGTCCAGTTCCCCACTACTACGGAGGCGGAAAGCGCCATTGCGGAAGGCATTTTTAACTTTTCGGGTTTCACTACTACTTTCTCTCCATTGTCCATGGAGTTTGGAGCCAAACTCTGACCTAAGCCCTCTTTCATCCGGATTAACCTTCCTCTTCTTCCGTTCCACTACTGGAACCGAGAATCTCTGGAAAAACTCATTTCTCCCTTTGGAAAACTGATTACCCTCAGTCGAGAAATGCTCGATGTGAAAGCCAGGGATCAGGCCTTGGTCCTCATTGAGGTGGCTGACCTCACGCTTATCCCTAATGTCCTTTGCATCCGATACACCGTACCTTGGAGCCTTGAGAGACAGATCCATGAGGTGCCGGTGTTGCTTCTTGGAGATCTGATTGCTGTCGAAGATGTTCAAAGCGGCAAAGTCCAACTCTTCACTATGGTAAACTCGGTCGGAGACTCGGGAAATGCGAGCTTCTGGCGTCCCAAGGCGCCGGAGGGAACCATGGCTGGCGAAGTTGGGGGCCCCTCTGACACTGCAAAATTTCTGGAGACAGTTGTCACGCCCCGCTTCCCAAAATACGGAAATACGAGTACGTGACGAAGCCCAGCGAATGATCTTAACATCATTCATAAGCAGTAGGATCGACTCAGCATCACAACAAGTATATAACAAGAGAAAAATATATAAAACCAAGCATGCATGAATACTTTATTAGCAACAGAAACAACTGAAATATGATAAAGCATCCAAGTAGTTTCAAGTCTGAATCAAATTTAAACTCGGGAACATCAGCCCGTTACAAGTTCTCAAATTTCAAGAAATAATAATCCAAAAATAAACAAATAATGCAAGAATTAAATATTTTAATCAGGTCCTTCTCCACTTGGAAGCTAGAACCTTTGCTCACCAATTTCCGCGGGCAGCTCGTCTCCAAAGTCTGTTTAATAAATATAAACAGGGAAACAAAAGGAAAACAAGAGAAAATGCCCTTAGTGCAAGCTAGGGCCACAAATAGTGAAAACAAGTACAAGTATGGGGAACAGGAACTGGAATCAAGAATGTAACAGAGTTATAACAAGTAGTAGAAAAACCAAAAAAACTAGCTGACAAGAGGGACATCCTAGTGAACAGGGTAGTTAACAACTGTTAATGGTAAAACATATGACAGGTAAACCTGTAGGGGTAACTAATATCATGTATCATGTTTCATGTGTCAGGTTTTACGTATCAAGTTTCATATTTCAAGTTACTGGTGTCATGTTCAAGTTTCATGTATCAGATATCAGGTAACCAGGTATTCAGGTAATAGGATAATCAGGTAACAGGTAATCATGTATCAGGTATTAAGTTCAAGTCTTGTGTGATTACTATCTAGGTAGCACGACATGTATCCATACTTTTACTACATGGTTGCTACAGTCAAAACAAATTTCGTTTAGACCTAGCAATGGAGTCTATAGGGCGGTGTACTCAGGATTCAGGTATCAAGTATCAGGTATCAGGCAGGCACGGTTCATGAATACGAAATTAAATAACAGGTTCACGAACGAGTTCGTGAATACTAACAGGTTCAAGGACCACACAGTGGGTCCATGAATACAACAGGTTCATGAGCCAAGTAACTGGCTCCATGAATACATCAAGTACAACAGGTTCATGAACCGAGTACTGGAAAACACGGGCCCCCTTCTGAGTACACTTACCTATATTGTCCACTCTATAATCTTTTCCAAAACCCCGGCTTGTTACTTTTATTAATTCTCATCAAGCAAGCATACATATGTAAATGTTGTGATTTAATTCTAGGAAAAATTGGGGATGTCCTATATGGTGTCCAGCAGCTACATATAAAATTTGGGGTCAAACGCTCGCTGTTTACACAGCTAAATTAATTTGTGAAATAAATGTACACAGCAGTTTTGCAAAACTGCATCTACTGACACAGATGCAGTATAACTGCCATAACTCCTAGACCGTAACTCCGAATTCGAAAATTTCGGAGTCTATCGATATCTACACATCCAAATCTACAATTTCTAATCAGGGCTTGGGCCCAGATTCAAATGATAAAAGGGTCGAAACCGCAAAAGAATATTCAGACAGCAACACGTAGAATTAACTTGCTAGTGTAGATTTCATGGAAAAATGTCATTTGGCATCTAAGTTAATATGTGGCATAAATACATGATAATGGAGGTCAAAACAGCAAATAATAAATGTTTTTCAAGTTATAGGGTCGCAAGTTCGTCCAAAAAATTAATGTGACATGTATCTACAAATTTAGGGCTCCTAAATTCATATGTCTATATGTTCATGTGTTCAAGGGTAAAAGAGTCCAATAATTATAAATTAAATAAGAGAAAATTTTGTGACTCTTAGAATTGTCAATTTGGAGGTTCAATATTGATCTACAATGATATTTCAAAGAGGAGTCACAATCTAACTATTTGTAGTATTTCAAGGGTGCTTGTACTAGAACAACAAAATGTACAAGGATACTTGCCTTAGATCGACGATGACTAGATCCACTTGTTGTGGAAATTTGGGTTGAAAAATCCCGGAAGAAGTCCTCAAAAAGCGCATGCGAAAATCTACCGAAGATCGAGTTTTTCCCCACACACGATCGGCCCAAAACAGCAAACAGCGATTCGGATCTAGTGCGGCACGAACACGGAACAGCGGAATCGTCCAATAAGATCGAGCCAAAGCAGCGGATCCAGGCCAGAACAGCGTGCAGCGGAATCGGGATCCGCTGTGGGCGAACACCGTACAGCAATCACAGGGCGTGGATCTTGGCGCGATCCGACGGTCCAAAATCAACCGCGCCTTTTTCCCCTTCTTCTTCTTCTTCTTCGACGCTGTTCGAAACAGGGAGAGAGGGAGAAGGTGTGACGGCGACGCGGTGGAGCTTCGACGGTGGAACTACATCGGGAAGCGACGCAGCGACGGCGGCACGGTGGAGGTGCGAGGGTGGACGGAAGGTGACGGCGGGTGCTGCTCTGTTCGTGGGTTCGAACAGAGGGTGAGAGCGGGAGAGTTGTTCGGCGTGTGAGGTGTTGGCGATGCGACGGAGGTGGAGAGGAGGTCGAGGGGATGTGTTGGAGGCGGCGAAGTGATGGGGATCTGATCGGAGGTGGCGAAGTGGGTTCTGGAGTTGGTAATGGCGATGGGTAATGGATGGGGACGATGGTGATAGGGAAATGGCGGTGGTGGTTGCTGTGGGGTCAACAAGGATGACGGTCGAAGGTGGCGAAGGTGATTAGAGTGGATCGGGAGATGGGTTGGTTGTGGCGAAAACGATGGAGAAGGAAAACGGTGAAGGAGAGGATTAGCGGCTATGAGTTTTTAGGTTAAAACAGTATTAGGGTTTGATTAGGGTTAGGGTAGGGTTTAAATAGTATGGTTTGCGGGTTTGCGGGTTTTAGGGATCCGTTTCAAAAAGAGCCCAACAGGAGAAATGATCAAAATACACTAAAATGTGGATTGAAGAGATAAATGAGAAGAATTGGTCATTTCTTCAAGAGAACGATAAAAATAGCACACAACTGAATTTGATAAAAGAACCCAAAATTTGAGTTGAGACAAAAATAATGATTTTATTCGAACTGAAATATAATACAGGATCTCAAATAGATGAAAGAGTACAATTTAGCAAAATACAGTATAAAAGTACAAATACGGGGAAACAGGAGTTACAAATCCTATCCACCTTACACAAAAATTTCGTCATCGAAATTTGCTTAGGCGGTACATAGGACAGGATAAATATAAATTAGGGGAGGGTAACAAACAAGGGATCCAAAGAAAAGTCAACTTGGCGGTAACACCAAAATAAGGAGGGAGTGGAAGGCAACAATGTCAAACGGAATGCATGAAAGAGAATAGACGGTATCAAAAGGAATGAATAACACGAGATAATAAAGCAAGATAAGAAGTCGGCAGATCTGAGGGAAAGAACCGGGAAGAATCAAACCATTCAGTGAATCAACGGATGGGGATGAATACAAGGAACAGAGAGGGAAGCAACGATACAACGGACTAGTCGCAACAAGGGGATCCCGGGACCTGTAGGTTATGGGCCTACCACGCTTCCGTTGCGCTACTCTGATGGCGACGTTCCAAGCTCCAGACATGTCGTTGTAGACCGTGTGATCCAATTGACGATCCGAGCAGGAAGAAAAGAAGGAGACACCAAGATCAAGAGAGTATGGGTTCCAAATAGAGATAGGCATAATACAAAATGGATATAAGGCTTGAGCTTCAATCTTCATAATTAAAAGATAGAATACATATCAAAACTAATGGCTTTTAACAGAAATAATAACACAACAAATATCAATAATAATAATATCAATAGTAACAGAATAATAATAACAATAATAAAAATTAAATATAACAATGATAATAATGAAATTAGTAATAATAGTAACAAAATAATAATAATAACAATAATAAAAACAGAAATCAAAATCGTCATAATCATACAGGTAATAATAACATAATAAAAATATCGACAATACTAATTATAACGATAACACATACACGACATAATAGAATTCAACACACTCATGAAAATAATGCAATAATAATAATAATGATAGCATTAAAAATAATATCAATAATGATAATAAATAATATGATAATAGCAATAATAACAATAATAACAATAAAGTAACAGTAATAATAATAATATAAATAATAACAGTACTAAAGGTAATGAAAATAATAATTATAATAACATCAATTGAAATGACAATAATAATAATAATACCAATAATAACAAAAATATTCTTTTGCCATCAGTTTCATTATATAAGTGGCAAAGTCCAACTCTTCACTACGGTAAACTCGGTCGGAGACTCCGGAAATGCGGGCTTCTGGCGTCCCAAGGCGCCGGAGGGAACCATGGCTGGCGAAGTTGGGGGCCCCTCTGGCACTGCAAAATTTCCGGAGACAGTTGAGCAGAATCCCACTGATTTGGGTGGGAAAGATTCAATGGATTCCCCGCTTGAGGGGGGGTAATTTTGAATTATTTCCTAATATTCCTCCTTTGATAGAGCCCTGCATGCATGCAAAAATTCCTGAGATTCCGACCCCACAATCCGCACAGGTCCCCCCAAAGATCCCACAACCCCCTTGCTGCCCCACAGATTATTCCAATAACCGAATCCTCAGAAAGCAACAACAAAGATTCTGCAAAGTCTATCTCCACCGAAGAAGAATCTTGCGATGAAGTGCGAGAGATGTTTTGGAAAGGGAAACTGGTCACACTCCCTCTCTCCCTGTTCACTAAGATCAAGCCAGCTGTTAAAGGAGCTCTTCGAGATTTGATGCAAGAGGAGCTTAGCAAGTTCAATGCAGAGGATCAAGGATTTCTTCATGCAGGAGCCGGCAAAGTGGGAGCTGTGAGCTTCCGCACTTGCTCACTAATCAGCCAGCCACTGAAGAAAACCTCAAACTCCTCCATGTCACTCCCCCCAGGATTCTCGACAGGGCCATCGAAGCGACAGAAGCGTGCCAGATCCGCTTCCAAGCTCCACTGTACAAGACCATTCATGAAGCACCTTTCCACCACAATCATGAAGAAGACCTCAGGTACCGCATCTTCAGCTGCCTCTGTTACAATTGCACACCTTAATCCATTTGCTCTCCGTTCAAATGCAGACATCTTAGAAGTAGCAGAGTCTATTGGAGTGGAGGCTAAGGGGCCACACTCAGTGCACACCATCAAGAATGCTCAGAAGGCCCTCGTTGATCATACTGATCAACCAGGACATTCTGACTAGCTGGTCTTTTTACGACCTTGGAAGCGTGCTGATCTTCCTGGCTTTATTTTTCCTATTTTTTTGGTCCTTTTTGATACAATTTTTCATCATGAAAATTATTAGTTGGAATGTTAGAGGTTTGGGCAACCCTGGTAAATGCTCACTAATAAAGGAAGGGATCCGAAGCTGCTTCCCTTACGTGGTCTGCTTGCAGGAGACTAAACTGAGCAAATCTACAACTAATAAACTCTCCTCTATTGGAGGTACTATCATTACTGATTGGATCCAGTTAGACTCACTCAACAGCTGTGGCGGTATATTACTCTGGTGGAATGACAATGTCCTTGAGTGCACCTACTCTGCATGTGACATTTTTTCTATTGCAGCATCCTTCAAGAGCCGCTGCTCTGCAGATGCATGGTCAATTACCTCCGTTTATGCCCCCTTTGAGCTAGATGATAGAGAGCTTTACTTCCATGAGATCAAACAGAGACGTAGTCTTCTTCATGATGCCTGGGTACTCTGTGGGGATTTTAATGTTACTGTCTCTGATTCGGAGAGGTCAAGAGGGAAGGGATCCTCCAGAGACATGAGAATTTTTCGTGAACTCATCCAAGACCTTGCACTCATTGATCTCCCACTTTTCGGAAGGAAATTCACATGGACAAATCTACGAGCCTCCCCCTCAATGGCCAGGCTTGACAGATTTCTCATCTCCGCCTCTTGGGATCTTTGTTTCCCAGCCTGCATTCAGTTCTCCCTGCTTAGATACTCATCAGACCACTGCCCCATCATGATAGATACTTAGGTTCTTCAACGCCAGAGTCATTTCTTCAAGTTTGAGAAAGCATGGCTCACCCACCCCTCCTTCATTCCTGAAGTTAGTATATGGTGGTAGCAATTCTCTTGCAATGGTAACCCAGTAGACACTTTCGCCTGCAAACTAGGTCTTCTCAGAAGACGAATCATATCCGTAAATGGAAGACCGAAACCTTTGGCAATATCCCCACCCACAAGAAGCAACTCCAAGATCTCCTCCTTCAGCCAGAAATAAATGCTGAACAATTGCCTTCCCCTCCTGCCTCTCTCAAAAGTACTCAACTTGAGCTTCAGAACTTAATCAAAGCAGAATCAGTGTACTGGAGACAGAGATCCCACGTGCAGTGGATTAAAGAAGGTGATGCAAACTCAAAATTCTTCCACTCTATTGCAAACGGCAAAAGAAGGAGAAACTTCATCCACAGCCTCAATATTGACAACAACATCACAACTATTCCCTCAACTATCTGTGCAGCTTTTGAAACTCATTTTCAAGCCATTTGTGTCACTGCCTCTATCTCAGACTTCAACATTGACTGGCCATCCCTCTACCCTCCAAATGCTATGAGCCTAAGTCACCTCGAAGAGCCCATCACTATGGAGGAGCTCCACAAGGCAGTATTTGACATGAGTAGTGACAAAGCCCCTGGTCCCGATGGTTTTTCAATAAGCTTCTATTACACATTCTGGGACACCATCAAGGCTAACTTACTGGATATGATGCAATCTATTTTTAGGGGAGATGCAGACATTGGGTGACTGAACTACTCAAATATTATTCTTATTCCCAAGTGTGAGGGAACCAGCCTAGTTACTGAGTACAGACCTGTTAGTCTGCTCAATTGCTCTCTTAAGATCTTCACAAAGATCCTAGCCAACAGACTCGGCCCTATCCTCCACTCACTAGTTTCATCCTCTCAGAGTGCATTCCTCAAAGGTAAATCAACTGTCGACTGCTTCCGTGTAGCACATGAGACCATTAATTTATGCAGTAGAAGAAGCTCAGACACCCTCCTTTTCAAAATCGATTTCACCAAAGCCTTCGACACTGTAAGCTGGGACTTCCTTCTTCAACTGCTTAAGGCCAGAGGCTTCGGACCATCTTGGTGTAGATGGATTAAAATGATCCTCACAACAGCAAAGTCCTTCGTTATCATCAATGGTGAGAAGGCAGACAAATCAACTCCAAGAGAGGACTCAAGCAAGGAGACCCTCTCTTGCCGATGCTTTTCATCTTGGTAGTTGATGTCCTGGCACAAATGTTGTACTGTGGGTGAAGGAATGGCACATTCTCTCAACTTCCTATCGGTGGCCAACTTTCTAACCTCTCAGTCCTCCAATTCGCAGATGATACCCTGATCTTCTGCAAAGGCGATGAGCAAGAGATTCTGAATCTCAAAATAGCCCCACAACTGTTTGCCAACATCTCTGGCTTAGCTATAAACTTCAGTAAGTCTTCCATTGTTTATTTTGGAAGATCTCAGGCCAAGCTACAGGCCTTCTCCACCATCCTCGAATGTAAGGAGAATAAACTCCCGATCACTTATCTTGGAATGCCTCTCTCCAAAGGAAAATTGAGCAAGAGTCATTGGCAACCGCTCATTCTCAAGATCGAAAGGAGACTATCGGTTTGGAAGGGCAAAATGCTATCAAGAGGTAGCAGGCTGATTCTCATCAATGCAGTGCTGAGTGCCCTCCTCATCTATTTTGCATCCTTTTTCAGGTTACCTCTATAGGTTATTAAACGCATAGACCAAATTAGAAGCAGATTCTTTTGGTGTGGAGCTGACAAAGATGCAAGGGGCACTGCTTGTGCAAAGTGGCGCACCATCTGTCAACCCAAGGAACAAGGAGGTCTTGGCGTACTTGACTTGAAAGTTTTTAATGAGGCACTACTTATGAAGTGGTGGTGGAACCTTCTAGCCACAGACTCCCTTGTCAGCAACACATTGCACAGCCTATATTTCAGAAGATCTGCGAATACTTTTCTCTGCACGCCACTAGCTTCTCAGTTTTGGAAAGGCATCTTCAACCTCCGAGATCAATTCCTCATCAATGTACACTGGCAACTTGGTAACGGAGAAAACATCAAATTTTGGCAATCTAGATGGATTGATGG
Source organism: Hemerocallis citrina (assembly GCA_017893485.1). NCBI lineage: Eukaryota > Viridiplantae > Streptophyta > Magnoliopsida > Asparagales > Asphodelaceae > Hemerocallis > Hemerocallis citrina. The sequence continues at coordinate 160,514,598 of CM030365.1, forward strand.
GCACAGCATCACCACACTCTATCCCTCACTGGCAGCAGTAGTGTGGAACCCTAAAGCTGAGGTCCTTTCACAAGGATCATGGGTCAATGGGGTTTGAGAATGGCACCCTACGCTAAACTGTATAGCTTCGCCACTCATTCGAGCAGAGAAGCAAAACCTCCTCCTAACCCTGAAAGATAGACAACCCTCAACCGATTGTGATAAGATAACATGGAGCCTTACTGCAGCTGGGACTTACACAGTTAAATCAGCCTATAACTGTTTCATCTTTTCAGGAATGAAATCTCCATTCTACAAGGCGATATGGTCATCGGCGGCTCCCTTGAAGTGCAAGATCTTTCTCTGGCAACTGAGTTGGGGACGCCTCAACTCGAAGGAATTTCTGAGTTCAAAAGGCTGGACGGGAGAAACCGCATGCACAGCTTGTGCGTGCCCTGTTGAAACAGTTTACCATATCTTCTTCATCTACCCTGTTGCATCTGCAACCTGGAAGTTCTTCACTGCACTCTTTCACATACAATCCATCCCCACAGACATGCACGACTGTTTTACCTCATGGTGTTTTAGCACACGGACACAAAGGCACACTTGGCACCTTCTTACTGTCGCAATATGCTGGAGTATTTGGATAGCTAGGAATGATTGTGTATTTTCTGCCAAGCCTCCTACAACTAACCGGATCATCTCTAATGCTATTTTCTAGTTTCGATCATGGTTAGATGGGATCTGCAGCGACAAGAAGAAGAAGGCAATGGAGAAAGAAATGGAAGAAGCAAATGTACAAGACTTACTACTTCACGAGGCCCTTGCCCGTATTGGCCAGACTGAGAACGAGGAGGGGAGCTGCTCATGGTAGCTTCATCAGCAGGAAGATATCCTACCCGTATTTTGCTTCTTTTGTACTCTGATGGGTTGTTTTTTTTGGGGCCTTGCATGACAGCAGCCCAAGTGCTAGTTCTCTTCTTGTTTTGGATGTTATAGCATCATGATCAAGGGTTCAGGTTGCATACTGAACTAACTTGATCTGTTTTGTACTTTAAACTTCATCTTAGTTTTTTAATATATAAGGCAGGAACTTACCCTACCTTTTTCCCTCAAAAAAATAAAAATAAAATACATCCAATCTCTCTCCTCTATATGAAATGGACCCCTTAATTTCCAAGTGTCTCAAATACTTCCCACATATAAGGAGTGTGATATCCAAACCTCAAATGAGAATATCCCTTCTACATAAAGATAAATGCATCAGAAACAATCCAGATCTTTCAAGATAAGCGAACAAGAAGACAGTGAACGACAACGATGGTTTAGAAGAACAGAAAATACCGGAAACATCACCCCTGATTCCAGATTCCCCAACTTAACATTCTACCACAAGTTTAACTAACTAGACAATGGACGCTGCATCTGATTTTCAAGACGTAGAGACAGATAGCGATGAACGGCACAGATGAAGGGAACATGTTAAACTTGCACTTTGCCGCAAGTCATTGCAACACAACTGATCAGGCTATTTAAACAAACCTCTGCATTCCCTCCAAAACCATAAACTGTCGTCATTAGGGCTGTAAATCGGACCAGACGGGATCGGACTACCATATATTCAAGTTCGGACCGAACTTTTTTTCGGACGGGCTTATGTCCGGCTCGGTCCAGATCGGTCAAAATTTTTATAGTCCGGGCGCGGTTCGTTATAAAAGCAAAAAGCCTGCGTCCGGCCCGTTATGCTTGTTCGTACGAATCGGACTCGGACCGGACTCGGACCGGACTTATGGAAAAACCAATCAATATTTCTCATGATTTAGGGCCTAATTTAATGAGAGATTGAACTCAAGGATCTAAGTGGTTTTGGAAATCAAATTGGTAGAGTAATTGATTTTAGAAATTGGGAAATAATCGGAATTTGGAAAGCTTGGGGAGAAGCCAAAGAGATAAAGAGAAGAGAACTGAAAAGTGAGAAGCTAGACAGTCTAGACTCCTGAGAAGGCTCAACAGTCAAGAGCCAAGACTCTTTCACGGGTGTACTACATTTAAGTCATAATTCTAATCACATTTCACGGATGTACTACATTTAAGAGTCAAGTGAGAAGCTAGACAGCCTTGTCTCTTGGCTCAAGAGACAAGGCTCAGGACTCAAGAGCCAGTGAATGAGTTAATTAATTCACTGTTGTACTACATTTGAGTCATAATTCTTTGGGCCCATTGACCAACTAAATGTACAATTATGAGTTTATGACTTAGATAAGAAATAATCTAAATGCACAATGAAGGAATATGGAACAACTACAAGTAAGCAGCAGCGCTGCTAGTAGAGTATTTTTGTAGTCGGCTTGGGTTCATGGACAATTCGAGCCGGACTGGTTAATGACCGAGCTCGAGCTCGGCAAAGTTTCGGACATAAAAATTTGTTCATGTTCGGTTCGTATAACAGTTCGGACGGTCCACGGTCGGACTATTTTTCGAGCCGGAATCGGACGGACGACGGACCGTCCTGTTCAGTTTACACCCCTAGTCGTCATAGGGCCAACTGCTCAGAAATTAGTGCTTTATTCCCTTTCCATTTCAAGAACAATAATGTCACGGTGCTCTCGCTTACCCCAATGCAAATTCCTGTTGGCCAATGTCAGGATGTTTCTAGGAGCTTATTTGAATTTTACGGGGCCCTAAGCAAGTTCTCAAATATAGCCTTTTGCAAGTTGATAAAATAAAAATGACAATTTTTAAAATGCAAACAAATTTGGAGCCTTGAAGAACAAACTATTTAAATGAAAACAAATTTATATATATGCTAGCAACAAAATTTTAATTGATAACATACGCATTTTACATAAAATGTCTCATGGCAAAAAGAAACTCGGACAAGCTCTAAGAAGAATCAGCTATGATTTTATTCTGAATTGTATGTCATCTGAGAAATAGAAATGATGAATAAGAGAATTAAAGAGGAATAAAACAAAAGAAATTTATGTTCAAAACATAAAAGTAAACGTACGTTGAGTTTGTGTACATTAAGAGAAAATATTGAGCTGACATGATTGAAGTATATGTATAATGTTTTTTTAAATGCTTTCATGGATACATTTTGGTTTTATCAAACGCCCCTTATATTATTTTCTTTTTAAAGGCAACCCTAGTATTCCTTTCATGAACAAATACAAAATTTAAAATGAAGGAAAAAGAAGCGAACAAAGCAAACATGTATATGCACTTGAATATTACATTATCGCAAAGAGGTAAATATGATATATTAGAGAACACGGTCAGAATATTAGAGAACATGGTCAGAATGAAGTGATGATGAATATATGCATATGAGAATATTAGTTGGAAGTTTAAAATGTAAAATAATCATATGCACTTGAAGATTTGGTTAGAAATTTATTAGAAACATGTAAATATGATATACTATAGAACATTGAAAAATTTCATAAAATCTTTCGATAAAAAATGATTGAAAAATTAATTAGCCCATGCAGGTTTTGAACTTGCAACCTTCACATTATCAGCGCCATGATCTAACCAAATGCGCTAATAGGTCAATTGCTGTTTCAAAATTTAAATAATACAATGTAATCATATCTGGAAACAATTACATTTTTTTAAATATTGTAAATACTTAAAAATATAGAGTCTTATAGAATTGGGGGCCCAAAGTAGTTGTTTGTGCTGCTTGGGCCTTGATCTACCCCTGTTCTCTAGTCATGATTGAATTAACCGTCGAGTTGGTTTAAGTGCTTCTATTGATTGCATTTGATTCCTATTAGGATAGAGATTGGCTTTTAAAGGACACGATGATTCTGAAAATTTAAAAAAACACGGAAATTTTCTTGAGCTTCTCCAATTAGTAGTTGATCATAACGAGGAAATCAATAATGCAGTACTACAAAATGCTCCGGACAATCTTTATTGACTTTGCCAGAAATTTAGAAAGATATTGTAAACGATGTTGCTGCTGAAACTACTAAAGGTAGCATTGAACTTGGAGATGAGTTTTTTTTCTATCTTAATTGATGAATCAAGAGATATTTCAAGCAAAGTACAAATGGTTGTTGTTATACGATTTGTTAACAAAAATTGATAGATTGTAGATAGATTTTTAGGTACTGTACATATCTCAGACACCACTGCTCAATCTCTTAAATCAGCGATTGAAGCACTTCTTTCTAGTCATGGTTTATGCATATCAAGATGGTGCGGTCAAGGATATCATGGAGCTAATAATATGAGAAGAGAATATAATGGCCTGAAAGCACTTATCTTGCATGAAAATGAATTTGAATACTATGTTCACATCAACTCCAGTTGGCACTAATTGCTATCGCAAAAAATCATATTCAGGTTGCTTTTGGAGCATTGTGTTACAATATGCCAATATTATTGAAGCTTTCTGTTGCAGCTGATTTTGGTGTGGGAGAAAACAGATGAATTTGTGGATTCTTGAGAAAACGAATAAGACAAATCTGTTGACCTTCACCAACGTGTTGACGTGTTTCTTGCTGCTGCCGCAAACCTGCACAAAGTTCACACCGGGATGGATCCAGGTGACGAACCCTCCGACCTCTTGTCAGTAATCAGAAAGATTAAGAAAGAGCTTTCGGTAGAAAAAGATTGATTACCTTGTTATGTGGGGGAGAGGGGTATTTATAGTCTCCTTGGGGATCCGTTTTGAGATAAGGAAATATCTCTACTTCCCGGTGTTTTTGGATAAGATGTAGCGTTTAAATCGTTTCATAGAGATAACCATGAATTTGAATTACTCTTTATCCATCTAGGTTGGTTTGTAACGGGTTGCTACACAGACCCAGTAGGACAGATCCGTTTATGGGTTATTGGGCTTTGAAAAAAGACCCAGCTTCCATTTCAGACCCGTTTGTAGGTGAAATTACCGTTTTACTGCTAAGAGCTTTAAGATTCGTGCCCGATTTGAAATGTCCAGATTTAATCTTATTTTTATCCATATCACGAGCCCCCCACTCCTGGAGACTGAGTTCTACATTCTTTAAGGAGTAGTTTTGTTGCCATAATGGCGTACGGGAGTTTATCCGAGTTCTTAAGGGAGTTTGGATCTTGCTCGAGGTGTAATGGTATTATTCTGAGCTTGAAAAATTTCCAAAAATATTCTCAGATTTTTCTGGATTTTTTGTGATTTTTTCAGATTTTTTTGAATTTTTTTCATTTTTTAATCATTTTTTAAATTTTTTATTCAATTTCCGAATTTAAATAATTAATTATCAAAAATTTTAATTAATTATTCTAATTTAATAATTATTGTTTTCAGAATTTAAAATTATTTTTCGAATTAATAATTATTTTAAGAATTTTTTAATTATTTTTTTCAATTTTTAATTAATTTTTTTGGATTTTTTAAATAATTAATTGAGTTGCATTTCCGAACCAGGAGACTCTTCGACGGCTTGACATGTGGCTGTCAATGTTGACCGTTGACTTTTTTGATAAATTTTTCTCTCGTTTCAGGGTCGGTGGCAAGAGCGCTCGGGTTGCATTTCCGAACAAGGAGAGGGCTTCAGCGGCTTGACACGTGGCGGTCAATAGTTGACCGTTGACTCTCTCTTTTTGCTTTAATCACAACCGTTGATCTTGATTTAAGTGCGGATCTTGAGGCAGAGTTTTTCTTCTATTTGAGCTTTGGTGGCAAGAGTGCTCGGTACACGTTGCCGAAGTCTAGGAGAGCTTTTTCTCGCATTTGGACGTCGGTGGCAAGAGTGTTCGGCCCACGTTGCCGAAGTCCAGGAGAGCTTCGGCGTAGCTACATTGTAACCGACATTCCCAGTGCTACGGAGGTCGGATTGGGGCGTGTGACCCCTTGTTTCGAAGATATTTCGAATAATGACAAGTTCTCTTCATAAATGAGTTGGAGAATCACCCTTCTTGAAGGTCAAGATTTTCCCGCAACATCTCTGCCTTCACAAAGTTGAGAAGAGCTTTGCATGACTCTAGGGGAGGTCCGTTCTCGGAAGCAAGTTTAGGGAGCATCTCTAGACGAGTTGGGCTCCGAACTCTTTCAGAAGAAGACCGCTCAGGGGGCGAGTTTGATGAGTAACTCTAGGGGAGAGTTGAGCTCCAAACTCGATGAGAAGGCCGCTCAGGAGGTGAGCAGAAGGAGTATAGTCAGGCTCTAGGAAAGAGCCGTTTGGGAGACAAGTTTGAGGAGCAACTCTAGGAGAGAGTTGAGCTCCGAACTCGTTGAGAAGAAGTCCGCTCGGGAGACGAGCGGAGCGAAGAGCTTGGCTCTAGGAGATAGCCGTTTGGGAGACAAGTTTGAGGAACAACTCTAGGGAAGAGTTGTGCTCCGAACTCGTTAAAAAGATGTCCGCTCGGGAGGCGAGCGGAGCGAAGAGCTTCACTAGGCTCTAGGAGAGAGCCATTTGGGAGACAAGTTTGGGGAGTAACTCTAGGGGAGAGTTGTGCTCCGAACTTGTTGTTTAAGAGATTTTCAACAGTTGTGGAAGCAATTTCGAATGGTGAGCTACTTCATACTCGCTCGTTTGCAAGTAGCTAAAGTGACATCGAACCAAGCGTTGGACTCGGAACTTGTTGTTAAGAGAGTTAACGAGTTGTAGGAGCAATTCTGAATGGTGAGCTACCTCGTACTTGCTTGTTTGCAAGCGGCTAAAGCAACGTCGAACCAAGTGTTGGACTTCAAACTTGTTGTTAAGAGAGTTAACGAGTTGTAGGAGCAATTCTGAATGGTGAGCTAACCCGCACTTGCATGTTTGTAAGCAGCTAAAGCAACGCCGAACCAAGTGTTAGACTCCAAACTCGTCTTTTGAGCTTAGTAAGTTGTGAGAGCAACCCGGTAGGACAAGCTGGACTCCGAACTTACCGTTTAATGGGTCGTAGATGTGACCCAGAAAGATAGAAATGAGGCAAATACAATAATTTTTAATAAAAAAATGCCATGTTTTATTGAAACAAACTAAGTGACCGCTTCAATAGGGCAAGCCATTATTACATGCTTTTGGCCATGTTACAAGCATCAGCCTTATTGACTACAATAGGGTGAAGGCCTCTTGGAAGGAGTTTGGTTCTCCCCCCATTGGACCTCCATGGATAAGGTGGAGGATGGCCCCAGGTTCGGAAGCTTGGAGCTCGTTGGGCCTCTCGGTTCGCTTGTAGGCTCCTCGGGGTGGAAGATCGACCCCGTCTTTTCGGATGAACTTGGCCAGGTGTCCCCGCTGTATGAGCTCTTCGACATCCTCTTTAAGAGTCTGACAATCATCCGTGTCGTGGCCGTGGTCCCTATGAAAGCGGCACCACTTATCCCTCTTTCTTTTCTTGCCGGGGGCATTCATTCTAGGGGGTGCAGAGTAGCCCTTCCTTGTCCACCTCCATAAAAACTGCTGATATACTAGTATTGAGGGGGGTGAACTTCTTAAAACAAGGAGCTGAGCGGCGTTGGCCATTGTCGTATCTCTTGAATTTCTGGGACCCTTCTTCGCTCGTATTCTTCCGTTTTTTCCCGAAAGATGATTCCTCGAGAGTGGGGGGGGGGGGTGGGGTGGGGTTGAGAGCCTCTTCCACTCAGATGTACTTCTCACTCCTAAGCAGGAGTTCTGAGAAGTCCCGAGGAGGCTTCTTGGTAAGGGACGCCTTGAGGTCGGCATTAGAGACGTTGTGACCGAATGCCGCCGAGACTACTGATTGGTTGAGGGAGGCAATAGACCGGGCTTCGGCGGTGAAATGCCGAACGTAGTCTTTTAGGCGTTCACCCTTTCTTTGGAGGGTCACCAAAGATGCACTTGTTTTCTCGGCCCGGCAGCTACCTACGAAATGAGTAAGGAAGAGCCCTTCGAACTGATCAAAGGAGAAGATGGAGGTCGGGGCGAGTCGAGAGTACCATTCTCTCGCAGGCCCCTTCAGCGTGGCAGGAAAGGTCTTACAAAGGAGCACATCCGAAGCCTGGTGGATCATCATGAGAGTTTTAAAACTCTCGATGTGGTCGGCGGGGTCCGACTCCCCGTTGTATGACTCAAACTTAAGGGGCTTGAATTTTTTCGGGACTGGGGCTTCTATGATGGTCCGGGAGAACAGAGGCCTGCTCGGCCGGAAATTCCTTGCCCGATGTTCCTCTTCTCTGTCAAGTCGGCCAAGGAGCCTCTCCACCTCGTGGAGATAGCGGTAGACTGAGTCTTCCCTTCGATCATATCTTGCCGAGCCCCGAGACTCTTTCCCATGCAGAAGGAGACTAGGAGTGTGGTGGTGATGGCTTGGCGTAGGTTGAGGACTGGGCTCCCGTTGTCATGGTTGGGAGCGACATTGAGGGCCCACAGAACGACTTCTTGAAAATCCTGGAACTCCGCCCTTGTGACTGGTGCCCCTCCAGCTTGGCGGTCCCTATGTGTGTCTTGGCTTACTGGAGTATGATTTCTCTGCCAATAATGTTGAGGGGACTATCTTTGCCTCCTCGCAGGAGGGGATCTTCTGGTCCTCGATCTGTGGGGGGTCCAGACTCTCGAGACCCCTGGGTGCTCAGGTTGATGGACTCCCTCAAGGGCTTGCCATCCATTCAAGTGAGTTCGGAGGTCGACCCCTTGTTGGCGGTTGACAATCACTTGACGGAGATCCTGTTCGGGAGGTCTTTAAGAAGCCATAGAGTCAACTGAAGGATTGGGGACCGCGACATGGTCATGAAGAGGATGTTGCTTTGGATGACTCCGACGGGAGCCCCCCTGAGCAGCCCCCCGAGACCCCATAGGGGCTTGTTGAGGAGGAGGCTATTGAGGAAGAACATTTTGAACTGTAGGAGGAGGAGGAGGAGGAAGAGGAGTGGCTCTTCGGCTAGAGACCGCTACCTTTCCCTTCTCTCTCGGATGCATAGCTTGAGACTACTTCTGCTAATGAAATAAGGTTGGATTGCTTTTTCGTTCCCACAGACGGCGCCAATCTGTTGCTACTGATTTTGGTGTGGGAGCAAACAGATGAATTTGTGGATTCTTGAGAAAACGAATAAGGCAAACCTGTTGATCTTCACCAATGTGTTGACTTGTTTCTTGCAGCTACCACAAACCTGGACAAAGTTCGATATACCGGGATGGATCCAGGCGACGAACCCTCCGACGATCTTGTCAGTAATCAGAAAGATTAAGAAAGAGATTTTGGTAGAAAAAGATTGATTACCTTGTTATGGTGGGGGGAGAGGGGTATTTATAGTCGCATTAGGGATCCATTTCGAGATAAGAACAAATCTCTACTTCCCGGTGTTTTTGGATAAGATGTAGAGTTTAAATCGTTTCATAGAGATAACCATTAATTTGAATTACTCTTTATCCATCTGGGTTGGTTTATGGGTTATTAGGCTTTGAAGAAAGACCCAGTTTCCATTTCAGACCCGTTCATAGGTGAAATTACCGTTTTAGCCCTGAGAGCTTTAAGATTCGTGCCCAATTTGAACGGTCCCGATTTAATCCTATTTTTTGCCATATCACTTTCCAAAAGGGTGATATTCCGACAGGTCAGGGTTTGAATCAAGAAACCAACCTTAGCCGTGCAGGTCGAGGTCTGAATTGAGGCAGCATTTTGTTTTAGTAGTTTGTGAATGTTGGCTGCTCAATCCTAATTATGAAAAGAAAGTGAGATGAGGAAGAGAACTCAATTGACTCACTTTTTCTTGCTGATTTAAAGCATTTTACTCGTAAAATTGGGATCAAATTTTCTTCGAAGTCAGGTTTGAGGCTTCGCAGAACCAAACTAAGTTACAGTTAGTTAGCACATGATTACATACTATGATGGTTATCAAACCAATACTATATATCTACCAAATAATATTATTTGTTCATATGGTAGAGGTATAATAACATTGAAACTTTAATCCAAACTGAATTATTTCTCACCATATTTCATTAGTAGTCTAGCTAACCTTTCTCATCTTTTAGAAAATAATGCGAAGATATATAAATCATGCTTAAACTAGAGAGAGTACTTATGAAGATTACTTTTCTAGCAGAGACCGCACTAGCAAACTAGTAATAGGCCCGATACCTAAATTTCTATCATTTCTGATATAGAGAAAATTCAAAAATTCCCAAAATCATCGATTGGTACCAAGAATCCCTCCTTACCATGGGAATTTGATTTGTAGATCTTCTATTCCCAAAAATCATACATTGGTTTATACTAAATACAATAATCTTGTTGGAAATCTGGGAAAACACCACCTAAGAGCCTCCACAATGGTGTGCGCTATTTTTTGACAAAATGAAAAAATGAGAAATAGAAATTCTCAAAGTCGCCATACTGATTTATTTGCCAAATTCCGAGAAAGATTTTTTTTATCGGACGGAACATGTTGTTCCGTCCGAGATGTAATTTTGTAATTTTTAGAACAATTAAAATAGTGTTAGTTATTAAATAGTCATTAATTAATTAATTAGTGATTAAAATAATAGTAAACTATAATTAAATTAACACTAAACCACCTAATTAAGTGTTGAAAGTGACATTCGAGCTCAAACGGGACATGCTGTCCCGTTTGGCCAAAAATTGAGCTCGGACGGGACAACATGTCCCGTCCAGTGCATATGTTTGGTTTTCTTGATTTGTTTTTCTTGGTGGGACGGATCAAGTTTTTCCGTCCGATACTTCTCAGGAAAATAAATAAATAAAATATTTAGGACGATACATCTTGTATTGTCCGACAACATTAAAAAAAAAGGCCCCTATATTTTAAGAATGAGCAACTTGTTTCTCAAATATGAGAAGCTACTATAGCTACTTTGCCAAAAAATGGCAAAATATCAAACTGATGTGGGAGCTTTTTCGTCAAAACATGGCAAAATGGCAAATTTAGATCACCATTGTGGATGCTCTAAAGACAAATATGGCGTCTATGAAGCCATTTCATATCCTTACGAAATCAATTAAAAACTCATCCACTAGTAGCCAATGCAAGTTTACTTGAAGGATAATAATGTTCAAACCAATGTTTCCGGTTTCAGCCAAAAACTGAGGGAGGGTTTCCACAAATTTTAACTGAAAGAACTAGAATCATGGAGCCGATCCTTCCTCAGTTAATTTTTCGTATTTGTTAGATATTATATTAGATATTTAGTATCATTTCGGAATATGTGTTAGTTTAGTGTTTGCTTCCCTCCTATATATAGGAGACGTTGTACTCAATTATAATTAATCCAATATTCTTTCTTCAATCTCTCTGTTTACCTATGGTATTAGAGGAATAATCCATAATCCAAATCTTTTTTTTTTCATCCCTAATCCCTACCCCTAATTACTCAACCTCAAACCCTAATTATTCTACCCTATTAATAACTTCAAATCAACAATCATCCACATTATTAGCAACCTCCCGGAGAACTCACCATCAACATAGCAATTCCCGACAGCTCCAGCGACTCCTTCCTCCTACACTGCAACATCTCCGGTGACTCCTTCCTCCTACATCCTGTCCTACCCAAAACCCAAGGACTCCACTGGTTGCTTCTCGTCACACCCGAATCTCGTCGCCTCCCCCGCTGCTAGCCGCCACCCACAAATTCCCAAATCACCTAAAACCCTAGCCACCACTCCTCTCCAACCCTAACCCAAAATCCTACTCTATTATCTCCCATCGAAACCCAAAAACCTATATCCTACAACCGAACCCAAACCTGACACCGACCCCTACCCTGAATACCTAAACCCCAATTCCAAAACAAAAACAGAAACAAAACCAAAAATAAAAACAAAAACAAAAAACACACAAAAAAAAGAATCCGATCCGAAAACCCGAAACCCTATTCTAAACCCTACTACTCTCTCTATATTTTTTTTAAAAAAATAAAAATAAAAAAATAAAAAAATAACCGAAAACTAAAACCAAACCCAATTCAAACTTGAAAATCCAATCCCTAACCCTAACCCTACTTCTCTATGCTACCGCTTCATCTATTGCTGCCGCCACTGCCATTCGTCGTCAAAAAAACAAAAACAAAAACAAAAACAAAAACAAAAACAAATTTTTTTTGCAAGTACTTCTCCAATGAAAACCCAGTTTCGCCAGTATCTTCCCGTCTCCATCGACTTTCCAGTTACTACATCTTTCTCTTCACTCATCCATAATCCCGGCGTCGACAACAACAAAGTCATCCCTATCTCGGCCCCACTGCTTCTTCTGACACTAGCAACAGTAGCAACATCCTAATCCCTAGCTTCCTCGTTGTATCGATCTCGGCAATAACAACATCGCCATACTCATCCGTACTACACCATCACCAGTCTCATTCTTCCTCGGTGTACTGTTTTCCTACTTCTTTTGTCATGATCATTACTTCAACTTTGCCATCTTCTGCTAATCAGGTCAATCTTCAGCATTTCCTCACAGATGGAACTCAAGCTCTTGGGTCAGTCTACTAATGCTGGCCCCTCTGCCTCTGCATTATTTGTTACTCCTGGTATGAATTCTTCCATGATTTTTTATTCTGGTGCATTACTTCATCTTACTAGTAATTACACAATGCTCACCACCAGCACTGCACTTCTGTCTCACTCCATCCCTTCACACACCCGATGGCTCACAACTTCTCACTACACACTCAGGATCTATTGGCTCTCCCACTCTCACATTACCTTATATTCTTTTTGCTCCTCATTTATCCATGAACCTTATTTCCATTAGTGCTTTGTGCGATAGTGGTCTTTTCGTTACATTCGATTCTCTAGGTTGTTCTATTATGGATTCACACATTGGACAGGAGATTAGGCATGCTAGTCGACAGGATCTTCTATATCATCTAGATTTTCTACTTGCACATAGATCTCATCCTAATTTTTTTGGTGTTGTGTCCTCTGATGCTGATCTTTGGCACGAACATTTAGGTCATATTAGTGAGTCTTTTCTCAAGATTTTAGCCTGTAATGGTGCCCTTGGCCATCTTATTTGTTTTATATGTTTGTCTGTTTGTCAGGGTTGTCAGTTAGCAAAACACATAGCACTCCCTTTTCATAACAAAAGCACTTCACAAAGTACTCATCCTTTTCAACTCGTTCATTCTGACATATGGGGACCCTCTCTTATACCTTCTAGCAAAGGCTATCTTTATTATGTTACCTTCATAGATGACTTCACTCGATATACAAGGATTTTTCTTATTCGCTAACGATATGAGATTCCTAAGTTTATTAGTCCTTTACGAATATGATTCACACTCAGTTCAGTGTGCGAATCAAGATTTTTCGCTCAGATGGTGCTCATGAGTAAATTTCCACTACTATGAGATCGATCATTCAGTCTTACGACAGAGTTTTTCAGTAGTCAAGTCCTCACACACATGAGCAGAATGGTATAGCTGAACGTAAGCATCGTCATATTCTTGAGACTGCTCGCGTTCTTTTACACTGCACTACTGTTCCTCATCCTTTCTGGGCTGAAGCTGTCATGATATCTATAACCCCTGTTTTTTGTTTTTCGTATTTTTGCTATATTTTTCCTTCTTTCTCGAGTATTTGTGCTCTCTTTATATTTTGAACTGTATATTGGAGTTGTTTTCAATATATATTCATTTTGCTCATTTTTGATCTTCTTATGGTTGATTCTTCTGTCCCTTGAATTGTTCTTGATCATATTGTTATTTCGCTCTTTATTTGGTTCTTGTTCTCTTTATTCTGTTCTTGGGTGCTTGTAGTATTTTGGTTGGTTACCCTATTGCTTATCCTATTGCTTTTGATCCTAAATTAATTACCAAAGCCAAATTAACCTACAATCCTATTTTTGAATCCTATACAAATTTTATCCTAATCAAACTCATATTTGACAAATCCTATATCTACTCCTATTGGACCCATAATACCAAATACCCAATTACCCATCTCCTATTACAAACCCTAAACCAACCCTATATAATCCCTCTCTACTAAACCCTAACACTTTATTCCTGGCCTCCCTCTCTCTTCCCTTGCGGCACCAACCACCCCAGTCCGACGCCACCCCCCAACCAGCATACCCCAAACCCCCAGCCAACCACCTCCTCTCGACTGCCTTTCGGCCTGCACCTCCCCCAATCCCGATCACCAACACCTTAGCCGCAACCCCATACACCGAGAAACCTCTCCACCCATCCATCCATCTTCATCTCTCTCCCTCCGACTGTCCTCTGGCGCATTGACAGCAGCACCAGGAGCAGCAGCAGCCACCACTACACCCGCCGTCCGATCTCTCTCTCTCTCTTCCACTTGGTGGTTGCACGTGCACGTAGTTTGCAGGTGGGTTGATTGGTTCGTGGATTTTTGTTCGTAGGTTTTTGTTCGTTGCCTGGGAATCCGTTCCCGTTATTCTTGGTGTTCATTTCATCTTCGATTAAGGCAAGTAACTTGTACTCAATTCATTTGTATGATACAAGTCATAAATTCTGCTTGTAGTGTAGTTGGGTTCTAAAGACAACTCGTGTGTGATGTATTTTGATGAGTATTGTCTCTATAGTACTATTGATCATAGTTGCCTCACGACATCTGACATGAAACAACTTAGGTTTTGACCGTTCTTGATGTGATCATATTTGTGAGATAATTATGAAAAATCGTGGGTTTATTTGGATCCATGTGATATACTTGTGGTGGACATGCTATATACCCTATTTCATGTTATTTGGACACTTGGTAGAATCTATAACAAGTTTGGTTGTGATTAGAACAAGTTTCGTATGTTGTATATTGATTTATGGTTAAGAGGAAAATCTGTATTTTGTCGATAATCTGTTTTGATTGGTATTTTAGACCATATTAAGGTCAGTATCTTAACTTCATTATTAAACATGATTTTTAGATAAATCCGTCTTCTTTCCAAACTCTCTAACCTTGATCGATTTCGTTTCCGTATGTGTGAGATATGATTGTTTTACTACAGGGTGTATTTCATTTCCAGACTTTGTTTCTTGATGATTTCGATGACTAAACCATTTTGATACTAGTGCTAAACATATTATTTTGACCTGAAATTTTGGTCAGTATTTCTATATCTATTTAGGGATTATCCCGAATTTTGGTGGATTTTATTGATAAGTTTTATATGCCGTTTCATGCTTGTTTATAAACACTATACTTGCTAGATTTTGCTCGCTGTTCTGTAAAGATTTGTACTTTCACCCTAATTCCTTTTCCTGTATGAAAAATATTTATCAAATATGAAAGTTAGCTTATTTTGTCTATTTTCATCTCCCATTGGAGAATTTGGATTTAATTTCACGGTTTGCGAGATATTACAGTTTTCGTACAGCAGTGTTGGGAATTCCAGATTTGCCAAACTATCATTTTTTGATGTTTTCTAATTTTTGTTGGCTAAACTAATCTTACTGGAAAATTATGAAACTTTATATTCTGATACTAGACAGATAGGATAATACCCCAGATTTTTCCTGGATTTATTTGAGATGTTTTGATGCTATTTTCCTGACTTTGAATTCAATTTACTGAATTCTGGCTGAACATATTTTCTGGATTCAAATCAGTTTTGAGACTTGGTTTTGTAAAATACTATATGACTTATTTATATTCACTGGATTTGGTTGGGAGTATATTTTCTAGATCTTTCGATGGATCTAGATTTTTATTTTTGTAACACCGAGAATCTCAGTTTTACTACAGTATGGTCTTACTATCCTGAACTAGATACACGGTTATTTTATTCTTTTGTGAGTTATCTTTCACCCATACATGTTATCTTGCACTTGAACTTGTTACTTTACCATGATACACTTGCTTGTTTCGTGAGACATACATACTTGTTTGACATTAATAATAAATTAACCAAGCCGGGGTTTAAAGGGATAGATCAAATAGTGGATAATTCAGAAACGTGTACTTGGAAGAGAATCTATTGATTCTATGTGACACTTGGCTTGATACTTGAGATTTGGCTTGATATTTCACTACTTGAGGCTTGATATTTCACTTGAGGCTTGATATTTGATACTTGATTCTTGAGGCTTGTCCCTGAGTACACTGTCCTATATGGTCTACTATAAAATCTAAAACGAAATTGCATTGACTGTAGCAACCATGTGATAAAAGGATGACACATGAAGTCCTACCTAGATAGTAATAATACAAGATTTGATACATGATATTTGATACTTGATTACTTGAACATGATTACTTGATTCTTGCTACTTGCTACTTGTACTTGACTACTTGACACTTGTTTACTTGCTACTTGATTTCGTGATACTTGATTCTTGATACTTGATACTTGTTTATATGATACTTGTTCACTTGACACTTGATACATGCCATTTATACTTGTTCATCTTGTCATGCTAGTTATTATACTTGATACCATGTATATTTCATATTGCTAGTTAGTTTCCCCATGTACTTGTTTCCTGCATTACAAGTGGCCCGTAACTTGTAATTGACGGGTACTTGTTTTCTTTTTCCTATTCCTGCAATTGTTAAATTGCAGATTATAGAGAACATGTTCCAGATGGTATTGGTGACATGAAGTATTAGTGCTGGATTTTGCTATTATTATTCTTGTTTCTCGCTTGAAAAATGTTGTATCTTGTACTTGGATTTATTTGTATTTGGGCAATGTGACCCAGGATTTTGACTTATTCAGATCATGATTATTTGAGATTAATACATTTTGGTTTTAAGTATTCTTGTTGGTATTTTGGTTCATATGTGCATGATTGGTTGACTCCTTTGCTTCCGACTCTGATTATTCTTGAGAATGTTATAAAGGTTCTTGAACAGCTTATGGATGATGAAAATCATTCACTGGGCTTTTGTTGCGTATCCGTATTCCATATTCTCTTTTGCAAAGCAGGGCATGACAATATTTGTTCACCTCATTAACATCACTCCCTCTTCTACCTTATATGGTACGACAGCTTATGGGGCTCTTTATCACTCACCACTAGACTACAGTATGCTCCGTATTTTAATGTGCACATGTTACATCCTTCTCCCTCCCACTGAGTGCACGAAGCTGACCGCCTGCTTGCGTTCACCTAGGAATCACTTCAGAGCACAAAGGATATCGTTATTTTGATCATTCGGTGCATCATGTCCATATTTTCCTACATGTCTTCTTTCTATAAGACTCTCCTTACTACTTGTTCTCTCCTGAGGATACTAGCTTTCTTGATTCCCCAATTGCTAGGTTTACCTCCCTGGACACATCTTCACGCATTCCCTTTCATCCCACTCCGTTGGCTCCTATTCCATCTCATACATATGTTACGCCTATTGTTTCTCCTACAGAGACACCTCCCACTCTGCCTGCATGACCACAACATCATGCCACTACACCTGTAACGCCTCGATTTCCATACACTGGAAAACCGTGACATAAGCTAGAATCTTTTCTTCAATTAGCCACAATACACAGAAAAACAGGAAAATTCAAAACTTTTTATTCAACACAAATGTATTATTAGTCTGAATGTTATAAAACTGCAATACATTACAACAGTGTTACAATAATACCTTTACAATCCCAAGTGTTACAACTTTCAACAATTTACATCAGAGTGCAATGAATAAAGAACAACACTTGGTACTTCACTTGGATACTTTCCAACAAATAAATAAATTACAATAATTGTTACAAAAGAAACAATAGTAATCAACATATATTACAGCAGAAACTTAAATAAAATCGATCCTGCTTCTCTTGCCTTAAGTCCTCCTGAATCCTGTACCTGTACTTCTGCAATCCAGTACCTGTAATTTTGCAATCCAGTACCTATAGAAGTGAGGACGTCAGTACATATACTAAAGCTTTAAGGCTAATGACTAGCAGCGATTCTCAACTTTAAGCAAACAAATTGATTGAAAGAGAAACGTGTATATATAGTTGATGTGTCAGTGTATGCTATGACTTAGACTTTAATGCAAGACTTATTAATGCAAGGATGCTCTTATTCTAATGAAAGTAAGTCTCCGGAACAGTATGCATCCCATACTACATACGCCCCATCTCAAGCCGTTTCTTCATATATAAGGATTTGAACCCGCACCATGAATTCTACTCTTGTACTTAACTTGTTTCTGAAGATACAACGTGACTGATGAGGTTGCCCTGAAACAGTCTAATCTCGCCATTTGCAGTCATCTCATGGTGTCCCCATTTTCCACTACTACCCACCGTACCGGACCTCACTCAAAAACCAGATGAACCCTCAAAGTTCCTGCAACACAAGTTACCTCGAAGCATCCCCTGCAGCCCTCTAACTCATAGACCGTAGTCTATGGCCTGTTCGCTTCCCTGGCATAGAACATGACGGAGTTCCGGGGGTCCATCCCCTAGCTCCGCCCGCCCTTATCATGGCCTTCAAAAATTAACAGACGAGATACGGATCCCGTGCTCCCAACCCGTGAGAAGGCACAGACCGTATCCCTTTGACAAGAAGGGTACAATCCAATAACACCACCTAGTGCCGGTCTATAGGACAGGTCGGACATAAGGTATCACCCTTAATACCAACTCTTTCCCTTCGGCGAGAAAATGATAATAAATATAGGTTAAGTAGTAATAGCCGGAAGTTACTACCCTAACAATGTCACTAACCCTAAACAAACTGAGGGATGACAACAGAACTTACACAACATGCTAAGTCTTAAGTTAGACTTCGCAAGATAATTCTACTAGGCGCTCAACCTAGACTTTTCAGAATCCTTAAAGATCCTGTTCACAGCTTATCGATCCAAGACCCCGGCAATACGAACGTATTCACATGCTACTACCCTGAACTTGGATTCCGTCTACGCTCCGGTCCGCGATCAACCAACACCGGTTAAGATCTGATGGTACACGAGGAGTGACTCATCCACAGTCCCTTAGGAGTAAAATAAATACACGTCTTAATGATCAATGGCCCCTAGGGAAATGATATCACCCTAAACGAGTACAGAAAACTGCATACTAGCTAATAAGCTACAAACGAGTAAACAAAAATACATACGAGCTAAACAAACTACGTATGAAACCAATAACTACATACGAGCTGGGCGGGCTGCATATGAGACAACAATATACATACCAGCCGAATAAGCTACGTATGAAACCACAGCCTACGTACGAGTCAGGTGAGCTCCGTACGAGCAAAACAACATATAACAGTGCCCATACAGGTATTCTAACAATCTAGAAGCAACCAAACGTGCTTACTAGCAAAACCTGATCTTCTATAATTAGAAGCAACAGAAGAATCTACTAACGGTCTAAAATATACAAACTACCAAAGAAAAACCTGAAAGCGACATAAAAAGCCTTCCGACAGCCTAGAAGCAACCGGTGCTACGCTTATCGGAATTCGATAGAATTATACTTTTTAGAAAGGTGAGAACATCTCCTGCAACTCTCTAGTTGAACACTTTTTCAGATTCTGTAAGGAATCCAAAATTCGGTCCATCGAACACACGTAAACAGTTTAACTAAACTGCGGATTTTCAACAAAAAGCTGAAACTTCTACAGCTTGTAACTTTTGCTCTACTTATCGGAATCTAACGAAACTAGATAATTTGAAAAGGTGGAAACATCTACTACAACTTCCTAGTTGAACCACTTTCCCATATTCCGTTAGGAACTCCAAATTCCTACCCATCGAACACATGCAAACAATTAACCAAACTACAGAATTTCAACAAAAAGCTGAAATTTCTATAGCTTGTAACTTTTGCTCTACTTATTGGAATCTAACGAAACTGGAAAATTTAAAAAGGTGGGAACATCTACTAAAACTTTCTAGTTGAACACTTTCTCAGATTCCTTATGGAATTCAATCTACCGTCCCTTGAACAGAGGCAAAAGACAACCTAAGCTATAGCAAAGCTTAAACTTTGAGAGCTTGTAACTTTTGTTCTACTTGTCGGAATCTAACTAAATCATACAATTTAGAAAGGTGGGAACATCTACTAAAACTCTCTATTTGAACATTTTTCCATATTCCTTATGGAATTCAATCCACCGTCCTCTGAACACACGCAAAAATTAAGCAAAACAGCAGAATTCCATAACAAAGCTGAAACTTTGGGAGCTTGTAACTTTTGCTCTACTTGTCGGAATCTAACGAAGCTGGACAATTTGGAAAGGTGGGAACATCTACTACAACTTCCTAGTTGGCAACTTTCTCAGATTTCGTAAGGAATTCTAAATTTCTGACCCTCGAACATACGCAAACAGTTAACCAAACTATAGTATTTTAACGAAAAGCTGAAACTTCTATAGCTTGTAACTTTTGCTCTACTTGTTGGAATCAACTAAATCATACAATTTAGAAAGATGAGAACATCTACTACAACTCTCTAGTTGAACACTTTTACAAATTCCTTATGGAATTCAATCTACAATCCCTTGAACAGACGCAAAAACTAACAAAGACGGCCAAAGCTACAGCAAAGCTGAAACTTTGGGAGCTTGTAACTGTTGCTCTACTTGTCGGAATCTAACCAAATCATACAATTTAGAAAGGTGGGCACATATACTACAACTCTCTAGTTGAACACTTTCTCAGATTCCTTATGGAATTCAATCTACTGTCCCTTGAACATACACAAAAACTAACAAAGACAGCCAAAGCTACAGCAAAGCAGAAACTTTGAGAGCTTGTAACTTTTGGTCTACTTGTCGGAATCTAACCAAATCGTACAATTTAGAAAGGTGGGAAAATATACTACAACTCTCTAGTTGAACACTTTCTCAGATTCCTTATGGAATTCAATCTACCGTCCCATGAATACACGCAAAAACTAACAAAAGACCGCCCAAGCTACAGCAAAGCTGCAATTTTGAGAGCTTGTAACTTTTGTTCTACTTGTCAGAATCTAACCAAATAAGGCAATTTGGAAAGGTGAGAGACTCTACTACAACACTTTAGTTGATAACTTTTCCAAATTCATTAAGTAAAAGACTCAAAAACAACAAACAATTAAAACAGTGAGCACTTCAGCCAAAGCTGGCTGCTGTATTTTGTAAAGGCCATAACTCCTACTCCTCTTATCAAAATTTAACCAAATATGGCAATTTGGAAAGGTGAGAACGTCTACTATAATTTCCTAGTTGTTCACTTCCTTTGATTCCGCAAGTAAGAGGCTCAAAAACGACAAACAAGCCAAACAGCGAGCACTCTCAACCAAGCTGGCTGCTCCGTTTTGTAACGGCCATAACTTTTGCATCACTTATTGGAATCTAACCAAATAGGGCATTTTGGAAAGGTGAGAATGTCTACTATAACTTCCTAGTTTATCATTTTTCCAAATTCCATAAGGAACACCAAGTTCCAGCCCCTCGAACCTAGACCGTTGTTCACCCCCAAAACAGCAAGTGTTGTCTTTTGCGAAACTCTCGCTGTTTTGGGGAAACAGATCGTTTCACTTATCAAAATAACTCAAAAAATTCTATAAAAATTAGGGCATGCTAATAACACATATAAGAACCACTAAAATAAATTTGGGATCAAAATTCCACCTTTAACCTAGTTAAATAATTCTAACCCTAGAACTACAAAAATCGAATCTTTATGGTTGTATTTTGTGTTCTACCACTTCAAACTTTATATGCATCTTATTCTAGTCCATATGCACATGAAATTAGTTCCATACAATAACATACAACAATAATAACAATAAAAATAACAAGCAAAGTGTTGAGAACCCCCACCCAAACTTGGTTGGAAGAACTAGCTTGCTTTTCCTTCTCCTTCCTTGTTCTTACTTCTCCTCAAGAACACACAATGAAAGAACCCATGAAACCCTAACCCCTCTTTTGATTTGATCTCTATTTTCTTTTGATTTGATCTCTTTTTTTTTCCCTTTCTTTCTCAATTTTTTCTAAGAATGAAAACTAGTAAAAGAGTAGTAGGAGAATGTGAGAGAGAGAGAGAGATGGAGAACAAAATGAAAGAGGGCTTTGCCCTCTTGTTTTGATCATCTCTAACCCTTCATTTTGATCATGATTGATCAAAATAAGAGGTATTTTTCCAAATCACATACTACATGATTTCGTACAAACGTACGAAATCGATACGATTCAAATACGTACATATATCTGATTATACAGATAATTTTTATTAGTTAAAACAAATAATCTCTACCGAAAATAGTTTAATTCAGAAATAATAATAAAATAATTTTATTTTCGGCTCGGAAGTTTCCAGTATCAATTTGATACAAAACAGATATATACAGACTAGTATATATGCAGTAGATAATGCTTATTAATAAAACCGGGTGATATCCACCAAAAATATTTCATTTCTGAAAATAATAATAAAATAATAATTTTTTAATATCTACCCGGGATTTTCTAGACATTTTCTCAAAAATGTATTTTTCAAGATTTTGTACAGGTGCACAAAACTAATACAATACCTGTATATACTTACTAGTATATATATCAAAATAAATTTTTATTAGAAAAACCAAGTAATTTCTATAAAAATATTTTTACTTATAAAAATAATAATTATATAAATATAATATTCATCCGGGATATTACAACACCTGCATCCCCACCGCCGCATGCACCCACCCTACTGACCTCAACCCCACACCCTGCCAATCCACCATTGGCTCGTCAGTCTACAAGTTCCACTTCAGGCATCCCACGAGCATGTTATACACCTGATGTCACTGGTCCTTCTGACTTGCTTGGCTTTGCCACTCTAGCTTCCTACTCACCACAGCTCCATGCATATCTCACTGATATACACTTCACATGTGACCTATGACCTATCAGTAAGCAATTCAATATCCCGAGTAGTGGGAAGCTATTGCAGAGGAGTTCAGTGCATTTGATCAGACTAACACTTGGGATGTTGATCCATATGCATGATATCCAAAAAAATGCATATTACCCTATATTTTCCATAACTCCTCTATTGTTTTTTTGTTGAAGTAGGTGGAATATAGCCATCTTGTTTCATTAACGAGAGTTTAACAAAACATCCCAGAGTACTGGGAACAAATACAAGTCCTACAAACAGGAAAGTAAAACGTAGTCAATAAGCCTCCAACAAAACCATGGAGGGTGGGAACAAACTATGCAAAAGAACAACCACATAAGGAGTACAAGAGATTGGACTACCCTCCAACAACACCCTGGAGGGTGGGTAACCGAACCACTCACGCGATAGTCGCCCCACTGGCGACCTCCTCATCATTGTACTCATCCACCTGGAAGGGCCTAGCTATCCTCCCTCTAGGTCCAGATGCAGCTGTAACCTAGAAAGAAATAAGAAGCATGATATGAGTTAGATTACCAGAAATACTATTCCAAGTCCCACGAAGTAAAACTTATTTCTGTCTAGCCATAAAACCCAGGTCGCTGCTGCAATAGCAATATACCATGCTTCTTTCATGTTATTCCTTTCAAATACAAAAGTAGTGCCCACCCATAGCTCCTCATATGAGTGCGGGTACCTTGTAGTGCCGAGGGCTCTAAGGACCTCAGCAAGCACCGAGTGACTTCTGTGGCAATCGAGGAACAAGTGATTTCTCGACTCCATGTCTGCACTGTAGAAACCATAGTTCGTCTCAATGTGAGGTAGATGCATAACTCCTTTAATGTTATTATGATGATACATGGAATTCTATAACAGTAAATAATTACGATGCACACCATAAAACAAAAAGTGAACTAAAAATCACTAAATTTGAATATGTCTTACTCATTCATCACGACAAAGGTTGCAAAATGAACTGTTTTCATCAATTGAACAATTGCAACCACTTACTTCATGGACAAAATATATTCAACTTTGACAATATTTCATCTAGAGATGTCAAACGAGTCGGATCGAGGCGAGTTAATCTAAAAATATTCAGGTTTGAAGGGTTTCGGGTCGGGTCAGGTCGGGTCGGGGCGTAGTAAGAAATTCTTGACCTGAAACCGATCCGAGATCCAAACTCTGATAATTTTTGGATTAGGTCGGATCAGGTGTTCAGGTGGTTTTACTTTGCATGAACTTAAATCTATAGAATAGTAAGATATCTTGATTACAAATATTTAAATATATTGATGAGGGTGAAAATCACAGCCGATTTGCACCGGGAGATTCATGCACGAACCTCAAGGCTCCTAAAATCTAGAAAACATGCCCAGGGACAGTTCACTGGCCTTCCACTGGCGCACTGTCTAAGCCCATGAGGGAACAGTTGACCAATTATTCATAGTCAGTAATCAAATCCCCTAAAAATCAAGGGACTAATTACTTCGTCAGGGCCCCAACTCCACGGGATCTAATCAGGCAGCTAGAGAATCTTTCTCTAACAGATTCCCACTAGCCTATAAATATAGGCTAATCTCTAGATTCCCACTAGCTTATAAATACAGGTTAATCTCCAAAGTTAAAAGGTAATCAACATTTTTTCAGTAATCCCTACCTTTACGTCCTCAGTCGCTGAATATATCGTCGGAAGGCCTGTTACGAGGAATACTCCCGGTGTCTTAGGATTTTTTACAGGTGCTCGGCAGCCAGCGACAGTCATCAGATCTACCAAAATCCATAAATATTAGCCTCACATCAAGGGTCAGATCTACGGCTGAGATCTGCTTTTTCTCTCCTTCCAAAGATAATATTATATATTGCTCCAATATATATATATATATATATATATATATATATATATATATAGAACTGATCAGGTGCGAGTAGCAAACTTCTCCCATAGCCGTTGGATGTGCAACGTGATCATGGGAGTGATCCAATGGCCTGATCGTCTTCTGCTCATCTCACTTAACATTGGGGATACTTTAGTCATTTAACTCTTTCATTCATCTCTCTCTCCCTCTCTCTCCAGACCCCAGAACCCAAAAGCAGATCTTCAAATTCCTTATTGCTGCCTCGTCTCTCTGTCCCTTTGACCTTCGAAACCCTAGACCCCTTCGAAATCCCCTGAAGCCCCCTTCGACCTTCGACCTTCGAAATCCCCTGTTGCCTCGTCTCTCTCTCCCCCCCTCAACCTTCAAAACCCTAGATGCCTTCGAAATCCCCTGAAGCCCCCAACCTTCGAAATCCCCTAGATGCCTTGTTCTTTCCACCACCACTCGACCTTCGAAACCCTAACCCTAGATTTCCATCTCCTACCTCTGAGCTTGTCACGCCCCGCTTCTCGGAATACGGAAACACAGGCACGTAACTGAGGCCCAGCGAATGATATAAGTACGCCAACTCATATCATCCATAAGCTGTACCAGTCTTAACTCAACAATATAAGAAAAATTAATCACAACCACGCAGGAAACATAATCACATAAACGATAATGAAATTCGATAACCAAATCTGGAATATAAGAACTTACCGAATAGCTAGAGGAACTCCTGCTCCAATCGTAGAAGAACTGCTCACCAATGCCTTCTGAAAATTCTCTTTGTTCACCTGTACTTGTTCATCTAAAAAGAAAGAATAATTTGTCCTTAGAGCAAGTCGTGGACATGCAAGTGGAGAAACAGAGAAACAATGGCAATAGTGGTATAACAATGAATTCAATAAACAATGAAATCATTAGTGTTGAACAATGACAAACCGATAATGGCATAATATACAATATTTTGATTTATCGCGATAACAATAAACAATATCAATGATGGCAATAATAGAGGTAACACTGTTCAATAAGATAACAATATGCAATGATGATGTGAGGAGAGCCTTAGGTCTATTATTCATTCTTTTATCCTAGCTAATGCACGTACTACTGCATCCCATACTACAGGTTCCATGCATATAATCAATTTCGTTTAGACCAAGGTGGTAGATTCTATAGATCATGTACCCGGGAACATTATTCAATAATGACCGATGATCGAATCAATCGAGATACTGAAGTCAGTAATCTGCAATTAACCAATGACCGATATGACCAATAGACCGATAGACCGATATACCGATAATTAGGGAAACACGGGCCCCTCTTTCGAGTACAGTCACTATGTCATCAACTACCCTAATCAACCCTTAACCCCGGCTTGCTTTACTTTCTTTACTCAATTATCATACAATAATGCAATTAATAAGGGACGCTAGAGAAGGTGTCAAAACAATTCTAAGATCATGCAATATACTATATACAATTAAATACACTAAATATAACATTATAAACACAATTGTACATTATAAAATATAGAATCCCAATTCTGGACAGCAGTAGGTTGCTGTACCAAAATCAGTATTCCTGTTGCTACAGGACAGCAACTATGGATCCGTCAGGTGGTCTAGAAACTAGACTCCCACCCGGTTCCAACGCATACTTAAAGTCTATATTCCGACGACGGTAGCTAAGTGAAATTCAGTGATCTTTATAGGTTTTAGTTTCTGGCTGGGTGTAGATGTTGTCTAATTTTAATTATAAAGGCAGTAAATAAATATTATAAAAATCAGTAAAAATACTTTTTTAACACCCTAAACATGTTATTTACAAATCTGGAATTTATCGTGGCCATATCTGATTAATAGTTCACTTAATTCATTAGCCTAACTTGTTATGTACGTGAATCTGGAATTACAGCGCAGCTGTAGCAAAAGGTTCATAACTGGAGCAGTATAACTCCGAATTCAAAAGTTTTGGTGTCTATCGACATCTAGACAGATAGATCTACGATTTACTTTCAGGAAGTTTCTGATTTTAATGAAGGGATCTGGGTCGAAACAGCACATTAAGGTTCAGGTAGGCGTAAATACCAGAATAGCCAACATGTTCATTTTAAATAAAATGGTTAAAAATTACGGGTAATAAATTGGAGTTTAACTAATAATAATCACAGCGAAACAATCTTATGTGAACATGGTAATAATGTAGGTGATGTTTAACATTTTAATAATTACAATTCAACAATTTATCAATAGAATTCACATTAACAATCAACTAATTTCCACAATCTACTATAGCAAATTGTAATTTAATGTCATGATATGAAATGTGTCTATAATTCCCTATTTTTATAATCAATAACTATAACTATATGGTGTATGAATTTCTCTATACATTAGAGGCAAAAAAGATGGCACGATGTCGAGACTACCACTTGGATTCGCTCGTGTAAATCCGTGGCATCTCAACAATGGATACAATAACAATTTACGATTTTTAAATAAGATCCACTTGCGGAATTCAACAATAATTATCGAATATGATACAAAAACATTCGATAGAAATGACTTGCCTTTTGGACGACGTTAAATCCGATATATTTGAGAATAACGGGGTCGAAATCCCGGCGACACGGCGACGAGCAAACGATCACTGTAATCACGCTCGGGCACGGATCTCGTTGATGATCAAGATCAAGATGAAGATCCAGCGAATCCAACGGTCGAGATCGGAAATAAAACATATGAGAATTAGAAGGGAACCAAAATATATCATGACTGACAATTGATGAATAAGAACAAAAGTAGATCAAATGTTTACTCACCAAGCAAAGGACGAACGAGACGATCCAAAAGCCGAGATCAAGTTGATCAACCAATCGACGGTCGAGATCAAAGATCAAAATCAAGATCAAGGGATACGACGGCTTGGATCTGATCTGGGGTTGATGATGGATGGTCCAGATCTGATCCATCAGATTAGATCCCAATCTGATGAAATCAAATTAGATGATCAAGTGCAGATCAACGGCCAGGATCACATGGTGATCAAAACATGATCAAACCAATAACCTTCAATGCCAAGCATTGGATTGGATCCGACAGCGGGCGGCGCGCAAGGGCAGTGCCGGAGAGGGGACACGACGATGGGATATGCACTGCGGTGAGGCACGGGCCGCAGGTGGCACGCTGCTGTCGTAGGGAAGCTGTGCAGTCTGTGGCTGTTGACGTGGTGGAGGAACTGGGTGGGCGCTAGTGCGGGTGGTTGTTGTTGCGTCGCTGCAGAGAGGATGGTCGGGATGAGATAGGGGAGCGGGAGACCGGAGGGGCTGTCGACTGGGCTGGCGTGGAGGGGTCCCTGGGCTGTGCGGTCGCGACAGGGAGGGGACACCTCGCACAGGAGGTGCGCTGCATTCGCAAGCGGAGGTGCAGTCGCGGTGCAATCAGCGGGAGAGAAGGGTTTCGGGATGAGAATAGAAGAAGAAGGAAACGTTGGTGGCTGGGGTAATTAGCAGTAGTATAGGTTTTAGGGTTAGGTTTAGTAGAGTAGGTTTTTAGTAGGGTATTTATATAGTGGGTATTTGGTTATTGGGTAAAGAATCCAATAAGAATAGGGTAGGTTTTAATTAAAGGACCCAACAAGATAATGGGTTTGGGTTTGGATTTTAATGGGGTATTAGAATCTAACATAAAAGACCCACTAGAGTAGATAAAATAATAAATAAAAATTAAGATTATACAACAAAATATATTTGTACCACAATATGGAAATTATTCGAAATGACTATAAATACAATTTACGATAGAAATATATATATTTTTTTAAATTAAAAGTCAAGGGTAATAATATTAATAGTAAAATACCAATAATAATATTGATAACAAGAATAGACAATAAAGTTAGAATATACTATTTTTCGGAGTAATTATAATTTCCAGTTCGGAAAGAATTTTATTAGAAGATCCAAGTCGAGTTTAAAATAATAACGAATTTATAAATAATTAAAATACGAAAAATATTCTGAAAATATGTATCTGGGAAAACAGGGCTCACAGAGCTCCAGCTTGCTCTATTTCTTAACCTTCAATTTTGATTTGCTCGATTTCTCCATTCAATTGAAGCTTGCTCTTGTTTCAATAAACCAACCAAGCCAAATTTCATTTCTCTCTAATTTTTATCTTATTCTAATTATTATTTGACACGAAATTGGAATCGTAGTGTTGTTAGGGTTTCCTTTTTATTATAATATTATATGCATCATGGTATTATAGATGATTGATGGTTGCCCTTTTGTTTACCAGGTGATTTGAATTGTTGGGGGGGTATTTGTTAGATGCTTAAATGAGTTAATTCTGATTAGGTATTACTCTGATCATGGTGTTCTATATGGATGATTAATTGTGGTTGTTCGTATATATAATGAGAAAGATTCCTAAACTTGAAAGTGAATTGGGTAAGATTTTTATATGTTGCTAACATTCCCCGGGGGATGTAATTTGGAATTATTGAGCATCTTGATCCTTATGTTGTGGTCAGAGTTGGAAATGAGGTTAATTTTTGGAAAAGAACACTAACTAGTTGCAAAGTTTTAAAATTTTATCGGTTTTTATATGGGAGCTGATCGAGTGCGTACTGGTTTGCACACAATCAGCAGGGAACTCCTCCACAGACTGTCTAATCTCTTGATCTATCATGATCTGCATCTAACGGTTTAAACATACCCCCGCTCACGCAAGGGTAATTTTTTCATTTCTCTAGTCAATACCCCCCAAATCCTGAGGTTCTCCGACTCGAGTATTTATATTTCTTCTGCTTCTTAGACTGTATACTACCTGAATCTGATTGCCTTGGTTGCTGATGTATACTACCTAGATCAGCTTACGATATTTTTGACAATGAGATTGTTTTTGCTGTCATTTTTTCTGAAACTGGGCAAGTTTGGAAGTGTTATGATGCATTTTTTTCCTGAATCTGGGCTAAGATGACTGCTGATATTGATGCTCATGCTTTGATGTCAATATTTTGGCTATGGCAGTGATGAGATCACACTATTATGCTTCATTTTGAGATTACAATGTGATGATATTACACTAATGCACTTAATTTGGTTATGACTGTTATGTTATTACACTGTTTTGCTTCATTCATATTTTAGGGATTGAAGATTTTCTGAATTTGGGCAATGATGAACTTAATTTGGGTCTCTTTTAGTTTTGCACTTTGTTTTGACATGGTGCATTACACTTCTGCTGCTTCTCTGAATATATGAGATGTGTTTCTGAGGCTCTATCCTTCAATGCATGGAAAGAAGTTATTGCCTGGTGCTGTATTTTTGTGATGTATTCATTATGCTTCCATCGGGTTTTTGACTGCATTGATTTAAGTCTACTTTATGATTTGCTTAATGAAAATTTTTAAGTTCATGAAAAGTGATATTCAAAAAGTACTGAGTCTAGATAGTGAAGAAAATTAGTGTGATGCTGAGCCATACAGTTGTATTCATAATTATGTTCATTTGTATCAGTGTTCTCTTAGCCCTTATGATGAAGGAATTATATGTGTACTGAGCAATTTTGAGCAATTTCACTGCTTGAAAGTTTTTTGAGTTTTAGCTTCAAGAGAAACTTTTGATGATTTTAAGATGTGAAAGTGCAACTGAGAAGAGGCAGAGCATTATTAGCATCATCAGCAGACAGTTACAAGCACTATACTACAAAAAAAGACTTGACTTCTTGTTGTTCTGAGCCCACAATGTTTAGAATTTTGTTTAATCTTTTGTATAATCTTTAGAATTTTGTATAAAGATGAAAATCTAAAGATGAGAAGTCTAAAAGATGAGTAAGACATGTATTAGAATTTTTGAAGTATCTGTCTATAAATGTATTAGAATTACAATGTTCATCTTCACTGTATATATGGTAACTGAATTGGAAGGCAAATAACAAATTTTTTGTTGTTGTTTACTGTATGCACTTTAAGAGCCTTAGATGAATGAATGAATGAATGGATGGATGGTTTATAAACTCTGTGCTTTATGTTCATATCATGGTAAAGGTGCTTAATTACAATGTTCCCACATGTTTGAATAAGTATATGTTGATTATAGGGACCTCTGTTTGATGCTTGACTCATTAACCGAAGAAGAAATTTGTTTGGCATGTCATTAGAGGCAGAGAACAGCTGTGATTTGGGTGTTAATTCATAGCAACAACATAATTGTACTTGGTGCATCTTGTAAATGTGCGTTTTAAACATTGAAAAGTGTATGTATAAGCTATAACTGTCAGTTACATACTTGTAACTTAGAGCAACTGTTGAAGAAGATGATGAACAAGCTCAAGCTACAACTTTACAGAACTGCAGTTAGAGTGCATAATAAAGAGTGGCATATTTCTAAAACTGAGTGTCAACTGCCTGTGTTCCAACATCCCAATCATTTCTGCTTCAATCTGGAAGGACCTCCCACATAAGAGTGAATAACCTGGCTATCACACTACAGTTGCTTTGCGGATGTCGGTATTAGCATAAAAATATAATAATAATGTAATAAGTATAATGAACACATGGAAATGTAACTGATGTCACTGTTTTGTGAGCACTATAAATGAATCACCTGTAAATCAGTGGAGAAAGAGCATTATAAAAAATCCTTAAAGAGGAATCACCAATCACATGGAAATATTACTGATGCCATTATGTTGCGCGCACCAGAGATAATCATCAATTGTCAATTAGTTGATAACGAATGTAAAGAAATATATATCCTTAAAAGTGTATCACGAATCACATGGAAATATAATCGGAGTCACTTGTTTTGATCACTGAAATGAATCACCAATAGTTAATCAGTGAAGAATGAGCGCATTAATAAAAAATCCTTCAGTTCCTCATGTACAAAAGATTTTGTTATCCAACACTTAAAAAAAGAAAGAACTGTTGGTTCAATATGTCTCACTTATCAGTTAACTTTTGAGCTCAAGTCTGGAACTGTTAGAGAAAAAACAAGTGAATGTTTCCTTGTAAGTGTAAAAATACATAGGCATCTAAGAAGTAAAAACACCACAATACACAAACAGCACATGCAAGATCAAGCAACAACCACTGCTATTCAGTGGCAATGAATATGCTGCTGTAGGTGGTGATGATCAGGTAATGCTATACTGGAGCTGCAAATTGATCCCAAAACAACTCAACTAACTCTGTTCAACATAATCAATGCACAAGCTATACACAACTGAATTATAAAGCAGCTGTCCCTTGGGTGCAGAAAAGAGCCACTTTGATGTAGCTAACTACTACTTCTGGGTATTCTTTCAGTTCTGGGTCTATCAGCTCTCGTAGTCTCCCTTCTTCATAAAGTTGCCAGGTCTGCAAAAACGTGTATAGTCAGTCTATATGAGAAGAAAAATACTATTGCCAATTTCATACGAACATGATTCAACCGAAAAAATAGCATTAAAAAATAGTCAACTATATGGCTCAACATCACACTAATTTCTTCAATATCTAGGCTCAGAACATTTTGAGTATCACATTTCATGAATTTTAGAAAATTCTTTGAGGAAGCATAATGAATGCATCACCAATAGTGTAATATACCATGTCAAAACCAATCTCACATTCAGAGAAGCAATGTCAAAACCAATGCCATAACCAAAGAAGCAGCAGAAGTATATTTGTAGATGTCAAAACCAAGTGCAAAACTAAAAGATAGCCAAATTAAGTTCATCATTGCCCAGATTCAGAAAATCTTCAATCACTAAAACCACGCAACTTGAGTTCAAAAATAGTCCAGATTAAGTGTGAATATCGTCAGAGCCAAAATGGTGTGAATATCATAATGACTTAACTACATAGATTGAGAGAGAGAGAAAGAGAAGTTAAATGACTTAACTACCCCCAATGTTAAGTGAGATGAGCGGAAGAATTGCAGGCAACTGGATCACTCCCATGATCAAAATGCAGATCCAATGGATGGCTGAGAAGTTCGCTACTGATTAGGTGCGGACTGGTTCGTACCTGATCAATTCTTTATAAATATATATTCCCAAATTAAGTTCATCATTTCCTAGTTTCAGAAATTATTCAATCACTAAAATATGAAAGAGGGCTTTGCCCCACAAGTTTGTAGGTAGACTAGAAGTTATAAGCATGACATTGATCATCTCTTTGAACGTTCTCTTTTTTCTTTCTGCAACTCCATTTTGTTGAGGTGAGTATCCCATACTCTGCACACAATTGTACAGATGGAGATTCATATTCTTCATCTCGATCAGATCTCAATATCTTGATCTTTATGTTAAGCTGGTTTTCTACTTCAGCCTTATCTTTTGTAAATGCTGCAATTGCTTCATCTTTACTACTTAGTAAATAAACGTAGCAATATCGAGTGCAGTCATCAATAAAAGTGATAAAATACCTTTTCCCACCCCTCATAGGTAAGAACTTAAAATCATATAAATTAGTATTGTAATACCCCACAAAATAAAATGATTTATTTTGCATTAGTAATTAATATTAAATTTGTAAAGTTGACTATTTTGACTATTTTCTTGAAATTGTCAATTTTACACGTGCAAGTATTTTTGGTACAAATATCCAATTTTATATTTTTATTAAATTATCCTAATTATAATTGAGTCTATTCTAAATTTTAGGATTTTTCTGAGTAGAGAAACTATTTTTATAAATATCTCGAAAGAGAGGGGCTTTTATGTAAAAAGCCATTTGGATCCGAAATAAATTATGAAAATTCGTTTTTACTGATTTTTGGGCTTTCCATGGTCATCATTGAAATTAAAAATATATTTAAATTTTATTTAGAGTTGATTTGGTAAAGATTTATACAAATATGGTGTTTTTGTAAATATGGAATTTATGAAGAATCTTGTGCAAATATTTTTCTGGAAAGTAAAAGTCAAATATTTTGATAGGAAAATATAATATGTATTATTAGATATTATTTCTGATTTTTCTGAATTTTTATGAATATTTTATGATGTATTTACAAATATTACAAAAGGGAGGGCTTTTGTGCAAAATCGCCACCCAGAGTTGTAAATCCGAATTTTTCTTATTTACTGGGCTGTACTGGATTGATGGAAAACTCAGTGATAAAAATATTTGATTCGGTTTTGATTCAGTTAACCTATTTCAACTAAGAAAGGGGTTATATATGTAAAGTTATATTTGGAAGGATTCTTTTGCAAATATGTTTCTAAAACCCTAATCTTTCAATCCCGGCCTGTACAAAAGAGGGTGTGCAGCCGTCATTCGCTGCACAACACAAGTTTTATTGTATTTTTATTTTCTTGGTGATTGAAGAGGAGATCTTGGATCCTTTGCAAATAGGGGATTCTTCATTTTGCTTCGTGATATTCGCTTGATCTCTCCAACTATGTGAGTGACATTATTTTGTTTTATTTTGTTTTGTGTATATTGTAGGAGAGTGATATAATTGTTTGGTTGTTTTGTTTGTTTCTCTTTGATTTGTGTGTATCATATGAGAATGATATGAATGTTTAGATTGATTTGGATGTTGAATATGTTGGATGGATGAAAAATTAGATCTTTGAGAAGAATCCTAGATATTGTTGAGAACTTAATATAAATTATTAGTAGGCTAAAAATGTTGGATTATTGCTGATTTGGTTGAGTTTGATAGATGTCATGCATTAATTAAATTAAAGATGAGATTTTTGGATTATTGGTGAGTTGGATAAAAACAACTTGACCATGTTGAGGATAAATTTGTTTTGTTTATGAATCAACTATAGAAAATAGTTGAGATTGAGTTGAGGAATTTTGTGAATGATTAATGGTTTAGAGGACCATGTTTTGAGGATTTGAGTTATGAGGATTTAAATTGGGGATTTGTGATTTTTGTAAAAGATGTTGTTTGGACTTGGATTTCTCAAATGCTATGTTTAAACCTAATTACTTTGGTATTGATAAGATTTGGAAAATAATACAAAGTTATTTTGTTATATGACTGATTCTTAAAAACCCTAGTTTTGACATATGTACGACCTAAATTCTTCAGACTGTAGGCCGACAGTCGACTGGTATGACCTTTCAGTCGACTGATACGACCCAGCTACTATGATCTTTAGTTTCCTTGAAAATCCGTTCTGGACAGTCGACTTAGACCCTTTTCAGTCGACTGGCACACTTAGAATTTATTTTTCAAAGTTATCGTTGATTTTTCTCTGGTAAGTCGACTTATGACTTTTGCAAGTCGACTTATAACACTTAGAATATTTTCTTAAAAGATTTCTGGAATTTCTCTCTGCTAAGTCGACTTATGACTTCTATAAGTCAACTTAAAACCCTCTGGTAAGTCGACTTATGACTTTTATAAGTCAACTTATAACACTTAGAATATTTTTTTAAAATCATGGAACTTTCTTTCTGGACAGTCGACTTATGCTTTCTATAGTCGACTGGTACTGATGTCTTTTTATATTTATGAAGGTTCTTTCAAATGGTTTATTCTCTAGATATTTTGATTAATAACTACTTATACCTTATCTTCTATTAAACATATGATTTCAAGATGTTAAGTTGAGCAGTTTAAGATGTGTGTTTGGTTGAGACGTTTGAGTTTGAGTCTCTAGAGGATGTGTGTGACCCTAGTATACCGGCATTGAGTTCATTTTATTGAGGCCTGTTGAGGCATTTTAGTTTTTCAGTTGTTGAGTTAAGTCCGGTAGGGTACATCAACTCTAGGAGATTCGTTAAGTAATTAAATAACCCAAAAATAATAAGAACAGACACTAATGGTGATATGATGAACGGGAACATGGGTCAAGTACCTCAGTATGGCTTTCGGTGTGGAATTTAATCTCCGGAATTATCCAAGTAACTTACATGCGGTGTGGGATCTATCTCCGAAATTATCCAGGTAAATTACCTGCGGTGTGAGATATATCTCCGAAATTATCCAGGTAATTACTTGCGGTGTGGGATTGATCTCCGAAATTATCGAGGTCGAGGCGACGCACATGTGGTATTCATGTGATGATGTGTCAATATTTCGGTGTGAGATGATCTCCAGAATTATCCAGGTAAATTACCTGAGATGTGGGATCTATCTCCGGAATTATCGGGGCATGGGCTAACACTCACAGCTTATCTTTATCTCGTAATAGTCATCGTGATAGGATTAGTTGCATAGCGGGGGATTGAACCCTATGAAGTGAAAACATTAAGGACTTGCACCGAATCTATGTAGAATGGGATGCATAGACTTCGACAAGTACGCATTAGAGAGTCTGCATATAGAAATTGTGTTTTCTTGACTCGGTTTTATGCACGTGGTTTTCCTGTTTTCTACACTTGACACTTAGTTTAGTTTCACTTGTTGTTTACATGTTTCCTAGCTATGTCATATTTTATGTATTCTTGTTTATTACATGTTGTTTAAGAATCCATGCTTAATGCTCATTTATGTTGTTTGCTTTTATGTCACTCACACCATTTATGGCTAACCCCTTTAGTTTTGGGGGTTAGGGATCATCTCTAGCCTAATGTGTTACAGGTTGTTGCTTAGAGCTTGGAGGTTTGAATGTTTGGGATAAATTGATGTCATAGAGCTTTTGTATAATATGTTGTAAAGAAAAGTATTGTAAAAAGAAAGTTGTAATTCAAGGTGTTTTGTATTCCGCTGTGTTTGTAAAGATGGTTGTAATAAAAGTTTGGAATAAAATTATTTGTGTTTTTGGGCTATGTGTACTATTACATTGAAGTTGATGCTGGGATTGTGCCACGTATTTTCTAAGATATTATATTAGAAATTCGGGGCGCTACAAGTATGAACTAAGCATAACGGCTCAGTACTTCTGTCCACCGTGTTGAAGGGTTTCTTGACCATTTTGGCTTCTACACAAATCTCACACTTGTGATTTTTATCAATTTTAAATTTTGGTATTAAACCTAAATTTGCAAGTTTTTTCATCTTTCGAAAATTTATGTGCCCTAATCTATCATGTTATAAAAGTATTTCAGACTCAAGCAAATAGGAAACTGAACCTTTATTAATCATAGAATCAGAGTACATTGGATTTTGCTGACTATGGCATTAGCTTTGAATAACTATCACATAGGTTTCCCCTCCCAACATAGACCCCAGCCTTGGTCAGCACCAACTTGTCTGACTTAATCACGATCCGAAATCCTTTCTTCGACAACACAGATCCGGAGATAAGATTTTTTTTGGATGTCTGACACATGAAGCACATCGTTCAGCATAACATTCGTGCCAGAAGTGAACTTCAGAATGACCTGTCCACAACCTTCGACCATTGATACAGCAGAATTATCCATATAGAGCTTTTCTTCTTGATCGAGTTTCTGATAAGTTGAGAATAGAGACTTATCAAAACATATATGTCGAATAGCACCAATGTCTACCCACCATTGCCCAGGATGTTGGACTAGGTTGCATTCAGAAACAACCGCTGAAAGATTTAAGTCATCTATGCTTGAAGTGATGTTCTCAGTGACAAGGCTTCTCACAAATCCAACAGTTTCCATTGAACTTCTTATTGGGCTTCTTGTCTTTGGAACCTTGATATGAAGCTTTCCTCTTCTTGATATTCTTGTTGTTGTTGTTAGAGTTAACCTTACGATTGTTGGAGCTCTCCACAACGTGTACTTTAGCCTCCCCGCTTTTGAACTTGACTGTCCCACGGTTGTCTGCCTCAATCTTCAGCCTGACAACATTGTCTTCTAAAGATATTTCCTTTTTCTAGTGCTTAAGGTAATATCTGAAGTCTGTCCAAGATGGCGGCAACTTTTCAATGATTGCTTCCACTAGGAAAGATTCGCCAACATTATGGCCGTCGGCTTCAATCTCATGCATAATTATCTGATGCTCCTGCATTTGGACAGTGACGGACTTGGAGTCCACCATTTTGTAGTCCATAAATTTATCCACGATATGTTTTTTCAAGCTGGCATTCTCAGTCTTGTACTTTTTTGCCAGAGCTATCCACAAAGTCTTTGTAGTAGTAAGCGGACTGTATATCTTTTACAGAACTTCATCCAAGCAATTCAGGATGTAGTTTCTGCAAAGAAAGTCTGAATGCCTCCACGCATCAACTGCTGCAAATACCTCCTTATGGGTTTCAAAAGTTTGCCCATCAGTGGGGTTACGTTGTCCAACCCAAGAGTTGTGAGCTAGAAGATCATTTTGCTCTGCCAAGTCTTGAAGTCAGCCCCTTTGAAATTCTCGGGCTTGTTATGCATACTTGTGACCATTTTTGGAAGTTCTGTTTTGGTCCTCATGGTTTTGTCTACAAAAGAAGGAAAGTAACGTCTTAAGTTGTTATATTTTAAGTAGACAAATTTTATTTTGTAATGAAAATTAACAAAAACGAATTAAATTCCTACTCAAATTTAATTGCAATTATATTGTTACGCAAACAGTAAAATTCACTATCAACAAAGAACAAAAGGAAGATAATATATCTTCAATTCGAACCTTGATAATTGTGACTTAAGATAACTGTTTCGCAAACAACGTATTTCACTATGGACAAAGTACAGAAAGAAGATAATTTTATCTTCAATTCTGATCTTGAAGATGGTGGACAGATAGACTGAGGCTTGTTTAAAAATAATGTCCTTAAGACGTTATTTCCGCCACTGCTACGGTGTATACAGATGATTAAGCGATCGTCTCCTAAGATACAACAGTCAGAACTTCGTTAACTTACACTAGAAGAATGAAGACTCAGTCGAGATGGATTTGATAACAGTGTTTTTATTAAGTTAGCATTGATATAGGGTGATAGATAACGCAGAAAATGGGATATCGATTTGATCAGGATCGACTTCTATTTATAGCCCTACGTCCTGGTGGTTTGCACAACTGTTCAAACAGAAACCGTCCCGACAGTTGCAACAGCAAAATCAGAAACAGGCAAAAATAATTATAAGTTACTGCAAAATCAGAAACAGGCAAAAATAATTATAAGTTACTGTTTTAAGCCCAAGCCCGGCCCGGCCCGGCCGACGCGCGTGTTATAACTGAAGCCCAATTTGGTTGTGTTCTCCCTTCAGAGAAAATCTTCGTGCCCTTAAGGGCACCGCCCATAGGCTAAGTTTTTAACTTATTAACTCGCTTGCTTCTTTACTCTTTTCCGATATGGGACTAACAATCTAATACCACATACCAAGCAAAATGTCCAATTCTTCATTTCAACATGTTAACTTCGGAGACGAATATTTCATTCATTTGAAATTCATTTTGGACATGTGAGTACATTATTTTATTCGTCTTTATGAGTAGAATATGATGGAACCGATTTCTAATCGGATCTGCTTGGGAAAGAATGGACATTTCACTGGATTTATCGGGGTATGTGTTCTTATTAAGGAAAAAACAAATTAAAAATATTTCAAAAGACTCGGAAGAAGATTTTGGGTTGCTTGCATGGGTTGCTTTGTCGTTGTCAACATCGTTACTACTTGCATATGATCAGCTTTTATTGAATCAGAATCTTTTTAGTTTTATAAACTCTTTACATAGCTGAAGCAAATTCTACAGGAAGACGCATCAAAGTTTCCATTTCAACCTATAAACATTTAGATGCTGATTGTATAAAAAATTTAACACTTGATTACAAGGGCAGACATACAAATGCCAAGATGTGTATTTCCTATTCTTGTATTAAAACCAAATAACTATGTTGTTTTTTTATACATAATTAGCTATCCTACATACATGAAGTGTTCTATTATAGAAACTAGGTTTGCCCGTTGGCACGTGCCTACGATACGTTTTTGAAACGATGCAACATATCAAAGTAAGCATTATAATGTCAAGAATATAAAAGAAAGAATTAATTGATCTAATATGAAAGAGTTGTATGTGAAACTTACATGACCCTATATAGTGATGTTATCCATTGTAGGAAGCAGTGAGAAGCCATGCATATGTTGTTGTTTAGTTCTGATGAATAACTTGCTCTGTATATTAGAGATGACAAATATTTGAAGATTAACTTTGGTGTTCTTAGTGTATTCTACTATCAGATATTAATATACTTTCCGAGTATAATACCGGATAAATTTACTTTCCAGCATTTCAGATTCATGAATCTGAAACTTCCATCATGAAGTTTATGTAGCTCAAGTTTTAATAGTACCGAAACAATTAGTTGTAAAAAAAAGTTCATATTTGAATAATGAATCCCCTTCTGTTGTGCACTAGGCCGCAGTGTGCACTCGGCCTTCCCCCCTTCGTATTAACGATCCGAACCGTTCATATTGTATAACACCCCGTGTTAAAATATATAATAATATATAAAATATTATAAAAGGGAATTGGCTGTTGCCCCATAGGATTTCCTATAGGAGGAGTAATATATGAATTAAAAGGGTTTGGTGGGGGCCCACGGGGAGGAAAAGAAACAGCATGCTGCTGCTTTGGTTTCGACTGATGTCACCCTCGAGGGTGACGTGGCCAACATGTGGGAGGGCCCACGTGCCCACATGCAGGAAGGAGCTGCTGCTTCTCTCTCTCTCTCTTCGCTGACATGGCTGGGGCCTACCATTGGGGGCTTCGGCAGTTGTGTGTCTTGTGCGTTTCTCGGGAGAGAGAACGGGAAGAATTGTGAGAATTTGTCCCACATCGGGAATTGAACTAGAATAATTAACTATAAATAATAAAGCCTATGATCAAGAGTCACCAATCCGGTTAACCACTTTTTGAGAGGCAGCCTGTGGTGGGCAGTTGTACTAAATAGTAAATAATTTGTCTGATAAATTGCATAAAATAGTCTGAGTTTGGGGCAGGGGCGTTACAAATGATATCAGAGCTGACTTTCGACACTGAGTGTGGGGCGCATCTATATAGTCGGGCGGTGGATTTCGGGACTATCGACCCAGTCGGGCGGTGGATTTCGGGACTGTGGTGAGCAAGACGAGCCTCAATTAAATTCTGAATTATGATTGAATTGGCTGTTGCCCCATAGGATTTCTTATAGGGGGAGTAATATATGAATTAAAAGGGTTTGTTGGGGGCCCACAGGGAGGAAAAGAAGCAGAATGCTGCTGCTTTGGTTTTGGCTGACGTCACCCTCGTAGGTGACGTGGCCAGCATGTGTGTGTGGGGGGGTGGGGGGGGCACGTGCCCACATGCAGGAAGGAGCTGCTGCTTCTCTCTCTCTTCGCTGATGTGGCTGGGGCCCACCATTGGGGGCTTTGGCTGCTGTGTGTCTTGTGCATTTCTCGAGAGAGAGAACGGGAAGAATTGCCTATGATCAAGAGTCACCAATCCGGTTAACCACCTTTTGAGAGGCAGCCTGTGGTGGGCAGTTGTACTAAATAGTGTCTGATAAATTGTATAAAATTGTCTGAGTTTGGGGCAGGGGAGTTACATATTGATCTACACATCTAAATTAGTCTAAATTTGTAAAATCAAATAATTTGAAATTCATTTGTCCATCCATCATGTGACTATAAAAAACAACAATTTTCAGTCATACAATTTTGTAACACTTCAATGGATGGACAAATGAATTTCAAATGATTTAATTTTTCATATTTAGACTAATTTAGATGTGTAGATCAATATGAACGGTTCGGATCGTCAATACGAAGACGGGAAGGTCGAGCGCACATGAGTGCACACGGAGGCGTAGTCCACAATGGAAGGAGACTCTTTGAATAATTATAAATGGTGGTGTAAAATCCAACTTCTTAAAACTTTGAGGGTGAAAAATGATGAAATTTAACTTTTGAGGAGATATTTGCAACTTTCAGTGTAACTTTAGTGGTTGAAATTTACCCAAGTGAATATCCATTTAAATCTCTCATTGCATTTGAAATCAATCAGGAAACTCAATGAAATTTTCTATATGAGCAATAAAAAAAATAAATATTTGAAAAAATTTTGAAATTTACAAACTTGAAATATGAAAATCTAATAAATTCTGTGTAGAGAAAGTGAGAGAGAGAGAGAGAGAGAGAGAGAGAGAGAGAGAGAGAGAGAGAGAATTCTGAAAAAGTGAAGAGAGGACGGAGAAATAATAATAAAGTAAGGTGGATTTTTTTTTTTTTTTGTGTGTGTGTGTGGGGGGGGGGGGATTTGGAGAGAAAATGTCTTTTGGGATGATGAATGTGAGCCATTGGTTTTGTTTCAATTGAAGGAGGCCACTTGATAGCTTTTTTTCAAATTGCATTAATATTGTGATTTTTTATATAGATTGTTTCGATATTCTCCAATTGGAAATGTTGGTTATGAGAATCTAGGTTTTTTCGAGATTGCAGCTTGTATATCAGAGCCTCTTGTTCCATATGTTTTTTTTTGAAGAAAAATGTGGAATAACGCCACCCTGTTTCATTAATAAGATTTAAACAAAACAACTCTAGAGTACCGAGGGAAAATACCAAGACCTACAAAGCAGGGAATAAAACATAAACCTCCAACATCGCCCTGGAGGGTGGGACAATCCAAATGAGCTACAGAAAAGAACTAAAAGAACAAGTACACAGATAGCCAGATATAGACAACAGTCCTTCCAACAAATCTATGGAAGGTGAGATTCTGGGCGTCACTCCGTTCATTCTAAGTTTGGTCCGAACTCAACCTCCGCATCATCAAACTCATCTATCTGGAAGATTCTAGCGATCCTCCCTCTTGGCCCTATGGCAGTTGTTGTTGCCCAAAAGAAAATAAGATGCATTATATGAGTTAGAATACCAAAAGTACTATTACAAATCTGACGAAAGTAAAAGTTATTTCTGTCTAGCCATAAAATCCATGTAGTAGCGGCGATGACGATGTACCATGCTTCTTTCATCTCGTTACGTTTAAAGGCTCATTTGGGGCCAACCCAAAGATCCTCATATGTGTTTGGGTAATCACTTGCCCCTAAGGCCCGAAGGACCTCAACCAGAGTAGCTTTACTCCGTTGGCAGTCAATGAAAAAATTGTTCAGCGACTCCAAATGTGAGTTGCATAACCCACAGTTTGTCGCAATGTTGGGTTGCCGCTTGGAAAAATTTTCTCTGGTCAAAATGGCATTATTGAGAACCAACCAGAGGAAAATTCTAACTTTCAGAGTCGCCTTAGCCTTCTAGAGGATCTAAGCCCATCTCGGTTTACATCCTTGGAGGTGGATACAGTTGTAGAGGGAACATACTGTGAACGAGAAATTATTCTGATGTCCTCAAGATTTTTGGTCCAGGCCGTGAGTGCATTTCACCCCGGTCTGTGCGATGTAATCTTGGAGTTCTCCCAGCCTCTAGAGGGCACCAGGATGGAGTCGAGATTTGAAAGATGGCTTCCATGTACCCCTCCTCCAAGTCTTTGCCAATGAGATGTGAGGTTGCAACGCCTGCTCATAAAGGTCCGGGAAACGTTCTCTAAGCATGTAAGCACCACACCATTTTTCCCACCAAAATTTGGTCAACTGGCCATTACCGATAAAAGATGCGATTGCCGTAATGAACGGTTCGTTGGCACGAGCGATCCCTTTCCATACCCTAGGGCCCACTCGGAACCCCAAACTTCTCGCTCCTCTCCCTTGCAAGTAGGGTTGGATGAATTCCTGCCAGCCTTCGCCACAAGGATGAATCACTTTCCACCACCATTTGCTTAAGACAGCGAGGTTCATGTCCCTTAAGTCGATAATCCCCAGTTTGCCATGCATTTTCTTCATGCATGTCTTTTTCCATCTGATCAAATAGTAGCCTCCCTTATCTGTGTCAGCTCCTTTCCAAAGAAATCTCTTCCAGACTCGGCCAATTCTTTGGATTACCCACTTTGGTAATTCGAAGAAAGACATGTATTACATAGGGAGGTTAGACAGGACCGAATTGATAAGAACCACTCTTCCACCAAGAGAGAGATATTTACCTTTCCATTCTACTAGACGAGCCTCCACTCTGTCAATGATAAAAATCCAGTCATATTTTTAAGTTTCCTTGTTCTGAGTGGTAGTCCCAGGTACTTGATAGGGAAACTCTCCACCTTGCAATTGAGGATGGTTGTGTGTTCTTCCGTCTCTGTTTCTGATACTGCAATAGG
The DNA here is from genome assembly GCA_017893485.1 of Hemerocallis citrina. NCBI lineage: Eukaryota > Viridiplantae > Streptophyta > Magnoliopsida > Asparagales > Asphodelaceae > Hemerocallis > Hemerocallis citrina. Next base: position 160,558,179 of record CM030365.1, read on the forward strand.
CACCAAAACACTTTTGTTGAAATTAATTCTAAGTCTGGACCATGCTTCAAAGTAGTAGAGGGCTCCTTTAAAACAGATCATTTCATCTCTGACTCCGAATCCGAACAGAAGCGTATCATCCATGTACTGTAAAATTGTACATCCCCGATGTGCCCTACTACTAGCCACCTGGGTGATCCAGCCTTCTTGTTTGCAGTTTTCAATCATGATGTTAAGTACATCAGCAACAAGGGTAAAAAGAAGGGGCAAAAGTGGATCCCCTTATCTAAGCCCTTTTTTATAGGAGAAAGGGCACCAGTTTGTCCGTTAACTTAAATAGCCGTTTTACTTGTGCACAAGCATTAGCAGATCCACCTGATCCATCTATCACCAAATCCTTTGCCCTTAAGAGTTTCCATCAAGCATTCCCAGTTGACTGATCATTAGCTCTCTTAAAGTCTAACTTCAGTAGATAGCTCTTTTCATTAGCAATATGGCAATAATGAATCTCCTCTTCGGTAGTGGCGACGTAGTCCAAGATACATCTTCCCTTAATGAAGCCCAATTTTTCCCAGCTAATTAAGATGTTCATAATATTGGTCAACCGGAAAGCCAGGATATTGGTGATAATCTTGACTGAACAGTTGAGTGATAGGCCGAAAATCGCCCACCCTCTGGGGTTCCTCTCGCTTGGGAATTAGGATGACCTCAAAAAAGTTGAACATGCCCAATTTTAGTATATGATCGAAGAAGTCATCCATAAGGGCCATGAGATCCCCTTTTATTTCATCCCAAAAGATTTGGTAAAATATCATGGGAAAACCGTCCGGCCCAGGTGCCTTGTTTGATCCCATTTGCTTAATCACCTCTTTTAATTCCTTCTCCATTAATCGTGCCTCCAGTTCTTGAAAGGGTTTAGCAACTACAAGATGGTTGTTATGCCAGAAGTTCACCTTAAAAGGGACTCTAAAATCACTCTTAGTCCGGAATAAGGCCCTATAATGGACCTGGAAGGCTTTTGAGATTTCCTTCTCATTTTGGGCAATCCCTGAGTTTGTTTGAATAAAATGGATAAAGGTTAGATCTACGCCTAGCACTGGCCTCCCGGTGAAAGAAGGCCGTGTTTGTGTCTCCTTCTTTGAGCCATGAAATCCTGGAACATTGTTGCTACTTGATTTCCTCAAGTTTATAAAGACAAGCAATGTTATCTCTAAGCTCCAGCAATTTGTTTCGTTCCTCTTGGGACAAGTCACGAGTCTTTTCCAGTCTTTCTAAATCGTCAATACCCTCAATGAACGAATCTTTTGACCGCCAAATTGTAGAGAACCTAGAGCGGTTCCATCTCTGCATTCTATTGCACAACCTCCGAATATTTTCACACCAGCAGATTGTCGCATCTTAACTTTGGGTTGGTAACACCCAACTTTTCCATAACCAAGTGGTGAAATCCCTGGATCTCCATCCACACTTTTTTTGAATCTAAATCTCGTAGGTTTTTCGTTGCCCTGCTCTCCCATAGAGAGAACAATGGGGATGTGATCTGAAGTTGGTCTTGGAAGTGATCTAGCGGAATCCAACGGGAAATTAGCCTCCCAGTCCAAGGAGACTAAGATTCTGTCAAGTTTAGCCATAATAGGGGCCACCTACATGTTTGCCCAAGTGAATAGTCTGTCGTTAATAGGAATGTCAACCAACTCCATGTCAGAAATCACCCTATTGAACTCTGCCCTATCCCTGTGACTCAATCCTCCGCCCCAGTGCTCAGAGGCAAACCTAGTGATATTGAAATCAGCCCTAGCTACCCAGGCATTCTGCCACCAACCCCATATTGAAAATAGCTCACTCTAGAATGCGCCTCTAGCACCGGATTGATTAGGCCCATAGACCCCCATAACTGTCAATGTCCAGTTATCCCTCTAGCAAAGCAGACAGAGGCGATGGCGATACCCCCAGAGGCACCAATCGCTAGACGAACTTTCCATTCCTTGATTCGGCAACCCCCTAGACTATTGAGTTTTAACCCCTGTGAGAGTTTGGTTTCCTGTAGACCAATAATATCTGCTTTGGACGTATTAATAATGTCCCTGACTATTTCTCTTTTTTCCCGCCCCACCAGCCCCCTAACGTTCTAGAAGAGGATACTCATTGGAAACCATTTTGGGGGTTGGATGTAGGACCCCGTATTTTCAAATATTATTTTAATTATTTGAAAATGAATTCTAAATGATTTTGAGTATTTAATGAATATTTTCTAAAAGATTTATCTTTTGTACACGTGCAAAACACGTGCAAATGACGTTTGAGAAGTTTGAAAAACTAAGTTTTCTTTATGAAAAATCATTATTTAATATTTGGGATTTATTTGGTATTTTTCCAGATTTTTCGGAAATTAATTGGGTCTATTTGCAATTTTTGAGAAAAGAAGGACTTTTATGCAAAATTGACATTTTGAGGGTTAAAGTGCAAAATGTGCATTCTGGACGTTTTGAACAGTATTGATGAAGATTTAGAAATGTATTTTTCTCTTAAATCCTAATTTAAATGAGCTTTGATGGAATTTCCAAAGAATAATCTATACATGCAAATTGTATTTTTGGAAAGGATTATTTTGCAAAGTGTGGGTAAAACCCTAATATACAATCCAGCATATTTAAGAGAAATTCTTTTCAGCCGTCATTGAGTATACACAGAGTTTTGGGAGATCTATTTTGGTGAAGGAAGGATTTTGGATCTAGCAAGGAGGAAAACTTTTCGTGGATTCTTTTCTAAAATCAAGGTGAGTGATATTGTTGTGTTGTTGTTTGATTTTGTGAATGATATGACATTGCTTGTTTTGATTTATGTGAATGACATCGTTCAGCTTTATGTCGTCATATGAATGATATGATCCTTGTATTGTGATGTGAATGTATGTGAACCATTGCTATTGTTGGACCATGTTTGTGAAACTTATGGATATTGAGTAGATCTTGAGTTATGAGATTATATGTTTGAAAGCATGTTAAGAATTGATCATGGTTGTGATCGGATAGTGAACATCTGGATCTGGAATATACAAATCAGATTTTGATCTTAGTTGTGAAAGGAGATTAGTTATGAGAAACCCTAATGGAAAGATTAGTGATTATGGATCTTGAGAATTGTATATCGACATTGGGTGATTGAGTAATGTATCCTTTATGGAGATTATTGAGGTTTGATTATTTTGCCTGAAAGCGGACTATATTTCGTGAGCGATGAATCTTTAGAACTCCAGTTTGGTTTTGGTATTTAGACCTAAAATAAGAGAACTGTAGGCCGACAGTCGACTGGCCTACTAGGCAGTCGACTGGTGTGACTCTACTGATGCACTTTCAGTCTTTGGAGAATCGTCCTGGACAGTCGACTTGACTCTTAGCAGTCGACTGATCCACTGAGACTTATTTTTGTTAAATGTGTTCTGGACAGTCGACTTAGACTGCTGGCAGTCGACTGGTCCATTGAGATGTATTTTGTTCAGTCCTTTCGGGACAGTCGACCACTAACCTTTTTAAGTCGACTGTCATGACTTAGTTTATTTTTCATAAAATTTTGGATATTTGATCTCTGGACAGTCGACCGGTCTACGGTACAATCGACTGGTACTGATGAATATTTGTAATCTTTAGTGTTATTTCGAATGATTGGTTTCCAGATTATTCAGTCTATATTTGATCTTTGGTTCAGTATTTGAGTTTGAGGTATTCAGTTGAGCCACTCTTGTTAGTGGGTATTTGTTTAGACTTTTGTGTTTGAGTCTCTAGAGGTAGGTGACCCTAGTATACCGGTGTTGAGATATTTGTTGAGTTATTCTGTTGAGGCCTGATGAGGCGTATTAAGTCATTCAGTTTTGAGTTATCCCGGTAGGGTACACCGACTCTAGGAGATTTTGTTGAGTAATTCAGTAACCCAAAAACAATAAGGACAGGCATTAGTAGTGTTATGACAAATGGGAACATGAGTTATGCACCTCAGTATGACTTTAGATGTGAGAATTAATCTCCTGAATTATCCAAGTAATTTACTTGAGATGTGAGACTTATCTTCGGAATTATCCAGGTATATTACCTGAGATGTGAGGTATTTCTCCGGAATTATCCAGGTAGTTATTTGAGATGTGGGATTGATCTCCGGAATGATCAAGGTCAAGGCGACACTTGTGGGGTATTCATGTGATGACGTGTTTATGTCTAGATGTGAGATGATCTCCGGAATTATCCAAGTGGTTACTTGAGATGTGGGATCAATCACGGAATTATCGGGCATGGACTAATCCTCATAGTCTATCTTTATCTCTTAGTAATCATCGTAGTCTGCATATAGCATTTGTGTTTTCTTGACTCCTTTTCATGCATTTGGTTTTACTGTTTTCCACACTTGACATTTGGTTTTCGTAACACCAGTTTTCACTTCTTGTTACTTCTTATTTTGGTATATTTGGTTTACTACCTTTTGTTGAGAATATCATGATTTATGTTCATTTATGTTGTTTGTTTGATTTTATGTCACTCACACCATTATGGCCGACCCCGTTAGTTTTGGGGTTAGGGATCACCTCTAGCCTCACATGTTGCATGTTGTTGCTTAGAATTGGAGGTTGGATGCCTGAGTTGACTTTGAGATGAATTGGATTAGTAAGTGTTTAGTGTAAAATTTGTAAAGGCATATTTGAGGAAATTTTGAGTTGTAAATAAAGTAAATTTGAGTTGAGATGTTTAGACTTCCGCTGAGATTTGTAATAGTTGTTGTAATAAAGTGAAAATTTTAGTGGTGTTGTTTGTGTTATTATTACAATTGAAGTGGATTGCTGGGAATGTGCCACGCATTTTCTAAGCTCTCATATTAGAAATTCGGGGCGCTACAGAGATTGGTATCAGAGCAACGCTTCAATAGTAATACTAAACACGACATAAAAATAACCTAGGTGTGGACACTAGAGGGTGTGTACCTAGGTGTGAACATTAAAGAGTGAGTATCACACAGAATTGAATATGATGTTTTACCTTTGGGATTCAACTGAGATTTTGCCAAAGGTTATTGATGAGAGTTTGAATTGTGTGTGTGATGCTCTAACTCTTCTCTCGTTTTGCAGTATTCAAAATGGTTGCACCCAGGGGCAGGAATGGTGGCAATAATGAGGATGGATCTGGTAGTTCTCCGGGAACGGGAATTGACCTCGAAGCTGAATTTGCCAAAGTATATAAGACGTTGAATATGCTAATGGCACTCAATGTGGCACAGCTGCAAGCACAACAGCAGAATCCGCAGCCGAATCACGGAGCTGGGCATGAATTGGTGAACGCCGATCCTATTAAGCAGATTGAATCCTTTAAGAGGATGAGGCCGCCAGTCTTTAAGGGGCAAGCTGATCCAACAGCAGCAGATGATTGGATTCGAAAGATGGAGACGATCTTCGAAACGGAGACTCCAGCAGCCAGCAAGGTGAAGTTGGCTTCGATGCAGCTTGAGAAGGACGCTGGTGTCTGGTGGGAGTCGCTGAAGAGGACTCTGGGAGATCAGCAGTTGACTTGGGAAGCTTTTCTGGAGGAGTTCAGAGATCGCTTCTTTCCTCTCGATGTTCAAGAGAAGAAGGCGACCGAGTTCATGAACCTTCAGCAGGGCAGCATGACCGTGCGGGAGTACGAGACCAAGTTTGCTCAACTTTCGAGGTATGCACCCGAGCTAGTTGTTGACGAGGCGAAGAAGGCCAAAAAGTTTGAGCAGGGCTTGAGGCCAAACTTGAGGTCGAGGATGGTTCCGTTGGGTATCAGGAGATTCGAGAAGCTGGTCAGGCGAGCAGCTATGACTGAGGAGGATATGGACCAATTTCAGAAGAAGCAGGATACATGGAACCGGAACAAGAGGCCAGCATCGGGCCAGAGTGGGAAGGGATTCCCCGCGAAGCAGGCCAAGTTTAGTAATCCGGTGCAGAAAGCACCTGCAGCTCAGGGAGTGACCTGTTACTACTGCAAGGAGGCAGGGCATTACAGGTCAGCATGTCCGAAGTTGGCAGAGCATATTTGTTCCCAGTGTGGGCAGACTGGACATTCTAAGCCCCATTGTCCACAACTGAAGAAAGATGGTTCAGGTGGGAGCAAAATCCAGAAGAGGCAAGGGCGAGTATTTGCATTAACCGAGGAGGACGCGGGTAACTCGGAAAATGTAATACAGGGTATGCAAGAATTTTGAATTTCTTTTTGAATCAATGTAATGAATAAAACCTTTATTTGAGAACAATTTAAGATTGAGTATCATTCTTATTGTAACAGGAGTTGTTTTAATAAATGGAATAAAGGCAAAGGTTTTGTTTGACACTGGTTCATCGCACACTTTTGTATCGCCGAGTTTTGCAAGGATCTTAGGTTTGGAACCTAAATTGTTCCCAGGCAGGGTTTTGTCGGTGTCAACGCCGTCAGGTGAGGAGTTGATTGCGGATCGATATTACGAGGGCAGTGATATCGAGATTGGTGGAAGGATGTTCGGCATCGACTTGATCGAGCTACAAGTGTTGGGTGTGGATGTCATCGTGGGCATCGATTGGATGGCAATATATGATGCCACAATTGATTGCAAGCAGAAGGAGGTATTGGTGAAAGCACTAGGTGGACCTGCAGTGACTTTTCAAGGGAAGAAGAAGATTCCGAAGGCGACTGCAATGGTATCTAAGATGGCAATTTCGGATGAAGTCAAGGGCATTCCGGTTGTTCGAAATTTTCCTCAGGTGTTCTTGGATGATTTTCCAGGATTACCGCCGTAGAGAGATGTGGAGTTTGGCATCAATGTTCAGCCGGGGAGTGCGCCGATTTCCAAGGCTCCGTACAGGATGGCACCTGTAGAGCAAGATGAAGTGAAGAAGCAAATTGAGGAGCTGTTGAGCAAAGGACTCATTAGGCCGAGTTCTTCTCCGTGGGGAGCGCCAGTGCTGTTAGTCAAGAAGAAGGATGGGTCAATGAGGATGTGCATTGACTATCGGGAGTTGAATAGGGTGACTATTCAGAACAAGTATCCACTACCGCGGATTGATGATTTATTCGACAGGCTTCGAGGAGCAGCTGTGTTTTCGAAGATTGACTTGAGGTCAGGGTATCATCAGGTGCGAGTCAAGGAGGAAGATGTGAGTAAGACAGCTTTCAGGACTCGTCATGGGCTGTATGAGTTTTTGGTGATGCCATTCGGGTTGACGAATGCGCCAGCAGTTTTCATGGATATGATGAATCGGGTCTTGAGGCCATTTATTGACTCCTTTGTGGTAGTATTCATCGATGATATTTTGGTGTATTCGAAGTCGGAGGAGGAGCATTCTACGCACTTGCTAGCGGTATTGCAGAAATTGCAGGAGCATAGCTTGTATGCCAAGTTGTCGAAGTGTGAGTTTTGGAAGTCTGAGGTAGCTTTCCTTGGGCATATTCTTTCTAAGGAGGGAGTAGCTACTGATCCCCAGAAAGTTGCAGCAGTGAAGGATTGGCCCAGGCCAACGTCTGTGAAGGAAATCAGAAGTTTCTTGGGTTTAGCTGGATACTACAGGAGATTTATTCAGGGTTATTCTCAGATTGCAGTTCCATTGACAGGTTTGACACGGAAGAGTGTGGCATTTGTGTGGACAGATAAGTGCGAGGAGAGTTTTCTTGAGTTAAAGGAAAGGTTGACTACTGCACCTATCTTAGCTTTGCCGCAAGCTGGAAAAGATTATGATATCTACAGTGATGCGTCTCTCAGAGGTTTGGGATGTGTCTTGATGCAAGAAGACAAGGTCATTGCTTATGGATCGAGGCAGTTGCGTCCGCATGAGAAGAACTACCCAACGCATGATTTGGAGCTAGCAGCTATCATTTATGCCTTGAAGCTGTGGAGGCATTATGTCTATGGTGAGAAGGTCAATATATACACCGACCACAAGAGCCTGAAGTACATTTATCAGCAGAAGGATCTAAATCTTCGGCAGAGAAGGTGGTTGGAGGTATTGGAAGACATTCGTCCCGAGATCAAGTATCATCCGGGCAAAGCGAATGTGGTGGCTGATGGACTTAGCAGAAAGAGTAGTTTATCAAGGTTGATCACTACTCGAAAGGAGTTGGCAGCAGAGATTGATCAGGCAGGTATCGAGGTGGTACTGCGAGGTTTAGGGGCATCTTTGGCTCAGTTGAGGCTACAGCCGTCTTTGAGAGAGAAGATTATGGAAGGTCAGAGATCAGATTCAGAGATTCAGAAGATGTTGCGGCAAGTTGCAGAAGGCAAGCTACCAGGATTTCGTGTCCAAGATGGAGTTCTTTGGATGGGTGAGAGGTTGTGTGTTCCAGATGATGCAGATTTGAGAGAGAGTATTTTGCAGGAAGCACACAGTACCTTGTTGTCAGTTCATCCAGGAGGCACGAAGATGTACAGGGACATCAAACCGCACTTTTGGTGGTCTGGTATGAAGCGGGATGTAGCAGAATTTGTGGCAAGGTGTCTGACTTGTCAGCAGATCAAAGCGGAGAATCAGAGACCTGGAGGTTTGTTACAGCCGTTACCCATTCCAGAGTGGAAGTGGGAGAATATCAGTATGGACTTTATCACGGGTTTGCCAAGGAGTTCGAAGGGCAATGACTCGATTTGGGTTGTTGTAGACCGTTTGACCAAGTCGGCACATTTTCTAGCCATGAAGATTACTTGGTCAATGGAGAAATTGGCTGAGTTGTACATTGGGGAAATTGTGAGACTTCATGGAGTTCCTGTGTCAATTGTTTCTGACAGAGATCCGGGGTTTACTTCAAGGTTTTGGAGGAGCTTACAAGCAGTCTTGGGCACCAGGACTGATTTCAGCACAGCATTTCATCCGCAGACAGATGGTCAGACGGAGAGGGTGAATCGAGTGCTGGAAGACATGTTGAGGGCTTGTGTTATGGACTTCGGTGGTAGTTGGGAGAGATACTTAGCATTGGTTGAGTTTGTTTATAACAACAGTTACCATGCGAGTATTGGGATGGCACCGTATGAGGCTTTGTACGGGCGGAGGTGCAGGACACCTGTTTGTTGGTATGAGGTTGGCGAGAGGCAGATGTATGGTCCTAAGATCGTGTGGCAGACATCCGAGCAGATTGAGCTGATTCGCAAGAGATTGGTTGAAGCTCAGAGTCGGTAGAAGAGTTATGCTGATACTCAACGAAGAGACTAGGAGTTTGAGGTTGGGGATGCAGTTTTTCTCAAGGTTTCTCCGACCAAGGGAGTGATCAGGTTTGGAAAGGGAGGCAAGTTGGCGCCTAGGTACATTGGTCCATACAGGATTGTGGAGCAGATTGGCAAGACCGCTTACAGATTGAAGCTTCCAGAGGAGTTGGCACAAGTGCATGATGTATTCCACGTGTCATTGTTGAGGAAGTATGTGCCAGATCAGAATCATCAGTTGGTAGAGGTTCCTGAAGGTTTGCAAGTGAACTTGAGTTATAGGGAACAGCCAGTTGAGATTGTCGACCGTAGAGAGAAAGTTCTTCGGAGCTAGGTGATACCTATGGTCAAGGTATTGTGGAGGAATCAGTAGTTCGAGGAGGCTACTTGGGAGTCCGAGGACCGCATGCAGAAGGATTTCCCTGAACTGTTTGTATGAGTGTATTTCTATTATGTGATTGTAATTCTTTTGAATGGTAGTACTTTGGTTTGAGTTGTATTCTCTTATTTTGATTGAATTGTCCTATGCAATTGTTTGAACTATGTTTCCATTATGAGATATTTGATTTCCTTGATGATATACTGTTTGGACTATATTCTATTTATGAAATATTGTTTCTTTTATTGATATGAGGTTTGGACTCATTAGTAGTAGTTCTGGGGACAGAACTCTTCTAAGGAGGGAGTGATGTAGGACCCCGTATTTTCAAATATTATTTTAATTATTTGAAAATGAATTCTAAATGATTTTGAGTATTTAATGAATATTTTCTAAAAGATTTATCTTTTGTACACGTGCAAAACACGTGCAAATGACTTTTGAGAAGTTTGAAAAACTAAGTTTTCTTTATGAAAAATCATTATTTAATATTTGGGATTTATTTGGTATTTTTCCAGATTTTTCTGAAATTAATTGGGTCTACTTGCAATTTTTGAGAAAAGAAGGACTTTTATGCAAAATTGACATTTTGAGGTTTAAAGTGCAAAATGTACATTCTGGACATTTTGAACAGTATTGATGAAGATTTAGAAATGTATTTTTCTCTTAAATCCTAATTTAAATGAGTTTTGATGGAATTTCCAAAGAATAATCTATACATGCAAATTGTATTTTTGGAAAGGATTATTTTGCAAAGTGTGGGTAAAACCCTAATATACAATCCAGCATATTTAAGAGAAATTCTTTTCAGCCGTCATTGAGTATACACAGAGTTTTGGGAGATCTATTTTGGTGAAGGAAGAATTTTGGATCTAGCAAGGAGGAAAACTTTTCGTGGATTCTTTTCTAAAATCAAGGTGAGTGACATTGTTGTGTTGTTGTTTGATTTTGTGAATGATATGACATTGCTTGTTTTGATTTATGTGAATGACATCGTTCAGCTTTATGTCGTCATATGAATGATATGATCCTTGTATTGTGATGTGAATGTATGTGAACCATTGCTATTGTTGGACCATGTTTGTGAAACTTATGGATATTGAGTAGATCTTGAGTTATAAGATTATATGTTTGAAAGCATGTTAAGAATTGATCATGGTTGTGATCGGATAGTGAACATCTGGATCTGGAATATACAAATCAGATTTTGATCTTAGTTGTGAAAGGAGATTAGTTTTGAGAAACCCTAATGGAAAGATTAGTGATTATGGATCTTGAGAATTGTATATCGACATTGGGTGATTGAGTAATGTATCCTTTATGGAGATTTTTGAGGTTTGATTATTTTGCCTGAAAGCGGACTATATTTCGTGAGCGATGAATCTTTAGAACTCCAGTTTGGTTTTGGTATTTAGACCTAAAATAAGAGAACTGTAGGCCGATAGTCGACTGGCCTACTAGGCAGTCGACTGGTACGACTCTACTGATGCACTTTCAGTCTTTGGAGAATCGTCCTGGACAGTCGACTTGACTCTTAGCAGTCGACTGATCCACTGAGACTTATTTTTGTTAAATGTGTTCTGGACAGTCGACTTAGACTGCTGGCAGTCGACTGGTCCATTGAGATGTATTTTGTTCAGTCCTTTCGGGACAGTCGACCACTAACCTTTTTAAGTCGACTGTCATGACTTAATTTATTTTTCATAAAATTTTGGATATTTGATCTCTGGACAGTCGACCGGTCTACGGTACAGTCGACTGGTACTGATGAATATTTGTAATCTTTAGTGTTATTTCGAATGATTGGTTTTCAGATTATTCAGTCTATATTTGATCTTTGGTTCAGTATTTGAGTTTGAGGTATTCAGTTGAGCCACTCTTGTTAGTGGGTATTTGTTTAGACTTTTGTGTTTGAGTCTCTAGAGGTAGGTGACCCTAGTATACCGGTGTTGAGATATTTGTTGAGTTATTTTGTTGAGGCCCGATGAGGCGTATTCAGTCATTCAGTTTTGAGTTATCCCGGTAGGGTACACCGACTCTAGGAGATTTTGTTGAGTAATTCAGTAACCCAAAAACAATAAGGACAGGCATTAGTAGTGTTATGACGAATGGGAACATGAGTTATGCACCTCAGTATGACTTTAGATGTGAGAATTAATCTCCTGAATTATCCAAGTAATTTACTTGAGATGTGAGACTTATCTTCGGAATTATCCAGGTATATTACCTGAGATGTGAGGTATTTCTCCGGAATTATCCAGGTAGTTATTTGAGATGTGGGATTGATCTCCGGAATGATCAAGGTCGAGGCGACACTTGTGGGGTATTCATGTGATGACGTGTTCATGTCTAGATGTGAGATGATCTCCGGAATTATCCAAGTGGTTACTTGAGATGTGGGATCAATCACGGAATTATCGGGCATGGACTAATCCTCATAGTCTATCTTTATCTCTTAGTAATCATCGTAGTCTGCATATAGCATTTGTGTTTTCTTGACTCCTTTTCATGCATTTGGTTTTACTGTTTTCCACACTTGACATTTGGTTTTCGTAACACCTGTTTTCACTTCTTGTTACTTCTTATTTTGGTATATTTGGTTTACTACCTTTTGTTGAGAATATCATGATTTATGTTCATTTATGTTGTTTGTTTGATTTTATGTCACTCACACCATTATGGCCGACCCCGTTAGTTTTGGGGTTAGGGATCACCTCTAGCCTCACATGTTGCAGGTTGTTGCTTAGAATTGGAGGTTGGATGCCTGAGTTGACTTTGAGATGAATTGGATTATTAAGTGTTTAGTGTAAAATTTGTAAAGGCATATTTGAGGAAATTTTGAGTTGTAAATAAAGTAAATTTGAGTTGAGATGTTTAGACTTCCGCTGAGATTTGTAATAGTTGTTGTAATAAAGTGAAAATTTTAGTGGTGTTGTTTGTGTTATTATTACAATTGAAGTGGATTGCTGGGAATGTGCCACGCATTTTCTAAGCTCTCATATTAGAAATTCGGGGCGCTACATTGGACATGTCCCTCACTATGGGAGGGGATGAGTTGGTAGGAATGATCGTTCTTATGTGAACTCTTTCTCTTTCCCAACCTCTAATTTTATTAAGCAAATGAGCATTACGATCTATATCGCATACAGCTATTCCACAGGTTTCGGCTAGACTAAATATATCGGAAACTGACATAAAGTTAAAAATGGAAGACAGCCAACAATGCATACCTTCACCAGAGTTTTTTGGCCATCTTGGCTGCTGCAGAAATCTCAAGGTAGTCGTTCAAGTACTCCTCATGAGCCCTCTTGGCTACACGATGGACCCTGAAGCCACTCTGTGAATCAGACTCTGGGAATGTGGAAGCAACCATCTCAGAATTTTTTACCAAACTATCCCACTTTTTGTACGTATGTACGAAACTATCCCTGTTTGAAAATTTAATACCAAAACATCCCTATCGCTAACTGAGTTAGCGCGCCTAGTAATTTTCTTCGTGCTAACTCAGTTAGCATGTTGCAGGGGATACAACTTTTTCCCCTAGTTTGGGTGTTCGAAAAAACTCACCCAATATAGACACGCGTGCGTGTTTAAACCACTCGCGCTAACGGGGTTAGCATTCGTAGATGGGACAGTATAGGGAACTACCTCAAAGAGGGGTGTGGGTAAAAAGTCACTAAGTATAGACACGTTAACTCAGTTAACGTTCCTATTATTACCAAGGCCGTTAACTGAGTTAACGACTGTGAAGATTTCAAGTTTTCAGAAAGTTAAAACTGTCTGGAAATTGGAGATACTCACACACGTACTCAGTTAACGTGCCTTATTTTACCAAGGCCGTTAATCCAATTAATCGACACACGCTAATCCAGTTAACGACCTTGGTATAAAGAGGTGCGCTAATGGGGTTAGCGTGTCTATATTTGGTGAGTTTTTTGCCACACCCAAACAAGAGGGAAAAGTTGTATCCCCTGCAGCACGCTAACTGAGTTAGCGCGAAGAAAATTACTAGGCGCGCTAACTCAATTAGTGACAGGGATGTTTTGGTATTAAATTTTCAAACAGGGATAGTTTCGTACATACTTACAAAAAGTAGTTTGGTAAAAAATTCACCATCTCAGGGGTGACTGACAACTGAGTACCAGCAACAAAATCAATATCGAAGTCAAAGAGATCGTCGCCGCCTATATCAAAGCATAATTATTATTGGCACATTCGCATACGCACACTATAAACTACTAAGATAAGTATAAGTCTTATTATTGATTGCACTAAATTATTATAGTGTTAAACTTTCATATGATGCATTCTCAATTGTCAATCAGGCCAACTGAAGAGGTGTTAGGAAGTGTGGCCTCAAATACATGTAGGCACGAGTAGAAGTTGGAGACGAAAAAGAGAAGATGAAGACAACAGAGAGAAGGAAGCAACAGCAGGCAGAATTGCAATCGACTATCATGTTGACAGTTGACCGTCCAAAGTGCAATCGATAGCAGCTGCATTGTATGTTATTTGGATTGACGAGTTTCGGGTCAAATAAGTTGTATTGTGTATATATTTTATGGTTTGCTTGGGGGTTATATATATATATCAATAAATATGAACTCTAGGGCTAAGTTGAAGAACTCAATCAAGGTGAGCCGTTATCATTGTACAACTTCAAGAGAAGTGAGTGCCGAGTGCTTCAAAGGTGATAGAGATAGAGAGATTGGGAGTTGTGATCTCTTTGTAAAATTTTTATTTCTTGGGGAATAAAAAGTATTGGTTATCTCTGCATATCATTGTATTCATGTGATTGTGAGATCTTACGATTATTGTGGTGGCTTATTCTTGGTGCATCTAGTTCTTGGGTATTTCTGTTGCTTGTGGTGTGTGTTCTGCAATTAGCACTAAAGGTGGTATCAGATTCTCTACAAGTGGTATCAGAGAAAAGGTATCGTGATGGTTGATAGCAAGCCGAAAGTTGAGAGATTCGTTGGGAGTGACTTTGCGATGTGGAAGATTCAGATGATAGTTGTGTATCTTCGTCAGAAATATCTATATGGTCCGTTGTTTAATGAGAAGCCGGAAGGTGCACACAAAGATGTGAAAATCTTAGTGGATTGGAATCGTTTGGATTAGAAAGCGATAGGGTAGATTCAGTTGGGACTGAGCAAGAAGGCATTCTTTCATATCTCGAAGGCAAAGACCACAAAGGAGGCTATGGAGATTCTCACAGATATGTATAAGAAACCGTCAGCATCTAATCACATTCTTTATCTAAAGAAATAGGCTAATATGAAGTTGAGGGAAGGGGGTTCAGCAGCAGAACATGTGGACAATTACTATATGATTTACAACCACATGGAAGTTGCGGAATTGAAGTTTTCAGATAGGGGATAGTCATTGTTACTTCTATCTACTTTGCCCGATAGTTATGATACGATGGAACAGACTATTACAGGCAGTATGACAGATTCGATGACTCTATAGGATGTGGCGAGTAGCATTCTGAACGAGAAGGTGAGAAGGGTGAGAAACGGAGGATTTTTATCATTATCTTCTGAGGATTCCACAATGTCAGTTGAGAAGAGACATGGAAGATCTAAAAGCAGTCGAAGAAGAAATTATCAGAGTAGTTCGTCTGAGAGTGGATATGATGACAGCAACGGGAGACATGGACCTGAGTGTTGGTATTGTCACAAGTGGGGTCACATAATCCGCAGTTGTAAGTCCTATATGAAGAGGAAGCAAGAAAAACTGAAGAAAGCCAAACCAAAGGAAGCTAATGTGGTGTCTATTGAAAACGACGAGCTATGCTTATCAATAAGGGAGGAGTTGGACACGCGAGATGTGTGTATTTATTTGGGAGCTTATTTTCATTGCACTTTGAGGACGGAGATGTTTGAGGACTACAGAGAGGGTTGTTTTGGAGATGTGATCGTAGGGAACGGTCAGTGGTATTCTGTAAGGTGACCCGAATATGCCAGCTAGACGAGCGTCTTGGTAGTATGCAGTGGAGTTGGTACTGTTCACGTAAAATCCAATGATAATCAGAGTATTGTCTTGCGGAAGACAAGACATGTTCCAAACTTGAAGGAAAATCTTATCTCAATAAAAAGGCTAGATAAAGAGGGATTGTCAACTACATGTGGTAGTAGGGAGTGGTGTATAGCTGCAGGTTCAAGGGTGATAGCAAGAGGGAAGTGTGAAGGGATGCTATATATTCTTAGAGACGTGAGGGGCATTTCTCCTATAGTTGACTTTCAGCGGGAATCGAGTAGCAGGTTGTGTGGGATGTAATCGAGTTCTTTCAGTTGTGGGACAAATTCAGAGGAGGTTGCACATTTAGTGAGAGCTGTTGACCATGAGAGGGATCTTAGAGAGCAAGATGTTGCAGCGGTGAAGGTTCTTTGTGATATGATAGAAGAAGCTTCAAGTCTTGTGAGGTAGAAAGTGTTGGCATCGATATGCGGGGTGATGTCGATGAGTGTAACCGAAATGAGGTTTTGGGGGTTGAGTAGTCTGCGAATTTTGTGGAGGCATTGTCCACGAAGACTTCTATTGCAGATGGTGCATTAAGAGACTTTGAACCATGTCTAGTGTTAATGAAAATTCTGCGAGTTGGAGAGTCTTATAACACGAAATCAAACACAGGAGTTTATTTCTCCGTTATTCGTGCCCTATGCGATTGGTGGGGCACATCCTTCATGAGTATATGAGGGGTGGTTGATGCACTCCACGTGGTGGAGTGGTAGAGGTGCTCTTCATGAGAGTAAGGAGTACTTGGGTCTTTCATGAGTGTGGGATACTGGCAGAGATAATGCGAGATAAAGATACAATAACTTTGAAGCATTGTGTATTTGGTTTAAATGGGAGATTGATAGGAAGTGTGGCCTCAAATACATGTAGGCAGGAGTTGAAGTTAGAGAAGAAGAAGAGAAGGCGTAGACATCAGAGAGAAGGCAACAATAGCAGGCAGAATTGCAGTCGACAGTCATGTTGACAGTCGACTAGAGTGGGCAGTCGACTGCCCGATGCTTGGGTGTTGGCGAGACTGAACTGCACTCGACCGTCCAAAGAGCAGTCGACCGCATCGGCACTGTATGTTATTTGGGCTAACGGGTTTCAAATACAATATGTTGTATTTGTGTATATCTTTTAGAGTTTGCTTGGGATATATATATATATATATATATATATATATATATATATATAGCAATAGATGTGAACTCTAGAGCTAAGTTGAAGAACTCAATCAATGTGAGCCATTATCATTGTACAACTTCAAGAGAGGTGAGTGCCAACTACTTCAAAGGTGAGAGAGAGATTGAAAGTTTTGATATCTTTGTAATCTTTGTATTTCTTGAGGAATAAGAAGTATTGGTTATCTCTGCATATTATTGTGTTCGCGTTACTGGGTGATCTTGCGATTATTGTGATGACTTGTTCTTGGTGCATCTAGTTCTCTGTTTCTTTATTGTGATGATTTGAGAATAATTATCATTTTGATTTTCAACTTGACTTGATGAAGTTTACCCAACCTAGCTAGTTGTAATTTTGTATACAATCTATGGTAAAATCAGTTGTCCCTAGGACAAGAATACTTATCTTGGGATCTATTCTTTAGTTCAAAATCCTGCATTTTGTATAATCGTAGTTATTTTCTGTGCAGAACTGAAAATGGAGAATGTCGTGTAGGAGCTCGCCATGCAATGAAGCCTCAAAACATTGCATCTCCATCAGTCGTGTCAGCCCTGAGTTTGCATCTGGGCCTAATTGCATCCGCATCAAATGCTATGGCCTCTGGGACTATGTTCTGTGTTTATTACTGGCCCTGGTTAAAACCAAACTACACAAACACAAATATATTATTTATCTCTATTCTTATTGATATCAACTCTTGAAATTCTCTAATCTTTTGGAGTTATGAAATCTTAATTGGCATTTAATTTTTATTACCATAGTACATTTCTTTATCAACCATGCATATTACCTATCACGCACATTACCTGTTGGGCTAGATGTTACCCTTACATTGCCTTCCTCTCTGGTTTCTTACTAACAGATTCACTTTGATTTGTTGCAATTGCATTTTGAATTTTGCATTTTGCATTTTGCAAGACGAGTGCAAATTAAAAAAATTCCCCTGGACCATATCACCCAACATCCTTAGTTTTTTTTTGGTTTGGTTTGGTTTGGTTTTGTTTTTTGTTTTTGTTTTAATTTTTTTTTTGGGATGGGGGGAATGATTGAAAAATATAAAATAAGCGGTTATGATGAAAAACAGGGGATATTTTCGTAATGGAGTCCAAAAGTTTTGGTGAAAATTTTGAAATTTCCACTTGCAACTTCATTTGCAAGCTACCTAACACCCCTTATTCCTCTAAACTACCAATTTATTTGTACCATTACTTTTTAACGAAATTTCTTACCTTCGTCCATCTCTTTTTCTTTCTTCTCGTCTTCCTACACAAGTAGGGTATGCAAATGTAGGTTCAACTACTATACACCATTTGTTTTGCAGTATATGATGACTAACCTCTTACTAGAAACTGGAATTTGTCTTTTATATTGAATATTGGGGATTTTTCATTTTTCTTGGGACGACAGCACTCCGCCACTTTCCTTATCAAGTAATAGGTCGTCAATTTGGTTTCATTAATGAGAAATAATGAAACATCATCTATTATATATTCCTAATTTCAATCTTTGGTTTGTGAAACTGTGACAGGTTACAACATACCTAATGGTCACATCAGGGCTAGCAGTGATGGAGATACTTTACTTAGCTCATGAGGGTGTTAGAGAAGTGTCATGGAGTGCATTTTTTAGCTACTTTGGAAAGTTTTGCAACAAAGAAGGGTTTCATTGGTATTGCACCTGTGGGTTTGGTTTGCATCCTTGTTCTCTCTTTGGTGTCATGGTGTAGGCTCTTCATCAAGTTTGAGGCTCCTTCTCTTGCTTCATCAAGTAAGGAAGAAGTGAGTAGGGAATTCAGAATATAAGGGGAATAGATCATAACGAACAACTTGATGATGGTTGATAGATCATAGTGAACAACTTGATGATGGTTGTGTTTAATCTATGTATAATATTTCTTACCCTTTTGTATGTATTACTGAAAATTATCATGGATTTTGTATAGGTTCTCAGATTCCTTTATTAAAAAAAAATTTATAAAAAATGTACACCTACCTCGACATTTTTGAAAATGCCGGATATCTTTTTACCCTAAAAAGGGGGGGGGGGGGGGGGGGGGGTTGTTTATGTGCCAGGGTAGGCTGCCAAACAGTCCCCAACATGCGCGACCTGGAGCTTGTTGCGGTGTTTTTCTAAACGCCGGTTGGGGATTCCCTGGCGTTTATAAATGCCGGGGATTTTCTGGTCCGTTGTAGTGATAGTTGGTGGTTTTTAAGTTTATATAAGGCTAAATTTAAAAAAAACCCCACTGAAGTATTGGTCATTTAAAAAAAACCCACTAAACTTTTTTATTTTAAAAAAACCACACTCAACTATACTATAAAAAAACCCACATTCACGGAGTTAATTTTCGTTAGGGTTTATGTCACCTGCATTGCACTGATGCAATAGTTCAGTGAGGTTTTTTTAAACATCTGATTAGTTAAGTGATGTTTTTTTAAACACAAATGAAAGATGAATGTGTTTTTTTGACATAAACCTTAACAGAAATCTAACTCCATCAATGTGGATTTTTTGATAACATAATTAAGTGTGGTTTTTTTAAAATAAAAAAAGTTTAGAGGGGTTATTTTAAATGACCAATACTTCAGTGGGTTTTTTTAAAATTTAGCCTTTATATAATTTAAATGTAGCAGTTTTATGATCCCCAAGACAAATCCTTCTGAATTTATAGTCCCATATGATGAATATGTGGAATCCTTGAAGAGAACTTATTCAGTTGGCACGAGATTCAATATGTTGGTTGAAGGAGAAGATGGCCAAGTAGAAAGCTAGATAATACAAATCATGATTTTCTATGTATGTCAATGCTTTTTGTTTGGCTTAGAGCGTCCACAGTCGTGAATGCTAAAAAATAGAAAAATGTATACTGTGTTAGAGATTATGAGAGATAATAAAAATAAAAATTATGGTTGACATCCTAGATTAAGGTGCTTGAGATATTTACCCTACATATCAAAATTGGAATACATAGACTACTATCATAAGCCAATATTTATAGGACAAATACTGGTTTGGGTACTGGGTTCTCAACCCACTCAACCCGCATTCCGATATCCATACAATTAGTACGTGTAACATACGTGTTACCCATAGAATAATATTACACATAATATTATTCATACAGTGAGAATATACCTATATATCCAACAATCTCCTTCCATATTCTCAATATATAAACGTACTGGATTATCTCATCAGTTCAACATGAAGCTGACTGGCTGATAGCAGTCTTTAAATAGAAGAAATGCATCACTCAATGTACAGTTCATAAGGACTAAATTAATTATAAATCAGAATTGTTCAAAAAAGACTAAACTAAAATAATTAAATAGTTTCCAAACCATATCACAATAGAAGTTCACAATTACTAAACCAACCGGAGAAATCTGTCATAGTTTCAAAATCAAACAAAGCAAATAAACTTCAAGAATAAAATATGAGTTTTAAGCTCATGTACACAAGAGTCTTAAACTCAACAGAAGTTTTACCAAGTAAGTGACAAATTTATTCACGGGAGAAATAAACAAAAACTATATCCTTGCAAACTGCTTTATGTTTACTCCTCCATTTTGAGCAAATCATTATTCTGAAATCTATGTTGACAGATTCAACTCCTCCATCTTTGCTAGCTTATTGAAAACAAGAATATCAAGAGACACATCTCTAAGAATTCTAGCGAATTTCATAAAGTATCTAGTTCTACTAAAGAACTTAGTACAATTCAACGATAGCTTAGCAAAATGTAACGCAAGCATCACAATCAAGTTTCTTTAATAAAATAAAGAACAAGAACTATTATAGTTTCTACACAAGAATTATACTCTATTTCATATTGGAATGATAGAACAGTCAAATTAATTATGGTTAATTTTGAATCATCAAAATTGGAATGAAACAAGAATCCATAAAAGAGATATATCATCAAAATTGGAATGATATAACGATATTCTAAACTTCGGAAATATATCGACAAGTTTTCACACTTTCTTTTGGAATAATAAGATGATTCTAAGTAAATTATGAAAAATATAGCATCATCAAAATTGGAATAAAATTATATATTAACAAAATTTACATTGAACTTTTAAAATTATCTAAAGCATGCCAACTGCCTAAAATTGATGCTTGAGTTTGAAATTCTCTATGGCTCCAATTGGATTCTAACTTTCAATACAATTAGGATGTTAAAGTTTTGACTCAATAGCTTTTAACTCCATTTCCCCCACAGTTTTGATAATTAGATCACTTTCAAGTCTCTTAGCAAGGACATTAGCCATATTTTATTTTAATTGCACTTTATTTATGAGAAAGTTCAACTACGCTTTTTTCAGCCTTAATATACTCATCTGACTATTATAGAGTGAGTTATGAGCTACAGTGCATTGTAGCTTGATAGTCGACGAATAGAATTAGAGAGTTACTTAAACTTCTTAATAGATGACTAGCAACAAGTTCTTCAATCCGCCCAGCTTCTTTCCCTGCAGAGGATAACACATAAAGGTCTGATTTCATGGATGATAGCACAGTGCATGTTAGCCTTTTAATTTCCATAATATTTCTGTTTCTTCTAGTGTAAACACATATCCACTAGTCATTGACTTTCACTAAATTCTGAGCATCATAATGCATTAGACCATCCATTCATTCCTGAAGGATGCCTAGAGTAGCACAAAGCAAACTCTTTAGTACCTCTCAAGTATCTAATTAGCCTCTTAGGGCTCTCCAATGTGTATTAATAGGACTAGTACTGAATCTGCAGATCATACCTACCTCAAAGGCTATATTTATTAGTACAGATGTTTGTATATATGAGACTTCCAGTAAGTTTAAAATGATCTAACTGTCTCATAGTTGCACCACCATTATGTGTCAACTTTAAAATAATCATAAGGTAAAACACATTTTCAGTCACTATATCCCCACTTTTGGAACACATTTGTAATAGAGAGGTCACTTCATTTGTAATAGAGAGGTCACTTCCAATCAACAAGCACGTCAACAATATACAAATAAATGAAGACAATTATATTTGACTCACCACAGAATCAAAGACATTTGTCTGAATTACTTGATTCAAATCTAAGCTCTTTAAAAGTCTGTCAAATTATTTGTGCCTCAAGTTTAACACATGTTTTAAAACATATAATGATTTTACCAATTTGTAAATCTTATTCATTAAACATATCAGTGCAAACTTTTTAGTACAAAACTCTTTGGTACAAAATTTTTAGTAGAAAACTGTTTAAACATCTCTGATGAATAACAAAATTTTCAATAGATAGAAGGTTAAGAAGAATACTTATTGTAGCAATATGACAAACATGTGAGTATACTTCAAACAAATCTTCCCCACATTGCAAAATTAAGTTTCTTCTACAAGCCTCACTTACTATAGTTTTAGCCCCTTTCGGCAAATCAACTAATTCAAAATATTATTGTATAATCAACAAATTCATTTTATTATCTACTAAAGACTCTTCTTGGCTCATTTTCCATTGAAGTTTTAAGTGACAGTAAGGCCGGTTCTTGATTCTAACTGTGAATCATTTATCGTGTCTGTAGGACTAGATAATTTCAGACATTTATCTTTGATGAACACATCCTCAAAGAACTCTGCAAGTCTAAATACTTTTAACACAAATTAGATAGATTCAATATCTGCCCATAGAACTACATTCTACACTTTCTATGCACACACAAATATTTGTTATAGGTCATACTTTAGGCCTTCTAGTGTCATGTACTCTAACAAATGTACCGCACCACATGTTTTCACTTTAACAAAATTATTTGTGTTTCTATCCCATAGTCTACAATGTGTGAATAATTTAGAGTGTAGTAACATATTATGAATATGATTAATAATACAATATCACTCATAATTACACGAAATCAAACAACAGTCAATAATATAGAATTTAACATTTCACCAAGTTTTTGATTCTAACTTTTATTAATACCTTTTTGACTGTAGTAAATAGAGTGCACTAGAGATTATGCCAAATGCAAACTTCACTTAAAAATTGTTAACACATATTCACCACCTCTATCAAATCTGAAACACTTTGATCCTAGCATTTAACTAGACTTTTAATTCATCAAAATAACGAGTGCTGCATCCTCCATATATGTATGACAAACATTCAATAATCATCTACATAGGTGATTAAATACTTCTGACCAATCATCGTCTCATCTAGTCACAAAGCCACTGAGATCACAAATATCAGAATGTATTGACTTAAGAAGTTGTGTGCTCCTAGAGACCATACTAAATGATTTTCTAGTGATCATAACCTAAGCACAACTTTCATATTTTTCATATTTAATGGAGTGTCATTTAGCAGAGTTATGAGTTTTAACAAGAACACACAATTTATATATAGTTCACACGTCCTAGCCTATTATGCCGTGTTCAAGGACTACACAAATTAAAACTACTATTGTAAATTGCTTCGTTTGTTAAACTCAACTTACATATGCCATTAATTATACAAACACATTAAGATAATAATAATATGAGTTAATACAAAATTACTCTACCAATTTTCACAAAACTATTTACTTTCTCTTGAGGTTCTAACAATGTTCATATGCTCAAACACATTGAGCAAAGAGCTCATTTCTTTATTCATTATTCATCATCTTCGAAACGCTAAACGAGATAATGACTAACATGGTATAATTCAACTTTGCACACACACAGTACAATGAATGAGAAAGTGCAAAGTGTAACTAATGGAGTCATATCATGTACTGAAAGATGCTCTCTCCTAAGTTACAGACATTTGTTATACACCTTATATATTAACTTTTATTAGAGAAGCAAACATGCAATCTCACACAAACTGCAAACGAGGTGTCACCCAATATATCTATACACATAGTATGACAAGGCATGTTTTAAAATAAGAATAATTATGATCTAAAACTCCCAATTATGTGATCAAATGCACACAACGTTAACACATTCATCACTTGAAGATACTAAGAAAGATTATAGTAGATCATACTGACACTTCAAGTTAGAAGTGTTTTCCAAATTCGATGGAGAAGCCCGTGTACTGCAGACTTATTCAACTGTGATGCATACCCATCATCTCCAACACACAAAATTTGTAAGTAACTTTGAAGTACTTACATTCATCAAATTGTTAAAGATTAGCCAATTAAACGAATTATTAGCTCTATTTAATTCTAAGAACAATTTAATTGGAGATAAAGTATTGTAATCAAAACTTATAATTTAACTTATCAAAATAAATATTTGATCCTTAGCACATAGCCAAAACAGTCATTCAAACTTGTATTTAATTAACCAATGATCAACACGGTTTTAAACTTCAGCACTTAGCAACAAACAAATAATTAAGATATATATGCAAGTAAAGAACTTATCTTTAATTTAGATCTAATCCAGTCCAATTATACTTGAATCTAGTCCAAACAACATCTTCATTGCCCATACTATTTCCAACAACTACATCAACATCTCTTATTGTGCCCTCACTTTCTAACTGTTAAATTTAGAATTATCAAATATTTCTAGTTTCGGAATCTTTTACACATGATTACGTTTTTCCATCTTATTGGAATAAAAAGTAAATTCCAAAATTTAGAGGGTTTATTCTGAATAATTACTACTAGCGTAATTTCAGTAAAATGAAGGGTTTTTTCTGTAAAACTGTGTAATAAACAATAAAACAGAAATTTAATTAAATAGAGTAGCACATATCTTAAAGTTTAGAGTGGGCCGAATCTTGATGAAGATCAAGATGTAGTGGATGGTTAGATCTGAATCGGCAGTACACTGCAGTAGATCCCGTACAAGGCCCCAAACACAGAACAACAACATCAAAAGTCAGATTTGAGATCAACAAATCGGATCAGGTAATACCCCAAACATGGAACACCAAAATCCCCCAATGAACAAATCAGATCTGTAACATCCCGTAATTTCCGAATAATATAATAGTATATATATATATGATGTATCTTATAAAAATAGGAGATTAACAGATTGTATATATGGCCGATGGCATAATATGTAATTATGGAAAATGTGAATGGGAGGTGGAGGCCACGTGAAACAAGGACACAGCAAGGTTGGCTGTTTACTTTCGCTGATGTGGCTTCCAAAGTGGGGGCCCACCTGCTGTTGCATGCTGTGCATTTCACCAAGAGAGAGAACGGGAGAAGTGAGTAAGATTTGTCCCATACCGGTAAGATACAAGAATATTATATTAATAAATAATATAGCCTATGATCAAGAGTCACCAATTCAGTTAACCACCGTTTGAGAGGCAGCCCGTGGTGGGCAGTTGTACTATACTATAAATAATTTGTCTTCTAAATTGTATAAATAGTTCGAGCAGGGGCAGGGGTGTTACAAATGGTATCAG
This sequence comes from Hemerocallis citrina, assembly GCA_017893485.1. Classification (NCBI taxonomy): domain Eukaryota; kingdom Viridiplantae; phylum Streptophyta; class Magnoliopsida; order Asparagales; family Asphodelaceae; genus Hemerocallis; species Hemerocallis citrina. Next base: position 160,583,286 of record CM030365.1, read on the forward strand.
ATCCGACTTTCGACACCAAGTGTGGGGCATATAGACCCAGTCGGGTAGTGGATTTCGGGACTGTGGTGCCTCAATTAAATCCGGGATTATGATTGATCGGGCGGTGGATTCCGGGATCATGATTAATCGGGCGGATAGGAGAGCAGCTCATTAAATCTGGGACTATGATTGATCGGACGGTGGATTCCGGGATCATGATTAGTCGGGCGGATAGGAGAGCAGATGCTCCACATCAGCTAGAAAGGAGATCCTGCACTCGATTGTGCATGCCCCGTGCTCAGCGAGGATGCTGATTTCTTAATGGGTGTGTGTAACATCCCATAATTTCTGAATAATATATTAGTATATATATATATATATATATATATATATATATATATATATATGATGTATCTTATAAAAAGGTTGGTTATTTACTTCTGCTGACGTGGCTTTCAAAGTGGGGGCCCACCTGCTGTTACATGCTGTGCATTTGGCCAAGAGAGAGAACGGGAGAAGTGAGTAAGATTTGTCCCATATCGGTAAGATACAAGAATATTATATTAATAAATAATATAGCCTATGATCAAGAGTCACCAATTTGGTTAACCACCTTTTGAGAGGCTGCTTATGGTGGGCAGTTGTACTATACTATAAATAATTTATCTTCTAAATTGTATAAATAGTCCGAGCAGGGGCAGGGGCGTTACTAGATCTGATTTAACCATTAACCAGATCACACACAGTGATCGGGAAGAGGAAAGGGGGAGGGATTTATGGTGTGGTGGCTGGTGATGGCGACCCCGTCGGCTCGCGGCGATGCCAGCGATGTTTGCAGCGGTGGCCTGCATTGACATCGACGATAGTGGTGATGTACGATGACGGCGGGGAGGCAGCACCCATGGAAATCCCAAAACCCAGATGCTTGGTTTTGTGATCAGCAACGACGGCTTGCAATGGCGACGCTAGCGTCAGGGGCAGCGGTGGTGGCCAGCGATGGCGACTCCCTACTGCGGCGACTACGAATTCCGACGATCGAAGCCTTCGGCTATTTCAATCCGAAGACCGGTCAGGAACAACTCTCTCTCTCTCTTAATCTCAAAATTAATTGCAACCATCTCAAAATTGTTAGAGATTATGAAAGATAATAACAATAGAAATTAGGGTTAATATCCTAGACTAAGGTGTTTGAGATATTTACCCTAGGTATCAAAATTGGAATACATAGACTACTATCACAAGCCAGTATTTATAGGATAAATATTGGTTTGGGTACTGGGTTCTCAACCGACTCAACCCGCGTTCCGATATCCATACAATTAGTACGTGTAACACACGTGTTCCCCATAGAATAATATTACACATAATATTATTTATATAGTGAGAATATACCTATATATCCAACATATTATACATATAGCAAAGTGGAGTTTGCTGTAGTGGTGAAATGCTATAATATAGCAATCAAAAATAAAATATGATCGGAGGGAACTCTAAGTTCCGTCCCGTGAAAAAAAAAAAATCAGTGCATTTTTTAATAAATAAATTGAATATTTTAATAATTTTAAAGGTTAGACGCAACTTGAAGCTCCGTCGGAGGTGGAAAAAAATAAAAATAAAATGGGACGGAACTTGAAGATCCGTCCCATTCCCATATTTCATGGGAAGGAATTCAAGATCCGTCCAAGGGAAAAATTAATAAAAAATTATTTTTTTCTTTGGGAAGTTCTGTCGGATATAATAAAAAAATAATTTTTTATTTGGGACGGAACTTCAACTTGAAGTTCCGTCCCCTATAATATGCATATTCTCATATTGTCTCTCAAATATAGCAATCTTCTGTAGCGATTTTACCAAAATATGAATAAATAGCAGACGACTGTGGATGCTCTTAGTAGCTACAATTTGCGGCCTACTGGTGTACTATGAGTGTGACCCCTGCATCTACCACTAATCATCCAGCTCATAGTGTTGCACTATTTTTTTGTAGTACTTAAATACGTCCAGGTACTATATATAATTGGCACTAAATATGTTGAACCTACATCATGGCCTAATTCAGATAATTCAGAGTGGAAGTGTATCGACCAAGGTAATCAAACTCAAATCTCCATCTTTGACGTAACTTGAGATGACTAGTGAAGTTGCTGTTAGAACTCGAATTTTATAAATCTGAAAATTACTAACAATATTTGTGAAGAACAGAAATTACAGGAATAAAAGATAACAAACCAAAAGCTTTATACAGAGTCGAGATTAAAATCTCTATCCTTAAAACAAAATTCGCCCCGTAGTGTGACGGTGGCTGGCGAATTGCCTCCCAAGATACAACTGTATACCTTTCCCTGAAGAGCAGCATCCAAACTCTAGAGATTTCAGCAAACTGTGCTGTGATGTACTCTCAGTTTTTAACACAGAGGAAGAAGAAGAAGTGTAATTCGGATTATCAAAATTTGTATCTTCTGGCAGACAGGATACAGTAGTCTTATAGGAGAAATGGAGACTGTTGGGAGGCCCATTACTCTGTAACAGCAGAGTAATGGTCCATTACTCTGCAACAGCAGAGTAGTGGTTCAGATCCATAACTGATGAGCCATTACTCTGCTGTTACAGAGTAATGGTATCAGTTATCGAATGTGAAGAGCCTCACCAGTGTACTGGGGGAGAAAAAATATATGCCAGAGCCAAGCCAGACCATAACAGAACAGACCAAACCAAACCAAACCAAGCCCAGCCTAGCCCAGCCGAGTTGAGGCTGGGCCGGGCGCGCGCCCGTGTGTTTTGTCATTTTGGCTGTCCTCTCTCCACTACACGTTAGTGGTAACCCCCGGGCCACGCCCTTTAGTCCAATTTTTAGTATATATACTAGAAAAAATCTTTTCCAATTTTCAATATGGGACTATCCATTTCCTCCAAGTTTCCAAGTTAGTACATTTCAAGTCCCAACTTTGGACCAACATTTCTCATTCATACGGAATTTGTTTTTGGCAAATGAGTACACCACGGAATAGTACTCGACGAGAGGATCGCAATCCACTCATTTTTCAGTGCTGCCGGTGGCTGGAGCCTGCCAGAATCTAGCCCGAAAAATTGCAAAAATTGATTCTAACAATCCCCCACATGAATGAAAATTACCTGACTATGTAATCTAGACACGACATAAAAAGATATGACCGAAAAGACATGACAGAAAAACTCTGAGAGTACAATCGGAAAATCACTACATCAGGAATGGTAGTAATTTTTCAACTTTGAACCACCCTTAGTGAGTAGCTATCGGATTCACTTGACCAGGTAGTGAACATGATGTCTTGAACTACCTGGGCTTTGATGTGAACCTAGACAATAACTATCACACAGTTTCATCTCCTCACAGAACTAAGTTCTCTTGTTGTGTTTATTTTGGCCTTGAACAGCCCTGATTAATCGTGAGTGAACTTGGAGAATGTAGCCTCTCTTCATTCTCCTAGAAACGGCCACATTTCACACTCACAAGGTGATTTCCCATAAAGAGTATCCTGTTATACCCCACTTTTATTTCAAAGTTATGGGAATCATTAAAAGCCAAGCTTATCCCAACTCTTTGCAGACAGCACTGTTTTATCATCCTAAGAGTGGGTATGAGATTTTAATCTCTCAGTGCTCCCGTCGATTCAACAAGATTTAGTTTTCCCTTTGAACCTAGATCTTGGTATCTCCAATTCCCAGGTAGGGTTTCCATCAAGTATCCTCTTTCGTTATAGGCTTTAAACCCATTCCTCTTGATGATCTCACAACCTGCTCACACGACAAACCTTTAGTAAATGGATATGCTAGATTGTCGGCCGATTTTATATATTCTATAGAGATTACTCCATTTGAGAGCAGTTGTCTAATAGTTTTGTATCACCTTCTGATATGACGAGACTTACCATAATACATACAACTCAGTGCCCGTGCTATAGCCGATTGGCTGTTATAGTGTACACATAAAGCAGGCACTGGTTTTTCTCACATAGGAATATCCTCTAAAAAGTTTTGAAGCCATTCTGCTTCCTCTGCCGCTTTGTATAAAGCAATAAACTCAGATTCCATGGTGGATCTGGCCAATAGCGTTTGTTTAGAGGATTTCTATGACACAGCTGCACCACCAAGTGTGAAGACATATCCACTTGTGGATTTTGAGTTCTTGGAGTCCGATATCCAGTTGGCATCGCTGTAGCCTTCTAGTACTGCTAGGTATCTGGTATAATGCAGCACATAACTCTGAGTATGTTGCAGGTAGTTCAATACTCTAGTTATTCCTTTCCAGTGACTTCGTCCTGGATTACTTGTGTAGCAGCTCAGTACATTTATTGAATGGGCCAAGTCCGTTCTTGTACAATTTGTTAAGTACATCAGACTACCGATTACACGTGCATATTCCAATTATGATATGCTTTCACCTGTGTTTTTGAATAAGTGAAGAATGGGATTCACATGACTTTTGGCAGTTCCATTCGAGTAATTCTTGAACCTTTCAAGTACTTTCTCTGCATAATGAGCTTGAGACAAAGTAATTCCCTCAGACGTCCTGGACACTTTGATTCCTAGTATGTCGTCTGCAACTCCCAAGTCTTTCATATCAAACTTGCAACTAAGCATGCTCTTAGTTTGTTTGATAATGTCATTATTGCTTCCAATAATGAGTATGTCGTCTACATACAGACACACCAGAATGTATCCATTTGGAGTATATTTGATGTAAATACACTTATCACATTTATTTATTTTGAAGCCATTTGACATCATAACGTTGTCAAATTTTGCATGCCACTGCTTTGGAGCTTGTTTCAGTTCGTACAGGGATTTTGCAAGCCTGCACACCTTGTTTTCCTATCCAGGAACTACGTAACCCTCAGGTTGTTTCATGTATATTTCTTCTTCTATGTCCCCATTTAGAAATGCATTTTTAACATCCATTTGATGTATTTCCAGGTTACGTAGAGCTGCAATAGCTATCAACATTCTTATAGAAGTTATTCTTGTAACTAGGGAATATGTATCAAAGACGTCTAGGCCTTCCTTTTGCTTAAATCCTTGTAGCACAAGTCTTGCCTTATGCTTCTCTATTAAACCATCTGGTTTCAATTTTTGTTTGAAAATTCATTTGCATCCTAGAGCTTTACATCCAGAAGGCAAATCGACTAACTCCCATGTATGATTCTGCATAATGGAGTCTATTTCACTTTTGATTGCTTCCTTCCACATAGGAGCATTAGGCATAGACATGGCTTCCTTGAAAGTTCTGGGCTCATTCTCTAACAGAAAGGCCGTTACAAAGTCAGGACCAAATGATTTTCATGTTCTAGCCCGTTTACTTCGTCTAGGCTCATCATTATCATGTTCTGGTTCATCAACCGAAGTGCTTGCATTTCCTTGTTCACGTGTACGTTTGGGATACGTAGTATCCTTGCACGGAAACACATGTTCAAAGAAGGAAGCATTCCTTGATTCCATTATTGTATTCACATGGAAATCCAGTATATCTGATTTGTATACCAAGAACCGATATGCACTACTGTTGTGTGCATATCCTATGAATATGCAATCAATTGTCTTAGGCCCGATGGTGACCTGTTTTGGGTTAGGTACTGCCACTTTTTCTAGACACCCCCACACTTTGAGGTATTTATACGAAGGTACGTTACCTTTCCACAGTTCGTATGGTGTCTTGCCGGTTTTCTTGTGAGGTATTTTATTGAGAATGTAGTTGGCAGTCAGCAACGCTTCCGCCAACATGTTTGGGGTAAGCCAGAATTCAACAACAAGGCATTCATCATCTCCTTTAATGTTCGGTTCTTGCGCTCGGCAGTACCGTTTGATTCGGGCGAGTAAGAAGCAGTTGTCTGATGAACTATTCCATGTTCAGAGCAGAACATATTAAATGGTGCATCATATTCTCCCCCTCTATCACTCCTAACGATTTTAATCGTTTTGCCAAGTTGATTCTCAACCTCAAGCTTATATTCTTTGAATTTATCCAAAGTCTCATTTTTGCTATGTAATAAGTATACATAACAGAATTTTGTGTAATCTTCTATGAATATCACAAAGTACTTTTTGCCACCTCTGGTCTGTACGTACTTTAAATCACACAGATCCGTGTGAATTAGACCTAGAGTTTCTATGTTTCTTTCTACAGAACGTGATGGAGTTTTAGTGAGTTTGGCCTCCGTGCAAACTTTACATTTTTCGGAGTTATCTACCTTAAATTTTGGTAGCAAATTCATGTTAATTAATCTATGCATAGAATTGACATTAACATGGCCTAGTCTTTCATGCCAAACAGAAGAAGACTCAACAACATAGGCAATAAGAGTTATTTCATTAATATTGGGAACAGCAGAAACAATAGTTTTAGGGATGATTGTCATTACATTAAACTTGAACAGTCCATCATTTACATATCCTTTACCCAAGTACACCCCATTCTTAGACAATACAAAATTATCAGAAACACGAACAACCTTAAATCCATTCTTGCTTAGAAAAGAACCCGATATCAAGTTCTTTCAAATATTTGGAACATGCAACACATTTGTGAGTGTTAGTTCCTTGCCTGAAGTTATCTTCAGCACTATCTTCCCTGTTCCTGCAATTTTGGCGGTGGAAGAATTATCCATGAACAATTGCTCATCCTTATTGCGCTTCTGGTATGAAGTGAACATCTCCTTGTCTGAGCAGATATGCTTGGTGGCTCCAGTATCGTACCACCATTAACGAGGATTGCTCCCCACAAGATTTACCTCGGATACTACAGCACAGAGGTCCAAGTCAGAGAGACCAGTGAACAAGTTCTCAGCTATGTGTGCATGGAATTTTTCATTCCCTTTTGTATGTCCAGTTCCTGCACGGTTGTTGTTGTCCTTGCTGCGGCAGTCAGAAATTTTGTGCCCCAGCTTACCATATTTGTGGCATTTTCCAGCAAACCTCTTTGCAGGAGGTTTTTTGTTCGAGGCATGTGGCAAGAACTTTCTCTTCTTTCCCTTCTATTCGAGCTCCACCATATTGGCTTTTTTGATGGACTGAATTCCATAGGACCTGTCAGCCTTGCGATTCTCCTCTTCGATCCGCAACCTGACAATGAGGTCTTCAAGAGACATCTCCTTTCGCTTGTGTTTGAGGTAGTTCTTGAAGTCCTTCCATCTAGGTGGAAGCTTCTCGATGAATACTGCAACCTGGAATGGTTCACACAGCGTCATGTTTTCTACAGCGATATTGTGCATTATCACCTGCAGTTCCTGAATTTGACTCACAACTGTGTTGGAGTCAACCATTTTGTAGTCTAAAAATTTGCCAACAACAAACTTTTTGGACCCTGCGTCTTCTGTTTTTTACTTCTTCTCCAAAGACCCCCACAGGAGTTTGGACGTCTTGAAGACACAGTAGACATTGTACAGGGGGTCTACCAAGCCATTCAGGATGTAGTTCCTGCAGAGGTAGTCGCCCTGAGTCCACGCATCAACCGCAGCAACGGAGTGTGCATCGGTGCTAGTATCGGGGCAGATTCAGTGAGAAACCTATCCAGCTTCAAGGTGGTCAGGTAGAACTACATCTTTTCTTGCCACTTCTTGAATCCAGTTCCATTAAACTTCTCCAGTTTTCTCCCACGGTTATGTGTGTGGGCAGAACGACCGAATGTGCCGCAACCGATTGTGCAGTCACATTTTGGGTCATCGGTGTTTCGGTACTGATAAGCCCACTGGCAATATCATTCTGTGTGTTCTTCATGTTCTTTCTGAAACAGTTGAAACAGAACTGTTGTTGTTGTTTTTTTCCGAATTGATAACAGTACCTGTAAATAATCTTCACAAAAACTGTTGGAATCAATGAGGAAAAATTTTGCTTTAAGATTGTTAGAACTCGAATTTTATAAATCTGAAAATTTGTGAAGAACAGAATTACAGGAATAAAAGATAACAAACCAAAAGCTTTATACAGAGTCGAGATTAAAATCTCTCTCCTTAAAGCAAAGTTCACCTTGTAGTGTGACGGTGCCTGACGAATTGCTATCCAAACTCCAGAGATTTCAGCGAAGATGTACTCTCAGTTTTTGACACGCAAACAGATACAGTAGTATTATAGGAGAAATGTAGAATGTTTACGTTAGTGATAACCCCCAGGCCACGCCCTTTAGTCCAATTTTTTAGTATATATAGTAGAAAAAATCTTTCCCAATTTTTGATATGGGACTATCCATTTTCTCCAAATTTCAAAGTTAGTACATTTCAAGTACCCAACTTTGGACCAACATTTTTCATTCATACGGAATTCGTTTTTGGCAAATGAGTACACCACAGAATAGTAATCGACGAGAGGATCGCAATCCACTCATTTTCCGGCGCCTCCGGTGGCCGGAGACTGCCGGAATCCGGTCCAGAAAACTGCAAAAATTAATTCCAACAGTTGCAACAACAATTATCTCTGTTATGTATTTTTCACTTGCATATTAACTTTATAGGCTCTTGATAACGAATGTTTTGTTTCCTCTGAAACTAAAAATAAGCTGATATATGCTTATTTCCTATTATGCATATATCTACTTAATATTTACTTAATATTTGAATAATCTTCTACTGGCATATCTTTTTCCCAGTCTGCTCACTGTCTTTACAATTACAAACTATATCTATGCTTTTATGTTCATGCATTTGAGGCATTTGAAGAATATCATTTTTCTGTAGCATTCTTATAACATTTGTAGTTTTTCCTCTCTTCATCACGGTGGGTGGGGATCGTGCCGTGATATAGTTATCCACACGCTAGGGGAGAGAATTTCTCCATCGAAGTGCTACAGATGAGGCTTCAATATCACATTCACACCTTCCAGCTACTGCGTCACATCTCAAGAGGCAGAGTGTGGCCTTTTAGCATCTGCAGCCGGATCATCTTCTCGTCAGGATGATAGTCAGTCATAAAAACATCACCTCCTAACTATTTTGATATGTTATTTCCCTTGCCTTTAGAATTTTCTCCAGCAATATACACATACCAAGTTTGCAGTAGATTTATACAGTTCTTAATTGGCCCATGAAAGTTTGGGAAGAGGACTTATTAACAACCATTGAGAAAACAATCCTCACAAGCCACACTTGATAATCGTGGAAAAGTATTATATTTAAAATTTGAAATCTGTACACAAATCTTTAGCTAGGTACTTGATACTATATGTCGATCACTAATTAATGTGTATAGATAGATAATCTTTTCTGACAATTGATTCACCAATCTTAAATCTTTGGGCTCTTCGGCATTTCCTGCAACAGTTGTGAGCCCAGGGACCCTAACTATGGGAGCAAGCTCCTCCAAGCTTCCAATGAGTACAGATAACACAAGCGGGATTCAAAATTTGGGGATCCAACAGAGTAGGGAAACAGCTGGTCAGCAGGAGCGCCAACCGTTTAAGCTCTTTGGTGTTAATGCCGTTAAGGTTCCCACTTCCGATGACACTAATCAACATTCTGACCATCCAAGAACTGGTAACCCTTCTGAATCCTAGGGTTCTGGAAGCATGATTGCCCAGTCGCCTTTACTTCACCCTACCACTCCTCGGATTTGCGTAAAGGTTGTTTGAGATTTTATGAAGAAATAAACATTTTTATAGTGGTAATGGAGGGTTGTTGAACTGTTTAGTATGCTGTTTCCAGGTTCAGAAACAAGGATGTGCACATAGGAAATCAGATGATATCTCAAGACTCAACAGTTATGAGAAACTCATTGATGAGCTTGACAAAATGTTTGAGTTTGAAGGTGGTCTTACGGAAAACAACAAGGGTTGGAAGGTAGCCTACACCAATATTGACAGAGACTTCATATTGGTTGGAGACTGCGCTTGGCCGTGAAGTATCCTTTTTGAATTCCAAATAAGCTACCCACGAATCCTGTTTCCATAATCACTGGCCATAAACAATATCAGTCATACTCCAAAAAAACACTCATGTTAGTTTTTCTGAGTTCAACTCAAGTTGGCATACTTTATACTCTGATTTAAGTTTTTTTGATGTATTACTCTGATTTAAGTTAAACACCACCAGCAAGATCGCATTGATATCATTCATTATTTTGTCTTCTATGTAAAAAATAAAAAAAAAAAACCCTATATTTTTGTGCAGTTAGTATTCATGCCAACATATATAATTCAAAAAAACATGATTAACTTCTTGGTTCCATCTTTTTTTTTGTAGTTATCATACTAGTATAATGTACGTGTGATGCACATTTACAAAAAGTATAGTCATCAAATTAAATAAATATATATCGAATAAGAAAAGAAATAATTTAATTTGAATGTTTTGAATTAAACTATTTTAACAGGGTAACACTAGATGAACGGAACATATAATTGTAATACCCAAAATACATAACATTAAACACTGTTAAACAATGTCATCCCCCAAGGGAGGGGAAGGGGGGAAGGGGGATGAGATCACGATAGTGGCCCTAGTTGAGGAGTACGACAGACGTCCGCTGCCCTCTCTACGGTCCACTGTCGTGCCATCTCGAACTTAACCCCTCTCATAACCTGAGCATCACCCTACAGCAGATTTTTGTACTGTACATTTTTCGTATATATTTATATAGCTTCTTGAGGTAGGCATGTCCTACCTTTTTCAGTCAAAAAAAAAAAAACACTGTTAAACTCCCCGATTTATTCAGAACATACTAGTGTTACACTGTGCAAATTGCACAGCCTAAAATAGTTTTGAAAGACTCATAAAATTATTTAGAACTTCAAAAAAATGTGAGAGAATTTGGTGAAACTTATGAATATCATCCCTACCGTAATTACTGAAATCTTCAATGTCATCCCCATATAAGCAGATAGTTTAGAGAATTACTACCAAACCATAACGTTATCCATTGAATATTACTAAAGCTAAAAAAATGCATGCAATCAAAACATGTCGCATTTTCAACTAATTTATATTAACAGGTATATTATAACATCATTAACATTCAGTAAATGGGTTATACATTAGTAAAGATGATAAACTAAGAAAATCATGTAAAAATAATCTTATGAAGTGTGTTTACTTTGTCTATGTTAGGGGATGGGATGGGTTTGGAAAGAGCCATGAAATTTTGTGAGATTGAGAAAGTGAGAGGAGAAGAGACTATGTTTGAGGGATTGACGTTTTTATATTTTTTTGATTTTTTAACCGTGTGTAGTGTACGTGTTAGTTAAACATGAATATATAATTTACCTCTTTTTTCTGTATTTCAGAATAGAGAAAGGAGAAAGGGGGAAGACTCTCTCTCCTATTGGCATAAAATATAGATATAATTTCACATATTGCTTTTAAGTTGTAACTCAAATTCATCTTTAAAAATAAAAAAACTTAACTAATGAACCTTAAAGAAATGCTATACACCAATTCACCTTTTAAAAATAATGAAGAATCCGATGTTGCAGCATCGGATTCATATTAAAAGAATATTGAAACACCAAAAATTAAAACATAAATACCTCTACTTTACCTCAATTTTGAAGTTTTGGTTCGATTATAGAGTCTTTCACATGGTATCAAAGTAATACAGATTCGAATACCAAAAAATTGTAAGGAGAAACTCGGTGTTGGCAACCCATAATTCTCTTTTGCTCTCCAACTTAATATGGAATCATCTCTAGTTATCATACATGGCATTGCAAAGATCGATTTAGATTGATTTAGATTAATTTGATTCTGGGAGGTCTCAGTTGATTTTCCCTTTATATAAGAAAGTATCAGTTTGAAATTTTGCCCTAAATTTAATTCCAATTAATTTCTAGCCAAGCGTTTTCTAAATCTTTGACCTTTTGTTCTAGCATTAATTCTACATTTTGAAATTTGATTTTTTGTTTGAATTTTTGTTCTATCGTTAATTCTACTTTTTTTTTTTTATGAATCGGATAGAGCCAAAAGGCTCCAGCCATCAACAAAATATATTAATCAAATAAAACAGATAATGTACAATACAGTAGTCACTGGCTTTACAAGATGTAAAACAGAATTAAACATACAATAAGGACGATCAAAAATGACCGACAAATCCAGAATACAGGGAGACAGCGCGTGAAACGAAGCAGCAGACCAAAAGGGCTAGATAAACAAAACACTAGTGGAGCAAGCCAACTCGTCGCGCCCGCGAAAGACAAGGACCTAATCCACTGCGCCAAGAGACCGGGAGCCAAAACCTCCCCACACGAAGGAGAGCACCTTCACAAGCAGTCCATGCTAACTGAAGCAGCACAATGGAGGATTCGCATTGTCTAAGAGAAGAGAAGGCACTCGCAGAGGGACACAATGGACTGCGGAGGCGAGGAAGAAGACACCTCAACTGTGCCCAAGCTGAAGAGACGAAAAGGAAGCAGCTTTCCTAGCAAGAATACGAGCACTCACACGTATCTGAACTTTATTGACAACTTTCTTGATGTATTTCCGCTTAATGGGGGGCAGGGCTACCTGCGCCAAAGTGGAAGAAATAGCATCCGGGGCAGGCAAGGAAACTTCATCTTTGGTGAAGCAAGACGAGGGAAAGAGACAACTGCGGGGGAAGAGGGGCAGGAAATCCCTCATCCCCGAAAGGAGATCATGTATCCAAGATTGAATCCCTAAACCTTGATACATCGAGAAGATACATCCCGGGACAAGTAGGGAGAACATAGGAAGGCCGGGAGAAGAAAACAACACAGAACAAGGATAGTGATAACCTAAAGAAAGAGCCTTTATATCACTGCCGGCATAGGCAGTAGGCGCCTGAGGGACCAAAGAGCTGCGATGCGGGGAGAGCCCCATCGCACTGCAGCGCCAAGAGTGACGCGAGGCAAGGGATTTAAACAATCCTTCGTTATAACTCGAGGATAGAAATAATGAAGATGCCACAGGAACAGTAGGAGGACGAGCCTTGTGGACACTCGTCCGGGTGAAAGAAATAAGTTTCGTATAAACCTTAAGATCCTTAAAGTGATTAGCAATATTAGAAGGCTGTAAGATAGCCCTCGAATCACTTAACTCAGAGGAGGAAGAAGAGGGGAGACTAGCAGGACTGGAAACAATCACTGAGGAGACTAGCTCTTTACCAGAATGAATACTAAGATACTTAGTAGCGCAACCATGAAGTCTGCGCTTTAAGAGAGGATAGTTAAGAAATGAGAGAAGTTTGGCCGGTAAAAGAAAGCCTCTGGGCAAACCAAGGAGCTCTTGTAGGAGAAAACATCGACTGCGTGAGTGACCAAACTTCTCACAGAAGAGGCACCTCATTTTGTTCACGCAGTCACGTTTAAAGTGCCCTGGAAAAAGGCACCTGTGACAGGACCGAATAGGGTCGGCCTTACCAGGAGAGGGAGAAATGGTGGAGTAAGGTGAGCTAAGGGAATGAAAAGAATTACTCAGGGGGAGAGAAGTTAAGTCACTATACAAAGCCCGACACGACACTGAACGGTTAGAACAAGCTTTAGATGCGGCGAGTTTCATGACAGAAAAACAACGAGATAAAATCAAAATACAACCACCAACAATAAAGAAGGCAAAAAACTCTAGAACCAGAAGCACTATAGCTATTACAAAATCCACCAGCGAACCACCGCCAAAGAAAAAAACCAGAGCTGTACTAGCCGGAGCAATAACACCCACAAATAAGAGATAGAAGAGATTGGAGAAGAATAAGGACAGAGAAGAAATACTAAAGAATAAGAAAAAGTTCCAACTGGAACTTAGCGGGAGCTACAAACCAGTGACTAAACAGTACAAAACAACATAAAATAGAGCAGAACAGATAAGATTAACACCAGAATATAACCAAGAGAAACACCTCTCACGGAACGCAGTAACGCTCCCAGAAGAGGAAGAAGAAGTAGCTTAATAGAGGAGGAAGAGAGGAGGAAAAGCACAATGGCGAATTAGCGGCCAAAAAATAACACAGGCCCCTAAAATGAAAACACCTCTCCTCCAATAGGAGGAAAAGTAATCCTCCAAAAAAGTCACCAACGAAAAGCAAAGTTACCCTATAATCGAAGCCTCACAAACCAGAGAACCAACAACAGCGGGAATACTTACAGTGATAAGGGGGAGGAGACAGCAGTGGGGATACTTACAGTGATAAGGGGAAGGATACGTCGCTCACCCGGGGAAACGCACGCAGAATAAAAGCCAAACCACAGCCTCTCGCGTTGCTTGAGAAGGAGGAGGACCGGAGCGGAGTCTCGAGGAAGAAAGGCGAAGACTTAGGAAGTTAAACGGACGCCACCTCGACGGGAAGGAACTGGAGATGGCTGGTAACAGGAGACGGAGAAGAGCTCTGGAGACAACCGACAGAGAAGACGCTCCTGGGGAGGGTGAGAAAAGTCGGAGCTCGGAAAAGGGGAAAAAAGAGAGATGGGTGTGTAGAGGAGGATGAGATCTACAACTTTAAGAAAGGGGAGGAGGTCGATGGGGAGGTGTGGACGGCGGATCTGGGTGGAGAAGGGTGGAAGAGGAAGAGAATTCAAAATCGCTCCCAAATCGCTTTATTTAATTCTACTTTTTTTAATTCCGACTTTTTGTTCTAGTATTAATTCTCCTTTTTTGGTTCTCTGACCTTCTGTACTAGCATTAATTTTGTATTTTTAATTCTCTTCTTTTGACCTTATGTTCTAACATTAATTTTGGTATATACAAGCAAAGAGGTTCTAAATTCATTTAAAATTCATTCGTCCATCTATTATATCACTATAAAAAAAATATTCAACCATATAATTTTGTAATGCTTCAATGCATGGACAAATAAATTTTAAATAACTTGATTTTACATATTTAGACTAATTTAGACGAGTAAATCAATGTGAACGGTTCGGATCATCGATACGAATGCCAAAAGACCGAGTGCACAACGGAAGGGGACTTCATATATATATATATATATAGACAAACCTTCCGTTGTGCACTAGCCATGGTGTGCACCCTGTGTGCACTCAGCCTTCGTATCGACGATTCGAACGTTCATATCAATCTACACATCTAAATTAGTATAAATATGTAAAATTAAGTCATTTAAAATTCATTTGCCCATCCATTATATCATTATAAAAAAAATGATATTCAGCCATACAATTTTATAACAATTCAATACATGAGCAAATGAATTTCAAATGACTTAATTTTACATATTTAGACTAATTTAGACACATATTTATCATCATATCATTATGATGATTTATACATAAAATTAGGACCGAAAGAAGGAGAAAATAATATTTATAACCTTGCTAAACAAAGGGATAGAAAAACAAAAGATATGGAAACATTTAGGTGTATTTAGAGCGATGATTCAAGAGTCTTAGTAAAAGATAGCGAAATAACTTTTAGATGTTATTAAATGCAAAGGTTGTGGGCAACTTAAATATATAGGACTCAAGGAAGAGTCGATAGCATATGTTTTTCTGTAGAATTAGGACCACGGAGGTTTGAAATGCTCTAGGAATGATGAAAATAGAAAAAACTTTAGGACTGGATGATATACCCATTGAAGTTTGGAAGTGTCTTGGGGATCTAGTAGTGGGTTGGCTAACAAAATTATTTAATAGAATTTTGAGGACTAAGAAGATACCCGATGAATGGAGAAAGAGTATTTTAGTACCTATATATAAAAATAAAGGAGATAATCAAAGTTGCTCCAACTACCGAAGGATTAAATTAATGAGTCATACGATGAAAATTTAGGAGAGAGAGATCGAACATAGACTGAGACTAGAAATTAAAGTGTCTAAGAATCAGTTTGGATTTATGTCTGTGAGGTCAAAAATGGAACCAATTGATGTACTGAGGAGGCTTATTGAAAAATATATGAAGAATAAGAAAGATCTACACATGGTTTTTATAGATCTAAAAAAAGCATATGATGAAGTCCCTAGAGATATAGTATGGTAGGAGTTAAATAATAAAAGAGTAACTATTCGGTATATTGAGCTAATTAAGGATATGTATGAAGGGGCAATGACCACAATTAGAACAACCACATGAGAGACCAGTGATTTGCCTATTACGTTAGGTTTACACCAAGGTTCGACTTTAAGCTCCTACCTCTTTACTTTGGTTATGGATGAACTGGCGTGAGGAATACAAGATGAGGTGCCTTGGTGTATGCTTTTTGCTGATGATGTCGTCTTAGTGGACGAGACTAGAGCATGAGTCAATGCTAAATTAGAATTGTGGAGAGAAACTTTGGTAGCTATAGGTTAAGCAGAACTAAAACAGAGTATATGGAGTGTAATTTTAGTGATATTCAGAACACAACCGAGGAAGTAGTGAAGCTTGATGGTCAAGAGATATCTAAGAGCGTTCGTTTCCGATATTTAGGCTCGATTATATAAAGAGATGGGGAGATTTGTCAAGATGTTATACATAGGATCCAAGTAGTGTGGCTTAAGTGGAAAAGTGTTAGTGGTGTTTTGTGTGAAAAACGTATACCTTTGAAGTTGAAAAAAAAAATTTATAGGACGGTTGTTAGACTAGCAATGATGTATGGAGTAGAGTGTTGGACAACAAAGAAACAACATATTCAAAAAAAGTGTGTAGCGGAGATGGGGATGCTAAGATGGATGTGCGGTAAAACAAGAAAGGATAGAATTAGAAACGAGCATATACAAGACATGCTAAAGGTAGCTCCAATCCAAGGTAAGTTAAAAGAGAATCGCCTCAAGTTGTTTAGACATGTCACACGTAGACCTAGTAGTGCACCCGTTAGAATGTGTGATTTGATAAGTATTGAGAGTAGAGTTAGGGGTAGAGGAAGACCTAAACTAACTTGTGTTGAAATTGTGAGAAAACATATGATAGCTTGTGACCTTACAAAAGATATTACGCTAAACAGAGCAGAATGAAAAACCATGATTCATGTAACCGACCCTAACTAGTTGGGAAAAAGGCATTGTTTTTGTTGTTGTTGTTGTTGTTGTTGTATACTAATTTAGACGTGTAGATCAATGTGAACGGTTTGGATTATCGATACGAATGCCTGAAGGCCAAGTACACACGGAGTGCACACCATGACTAGTGCACAATGGAAAGAGACTATATATATATATATATATATATATAGTCATGCTATTATGAGATAGTGAGATTTTATTTTATTTTATTTTTTTATTTATTTTTATTTTTTTGTGAGATGAGCGATTTGATCATCCAAATCTTGATCACACCGTTCACATAATTGTACATGTCATCTAGATGGTGTGTACAAAATTTTAAGCGATTTGGAGATCTCTAGCCCATGCATCAAAGCGTTCAAATAAATGCATATATATGTATTTTGCACCATCTTCATGATGTGTTTAACAATTGGATGCATCGGCTAGAGGTCTCCAAATCGCTTGAAACTTTGTACACACCATCTAGATGACATGTAGAGTAATGTGAACGGTGTGACCGAGATTTGGATAACTCAAATTGTTCATCTCTAAAAAAATATTTTCATCTCAAGTTCATGTGGCAGGGATGACGCACGATGGAGCAGGGATGATGCACGATGGAGCAGGGACGACGCTCGGTGATGACACATGGTGATGTAAGGGTTGCGCTCGGAGGTGCATGAACTGCGTACGATGGTGCATGAACGACGTACGATGGCATATGGATGATCCGACTCTTGGATCTACAAAGTGTAGAACTAGTGCTCTTCGGTGGAAAGTAGTAGAAGTAGTGGTTCGGGATGGCCCTGGGCAGACAGGATCGACGTCAGGATCTGGGATGACGTCGGGAATTAGGATGATGTCGGGATCTCCCCTTATCAAACTCATGATGGATTAACCAGTGTGAGTTTGTATTGAGATTTGGATGCGAAAGTGAGAGGGCATCGACGGAAAGTGGGAGGAGGGAGACGAGATAGACGTTGGGAATTGGGATGTTGTCTGGATCTGTTGAGCCGACATACATTGTTCTCCCCCTGGAGGCGATAACGGGATAAGGGTTTGAGATTTGTAATGGACTTGGATTAGGATTTGGGAGTTGAATTATTTTTTTATTTTTTTATTTTTTTATTTTTTTATTTTTTTATTTTTTTATTTTTTTATTTTTTATTTTATTTTGGGATATAGAAAAGAGAAACTGGTAGTAGGGTTTGGAGTATTCGAGTATTCGGGCATAAGGTATTAGGGCATTAAGGTTTTGGGTATAGGGTATTACAGTTTGGATTCAGGTTGAGTTTGGATTTGGGTGTTGATGTATAGGGTTTGAAACAAAAACGGGTATTAGGGTTTGGAGTATAGAGTTTTGGGTATTCGAGTTTGAGTTTGGTAGCAGTAGAGATTATCGGGTAGAGGCGGCTAGGGTTATATGATTTGAAATTTGAACAGGAGTTCGGGATTCGAGTGTCTAGTTTTGGGTGTTGGGAGGTGGATGTCGGGATGGAGGTGTTCTAGTTGTTTGGGTGGTCGGGATAGAGATGGTGATGTAGATGGAGTTTGGAGGTCGGGTTTGAAGGTGATGAGATGGGTTTTGATGGAGATAGTGGAAGTAGAATGAGGTCAGGAGTACGGCAATGGGAGTTGAGTTTTTAGGGAGTTGGAGTCGGCGATGGGAGGATGTACAGGTAGGACGGTAGTCACGATGGGTTGCTGATGTTGTTGGCGTTGTTGTTGTTGGTGGAGCATTGCTGTAATTGTTGTATTGTGATTAGGTTTAGGGATTGTTGAGGAGGAGTCGGAGTAGGTGTTGATGTTGCTACTCTTGCTATTGACGATTGCTGTTGGCACCGTTCTGTTGATGTTGCCGCTCTTTGTTGTTATGTTGATGGAGGATTAGGGATTAAGGATCATGATGTAATTAAGGTTAGGGATTAGGGATTATGACGTAATTAGGGTTAGGGATTAGGGATTTGATCGGGAGAACGATATGGATGTTGGCGATAGGAGGTGGAGTGAAGGCGGGAACAACTCCACCTCGATGACGAGGAGAAAATTAGTATATACCTTATAGAAGTAGAGGCTTTGATACCATATTAAATTCAGAGATAGAGGAAAATACTTTATTGGATTATTGGATTCATGGATTGATTGATTATAACTGAGTACAATGTCTCCTATATATAGGAGGGAAGCAAAGACTAAACTAATACATATTCCGATATGGGACTAATATAATATCACACACACACACACACATATATGAGTAGTGCTAATATGAGACGGGGAGATGAGAATATTTTTTGAGAGATGAACGATTTGAATTATCCGAATTTCGATCAAACTGTTCACATCACTCTACGTGTCGTTAAGATGATGTGTCCAAATTTCAAGTAATTGAGAGACCTCTTGCTTATGCATTAAGGTGTTCAAATAAATGCATATATATATATATATATATATATATATATATATATATATATATATGTGTGTGTGTGTGTGTGTGTGTGTGTGTGTGTGTGTGTGTGTGTGTGTGTGTGTGTGTGTGTCTGTGTCTGTGTGTGTCTGTGTCTGTGTGTGTGTGTGTGTTTATTTCGCACCATCTTTATGATGTGTTGAACGCTTTGGCTAGAGGTGTCCAAATTTCTTGAAATTTTGTACACACCATCTAGATGACATGTAAAGTGATGTGAATGGTGTGATCAAGATTCGGATGATTCAAATCACTCATATTACAAAAAAACTATCTATCTCACCATCTCATATATATATATATATATATATATATATATATATATATATATATATATATATATATATATATATATCCTACTTAAAAGGTGCTAAATATGGTGGAATACTTGTTTAATATATTTTATTAATTATTAATTATTTTTTGTTTATATTATATTCTCTTCTATTTTCAACAAACTTTTTCTTTCATCCAAATATTTTTTTACCAGATTTTTTTTCCAGTACAAGCAGCTGAACAGACCGATCCATTCTGGATCGATCGAATTGGTACTTAGGAATATAATTTTTTTGGGAAAATCTAATTTTGTAAGTATTTCAACTTCTACATTAATCCAAGACCCCCCTAAAAGTCCAACGTTGGGAAACGAAAATTTCCTTTTATGCTGCACTAAAAATTCAATCACCAGAACTTAAATTCATGTTGCAATGTTACGTACTAGTGGCTCTAGTATCATTTAGATACAATTATTTATATTGAGAAATTTCAGCCTCATATTTTTAGAAAGTGATTATTCTCATAATAAAGTAGTATAATCACTTGGTGGAGCTTCATGTAAGATCCATACTATTTATCATGTTTATCATGCCAAAAAAACATATCCAGGGACGGATCCAAAGGATTTCCCCCTTAATTTTTCTCATATAATTCCTCTATTTGGTTAATTAGCTATATCTTGGACCCCTCCAATTAAATGAGTTGGTTCTAACTAATTGATTAATCACATACTTTGTCCAAAAGAAAAAAAAATACTGGCAGAAGGTAGGGAAACTCTACCTCACATTAGCTTATATTATATATAAAATGGAGTTTTTTTTTTGAAATAAAAGTGACCGAAGTCACCAATCTCATTAATGATAATTAACGGGATTACAGAATAACTCCAGATACATCATATAGTACTCGACGGTACCACTAACAAAAACTCACACCCAGTGCTCATCGGCCCTCAAAAAAAACTGTCTAAAAACAAGTAGAAAACAACATAATATCTATGCAACAACGATGGTTTCTGAAAATCGAAATAGTTGCTGGATTTGCGGGGCACATCTCTGACCTCCCTGATAGTGCTGAAAGAGGTACTACTCCCTGGGCATTTACGGGGCGTATCACACTGCCCCGTCTCCTCTGCTTCTCTTCCTCGGACCTGTATGACCTGCCCAATCATGAATGAGGACAACAATTTTTCGAAGCAAAATATGAAATTGACATCTAATGTTACGAAAGCAAAAGTCATTTCTATCCCTCCATAAAGACCATATAATCGCTCCCGCAGTAATATCCCATAGATCCTTATGCTCTTTCCTAATATTGACATTTCTCCATTCACCCCAAATGTCTTGTACCCTCTTCGGCGTCTCTACCATATTGAAACCCAACCCAAAAACTTTCCAAACTAATACGGCTCTAGGGCAAAGAATGAATAAGTGGTCAGTGTCCTCCGCATCCACGTAGCACTGGTGACAAATATTGCTAATAGGAACATTTCATTTTTGTAAGTTCGTTTTAGTTAAAATCGCGTTGTGTAGGGTCAACCAAGCAAAAGCTTTGACCTTGCTCGGGATTTGCACCTTCCATATGATGTTTGCGTGATTACATCTTATTCCTCCGTCGTTCAACACCTCATACATAGACGACACCGAGAACACCCTCTCCTTCCCTCTCATCCACTCTCTCTCATCCGTTACCCCTCTAGTTGGCCGATCTGCCCCGCTACCATACCTTTCGGCTCTCCTAGTTGTGTTAAACCCATCGTTGAACGGGCTTCTTCATCTAGGAATCTCCATCTTCCATTTCTCCATCTTTCGCAAACAAGTTCGTCAATCGTGTCTACTTCGCGAGCTAGATCTGGAAATAGCGATAGGAACGTGTTGTCCCCACACCATTTATCCTTCCAGAATCTAGTTTGCATCCCGTTACCTATTTTGCATCTCGTATTAGCATGAAACGCTTCCCCCATTTTTTCAATCCCTTTCCATAAAAAAGAAGTCTTGCCCTGCATACTCCTTCCTCCAAATCTGTAAATCTTCCGACGTCTATATCTCATGAATGAATTACTCCACCCTGCCTTCCTCTGTTTGTGCATCTTCCACCACCATTTGGCTAGAAGAGCCTTATTCATCTCTCTTAGGTTAATAATTCCCATCCCCCCAAACTCCTTCTTCCTGCACACTCGTTCCCATTTCATCAGGGGGATCGCCTTCCCATCCCTGTTCCCTTGCTATAGGAATCGCCTCCTGGATCTATCAATTCTTTTGATCACCCCGATGGGGATCTCGTAAATGGACATAAGGTAAGAAGGCAGGCTGCTAAGTACAGAATTGATGAGCGTGATTCTCCCTCCCAAAGATAGAAACTTACCTTTCCACCCTGCCAACTTCTTCTCAATATTTTCAATCAGTGGCTCCCAATCGTCTTTTTTCATCTTTCCCGGTCTGATTGGCGTCCCTAGATATCGCACAGGGTAAACTCCCTGGGTGCACCCTATAAGAGATGAGGTGACCTCCATCGAGTTAGCTTGGTTATCACTAAGACTGACCACACAACTCTTAAGCAAGTTGACCATCAGTCCCAACCAGTACTCAAAACAACAGAGTAGCATTCTAATAGCCACTATTTCCTCAACTTTGGACAGCCCGAACAACAGTGTGTCATTTGCGTACTGCAGAATTGATAGTGACTGTGTTATCCCTTTGACTTTGACCCCCTTGATTATACCCCTTTCAATACCTCTTTTATTCATCTCTCTCAATCCGTCGGCTATGATCGCAAAAATCAGTGGCGACAATGGGTCACCTTGTCTTAGGCCCCTCTTGCATCTAATTTCCATTCTGCTCTCCCCATTAAGCTGGATAAATGATTTACCGTTCCTCACACACATCTTCATCCATCTCTTCCATTTATCTCCAAACCCTTTCAGATGGAATGCTTCCTCCACACAATCCCATTCCACCGAGTCATAAGCCTTTTCAAAATCCAGTTTAAGTAGGAATCCGTCTATTTTATCTTTATTACCCCGGAACACCAATTCATGGGCTGACGCGATACTGTCCATGATATCCCTTCCTTTAACAAAACCGCATTGAGAAGCATCTACGATGTCCGCTAGGTGTGGCGAAAGCCCGTTGGCCAACACTTTGGAAATGATCTTGAACGAGCCATTAAGAAGGCTAATAGGTCTAAGGTCCGATACCCTCAGAACCACTGTCTTTTTAGGAATGAATATAAAATGGAGTTAGTAACTATTACAAACTACGGATGGAGAAAATCTTAAAGGGTAAGCTTGGGGGTGAGATGGAGTTAGAGATAACCTAAGGTTAGATTGAAGAGATGACATTTGATATTGTTATGCACTTCAACTTAACCTAATCCTAGGATCTTTTTGCCCTAGTCACCCTAAGGCACTTTCCCTGTTACAAAGTTGATTATCCCTCAAATAATACTATCAAAGTATAGATGTTAAGAGTTACATGCCACCAAGACATACTACAAAATACAGAGTTTAAATTCCAACCAAAAGTTTCCACACAAAAAACTCTAACTGATTTGTTTGCTAACTTCTTTTACCATTAGATCTTCACTCTGTGTTGCTACACTTTGTGCTATTGCTAATGTGGCAATGAATCCCCTATGGAGGTCCCTAGCTTGAGCAACTTCCACTCCTTTCAACATCTTCATCTTCTTCTTGGAGCTTTCAGATCCATCTAGCCAATGAGAGAACAAAAACTTAGGATTAGCCACAAGAAAATCCACTGTATGTTGTGCATTATTAAAAGTTCTATAATTCCTAGGAAGCTAGAGTATCCAACAACTGCTATAGTGATCAAGTGCCAAGTGTGTGAGTATAGGTGTCTTTGTGGGGGAAAAACACTATGTACTGAAACATTCATTGATGGAACTTGGCATATGGGAATGTGAAACAATCTGGTGAAGTACTTCTAGGTGTTAATTTCTAGCGGGCATTCAAACAAGATGTGGAAGGTGGTTTCTAGTTGACATACAAAGGTTTTGCATGGCAGGGCCGGCCCTGAGTTCCGGGGGGGCCTAGGCAAACTTCCAAAATGGGGCCCCCCTGCCCCATATTAAAAAAAAAAATTACGCGCGAAACGCATGCCTATATTTACAAGGGAAGTTTTGAAATCGGGGGCCCCAAAAATGGCGAATTCCGCGGGGGCCCGAGGCGGCCGCCTTCCCTGCCTTCATATCAGGGCCGGCCCTGGTGCATGGTAGAATACCATCCCATCCTTTGGCATGAAGAAATGCTTTCGAACTGAGTTTTTCCCAGCTCAATAACCATATAAAAATTTTGCACTTGTAAGGGGCTATGTTCTTCCAGCATGCTTTATGGTAGGGGGAGATTAGAACCTTGATACTGAAGAAAGAGTGAAAAAACTTGACAGAAAATGAACCAGTGGAGGAGTGCTTTCAAACTGGGTTGTCTGCTTCATTTGAAGGAGGCTAGTTGGCAATGAGATGCATAAGGTGAGCTCTTTCTACAATGAGGGTAGAATTTGAGCTGTTGTTGAGTCTAGGTCTCCAAGTCCATCTCTGATCAATCCATTCTCCTTGAGAAAGTATACTAGCTTCTTTATTTCATAAAGCAAATGTTAGAGAGGGGAAGAGTGTGGAGATACTCTGGCCCTCCACCAAATTTGAAGTCCAAAATTTCAGAAGTCTACCATCACCAAGCTGCCATTTGAGATTCTGCATGAATTGTTCCTTCAGCTGAAACAAACCCTTCTAGAATGTTGAAGCTTGAACTGGGTTAATGAAGTTATTAGTTGCCGCATTATAATATACGGTCTTCAAAGTTTGACCTACTAAGGAGTTGGATGTCACTATTTTCCACCACCACTTCATGAACAAGGTGTCATTGAAACTTTTTAAGTCAAGAATTCCAAGACCACCCTATTGCTTTAGCTGACATATCCTCTCTTATTTCATGAATGCTGACACTGGCATTTGTATCGGATCCTACCTAAAAAAATATGCTTCTAATCTGGTCAGTTCTTCTAATGACCCATGCAAGAGCTTGAAGAAGGAAGCAAAATACACTAGTAAGGCACTAAGGACATAGTTTATAAGCACCAATCTTTCTCCTCGAGATTGAATCCTTCCTTTCCAGGTTTAGAGTCTTCTCAAATTTCAAAATTAAAGGCTGCCACTCCTTTTTAAAAGCTTCACTCTAGACAGGGGCATCCCCAAATAATTAAGAGGCAAGGTCTCTCTCTTGCTTTCCAATATGTCAAAGAAGGCTTGTAGCTTGACTTTTGATGAGCCGAAGTAAATTATTGTAGACTTAGAGAAATAGATGGCCCTGTGATGTTTGCAAATAAATGAAACAGAAGTTTGAGATTGATCACGTATTGCTCATCTCCTGTACAGAATCTCAGAGTATCATCAACAACTGAAGTACAAATAATGAAGACAAAGTTGATGTGTCTAATTTATATACAAATATTTGTACTCATTTACCAATTAAAATTGCTTATTTTCGTTGATATTGTCTATAATTCATCTTATTTCTATAAGATTTCATTTAATTAATTATTTTTGAAGAAATAATATTTTCGATGCAAAAAATAAAGATTTGTGGAAAAAATCAACAAACTAAGTAAAACAATGGATTTATCATTTTTTATTGTTTTGTTGAGTAAAAATAATTTTAGAAGGATTTTAATAAGCTAATATGATTTTTAGTTAGTTTAATTAATTTTGAACTAATTAATTTATTTTATTTTTAAATCCTAAATTTTGGTCTTATTTTGTGTATGCAGAAGCACGTGGTTGAAAGAAAAGGAAAGAAAAGAAGAAAGGAGAAAGAAAGAAATATCTGGGTTAAAAAGGAAGGAAATAAATGAAGAGAGTGGATTTTTCTGCAAAAAGAGCAAACCCTAGATCTTATTCCCGTTGGTCTATAAATACATGAAGGGGGGCACAAAGAGAACTTGGAACAGGTGACGGCTAATCTTAAACAAAAAAAAAATTAAAATAATAAAAAAAAAAAAGAGATATCTCTCTCTGCTTGCGGCACAGAACAAAGAAAGGGAGAGAGAGCGGAAGCAGCAACAGGCGCACGTGAGCGACAGCGATGCCTGCTGTCTTCTTCTTCTAACGTGACGCAGACAGAGGGACCCCCATGGCGACAGCGACAGCACCTGCAGAGGTGCAGACCTGGGTGCGCTGACGTGGCTCAGGAGCTGACAGCGACGTGATGGCTGACAGTGGGCTTGGTTGACCTCGACGTGGACGCTGACGTGGCTGCACTGTTCGGTTTTTGAGACAGAAGAGAGAGAAAGGAACTTAGTCTGGTTTGCATTAATTTTTTTTTCTTTTTGTATATCTTCTTCTCCAATTTTTAGATGCAATCCCAAACAAATATGAACTGAATTTATTGTTCTAGAGGCTAAGATGTAGCCTAGTTTTGTAGAACACAAATTTTAATTCCTTATTTTTATTCTATTTTTCCCGGTTGTGTTTTAATTTTTATTATTTATGCGTACAAAATGGTGGATAGACACTTGTATGATCATTTAAATCATGATGAGACCGAACTGGTGATTTGTGATTAATAAAAATTAAATACCGTTATTGGAGGACGTGACCGTTAAGAAATCCAAATTTTCAATTAATAATTTGATGGATAGGCAAATTATTAATTGAGAATAATTTTTAGACTATGTGGATAGAGTGGTTAATATTTTTAGGATTTTGGTCTACAACTTGGAAAGATAATATTTTTATTCATAAGGAGTTATAATTTGTGTGTGTGATAAACGAGGTGAACCAAGAGCCCTAGAACTAATTTTACCCTTAACAAAGTACAAAAGCTTCATAGTTTCACAGCCCTCTCCCTCTTCACAAATTTAGTTAGCTTTAATTAGATTAATTTAATTTAGTTGTTTTATCCTTCATAAATTTTGATCTTCTAAATAGTGATTAATCTAGTAAATTCGGTACTCGATAAAATATCTAGTCCCTGTGGGTTCGACACTCTATTCACTTACTATATTACTTGTTGCGATTTTGTACACTTGCAAATATTCACATCAAGTTTTTGGCGCCGTTGCCGGGGGACTAGTTATTCTTTTATTGATATTGAAAATTGCTAGATTATTGCTAGTTTGGATTTCTTTGTAATTATTTTTATTTTATTATTATTTTACATCTTTATTTTCTTTTGACTAACTTTTACTTTTATTTATTTTTCTTATTTTACTTTTTTTTAGTTTTTTTCTATCTTTTTTTTCTTTTTCGATACTTATATTTCAGGACATACACGTCCATTATCATCGCGAACGATGAAAACAGGCCTTTGAGAGACTATGCTATGCCCTCGATTTATGAATCAAGCATAAAGAAGCCGGTTATTGAAGCTAACGATTTTGAGATTGAACCGGAGATTATTCTATTGATTCATATGACTGTTCAATTTTGGGGACTACCGCACGAGGATCCTTACGCTCACATTTCAAACTTTCTAGAAATTTGTGACACTTTCAAGCACAATGGAGTATCAGATGATGCGATCAGATTGAGACTCTTTTCTTTTTCATTACGAGATAAGGCGAAGGCTTGTCTACATTATCTACCACCAGGTAGTATTACTACTTGGGAGGGACTTGCACAAAAAATTTTGGCCAAGTATTTTCCGCCAGCAAAGACAGCAAAGCTAAGGAATGATATTTGCACATTTATTCAATTTGAGACTGAGTCTTTGTATGATGCATGGGAAAGGTTTAAAGAGTTATTGAGAAAGTGTCCTAATCATGAACTACCGAAATGGCTGCAATTGCAAACATTCTATAATGGTTTGGGAGTTACACATAGATCTATGGTTGACGCAGCAGCTGATGGTGCACTGATGAGCAAAACTTACCAAGCAGCCTATGATCTTTTAGAGGAGATGGCATCAAATCATTACCAGTGGTCTTCAGAGAGAACGATGCCAAGAAAAGTGGCTGGAGTTTTTGGACTTGATCCTTTTTCTACTTTAAATGCAAAAAATGATATTTTATCTAAACAAGTAGAAAATATGAATGCTATTCATTCTAATATGATTTGTGATCTTTGTGCAGGAAATCATTCAAGTTCAGATTGTCAAGTGGGGAACCCTTTTGCTCCATCAAATGCCAAACATGAAAATTTTGTGTCAAACTTTCAAATGCAAAACAATCATTATGCAAACACATACAATCAAGAATGGAGAAACACCCCCAATTTTCCATGGAACAACAATCAAGGAGCAGTTATACCACCTCAAAATTTTTTACAACAAGAAAAGAAGCCGACACTTGAAGATATGTTTATGCACTACATGCAAAGGGCGGAACAATACATATAAAAGACAGATTTGGAAATCCAAATTGTTGCAAATTCAACTTCGGCTTCCATTCACAATCTTGAGGTACAAATTAGTCAATTTTTCAAATATTTTTAATGACAAAACTGCAGGAACATTACCAAGCAACACAGTTGTCAACCCCATGGAAGATTTCAAGGCAATAACACTAAGCAGCGGGAGGACAATTGCGCAACCACAAGAAGAAAATGAAGAACATAATGTGGTTGAAAAGCAAAGTGAGATTGAACAAATTGTAGAGGAACAAATTCAGCATGAGCAAGTAATGTATGATGTTTTTTATTCCATAAAGATTCCTCCTGAAGAACAGTCATCCATTCAAGTAAGTGAAACTTATTTAATTGTGGGCGAGAAACATAAGGCTAAATTTGAAAAATCACCAATCGAAGTATGTCCAATAAATTCATAAACTTTTGAAACTCAGAAAGAAAATTTTTCAGAATGTGTTATGTATTTGGATGCTAAACCTTCAATTTATTCATTTTTTCATCATAAATTCAAAGAGGTGGGGGAATCAAACACATCATCATCACAAAGGAAACGCCTCAAATTAGAGCTTGAACCTGATCCACACAAGAAGAGAAAAAATAGAAAGGATGTTTTATTGTTGTTGGATCTTGGCGTTACATAACCATCTCACCCCCATGTCTAGTGAAGACTTAAAACTTAGCACTTCTTGGGAGGCAACCCATGTTTTCTTTTATTGCTTTTAGGTTTGATTTATCTTTTGGTTTATTTTATTTTAATTTTTGATTTTATTTTGTAGGATTGCATAAATCTTGAAAGTCGCACGTGCAGAAATTTAAAGACAAATCAGGGGAGAAATTCTAAATCTGAATATGAAAATCCACATATTGAGAAGTGTGGCATTTAAGAATAAAAGAGAATTGTTAACAAGAGATGGCTCTCTCCTTTCTACTTAAGAAAGAGATTTCTTAAGAACGATCGAAATGCTCTGATACCATGTTAAACAATAACATATTATTAAATTTCTTGATATTTAGAGATACATAATGAAAAATATAGAGATCTATAATAGGGTACCAAACTTGGGCATAAAAAGAGTCCTCTATCATCCATCTCACATAAAAAGAGTCCTCTATCAACCCACATAAAATATTATCTATCCACTAACAAAATATTAATTAAATCTAAGATATCTTCTCATATATTCCAATAAAAATCAACAATACAATATTCTTTTGCATTATCACTTTGCAAAATATTCATAGAAACATGAAATGGATTCTTAATCTCAACCCACAAACTTTGAAAAAATAAAGAAAATTTTGGGAGAGCAATTTATAAAATAAAATCTATGCAGGTCAAGGATAATCATCTACAAACGTAATAAAATATCTAAAACTTCTAATAACAAACTCCACACGTTGATGAACCCAAGCATCAGAATGAATTAAAACAAAGAGACTAACAAACCGACGATCTAGGAAGCATGGATACTCTCCCGGGGATGCGTATCTCGTATCGGATACATATCCGGTGGGATACCCACTGGATACTGGTCGGATACATACCAGATATGTATCCTAGCAATTATTTTTTAAAAAAAAGAAAAAAAAGATCGGATACTCTTGGGATACTCTCGGATACTGTGGGGATACTCTCGGAAACATCGGGATACTCTTGTATACTGTTTGGATATATATTATACTATTATCTTCGTCTTATCCTTTCAAATCCTAATTTCATTTGATTACAATTTTGTTTCATTTGATTAAAAGATGTCGATAAAATGATAGATGTAGGATGTGGTTCTTGCTATTATTTTGGTTGATTGACTACTTAAATTGCTGTATCTTTATTCGCTCTAGTGTTTGAGTGTTAGATTTCTTCAAGATGATATATATATGACAGTAGGATGTATTGAAGGGTCTTGTTTGGTTCATGGTTATAACTTATGAAGTTATGATAAATGTAGATTGAAAATTTCAGTCATGTAATATTGGTATTGGTTTTTTTTGAAAACTTGGAATGATCCATTAATATGTTTGTTTGATATTGGCTTGTATTAATTTTAATTATCATATTTTTGTTTCTTATTTTTTTCATGTTTGTATTGAATTGAATATTTTAATTAACTATTTATATATCTACTAGGTTTGCCCATGGATACGTGCCTACGGCACGTTTTCTGAAAACCATGTAAACAGTAAAATATATGCACGGGTTTGTGAAGGATGATTTATATAGATGTGTATTTGACAATAGACATTGATGTACTCTGAAGTATGATTAAGTTGCTTATTGGTTTATATATATTGCAGAACATTTGTCAGCAGCTCGGGATTGAAAAAGAGTATTGTGAATCTATAATAATAGTGGATCGAAATTACATCAGCTCGGGATTTGGAGTCTGCCATAAATAACAATTCATTTACTAATGCAGTTATCGCCTCAAACTGCATGAGTTAATTCCGGATTGTGATATTTTCATGTATTTAACCATGTATGATTTTATAAGAGGTAAAAGAGAGTGTGAGAGAGAAAGAGAGAGAGAGAGAGAGAGAGAGAGAGAGAGAGAGAGAGAAAGTTTGTTGTAATGTACATGTGAAGACCTTTTGTTAAATGTGATCAAGCAAAATTACATCTCCATATTAATATTTTACATCCATATACTAGAGAGCATATTGCAAATTTGATCTGAAATAGGCTTGTTGGCCCCAATTTTTGATATATTTGAGTGTATGAGATATTTTAAATTCTTGACAGAGTGATTAACAGAGACGACAATTTTTGATATATGAAAAAAAGAGATAAACATGCCGGTAAAACTAATATCAGAGAGGACAAAATTAGCCCCAACTTGCCAAAATAATTACAGAGTGATTAACACAAAACACATAAGCCCAACTATCAGGGATTTCACCAGTAAAATAGACAGTAACATAAAGAGAAAAAGAAAGCATAACAAACATTTTGAGAACATGAAGATTGCAGATGGATAGACGAATAAACACACCATAATGAAGAGTTCTGAAAAATAACGATCAAGAATGAAAAAAAAATCATTTTAATGAAAAAGGAATCAATCAAGTCAAAACCAATGAGAATTTAAAAAACCAACACTAATAGTTTATAGGAAAGTTTATTTTCAAACCAATACCTTTCAAAATGACTGATGTACAAAAGAAATTTCTTTCAAACTCGACGGTTTGAACAAAAATGCTCTTCATCACCCCAACATGTCTGCATAATAAGGCTTACTATTAGCTTACTATTACCATGTATGATTGTTTTTTTTTATATTTTTCTCCACCTACTCAATTAAATCCTCATTTCTATTCTAGAATACTAATAAAATTTTAGTAAAAAATTCGGCAGAGTATCCCCTAAAATATTAGCCCTTTTACAGCAATTCCTTATGTAATTCTGCTAACAATTAAAAATATCACATCACAAGCAGTTAATATCAATCCTCCCCAGGCCAGTCCAAGCAACATCGGACAGGCATCATATATATAGGGCATTGGGGGACAAAAATCTTCATATGATACAAGATACAAAATAAAAACTAAGATTTCGTTTGAAAACGAATGGATTTTTAGAAAAACATTTGAAAAACCACACACAGAACCCAATATTCCACAACTTTGCGGGTATGGGTTTTAACATACTATATTCCATTACTATATATCATCATCCCATACAGTACTTACAAATTATCCCAAAATACAAAATATTACAAGATTTTCTCAACTACCCTGATTCTACATAACTGAAGTTAACTATAAAAAAAAAGGTAAAACTACCCCAAAAAAATTCAAACACTTATACCGCAGTACACATTTCATTTCCTTTCCCTTTCCTTTGCTAGAATAACTTGTTGTTTCCTTTCTCTACATTGGTTGGTTAAAAAGAAGTATGAATTAAGAAAATATCAATAATGAGCATCTAATACACATAAGGGGTTAAGCTTACCTTGTGAAGGGATATCAGATTAAGCTCGCGTTCATCTCGAATGGTAACCCCTATATTTCTTTGTCGTAGGAATTGCAACTGTAATGGGAAAAAAACAATTTTTAATGTAAGTGGACAATTAATTAATTTGATAAAGACACAATAAAAAGCTTCACTAACTGTTTTTTCCAAGTCAACATCAACCTGTAAGGTATGAAAGTAAAATTATAATATCAAGAACATGAATAAAGAATTTTTTGATCTAATATGAAAGAGTTGTAGATGTCTTACAAAAAGAGAAACTTACATGGCCATATATAGTGATGTTATCCATTGCTGTTGTTTAATTCTGATAAAGGACTTGCTCTGTATATAAAGGAGGGAAAACCAATCAATTACTTAACTTTGATGTTTGTAATTACTTTAACAAACTAATCAATTACGTACATTAGCTAAAATTTTACACATAATTTGGATAGCCAGTAATGACCCAGTTATAAACTAAACTAATCAATTATTCATGTTAAAATTCTAGGCATCACTTAAATTGCACTGTATTCTTTTGAATTCTGATACAAATTAAATCAATTTCAATGATTCTGCTAAAATGAGAAGAAGTTGATTCACAATAAAATGGAGACATCGCTGCAGGTAGCTTTGCATAAGCTATTACAAATGGAGACATGGCCATAGATTCATTTACTGATATCATCTAAATGGAATGTAAGCAAACTGGCCTTAGAGGTTCATCATCTCCATTCATATAGGATGTCACAAAGGAGCTAGCTATATTCTCATTTCAGAAAACCTAGCAGGCAGAAGCACACGACCAATATTTTCTTTGATTACACCCCTTTACATATAGTCACTTGACACATACTCGGAATTGTCACATACACCCCTGTATCTAATCCCCTTGTAAACAGCCTAATAGAAATTTGACACCTCCCTTTCATTTATATCTCAAGATTATACACAACCCTTCAAAAAAAAAATTCCAAGGGTTCCCTTGTTTGTTTAAACACAAAACACAAATACATGAATATTCATTTTCATATAAAAGTCACACTTACACCTTATTCACACATAGGAGCACCTCCTGAGAACCACCTGAGAACCACCTCATTCATACATGAAAATTTCCTTTTCATATAAAAAGTCACACTTACACCTCATTCATACATAGGAGCATCTCACATAACACATGCATACAGAAAGCACACATACAGAAAGCAACCTGAGAACCACCTGATGCTACAGTGACGAATTTCAACCGTGTAAAAGGTGCTATCCTCATTTCAACCATAATGAACTTTCTTCTATCTAATCGTAAAATTTTGTTTTGGCAAAAACTGTTTTACATGGACCATCAAATAAATGTAAATCTAATACTAAATGAGATCAAATAACATTTTTCTTCTAACTGGTACAGCTTCAAGTAAAAAGAAAACCTTTCTCTCCAGGCCATTTGAGTTAAGTTATTGAAACCTGATGTCGCCAAATAGTTGTTTAATTTGATTTTTTTTTTCTTTGTATTTAACATTATTTTACTTAAAGAGTGTTTAGAAAGCTAATAGAGCAACTAACCCAAACATGTCCAGAAAACAAAAAGAAGAAAATAAGGTGTACATATGAAAAGAATGAGCACAAAACATAAAAATAAAAAGTTAAATCAAAGAAAAACTATTTAAGAACTTACATGGCCAAACGTGTGCCCCAAGTTCAAGGTAGCTCTCACGACCTTCCTTCTCATCTAAAGAAACAACCTCTGCTTTTGTTTTCACATGATCTCTGGATAGCATAAACCAAGACGTTCGGATCCCTACATAAATATTCCAAGAAAGTCTTAAATGGTAAAAAAATCAGAAACATAAACTCAAGTAAGTAAAGTAACAAATATGGCCTTAATGTTTTCTATACCATCTGTATGGTTAAACATTAACTAACTTGCTAATGGCAAAAGCACAAAGTGTATTTTGCTCTTGATTTGAGGAAGAGATATTTTGACTGCGGCAACTGGTGAGGTTTTACCATTCCATCATACAGTTGTGCATGAAGGCGGTGTAAGCAATTCAGTTCTTGGTTATGCACACTGTGGAATAATTGCAGTGGCTCGGTGGATTGCAAAGCTGAAACTCCGCGTCTAATGGAGGCATTATGTAACTATCCTGATTATGATCTAATGGTGATTCACCACCTAAGGAGTCTTATTGTTAAGTTTTTCTCTATTATTATATCTTTAATTGGTAGTCATGTGGACATAGTTTTGTGGCACTCATCAATTCAGTGATCTATCTATCCATAGATTAGATCACAACCATCTGACTTTTGTTAATAATGCATAAACATATGTATGTGAGAACTAATACCCAATTTACTTGTACACACACATGCAAACTACATGATGACCTTGAGGCCAATATTTGGTCAATTAGTTAATTGAAAACATAAAAGTTCAATGTCCTATTCCTCAAAGCATTAAACTTAAAGTTATTGAACAACAATGAGATCAAATAACACATAATTTACAATGAAATCAAATAACAATTTTCAGTGTAAACAATGTTATTACAATGAGATCAAATAACATCAAATAACATTTTTCCACTAATTGACCAAATAACATCATTGTAAACAATTACTAAATTCTATACACTAACATTGTAAACAATATATACTAATTCTATATACTGTAAACAATGAGATCAAATAATTGACCAAATAAAACTATATACTGTAAACTGTATACTACAAAATACTTCACCATACTTCACCATAGAAATAATTAACCATACATAATTTTTTTTGTTAATTCGTCAAATGTCTCGCCTATGCTTAATACATTAACACTCCTTTGTATAGTTTCTTGATAATTCGTCAAATGTGGAGTAAGCAAATAGAAACTGCATAAACATATATACATGAAGACCACGATAATAAACACACACAAATCAGCTGAAGATCAGTCTCGAGTAAAATATAGTCCAGTATTGGGCATTAACTTGAAATATATATTCTTACATGTTTTCCTGCAAATTGTAGTTTTCATCAAAACCCCCTCCTTCATCATCCATACTAAAGTCCTATTCCTGGGCAGGTTCAGTTTCCATATTACCCAGTTCCTTCTCAATTTCCTTTAGTTTCTGCTCCACTTTAACCTCTTGCTTTACTCTTAGAAACTCCAAATTTGAGACACTAAAAAACAACTCATGTGGCTTTAGGACCTGCAGAGAAGTAGTTAAACTACAGTCTAAAAGCCAGACAAATTTAGATTTAGAAGCAAAGAAGGGATTTTTTTTTTCAAACTGGAAGTAACAACCACGGTCTTTAGCACTATTTACTAAGTTGCTCCAATGCTCATCCTGCATTAGTGTTGAAGCAGAACCCTCCACCTGAAGTTTAAAAAAAAAGAGGAAAGAATTGCATCAGTAAAAAATATAGATAACTTCACTATAACTCCCTATTTCCCGTATTTGTATTTTTCTACTGTATTCCCATTCCTTATACTCTGACATCAATTTGAGATCTATATTTTATTCCAATTCTAATAAAATAATTTTATTTGTTTCAACTCAATTTTGTGCCAATATTTATTTCAATTTCATTATTCGTATCTACTCTGGAATTGTCGTTCTTCATGAAACATGGACTGTTTCACCTCATCTATTTCGTTTTCCCTAATTATAATAAATTTTTGGCTTAATCTCCTGCTGGATCCCACTCAAACCTGCCTATCCAATAACGCAAAAATCCAAACCCTACTATATAAACCTAAACCTAATTAACCCCTAACCTAATCTACTGTGTAAACCTATCTCTACAGCCACCTACCAATTCCTTCCCTGTCTCCTTCTTCCCCTGTGCTCATCGAAACCCAAATTCCTGTGCATCTTCTCCACTCGCCACTCCTTTTCCACACCTCGTCTCCCTCATCTCGACCTCCGTTAGACCCCACTGTCCCCCTCACCATCGTCTTCTTCAACCTTGAAAACCACCATCCCGTCGCCACCTTCATTGTCTATCCAAACCCATCGCCTTCTCACCACACCGCATTGCCCTCACCACCCCCCCCCCGTCACCTCGCCCATGCCTGAATCCCTCGAGCTTTCCCCCGCAATCTCCTCCCTATTTTTCATCGCAGAACAGAACACCTCCTACCCTCTCATCCCTTGCCGTCGTCGCCCCTTCGCCGACTGCCTTCCCCAGTCGTAGTCCTCGACGTCGCACCGCCTAGTCGTCTGCCAGTCGCCACGTCGGAGTCTCTAGATGTTTCTCTCTCTCTGTCGTGGTAAAGAAGAGAAGGAAAGAGGGGAGGTGAAGGGTACTTTGAATCCCTGCCATCGGATCTCCTCAGATCAGATCCGATCTGATCATCACTGGATTGGATAACAGCCCTCTATCATCGGATCTGATCAAGATCCGATCCGAGCTGCCCATTGGTCTGATCTTGATCGCCATAAAGATCCGTGTCGGGATCCGATCCCGTTACTCTTTTGTCGGATTCTTCATCTACACCCTAAGGCAAGTATTCTTCTTGTACATATTATTGTTCTAGTACAAGCGTTTAATTGAAAATACTACAAATAGATCGTAGTTGTGACTCCTCTTTGTCTCATCGTGTAACCCCTGTTTTTCGTTTTTTGTATTTTTGAGGTACTTTCCTTCTTTCTTGGATTTTGTACCCTCTTGTATTTTTCTAGACCATATATTTGAGTTGTTTTCAATATATATATTCATTTTGGCTCATTCTTGATCTTTTGTGATTTATTTTTGGTTACTTGATTGTTCTTGATCATTGTTGTTATTTTTTCGTTCTTCATTTGTGTCTCGTTCTCTTTATTTTGTTCTTGGTGCTTGTGATGGTCGTGGTTGCTCACCCTATTTTCAATCTTATTGTTTGAACCCTATTTGACTACCAAAGCTAAATTTAAATCCACAATCCTAATTGATATCCTATACAATTTGTATCCTATTTGAAGCCCAATTAAACAAATCCTATTACTACTCCTAATCAACCCAATTACCCATTAACCCAACTCATATACTAAACCCTAACTCTCCTCATATATATATACACATCTCTCTCTCTCCCTAAACCCTAACCTAACCCTAGCCTCCATCTCATACCCTGGCTTCCCCTCCTTATTCCCTTGCGCCACCCCGCACCGCAACCCGTCGCCCAGCCCAGGCCGAGCACCCCCTCCTCGACCTGCATCCCGTTCGGCCTCATCCCCATAATCCCGATCTCCCCTCTTGGCCATCCCGACCACCACCACCATATAATCCCTTGCTCTCTCTATCTCATTCTCTCTCCGGCACCGATCTACCCCGTGGTAGCACGCCCCATCGTTGCCATCTCTCTCTTGCTCATCTCTCGTTTGTGGATTTTGTTCATGTGGAGATTTTGCACGAGTTTGCTTGGATTCATTCGTTCGTAGATTTTGTTTGTTGTCGGGATCCGTTCCCGTTATTCTTGATTTTCATCGTTCTTCGTCTTTGGTTAAGACAAGTAACTTGTACTAGAATTTCTTTGTATGATACAAGTCAAAAATACCACCTATAATATAGTCAGGTTCTAGAGACGACTCTTGTGTGTTATTCTTGTTGGGTTTTGTCTCTATAGTGCTATTTGA